>CM057005.1:42775126-43415126 GCA_029891345.1 Dryococelus australis
TTTCTTGAAAAGTGAAGGGGAATAAAGTTTTCTGTTATCAGCAATGATAATTTTATAGTTATAGTCCAAGGAGAAGATCTTAAATAATAATTAATTTCTGAATATTGATGATGTATTAAAAATTAGGGATGGGTCGAATCCATAGTTGAATCCTTCAATATATCCTTGAATCTCAAATCCGAATCCGCGTAAAAAAATAGTGACTTTAAAATAATTATTCTTAAGCGGGAATAAATTGCAAGACAGCTACATATAATTCTAACAGTGAACAGACAGACTTGCACAACAATATCATTAAACAATTTAAATGGTAGCGACATTTAAAAAAAATTGCATTGAATTTCCCACAGCAATAGCACTGCCATACATGGGTACTGAGGACGTTATTGCATAATACAGGACACTGTAAATATCACAGAAGCCTCAGAGAAACAAAGGGAAGACATTAAATCACTAAGCAAGCTTGTGTTAACTGAATTTTATGGCCACAAAAACTGCACACTCATTTAAAAACATACTTTATTAAGAGTTATGGAACCACAACTTTAAATCAGTATAAACACATGGAAGAACACATAAAAGCCAAATTAAAAATTGTAATTTTACTCGCACTAACAGATGAACAGGAGGAAAAAAACTTTTGATAAGATTACTTCTAGTGGAAGTAACCTTACTTTCGGTAACGATTGCCAAGTGGCACTGCAGTGGGAGGTACTTTGGTGAAATTAATAAATACCAGGGATATCAAACGCGATTCCTCGATACCCATGGTTCTTGAAGAATCGTATAATCGAGAAACGGAAGTCAAAGAATCGAAGCATGAAAAACTGGTTACTACGAATACATAACCTAAGCATAGAGGCATGATTTCAGGTAAATCGTGATAAAACTAAATAATACTGATACACATATTAAATTGTGGAATAACACGAAATAAGGCAAATGTGCGATATATTACTAAATGAGCTTTCTCCACAAGAATTGAACTAATATCCCATGTTATACACACAAAATTACTTTGACACTAAAAATCCAGACATGCGCGAGTCTCGGAAATACCGAGAAATTCTCCAGATGAATAAATTCGAGATAAGCTACAGTAGTTTGACAACAAGCCGGCTCCAAACACTAGTAACAATCATGTGTGACAAAGAACTCGCAGCGAACACTGCCCTTGGTAGAATAAGTGCATCCTTTGCCTGGAAAATGTGATATTTTTAGTTGTTCTTGCTTGAATGCATGTGACCCTTCATCACAGCATGTTTATCTTCTGTTTCCCTCCCTTGGGTGCTGTCAAGTCCAATGATGCAGATGAAAAAGCACTTGTAAGTATCAGTGAATGTGTGACAGCAGGACACTTGCGAGTATGATATACGGTTTGAAATATGGCTGTGCAATCCCCCATGCTGATCCAACGCCCAATGAGATGGAAAGGTTGCCACAGTATCTTTTTTTTTGTCCGGTTTACTACCAAACGGCAGAACAGGTATAATACGCTCACATAAAAAAAGGACCACTAGGACTTCTTCTGCCAAATCTTCGCACCACGTCAACGAAACTGAATACGGAAAAACATACAATATTGGCTGTAGTGAATCAGTAAAATATATCTCTGCGATGAAACTGAGTTATATCCCCCAAAAGCAGCGTTATATCGAGCTATTACTGCGCGCATGTGTGTGTATGTATGTGTGTGTGTACGCACGCACACCTACCTCTCTCTCTGTGTGTGTGTACATTTTTATATTTCAGTAATACCTCATACTATGCCTCCTTTGAACATTAGCAGTAGGCATATTACTAACATAAATAATATAAAACTTAAACAGTTTCCGCGCTATTCTGACTGATAACAAGAGAATAAACGTTTCACGAGTTATGGCTGTAAATAACAACACTTACCCTGTGTTTGACAGGTAGGTGCACACACATACAGTGGAAGCCCGGAATACTGCAAATTCAGTTATACCGCGGGGCAATTGATGTCCCCCGGCCTGAATAAATAAGTGAAAAGTGTGCAGTCATGTAGGCGTGTGGTCTGTCTGCGGGTGGTTCTCAGTCGAAGACATTGATGGATGAGGCGGAGGGAGCCTTGTTTAAATAATTAAATTTCACACCCTCCTATACATGATATAGTTCTGTAAAGTAATTGTCTGAACAAAAGAAATCACGATTTTTGAACGGCACCAAGATCGAGAATCGAGGAAAAGTGGAATCATTACACCCTTAATAAATACAATGACAAAAGCATTCACATGTTATTAAAATAAAAAACAGAGCATTAACTAATATATTACTTGGTCAAAACAAAAATAAAACTGTGCCAGATAGAAGCCATCTTTACATAACCTTTATAATTTAAAAAACATTTTACATACAAATCTACGGAGCATACTGTGTGCCTTCGCGATAAACATGCAGCCAGAACCTAGTCTCAAGGAAAATTTTGTTACCATTTTTTAGGTAAGTGTTCGGTAATTTTTCCACACACACACGCACACACACACACACCCAACAAAATTTCATTAACTATGCTACAAAAAGTGAAAAAGGACGAAATGCAAATTAGATTAGTATATTTTAGAAAGCCACCAAGATCAGTTTATTTTTTAACCATAGTGACATCCCGTAGTAGTAGATGCTCTGTTTGCGAAGTGCTTCGGTGGTGTACATTCGATACATCGATTATGTTGACTTTCCAATCCTGACTACATTTTGAAACAATTTATACAATTAGCATCGTAAACATGAGAATTTACAACATGTTTTTTCCCCCCCATAAAATTCTGTGTTTTTTGTTGTTTTTTTTGCAAGGTATTTCATTTTTGGCGAGAAACTGTGCATTCCACATTTATTTCGCAATTTTGGATGCCGTGAAAAACAGATATTTCTAGTCATGGCTGACTAGATGTATACAAATGCTGCTGTCATGTTCCTCTAATTACACTGTTAATATACATATCTTTCCCATGCTGTAATTACCATGTTATTAGTACATTTTTCAGTGAAATTTTATGAAACTTAATTTTTTTTTATCTGCCATGATGAAGAGTGAGCAATTCCAATAAACTGTTACAGGCAAATTTTACAGCAAAATCTTGTCTCGAATCCCATGGAATAGAGGGATTCGACGAATCTTGGATTCGACTGTCCTGTCCCAGCCCTAAAAATTTATACATCTATAAACTGCAGTATCACAGATTTACTCAATTACAAAATATTTTTACTTATAAGTTTGTACACAATGTGAGAAAAACTCCAGTTTAAAATACAACTGTGAGCTGTAGGAAATGTATGGGCTGTTCACGGTAAAGTGAGCACTTTTTAAGGCCTTGCAAAAATTTTCCTTTTAGTCAATTTTTATCTTTCGGCCACTTTTTAATACAACTACTGTCATGTGACAAATAAACACAATGTATACATTTCACTTTCTCAAAAGTTAATGCCTGAATATGTAATTAAATATATTTATTAAAGGTTAAAGCCTATTGGAAGGGCCTTAAAAAGTGCTCACTTTACCGTGAACAGCCTACAAAGCACATGATTCTATAACCCTTAACTATCACAGTTTATAACAGCCATTCCTTCCAGTACTTCTTGTGCTTCCTCCCGTAGACTCTCCACCTTCTCCAATAGTAGTAACTGTAAGAAATAAAACAAGATCATGTAATATTGGATGCAGGAAATAGGAAAATAACTAACAAAAATGATGGTAAAATAATTTAGGTACATTTTTCTATTTACAGTTGAACATACTTATGTAAAAAACAACCAATTCATGTCACCCTATTTAATGTCAAATATTTATTTACAGTCCAGTAATTCCTAATTACAGTAAATTGCACTAAAACCTGTCAACCTCTGAAGCTATCTACCAGTACGATTTTAATGAGATTGAAAATAGTGCATACAGTGAAATACCATTACATCGAACTTCAGATTAACGAAATTTTCAGTTTGATGAATGATCTTTAATTCCCCTACATGGTGTATATATTTAAAAAGTTAAAATGTTTCAGATTTACGAAACGTATTTTCATTACAACAAAAGCATTTTGTACGTTTTATTCTTTCCTGTAGCACATATTCACAAAATTTTATTGCATTTTTGTCAAAACGTTGACTTACTTTCTTTATCTGACTCATAGTAATTTCCATGACCCTATTCAGATGCCAACGTATTTTTATCGCGCTTATTTACATCACTCACTGCAAAATTTTTGTGAGAGATGACTGACGGCTTTCTCTCACGGCCACGTATTGTAAAGCATTCGTTTTTGAAGGAAACATACGACACCATCTTCGATTTAACTTTAAATCCAACATGGTGTCTGATACTTGACTTCAGTTTTTCAAAGTTTATTGTACATACAGTAGATGGCACTGAATCAGGCACTTTTATGCGGCTATGGTTCCGACCATTTTGTGCTGACATTGTTCCGTCTATGGTGTTTATCCTTCACCGATGATTTATTGTTTGTTTTAACTGTGTAGTATTTACGGCTTGGATTTCAATACAGTATTCCACGCACAGTTAATAATTGGTTGCATTATTACTGTGTGTGATCAAAGTGATGAGAAGGAAAAAAAAAGCTGTATTCTTTAAAAGAAAACATATATACAGATAAATCCCTCAATTACGACCCAATCCTGACGAACCGTGAAAAGTTTGGGTCGAAAAAGTCAAAAATTTGAAGCACGTCTAAAAATTGATACAGTAATCCCTCACCAGCCGTGGTTTCAATTATGCAAGGATTTGTTTATGTGGACCTTTTCTCCAACCGCAGTGCAAGTTTCTATTATCCATTGTTTTCAGTCTATGGGAAACTAGCCTTTACTGATGTTAGTGGTGGAGCATTTCTCAAGCTGTCATAGACTTTGACATTTGTTGTCCCAAGAAGCGTGAAGCAATAAATTACTTAATGCCAGCAGGCAGCAGGAGACACTGGTGTAGTGTGTGGAAGCAGGGGGGGGGGGGGGAGGGTCCAGGCCAGGTCAGTGAGGCTTCTTTGTCCTAGTCACATGCTAGTCCTAGTCACTCTGCCTTACCCTTGTCTTTTTTCGCTTCCATTTTCCCCTCCTCTTTTGCTGTAAAAACAGCAGCACATTGCAGTCTAGTTTCTTAATCAGTGTATGTATAACTTCAAATTTAATTCAATGTCCCCCCCCCCCTTTTTTTTTATGTGCACCCATGCCTACGTAATATGCTAATTTTTTTGGCGAGCATTTGTTTTTTTTTCTTGTGAAGTCAATTTTATGTGTAAAGTGAATAAAGGTAGGTAATTGTGTGCAAATAGAATGTGTTCTTATGTTACCATATTTTGGCGAGCAAGGCCATGTGCGTGTATAGGTCACGTCAGAAGTTTTTGATGAAAAATTCGGGATAGTTAATACTTCAAGTAGACAGCACTAAATTCTTATGTTCCCGCAAACATTACTGGACCTCATAGTGCCAGTGCAGAGGCCAATACACTGCCTATATTTTGTATAAATTCAACACATAGACATGAATTGCATCTATCAGCATGTTTTATCAACACTAGGCAGCTGTTACGAAGCGAACCGGCCCTATAATGATGGCCGGCCGGCCGCCGCCGCCGCCAGCCGCCGCCGCCAGCCAGCTTATCGCGTCCGACCGACAGCTGCCCAACCCCAAGGATCTAGGACCGATCAACAGATGCGGCCGCGCCTGGCCACGCTGCAGAGGATGTGGGCATTTGCCTAGCTATGTGTGCACGGCAATGTATTCACTGCTAGTCTCAGCACACGAGTGATCCAATGTATATTCATATATATTATCAATAAAGTTCTGTGTTTTGCTTCAAATATAAGGCATCTCCAACCGTGTTTAGTTATATTTTAATAATACATAGTCTAATCTTTACACACACTTTCAATGGCCATGTCATACTGTGTTTAGGCCTTCTTTTTTATGACAAGGGGTGGTCCAATATGCCTTTCTTGGGTATCAAAATAATCCGGAGGCGTCCAGCTATTAAAATATATACATATTTATATTTAAATTAAAAAGTGTTTTTTATGCGCTAGAGATGATTAAACATGCACTTCATGCAAAAAATGGCAAGTTTGGAGGCATAGGGGTTAGAGGTGAGTCAAAATCGCCCGAAAATTTTCCAGATTTTTTTATTACGACCCCATTTCGGGAACCGTGAGGGTCGTAATAGAGGTGTTCTACTGTATTTTAAAAGAAACAGATAAACGGAAGAAAAAATTGCACGTAGCCAAACAGTTTGGTTTAGCAGCATCTACGCTTTCTACAATTCTAAAGGATCTGGAAAAAAATTAGCAAACTGTATGAACAGTCATTGTTTTGTTCTAACCACAGGAGAATTAGGCTTGGTGATAATGCAAATCTAGATGAGGCACTGAATAATTGGCTTAAGAATACCAGAGCACAAGGTGTTCCTGTCACAGAACCGATGTTACAGGCAAAAGCCAAACAGTTTGCTTTTTTGCTGGACATAAAATACTTTCAGGCAAGTTCTAGATGGCTGCATCGCTTTCGTGAAAGGTATAGCATTTCTTGGAATGTTGTGTCAAGTGAGGAAAGGGATGCAGATACATCAGTTGCAGAACAATGGAAATCAGAAAAATTAGAAGAAATTTTAGAATCTTACGCTCCCGAAGACATCTTTAATGGATATGAAATTGCATATTTTTTACAAACTTCTGCCTAATAAAACAATGTCGCACAAAGGTGAAAAATGTTCTGGTGGCAAGAAATCTAAAGACATGTTATCAGTAATGTTCTGTAGCAACTAGGGATGTCAAAATATCAATTTTTCTCGATTCCGATTCTCGATTCCAACTGCAAAACCTTTCACTCAATTCCAATACCATAAATTAGGATATAGTGATTATCAACATGTGCCTACAGTCAATGTATCCTTTTGAAATTTTGTTTTATAGGTCACATTAGAGAAACAAATATGAAGACAATTACAGGAAAGAATTTCTGGTCTGCTAAGTGAATTTAATTTCCAATATATATGTAACATTCAGTCTTATCTAATTAGGCCTAACAAGTTCATATCAGTATTTATAATAAATGTATGATTTATTTGAAATTAATATAGATACAGTATTATACAAAAAAGTTAAATAAAAATTCTCAACTTCTCAATGCAATATTTTAGGTCAACTTATGAGACTAACCAATATGTAAACAAATATTGATGCTATTCAGTAATTGAACTGAAACACAAGTAACATTTCATTTAGCATTGCTAAATGAAAATACTCCTACCGGACATTTTAAGTTGCAGGGACACTAGATGACTTGCTGCTACCCATATCTTTGCCCAAAAGATTTTCCGAAAAATCTTTATTGGTAATTTTCTTGTACTTGTTGTGTTTACTTAAGTGTTTCCTCAATTTACTAGTTGTGCAACTAACCCTGCCACGTGAAATTTTTGCCGAGCACAAACTGCAAAATGTGTAATTTACTCCAACAGAAAAATAATTCCACACATCGCTAGACATTTTCTTCGCATCTAAGTAAATAAAATCCCCAGTACATTGAAAACGTACCCACTACCCAGTTTTAGAAAAAAGAGATGGTTATTTTTGGTAAAGGTGAACACAAAAAAAAATTGCTTTCACTCTTGACTACCTCAAAAACGAAAAAGTCACAAACAGGAAATATATATGGTACGGAAAATGCACCTATTCTTTATCTCATATACCGTTAAATAATTGGTAAACGAAATCAAAAATACGAAAAATAATACTAGGAATTCTGGTATTATTAAGGATCCTGGTCCAGGATCCTTATGCTCCCACTACTAAGAACTATTGCGCAACAGACTAAAAGCCAACGCATGTAATGCATCAGCGACTCATAACTCTAAGAGCTTGCTGCTAGCGAGGGTTCTTGTCTACATACCACATCTGGTTGCATACCAATGCAGGCTTCCGGCACCCGAATTATCAATTAATGCTGATCGCAACACTTACGAGCAACAAAGTGCTATTTCCAACAGTATTCGCACGTACGGCGGTGGCCTTTCATCCGTGACTGACAGTTTGTTTCAGTATTTCGTCTACGCGGACATTTACATCAGATATTTTGCAGTAGATTTTTACGTGCGTTTGTAGCATTCTTGCAACAGTATACACGTGGTACTGAATCGTGTCAGAAAGTGCACAAAAAAAAAAAAAGAGAGCGCAGTTTTCCCATTAAAGCTGTGGCACACACAGAGTGATGTAGGAGTGAAACGAGGCAGCCAAATACTGATAATAGCAATCTGCCACATGGCAGGCATTAAGATAAAAACGACTTGTTTAACCATGAGTTTTGATTACACTACTATCTCTTCACCTGTATTATCGTGGATAATCGAGGTTCTACTGTATTATCTTAATTCTCTCATAGTCAAACCATCATTGAATGGTTAATTCCGGTCAACGCATGCAAGTTCGGTATAGGTTCAGCCTATTTGTAAAACCAAAGACCTGGTGCTGTGCAACATAACCACAAAAAATCATGCGAAGGTGGGCAAGAATTTATAACAATTAAACATTTGATTCTAGATTCTTTGATACCTGTAATTATTGAGGAATCAACTTTGACATCCCTAGTTGCAACGCTACTGTTACCATAAAGCTACGGCCATTAGCGATAGGGAAATATAATAACCCAAGATGTTTCAAAGGTGTGGCATTACTTCTAGCTGATTATTACGTCAGTAATAGCCGGGCATGGATGTCTAAAGAAATATTTGATAACTGGCTAGTCAAAACTGATAAAGACATGCAAAGACAAGGGGGGGGGGGGGGATCAATTTAGTGGATAATTGTGTTGTTCATAATGTTGATATGCGGCCTGAAAACATTAGGCTGGAATTTCTGCCACCAAACTGCACTTCAGTGTTGCAGCCATTAGACCAAGGCATATTCCAAATTGCCAAGGTCCATTTTCAGAAAAGGCTTGTTGAAAGAATACTCATCAACATCAGGTTGAAGTTACCCACAACATTGATGTGCGACAAGCTATTCAACTAATATCTGGTGGCTGGTGGAATGTGAGGGTAGAGACAATTGCAAACTGCTGGAAGAAATCTGGAATTGCACAGGTAACTAGCATCACCCAGGATGAGAATGGCAACCCCAGCTGTAATGAAGAGAGCATTTCAGTAGAACTTTGGAAAGATGTTTCAGACACAATGCAGTTTGAAAACATTTCTTTCAAAGAGTATGTGTCAGTTGACAATGATGTTGAAACACCACTTTTGACGGACAGTGAAATAATTAACCAGGTCACTGAAAAGGAGGCAGCAGACATTGGATCGTCTGAAGATGGGGACTCCCAGGAAGAGCCAATCACCTCAAGAGATGCTGTAGTGTGTTTCGAAAAACTGTCCAAGTTCATTACTAAAACTGGTAGTGTGCCAAACAGTGTGTTGCATTCGTTACATGATGTAGAACAGTTTCTACTACAAACTCTTATTACGACAGAATAAGCAGTCGAAAATATCTCAGTTGTTTGAACAGATGAAACCTGTGAACGAGTAAGTTTAAGTACAATTGTTTCAGGGCTTATTATTTAATTTGAACTTTTTTCTTTCTTAGCTTGTTTTTACAATTAAACAGTGTATGTTGTTGATTGTCTTGCATCTAGTTTATTTGTGGTAGGTTATTTGGTATTATATTTTTGGAAGTAGACATTTGCAAGTTTAAAAAAAGTTATTGTAATCCTATACTGTAGTTTCTGAGAGTTTACTAAAATTTGATGTTCTCATAATAAACAGATAAAACCATCTTGCATATACTGTACATAATTTACTGCACTTTATTTCGTTAAAGATGAAAATAGTGAAATTTCAGTTTAAAGAAATTTCATTATAAAGAACAAAAATTGGAACTTTATAATACTTTGTTGTAATGAGATTGTACTGTAAATAGGTAGTGGAACTTCATGTGCACGTTTTTAGTGCATGTAAAACTTCTCACCAAAAATAACAAGAAATTTCTGCTAAAGTAATAAGTGCATATTTATATTATTATTATGGCACAACCATTATAAAATATTTCTGAAAGAACAAACACATTTATGTTCATTAACCATAAAAACTTAGAAACACCAAATTGTTCAAGTGTTTACACATGTTTATTGGCAGGTGCTAAAAAATTATGTTTATAGAGCAAAAAAACATTTCAACTGGGAACTATCAGAAAGGGTTTTACTTTAGTGTACTACACCAACACAAAATATTGCTTCCTAGCTGACCCGTGTGACTTTGTTTGCATGATATTTTTGCAAAATTATCAAAATTAAGCCCACCATAGTTTAATACTTATATTTTTTCTTTCAGATTTAATGGAGTTATTAAATTACACCCTGCCACCACTTCGCATGTTTTATTTAGCATGATATTTAGGACTTTTAATTAGGTTCTCTAGCCACTGGGCTACTGCGGCCCCACTATTGGGTTCTCTACCCACTGAGCTACTGCGGCCCTATTATTGGGTGCTCTAGCCCCTAACCAGCTGCGATCCTACCATTGGGTTTTCTAGCCACTGAGCTACTGCTGTCCCACTATTGGGTGCTCCAGATCCTGATCCGCTGCGGCCCCACCATAGGGTTCTCTAGCCACTGGGGCTCCACTATTGGGTTCTCTACCCACTGAGCTACTGCGGCCCCCTTATTGAGTGCTCTAGTCACTGAGCTTCTGCAGCACCCTTATTGAGTGTTCTAGTCACTGAGCTACCGTGGCCCCACTTTATATATATATATATCTATCCACTGGGTTACTGCGGCCCCACTTTGAATAACTCTAGCCACTGGGCCACCACAGCTTTTTGGAAGGAAAGGACAGCCCATGGACAAAAAAGAAAGGAAAATGACGAGAATTTTTTTAACAATGGTTTTTTTTATGCAGTAATCCTAAGAAAAACTTAATCCAATACCTATTTACATCCCTGATCATCATTATTTCAGGAACCATTTGAGATATCTTGATGAAACTAAGGCTAAGTTAGTCCTGGGCTTATTATCTATAGACTGTAAATTAATGTCAATATGTTAAGTGGTTTTTGAGTTAAATCCGTTTGGACAGACAGAGGCAAAAAAAAATTAACATTAGATATGGCTTGGTTATCAATCATTCTATATGAAAAAATAATTAAAAGTGAAAAATTTGAAAATCACAGACAGACACTTCTATTTTATTTAGTAGTATAGATAAAGTAAAACCCTGTTAAATCGAGCTCAGTTAATTCAAAATTCAGTGTGAATCGAAAGTGTTGATAACCCCCGAACATAAGGAAAGGATTTTACATGCTTTGTATTTTGGTTAATTCTAAATTCTGCATAATATGTAATTTGAAGTAAAATTTCTTCGAAAGTGTAAGTAAAACTCACATGATTTATCAGTGCTGCAGTAATTAAATTCTTGTGTAACAAACTGAGCATCGCAAATTGCCGCTCATAACTGCAAATGCTTTAAGCTGCTGCTTATATACGTAGCCAACAGTGTGCTGAGTTCAGGGGAAGCACTTTTTACTTTAAAACTGCTCCCCTTTTGTTTCTACTTACAAACTGTATTTATGAAAAATTTTAAGTCCAAAGGCTAATTTCTGTTTTCTATTTCCTTTCCTGTATCAATTTTTTAAAACTATTACACCATACAATGGCAGTGTCACTACTGAAGTCTCATAGAAGCAAGTTGCTGACAAAGACAATACACCATTTCAGTGTAGAGGTGCTGTGGTGTATGGTGTACATGACAATACTAACCGTATCGCTCCCACACATTTTGGTATTGGACACGTAAAATATGTTTGTCTTGGTTTGAAGCACCCTCAACCACAAACACATTGATAGTGTTTTGTGTGCTCTAGTCTATTTAGGACATTTTTAATAACACAAACAAGGCATGGAATTTGCATGCGCCAGCACTTATCTTGCAGCCAGCAACCATCCCAATACATCAGCATACATAATTGACTAGTCTTGTCTGATATATGTACCACAGGTGCCGTATTTCCTGGTAAAAATGCAAATCCTACATGGGTAAACACCACAGGTTTTAATTTTCTTAAACTTCTGCAATGTTAACATCAATTTCTAAAGAAAAAGACATGCTCTACGTAAAAACACATTAGCAAAAAAATTTAATTTGAAATTATGTAATTTGAAGTAAAAATTTTGCTTTGAACATTTTTTATTATTAAGGTGATACGTGCTGCTTTCCACCATTATACACTATCGACCAAGAAGTAATTGGGCACCTGTCCACAATGTTTGCTCAGTGGTTGTCACCCTGTTAGAATCTCGTAGGGCCACGTCTTGCGGCTATAACAACAGCCACCCTGTCTGGCATGCTCTCTACGAGTGTTTGCAGGACATCCAAGGGGATTCGTCGCCATTCCTCTTGCAACCATTCCACAAGTTGAGCAATGGATTTTGGCCATGCCTGACGAGCCCTCACCCAGCGATCCAATTAGCCCCAAAGATGTTCTATAGGGTTGAGGTCGGCTCTGGGTGGACCAGTCCAATCGGCGAACATTGTTGTCAGCGTACCACTTGAAACATGGCACCAGGGATTGTCATCCTGGAAGTAACACGGGTCCATTCCGTAAAAATGCCACAATGTTGGGTGCATTTAATTATCCAGAATGTTACAATAAGCCTCTGTGTTCATGCTACCACGAACAAACACCAGCGGTCCTACGCAGAAGGTCATGAAACAGCCCCACACCATCACTCCACCACCACCGAATTTCCTAGTTGGTACTATACACTCTGGCAGAAGCCGTTCCCCAGGTAGACGCCACACCCAAACACGTCCATCGGATAGGAATAATGTAAACCTCAACTCATCACACCACAGAACCGATTTCCACTGCTCCAGTGTCCAGTTGCGACAGTCCAAACACCACTTGAGTCACAGAGCTTTATTGCTTGTCGTGATAGGGGGCTTATCTACAGCCGCTCTTCTGAAATATCCAAGTTGGTGGGTCTCTGTATGCAATGTTCCAACGGAAACCGATATTCCTGTTGCTGCATGAAACTCCTGTCGGATGGTAGCCATGGGTTGTACCCTATTTTTGACAATTTCTCGTTTCAGGGTTCTGCAATTTCTGTCGGTCAATATTGGAGGTCGCCCAGAACGTGCAGCATTGGCACAATGACCATCGACCTTCCACTTACGCAGGACGAATGCGACCATTGATTTGGGCTACTTTACCTTCCATGCAATCGCCCGGCTAGACAGTCCACTGAGATGGCAGACCACAATCACACCCTTATCGAAGTCCGATAGCTCTGTACCTCATGCCATCTCCTTATCAACTGATTCCACACCAGCCTGCAGCGTATGGCGGCCACACACATCAACTGATGTACTGAATTACCTTCTTCAATTACTTTTTGGTCAATAGTGTACTTATATGACTACGATTCATCAACCATCACGTATTTTTATACGTAACCCAAAGAAGGGTCAGAACTCCAGCAATACTATTCACGAGTGCCATTTAGACTGCCAGTATATAGGAAGGTGATTCTACACACGTGAATGAGGTATTGCAAAAGTCGGCACAGGATGCCACCAAGCCGTCACCTGCCTTAGGGCAGGCCAAGAGCATGTGCCTGAAAATTGCCGAAGTCAAGTGCAGGATAAAGGGTAGTTCTCCAACTCCGGCCTTGCATTAGAGGGATATCACAAGGCAATGTCACACCTCCTACCCCGGTCCCGGCAAGGACTTTGCCAGCGCACTATAAAGGACAGTGCGCGGCAAGACAGGAGTTATCTTCTCCAGTAACTCACCTCAACAACTTTGTACGCTGGGGCTCCCTACTGACTACCAGGTCTTCTAGATCTTCAGTAGCCACCAGAGGCTGCCACCACCAGTTACCAGAGGCTTGTAAAGCCTCTACCACCAGCTACCAGAAACTCTATTGACTTCTACTACCACTAACATCTTCCAGAAGCTCTTTAACAATAAACCTGCAGACATCATCACCACACCTTCCGTTGCCGTTCCTCCTGGTTTAACAACCACCTCTACTTGCTGGTAGAGGCAACTACACCCATTGCCCTTCTGGTAGTGGCTCCTTTTGTAAAGTCTCTTCTAGACATCCCATGGTTAGAGTAGCTGCACGACTAAGTTGTTTTCATTGCTGTTAAAGTCATTTGCCATCTTGATTAGTCTAGGAGCAGGTCACCTACACCTGTATCACCATAGGATACTTCTAGTCACGCTTTGCCTAGTTAAGGAGGGTATGTGTCACTGTATTTATTATTATTAATAAATATGTGTTGTTCCTTTCCAAGAGTGTTTATGTTCTAGAGGTAAATCCTATACGATCACTATCATCTATATCCTCGTACAGTATAAACAGGAAACCAGCTGTATCCAACTGTACGAACCATAGCGTAGGACTGCAGATTTCCATCATGTAGCTGTACATCAGAACACAAAACCACCTTCGACGGCCACCAGTTCTGTGCACTCAGGTGTACAGAAAGGTAGAGCCACAGCCACTAGCTACTCATCCAACAGGGATGGTTCAGTTTGTACTGCTTCCGCAGCGCCGACGGTGCTGGAGGTGGTATTTGCCTGGGTCTGAAGGCCTAACCCAAGTTGCGACCTCACCCAGTATTGATAGGAAGAAGGCTCACACGATCCACCAGAGGTGCAGGACTGATTAGAGCACAGGGTCTGTGCTGTCAACCTTTGCTGGGAGTACACTTATCTAGGGTTCTGTCTCCTGTTCACACCTATCGAGAGTATAATTAAGTATCAAGGAGATCATTATGAAAAGGCAAGGACCTCGGAGGGAGAAACAAAAGGCAGCATTCACCGCAGCTAAGCAAGCTTGCATCGCTGACCCATCTGCACTTGGCAGAGAAGCCGAACGGGAGAGAGCTCAAGCCGCCTGATGTCTGGAGAGACCTTCCTCTCCAGTCATCTTTTGTTTTCTTCCCCGCACACACTAGGCTCACTATCAACAGTCACCCCGGTGTCCATGCCCTGGCAACTGGCAACAACACCAGATTTGGCATAGCCAACTTATTCTTTGGAAGCAGTCAGGCAGCAGAGTGGAGCAAGAAATATTGTACTGTCCAGTACAATAAACCAGCACTCAACACCTCTCCAAGGGCGGCCGACCCTAGTCTACCACCATCAGTTCCAGAACAGAAGATCCAAGCACCCCTGGTAAGACAGGTATACCAAGCTGAGCCAGTGCTCCAATCAGACATATTGCCAGACCCACCAGTGCCGATTTTTTACTCAGTCACCAGCCTACATGTCCTGTGTTAGTTTATAGCAGGAAATCTAATCCTAATTAATAACTTTGATTATATGTCAGAGGGCGCCTGACTGAGCACAAACAATCTTGACAGTGTCGAAGTTCTATAAGGTGATACGCATCAAAAATTCTACTGTACTACTGAACCAAAAAAATTTCTACACAAACTTATATGCCTAGTTATCAAACTTTTAAGCTATTACTAAGCCTGCTTCATTTGTTTTGGATTTTGTTTACTTACACACAGAGTTACAGTTGCTATAATGCTATTACTTACATTACTGATGTGAATTTACAGACTGTCGAATGTTGACAAAATAAACATGCTAACCATTTTACATACACTTCATTATGAAACCATCACATTACTTTTTTTGACTTTTGTAGAAAAACAAGGGTGCAACTTGGAAACAAGTACCATAAATTCTTTAGCCCTGACACATGCTGGACTATAGACCTATAGTTACGGTCAATGTGGTTTTAGATGCGTAAGATCAGGCACGCTTGGTATAGCACTGGCTAGACGTTTGAGTTACGTTTGTGGCTAGCGACTCTTGCTGGGTGTGTTGGTTGGCGACTGGGTATGAAGTATTCCGCTGTTGGAACGACAACCGGTTTTGCCAGAACGCTTGTCTGTTTAGTGGTAGTGGTACCTGTCTTACCAGGGGTTACTTCAGTCAGTAAGATGGAACTGATGCTTGCTGGCAGAAACAGATGACTCTTGCAGGGGAGTGGTGGGTATTGGTACCGTGTTGACCAACACAGTATCGTCAGCTCCACTCCACAACCTCTTGGCTCCAGAACCAGAGGTTAGTTGCCCCGTATCTCACCTCAGTACCCTCTATCGGAGCACATACCACAGGGTGGTATTCTCTGGTTAGGCAAATGTGTACAGGGAAGTATATATACGTGAATACTGGAGAGGAAGGTCTCTCCAGATGACAGGTGGCCTGAGCTCTGTCTCGTTCTGCTTGCCTACTAAGAGTAGGCGGGTCTACTATCCACACTCCCTTGGCAGCGTAACAGGCTGTCTTTTGCTCCTTCCTCTGTGATCCATGCTTTTTCCTAAAAGGCATAGAGATTAGGTTGACACTTAAAGCTACTGGCCAATCGTCATGATCACGAGACAGATCCCTATCTAAGTGTACTTCCCATAGTGTTTGCCGGTACGAGCTCAGTGCTCTAATCGGTTCTCCACCACCGGCACGCAAACCTAAAGCGTTGAGCCATATGGGCCGCATTCCTACCACTATTGGGTGAGGGTCGCAACAGGGGTTAGGTCTTCAGTCCCAAGCAAATATCATATCCAGCACCATAAGCGCTCCAGTGGAATAAAACTTGAGGTGACTGTCGTGCCCATTGGATTAGTTGCTAGTGGTCAGGGCTCTACTGTTACATCCCCTGGGGTCTACCATGGGTGGCCATCGAATGGTGTGTGTGTCAGATGTACGGGTTCCTAAAGGGATTCTGCAGTCCTACTCTATGGTTCGTATTGGTATAGCAATACCTGGTCTTGGTCGATGATGTACGGTTGATATAATTTATAGTGGTCAAAGGGAAATACCTCTAGAATAGATACTCTCAGTGAAAGGAACAACCTGTATTTATTAAATATAATAAATACAGTGATGCGTGCCAACTCCTAACCAAGCAGTGTGTGATAGGGAAGTAACCTGCTTCTAAACTAACCAAGATTGTTAGTGGCGTTGACGGCTATAAAAATAATTATCGTCGCAGCTACTCTATCCAAGGGGCGTCTAGAAAAGACTTTTATAAAAAGGGGACCACTACTTCTAAGAGCAGTGGGTGTAGTTTCCTCTACCAGCAAGTAGAGGCAGCTGCTGATCCAAGCAGTCTTTACTGTAGTGGTAGCCGGGGCAAAACAGCAGCGCAGTAATTTTGGTTCTTATGAAGGCGAGGGAAGCAGCTGCTTTGGTTTGTGTTTCACTGAGGGTCTGTCTTCGACCAACTTGAAGAGTTTAGGCTGGTCGAGTAAAGCTTGTGCCTGGAAATTTATTTCCGCTTCTCTGGCCCATTCAATCACTTCATCCAAAGTTGTTGGTTTCAGAACCAGTAGAATGTTGCGCAGGCGGGGAAGAACAAGTGGTGTGATTTGGCAGATGCAACCATCTTCGCCTCCGCCCGGAAATATTTGATGATACATTTGCTTTGCGCCGGGCAAAAATCTCAACTTCCTCGCCAGGTTTCTGCGTATGCCCATAGAACTCCATTGTTAGACATGCCAGCACTTCTTCCCCTGTGAAGCATTTAGCCAAGCAAGTGCATAACTGCTTCCAGTCCGCCATGAACTCCCCATAGACACTCCACTACCCCAGGGCCTTCCCCTTAAGCTTCGCCAGGGTGTGGCTGACCCATTGCTTTTCAGGTATGCACTTTTCAGTGAACGTAATGGAGTCTTCGTGAGGCATGCCTACAAATTCAGGTAACTGGAGCTCTTTAAGACATAGTGAGTGGCTGGGTTGTATGGCATGACCCGGGTTGGAGGGTCTGTACTCGGCCGTGCACTTGCAGACCTTGCACTGGTACACGAGTCCCGGTCGGCTGATGGGCTTGACTGGCCATCCGATTAATAAATGGTGGAAGGAATCTCCATAGAGGACACATCTGACTGTGTGTTTCCAGTGTCCAGTGCACGTGATTCAAGTACAATATGCTTCCTGTCGGCGGCGGCATTCTTCGCACCTGTATTCAAGTCCGTCTGTGCAGCGGGGCTTGTCCTCCCATACCAAGCAGACGTAGTGGTGCCATGTGGCAGTATGTGCACTGTATGCGGTTTATTCCCGTTCCAGTGCATCCTGTCCTAGGACAGCAGCAGAGTTCGGGTGCGGCTGAGTTGGCTTCTGTGAAGACGTGGTCTTCTGACTTTGGGATTGACATTCTGTTGGGTTTGGGCACCAAGGGGCGTTCTTCTCTGCGGACTCCCCAAAGTCCTGTGTATTTCTGGTGCCTTTGCTAGTGGGAGCGGACATGGTTCTGGTGCCTTTGTTAGTGGGAGCGGACGTGGTTGGCCTGTTCTTGCAAACTTGTGCAGCTTCGTCTGGTCCACCCCACATTGGGCGCCAGAAATACTTCTTCCCCTTTTCTGTCCTTCTGTTTGCTGGTTTTATAATTGACGCGTGACCACTACTGGACGTGTTGGCAGAAATAGTGCACTTACCAGTATGAAGACAGCAAGAGAGTTTTGCCCAGGAACTAGGCCAAACATTCATGTATCTGGTGCAGGCAGGGCCTGTTCTTTGAGAGCAATAGGTTTGCGGGGAGTGACAACCTTGACTAGTATGTTGGGGTAACGGATCACGGGGAGTGCCTGTTTATTAAATGCCTCAGTGTTCTGTGGTGTCAATGTGTTCGGTCGTGGAATAGGCCTTGGAAGCAGTCTATCCGGTACTCTGTAACAACCGCTGGAGTCTGGTCAAAGGCTATAAGTCTAGTGAGCTTGGCGATCCTATGAGGAATCTCAGATGGACCAACTCGTGTAGGTGAAGAAGCAAACAGATGGGTCAGTATAACTGGCTCGTTAGGTACTTTCAGGTGGTGAAGGACTTGTACTTGGTCACATGGCTGGAGACTGGTTATGGCATGGACCAGTACTAGAGTGTACTCGTCTCGACGACCAAGTGCGAGAAGTGTCAGTTTTATCTTTTCCTTATCACAAGACAGTTTAGAAATGGATAATTTACAACTGCCACTCAACCACTCCTCAGAAATGTTTTCCTTTATTTTGGGAAAAAAAAGGGCACGCTGTACATGAGTAAATATTTAAGTTTGTTTCAAAGTTCGTTAATGATGTTCCTTTCTAGCACATTTTCTAACCGAACATGAACTCCAGTAAATTTCTCGAACCTAAGTAGAAACAAATCTTTGACATGGCAATAAATTTTGAACTGAACCCGAACATAACCTTAAAGTTCGGGTTCAGTTCGAAATTTGAACGTTCGACCCATCCCTACTAATAATGGGTAAGCACAGCGCACGAGCGCATAAGCACAGCGCACGAGCGCAGCATAACTCGCAACAGGTATTGTGTACGAAAAATTCAGAGGATGTTGTTTTGAATAATTAATTATTAAAAGACTGTGAAGAAATAAATTTTTAATTGCCTTATTAAGTCATTTCTGTCTCAAAATTTTAAGTCTTTTTGGCAGTGAAATATAATTAATTTAAAAGTCAGACATTTGCCACACACGCACGGTGTCACCAACATGTAGCGACGAGGAGTGGGTATTGTTTCACTCATCCCGCCCCCATCCCGTCTCCACCTGCTGCTGTGACCACACTGCCCAATCTATAACCATTGTGTGCGCTCTTAGATGATTGTATGCACACACGACATTCAAAATTTACCTTGCATTGTGTCATATTATTTTCATTTTAAGAGGGTTTGAAAGTTTTAGGTCAGTTTGCATTTGGTGTCGCATTACAATCAATTATATACTGTATTTTGAGATGTTGTATCCTTATTTAAACGAGTTGAGGTGAAATGTTTTTGAAGACATTATTTACAGTACTACTAATAAAGCAATACTTTATTCCCAATTTTACTTTGTTGATTAGCTAAACTTTATTCACAGATAATATACAGCTTTCTTTTATACCAAAAAAAAAGTCTAATAAGGTCAGAAATTGTATTTTATTGATGTAAATGTCAGAACCCTCACCTACTGAAATCCTGCATGTATGGAAATTTTTTGACAGTTCGCTGAAAGCTGTAGATAGGGAGTCGACTGTACATTTGTTTCAATAGAAAACCATTATTTAAACTTCCAACAAAAATTAAATTTTCTACTAGACTTGGTTGTATACCAATATTTTTTCCAAGTAATTACCCCCCAACACTAGGGGTGGATTAAAATCAATGATAGCCACATGTTTCTCCCAGACCACAAAATCAGAACACAGACGGATCATAGTGCAGTGCAACATAATGAACACCAGCAAGCTACATAACAACCAGGTCACATATAAATGCTTCGATCCATCAAAGTGTGTAATGGTGTATCGTGCCCTTATCATTATCACTGGTTTTGGTGTCTGGAACCTGGCCACACCTACTTCTAATGCATGCACTTGTACATACTAAGATAAAAACCCTACCTACTGTAAAATAATAAAATTGAAATCACTCTTAAAATTACCTAACCTTACACTGTAAAGCCAACAGGTTGCCATAGCTTTCTACTGCTAGCATATTTACAACATACATTCAGTATCATCAGATGATGGTATGTACAAGCAGCACTACAAGGAGCAATTTTCAGGTTCTTGGCATACATTTTTTTGATTAAAGATCATACAGCACTATCCCCTGAACGTCTCGTTAAGTGAATTATCCCAGACAGTAGTTGATGAAATGATCCCATACAACCTGAAACCACAATACTCCCCCCCCCCCCAACAAGATAATTGTTAATTGCAGATAGGTAACTACCCGGGCAGCAGCAATTATCTGTCCCGCCACTTTTCGAGACATATGGTCCACAGAAGACACCAGCATCTCCACATTTGTGTTGGCAACATCGTGCAGCGACTTGAAGCCAGCATTGTACAGCTGCTGTGCACGACCCTGTAACACACATCAGTATGACTATTAGCAATTAGTACATAAAAGGACAGGAAGTACATACAGTAAATTAAATTTATGAATGTGAAATATTTATGTTAAATTCAAGAAGTGCCACTGATGCGCAAATAGATGTTGCATAAGTCATTCATTTTTTGTCCCCATAGTTACATACTGAACAAATATTTAGACACTAGATAAGTCAGATGCTTGGGAAAACCAGAGCTGAAAGTACAAATGTTATGAAGTATATGATGATGGTTATGAGGCAAGACAAGTTAAAGAATGATGTCATACAAGAAAGAGGCAGAGTACAGGACCTGAGCAAGATAACAGAGGTGAAAACAAATGAGATGGCACAGTCATGTGCAGGAAATGGAAAGGTAAAATGTTATTTAGGAGAATGATGAAGCTGAAGTATCTAGAAAACAGCCACAACCAAGACTAACGAGGAAGGTAGAAGGAGCTGTTAATGGCAAGACGTGAGAAAGAGTGGAACACAGTGAAGATGGAATGATGGAGAGACGCAGTAAGCATTTTACTATACTTTAACAGCCGCACACACACAACAGCAACAAATTTTACTGTTATATCTTCCATGACTCTTGCACATTTACAATGCACTTTTCTTTTACAGCATTTGTGCTAACATACAGTCAAAAGTCTCACTAAATCGCACACACACAGCACTGCTACATAACACTAATGTTGACATGTAAAGATTCAAGAAAGTGGAGTTTGTTTTTTGGGCTTGCCATCCGATACCGCAATTTACCTATGCTTGGCCGTAACACCAGTGGATAAGAAATAGGGTGGCAACTGTGAAGCAAGACAGGCTCAACTGCTGCTGTTTAAGGCAGCCTTTGTCATTCTTAATCCAAGAACTTAACTGATAGACTGACACGTAACGACCAGGAAGGGCGGGCGGGAAAAGCTCTCCTGCTGAGAAATCATCCACGAGAAATGTAAGGGAGTGAGATGCCGCTCCCACCCCACTGTAGCTACCTGCTGTGACAGGCGCTGTAGAAATAATCATCTACAGACTGTATTGCAGGTCGCCGAATTACTAGCTTTTCCAGGGGTCAAACTGCAGTTCAACCTTGTCATTTCAGTATTCAAAATCTCTTAAAAGCAGTATAAAACTGGCAGTGCTTCAAATTTACTCTCAGAAAAATAAAGATGTGCTAAATTTAAAAACTATGCATATTATTAATTTTTAATTTTCTGAATATAAACGAAGTTGAATTAGCTGAGAAATGTGGTACACAACCTTGTAGAGTTGTGTACTCTATTTGATATGATTGAAAACATAAATTGTTTAAGTTGCCCTTACCTAAGATAAAAATTTTTATTACTAAAGCATTATTTGAGTGCTGCTTTTATTCTCCATATGTTTTATTTTTACATGTATTTTTGGTATTTTTGTAGGAAAATTGTTTTGTGTGAAAAATAAATCTTTTTGTAGGTGCGTTAATTGTGCATCTTAGTGTTGGTTAAAATTGACCAAATCTAAAAACAAGAGTTGTTCCGATACCATGTTTTCTGATACCAATACAGATACCACTGCCAATACCAAAAACCGATACCAATGCCCTTCACACTGAATTTTAGAAAAAGTATTACTGTTAATAATACATAAAAACATATCTCCTACACTCATTTAAACAATCAACATTTTTTCTTAAAATACCATGTATAATTTATTGTAATCCGACACAAAATGCAAGCTGACCTAAAACTTTCAAACCCTCTGAAAATACAAATAATATGACACCAAATGCAAGTCAAATTTTAAATGTCCTACGCGCACGGAGAAGTTATCGCTTGTGCAGTGTCATGTCTGTTGGTTTATGAGTTGGGGGGGGGGGGGGGGGGGAGAGAATGACCTCTCCATCCCGCTACCTGTTGGCGACACCTTGCACGTGTGGCAAATTTCTGTCTTTTAAAGTAATTAATCGTATTTTACTGCAAAGAAAACTTTTAATTTTGAGACACATATGAGGTTATTACAATTGATTTCTTCACCGTCTTTAATAATTAATCATTCAAAACCACGTCTTCTGATTTTCCCTGTCATGAGTTACACTGCACTCTGCTCGGTGCTTACCTACCCATTACTAGACGGCATAAGGTACCTAACAGGCACTTACATATTATCAGTTTATTCAAAGACACGTGTCTATTGAAATAAATTAATATAAATTCTCCGCTTTCACTGCAAGAAGTTACTGAAAATGAATACTTATAATACAAGTTGCTCGATGCTCAAAAAATCTTTTGCTGACAAGTGGTAGAATATATGATTTTGGGCATATAATTGTATTTGCGAAGATGCTGCCCTTTGAGTTAAATAAATATTAAGTTCTAAAGTCATGTTAATTTTACATCAGATACAGTAAAACACCAACCTTACCAGATAAAACAACCTTTAAACACAAAAGAAAACATCTTTACAAATAATAATTCCTTGTTAAAATGTTTTGTATAACATTTTCAGGTGAAACCATTTGCTTTGAAATACAAGTGATGTTAGGTACAGCTAATTTGAGCGACGCATATTGTATTTACTCATGTCTAGCGTGCACTCTTGTATAGTGCACACCATGATTTTTGCAACAAGTTCCAGGGATTTTTTTTTTTTTTTTTTTTTTTAAATAAAATTGTACCAATAATTTGTGACGCCATGTTAGTAAGTATGGAACAAATTATTATATTTTACATTAATGTGTGGTGACTGTGATATGTTTGGAAAATACTTAAATAACTTGGGTGCAAAAAGCCAAAAAAAAAATTCAGGAAACCTCTTGCTCCTACTACTAAACATTTCCAGCTTCATTATTTTTTTTCTCCTTTCTCCTTTTAGCAGTGGCCGGCTCTCTTTTTTTTGCCGTGCTAAAATGTCACACTACTCTAATAAAAAAACAATTTGTCTCCTCGCCCCTTTTCACTCCCTCCCTCTTTCTGTGAACATGGCTCACTAGCCTTTGCCATGGAAACAATGAGGGATGGCAGGATTATCAACTGGCAACATCTGGGTATTATTATTACAAGGGGGTAGATTTAATTCCCTTTATTTTGGAAAAATAAGGGTGCGCTATACATGAGTAAATACAGTATTTCTTTGTGTTTTTCATTTTCTTTTAATGTACGGCGTATACAAACCGAAATGCAGTAATTTTTGTGCCTAGAAAAAGGAATAAACTGACTTCATTGTCTACAACCGATACTAAAGTATCGGCCCGATACCACACCCGATACAGATACATCTGGAAAAGTCGAAGTATTGGTCGATACAGATACTTAGTATCGATCTCGGAACAACTCTAAAAAACATCACATCTGTAAGTATACCTACAGTAAATTTTATGTTTGTACACTTAGTAAGTAAATTGCTTTATTTAGAAATGGCAACTTGAGTTTGAATTCTTCCACAGTACGCATTGTGATGGTGTCTGCAACAAAGTATCTGTATTGAGGCTATCGTCCAAATATGGTATCTGCCCAGCACTAAGGAACATTACGTTGACAATACAAGCATGTGGATATGTTTTGTATGCAACTATTACTGTCCCATCTCTAATCAATAGGCAACAATTAATTTACAAATAGTATAATAATAAACTAGATTAAAATAATATTTTATTTTTGAACTATTTCTTACTAGCCCATGCCAACACATTGATGCTCTCACTGCTTCGTATTTAATACAAAATAAATATTACAAGTTATAAGATTCTAGAATACAATACTTTAAAGTTAAGTAAAGTAAGGTTTGTTGTTTCAAAACATCAGAAGAAACCGTAAATAAAATATAACCAAATGTTCTCGATTCCGATAGCTTGATCAATTCCATAAATTAGCTTTTTGATAATCTATATCTTTACAGGCACTTGATACACAACATTTTGAGTAGGAAGTTTTATTTCAGTAGCAGGTTTAATTTTGCCTTCATCAGAACTGATCTTCCATCAAAACATACATACTTCACACTGTCAAAAGAGACTTGTGCTTTTGTAAACAAATAATTTCACTGCTTACTTCTTTCTAGAAACCTCAAGTTCGATTAATAGATTTCAAATAGCTTCCCAGCTGCTGTACATCCATTATATTCTACTAAATAATTATATTTTATTTTAAATAAATAATAACATATATTTTTTCTGTTGCTATGAATGAAGTATTACATTTCAATCCCATTACTAGGGAAACCGGAAAATGGTAAATAAAATTGACGAAGTTGGTGAAAAAAATTTCATAAAAGTGGTACAAAATGTCGGTGTAAAACTGAAAAAGCTGTACAAAATGTCAGTGTTAAAATGAAAATTCAGTACTACATGTCGCCAAAAATTAAAAAATAACCCGATTTGACCCGATACAGGATACAATAAATACGTCCGTCTTGGGTAACAACAAACAGAATACCAAACTGAAAAACATCACATTTTTTTACAAGTCAGTTTGGCCAACATTAGTACACAAAGTGGCGTCTAAAAATTCTCGCTATTCATTCCGCAAAAAATAATAATAATAATATCATCATCTTAGTTTCTTAAGAAAGGTGTATATTTGGAATTATGTTAAAAATAACGTTATTTATGAAACCAGAACATTACGAAGTATGTTTTGAAAGGAAATATTTTTTTCTGCAAAGAGCAACATTGGCTAACCTGCACCAGTTATGGAAATGGTAGTATTTGTTTATGCACATTACTTCTACACCCCGTAACATTTTGAAGCAGGTACTGAACGTACTCATCAGATTTAACAAACATTGTTTGTTCAACTGATCATTAAGTACATCTAACATCTCAAATATAAATAAAATTTTATAATGTCGAAAATTATTGCTACTGTTTGTATTTATTTCAGTAGTAGGTTAGGATGTAGGCACATTTTAGCACGTAAAATCATGTTTCAACCTAATTAAGTGATTTTCGCGTAATTTGTGAAAATTATTGTAATTTCGCATGATAAATCGTAAAACCACCATTCACGTAAATATCATGTCCCTACCCATTACACAACAATAAAGACTGTGCTATAATCACTGTGGTGTCCCAGTAAGAAAATAACAGTAGCATTACGACACACACACACACAATGTGTGCACACACGAACGACACACACACATGCATGCATACACACACTTCAGACTATGCTTGTCCATTACTTTCAAGACACCATGCACATTAGAAACTATTCCTGAGCACTCCAACATAGCTAATAACAGCTTTTAGAAAGTGCTACGTACAGTATTTGGAAATACTAAGGTTAGATACATACAAAAGTATGGGTCCTGTACTGAACCTTGCTACAGACTCTCAATCATGAAAACATTGGGGTCACAGTTTGAAGTCTCACATCACAGGCAGCACAATGAGAACGATGCAGGCCAATTCAGAGCACCAAGCATAGCTATGATGGGGCCCTTGTGTGAGGCACTTAGATTCTCAACCTCAAGCACATAAAAAACAACTCCAGGTAGGTGAGCCCCTTAGTTTTCCTTTTCATATACGTAATATTGTGGTGCTCAGGCAAAACACAATGCCACGTAAACAAGAGCGTAGTGCAAAATAGAGCAAAGAAAACTACATAAACTTTGTTAACAAGTCAAAAATTAAACAACAAACATAACTGCTATCCCACAGTGAGTACTTAATGAATAAATTGTATTGCCTGGTGCTCAGAATTAGATGCACATGTAGGGTTGTAGTTAGTACAGCAGGTAGACCAGTTTGATTCCCAGTTGGGTCACTCCTAGAGTAGAGTACAGAGATTTGGGCACCTCTTAACATTGTGGTCTTGACAGCAGATGAGGGTGAAACAAGGTGAGAATGGAGCAGTGGCGAAATGCAAGGGCGAGGAAAATGGGAGATCCCCCCCCCCCCCCCAAAAAAAAAAACTGCAGATCAGCATCATCATCCAGCATGATTCCCAGATGTGAAATGCCGGAGGCGACCCAATCGGAAGTCGAACACAGTTCACCTTGGTGGGAAGCAGGTAATTTAACCACTACACCACCACAGCCCCACGTCATTCCCTTGATTTTCGCATATGGGAATCCTATCACTGGTCGGTGGGTTCTCCTCCCTTGCATTTTGGCACTGCTCCAACTGACCTCACTTCAGCCTCACTGGCCCTCAAAGACATCGTTAAGGGCCGCCCAAACCACTCTACTCCACTGGATGTGCATGCATGATTGTATGTGCCTCCTTAACCTTGATACTTCTAAGAGCATCACAGTCTGATAAGACACATTTTACTGTGGGCCCATTATGAGACATCCATTAATATCTCTGAAATGGATGAAGGAAATTTGGGCCCAATATAATGCAGGTACCACACAGACGATAGCCCAGCAGCTACGTAATAGTCACTGCCTCTATTAGTACCTCTTCGTTACAAATGATAAATAATAGCAACTTTACTAGAGTTGAGCCGACACTGATAATGGGTGCAAATTTTTTTGTGACAGTATGATTTCGTTTGGTTATTTGTGCAAAGGAAGTAAAATAATTTGTTTTCTTAACATTTTAAATATAATTTAATCACAAATTTCAATTAACGTGATAGGTTTCTACTTAATGTCAAAGCTATTGCTGACTGCCCCAAAACGTCAGACGAAGTAGTCCTACATGTATTGAACACGTAGTCCCAAATTTCATTTTTTTAAATTTTGTAATGAATTTTTAAGACAGCGCTTCAAATTAGAAGTGGAAAGACCAACTGTCTTTTCCACACTGAAACACGAAGCATTTACAAGTATTATTGTACAATGTCTTATTTACATTATTCCTGCCTAACTGTAAAGAAATTCCACACATCACTTTTAAGATTCAGAGTTATTTTCCGCATGAAAAAAATTAGTCTAGCTCATACATGTGAATTAATTACAATCCAAATCAACCTAACCATTACATTATAATGTTAACATAGGTTCAAATGCCTTTATTATTTCTGCAATAAATTATGATGCAGAAAAAACTTTTTCTAATATTCCAGTAGTGTTACTGTGAGTATTCGAGTATTCACGGTCAATGTTTTTTTTAAAAAGTAACCACTCGAGTAAATTTAACAATTTTAATGGCTCACTTCAACATCAATTTTAATTTAGAAATATGTGCAACAGTAAGTAAAAGATGTTAGTGTTTTAGTTTGAGAATATATTTTAAAAAACATTAAAATTACTGCAAAGTCACCAACATTACTATTTATACAAACTCAGTTATTTCACTGTCAGGCAATAAAAAAAAAAGACTAATTCTTAATTCATGACAACTGCCATCTAAACATGGGTCCTCTACAACCAACTAGCAGACATTACTCACCCGCTTTACAGCAGGTAGTTCCATCAGAGGCAGCAGCTCCTGTGTACAGCAATGGGACAACTGCATAGAAAAACTGACTAGCAAGTCTTTGAACGCCCACATTTCTTCCAGTTCCTACACATCAAAAAAACACATTTTAAAAACAAAACATTCAGTATACTTCTAAGAGTTATGTGTTTATCCAATTTTGTATGTGTGAATGTGTGAACCTGTGAATACCACCCTGTAAGTACTTGTATTTTATGTCTCTTTTTTGAAAATATAATTAATAGCAAAAAAATAATAGCGCCACTTTTTCTGCAATAAGTTATGTATATAATACTGAAGTGTGGACGATACTGCTTGGCTGAACAGTTGTAGAACATTGTTTTCCTGCTTAATGCCCTGGGTCCATCTGCCTTCAGCCAAATAGCACTATACTGGAGATTACAGAATTTTTGCGTGTATAGGCCGTGTGCATGTATAGGCTGCATGAGAAGTTTTTGATGAAAAATTAGGAATAATTAATATTTCATGTATAGGCCACACTGAATTTTTGTATTCCTGTAATTAATCTTAAGTCACTATTCCATACAAACGTAATAAATTCTGACTAAATTTTCCCCTATAACATTAGTGACAGACAATTTGTATTATGTTGCAATGTTTACAAATATATATATAGCATATATGGTAATGTGACTTGAGAAAGCAAAACGATGGCAACATGTAACAAAAAAATTATGTCTTATTAATGTGCCTTGTAGGGTGGCGGCAGGCGTGTGATCTACTAAGATATCTTTCTTTTGCACAGCACAGAAATTATTTTCTCATGTACGGCATCTATGGCCGAGCTCCAACATGTTTACATTTTACATATGCGAGACGAAGGTTATTTTGTTTATTAACAAGAGTGAACAAATAATTGCACGAGTGGAAAGTTTTTATTTTTCTTTTTTTCCCGCCACTTACATTACCTTCCCTTCCCTTCCCTTCCAACTTCATTAGAAACTAAGTTAAAACATTAAAGGTAGTACTTTGATAACTTTCTAAACATGTTTTGGGGATAAATTTTTTTTGCCAATATCTTGTATGTAAGACGCACCCCACTTTTTGTAGTCATTTTTTTTTTGTAAAAATGTGCGACCTATACATGCCAAAATACGTACTTAGATATGTGCACAAGAGCTGGAAAAGCCAACTGTCATAAAAATAATTTGATATTCTGTAACGGTTTTCTGAAAATAAATAAGCACTCTGTTCAAGTCTTTCTCTATGTTGGGATACCCTACAGTCAGGGCCCCAGGCACCTCAATACCTTCCCCACAGCAGGGGGTTGTTCACTTGCATCTGGCTTTGTGGGTGGGGTAGAGGGAAGAAGTGAGACCGCCTGTGGAACATACCACAAAATGAAAGAAAGTACCTCCTCTCTCATTTGGACGGCTGATGGTGGTTCCCCTGTGGCGTACTGCAGATTCCTATTTCCATGTGTAGGCTCTGTTGATGCTATGCTCTGTTTCCACAATGCTCCCAACCAGAGCTAGTGCTTGTTTGGCTGTTTCTTCACCTCCGACCTGATGAAGGCATAAAGTAGACGAAAGTGGGTGTTCTGTAGAAGAGGGCTTCGGCTGGTTCATCCAATGAAAATGGGTGGTACATACGGTTGGAGGAAAAGCTTGGGCAGCCTCTTGGAGCGCAGTATCTCAGTTCCTCAATTATCGGAGGGGGCAGGATGTTGCCAGCTGCTCTGTTTTCTCTTACAAGGTTCACGTCCTACATCCCTACGGACTGCCTACTGTTGGTTTCCTGTGAGTGCATTGGCTGGGCCGAACATCACTGCCAGACCCAAGCACTTCACAGAAAGGTGCAACAGTAAGGTGGGGCACCACTCCCATGTTACTCAGCAAACGCAGGACATCGCTAAAGGATTCAAGCAACACAGGAAGAAGGAACCCCTTTTTGATAAACGCCTGAATGGCGAGAGAGGGGCCACGTGCCCACTCCCAGAAGAGTGTTGGTGGGAAACTACGACAAAGTGCGAGGCAGCAGGAAACAATGCAAAAAGAAAGCAGATTATTTTTCGTTAATTTTAAATGGCTCAGAAGTAGTGATGGGACAATATGTTCCTTGGTTCCTTGGAACAGCAGATTCTTGAAGGGACCGAACCGAAACAGGAACCAATGTGATTATACAGTTGGTTCTCTGTATCAGTCAAACCTTACCTTGTATACTACGTAGTTTCACATTTGTATTACAGTAGTTGCTTACTTTTATTTTCGGTGCTAAATTAGATCTAAATATTTGCTAGAAGTACCATCGTAATGTACTGTTAATGGCCCTTGAATGATAAATTAACACAACATTAATAAATCGTCCAGTTTTTCCTGTTGTATGCTGCAGAAAATGTGAATGGTGTGGCTACGAATTTATACCGGTACATACTACCCGCACTACCGTGCACATTACCTTTTAGGCTTTTATGTTCATTACAAAAATAAAACCAAAATTTATGGATCCTTGTGTATTATTATTTTAATTAAAATTTACCCACACTTGTGGTGGAGTTGTTACACTTTTCAACGGGCAGTTTGATGCTACGTCGGAGTATAAACAAAGTAAAAGTGCACTGTTGGCCTGTACAGCCAGAAGATTAAATACGACAAATGGAAAGTCTTGCAAGATACGCAGTCGTAAATTGGTATGTGAGGAAAAGTAAAAGTGCACTGTTGGCCTGTACAGCCAGAGGATTAAATACGACAAATGGAAAGTCTTGCAAGATACGCAGTCGTAAATTGGTATGTGAGGAAATTTGAAACTTTATAGCGTCTGGGCATATTATTTTATTTGTGAAAACGCTGCCCGTTGAGTTAAATAAATATTACGTTTTAAAATCAAGTTAATTTTATGCCATATACAATGAAATACCAACATTACGGGGAAAAAAACGGCCTTTAATAACAAAAGAAAAGAGCTTTGCAAATAATAATTCCTCGTAAAAATGTTTTGCGTGATCGAAACAATTTGCTTTGAAATAAAAGTGATGATAGGTGCAACTATTTTGAGCGATATTTAATCTTGATAAAATGTCGACGTTCACCAGGCACGCTTTATTTGCTCGCTGCCGGCATCTGTGTGTGAAGGCAAACAGGCGTGGATGAGAGACTTTCTTTTTTCTTTTGCTAGACACCAGCTTTCCCTTTTGGCGGTGTATGGCAAGTAAGGGGAGGAAGTTCGCAACTCTGAGAGAGAGAGAGAAGAGAGAGAGAAGAGGATACTAGGTCGTCACGTTGGTTGCTATAGGTAACCACTTCCCCTCTCGTCAGCATGTAAGGGGAAGTAGCAAGCCAGTCTCCCACATCGTACCACGCCACGTGTGACATTTTTCATATCCAGTTACTAGACGTTTGCAAAAACAACTAGCTTAAAAACGATAATTGTGGGAAATATTAGGTGAAGGGACCCGAAATATACTTCGATCGATGCACCATGTGATGATACAAGTGGAGTTAACATTTAAATAGGAACTTTGCCGGGACCACAAAAAGTTGTTAGTGGATGCTGTTTATTGATACATGCAATAACAATACATTGAGAGATGACTATTAGCAACTAAATTTACATACATTATACTGCAAAATTCATACTTTCTTAGTAAGTGAAGTAAGAGAGAATTAATTACGTGAATGAATATATTTTGTTAACAAGTTACAACTTAAGTTGAACAAAATAGCACACTAAGAATTTAGTTTAAACTAGCATATTAAAAATGTAGAATGCAGGTCTTTCACATATGAAGGTCTTACAAGGACCAAGAAAGAGGGGGGGGGGGACGGGTAATGCACAGGTGAAGACAGTATTCATCAAGTCAACTACTTCACCTACACCCCCCTTAATGTTCCCACACACGCACACTCTCTCTTATCTCCTCTCTCCCTGGCCATTATTATAAAAATATACACAGACAGTCAAACTATTTTACTCTGAAACATCTATTTATCCTATAAGTTAAAACTGTTCTGTGAAATATCATCAACATGCAATACAGTACAGTAGAACCTCTATGTATTGAACCCACATGGATTTAAAGTCCATATCCATGGAACATATTCTGTGGTCCCATTTCTGATTTGTCTGCATTTCAAGACCATATTCATTGAAAGTCGACGTGTATTGAAATTTTTGTCAGTCCCCAGAGAAACGAGAGAATCCACTGTAATTGCCTTGATTTACAATAGTTATCACAATGCTGTTGCCCGTTACAAAGTTACATCAGAAGGAAGTCCTCCTCAACATGTTTCGTATCTGTGGTACAATGATATAAACTTGTCCAATACAATTTACCTCACAGAAACGAATGATGCACGATGCAAAGGCTGCAGCAGACGACATCAGGCTCTGCACAAAACCTCGTGTAACTTGGTACTTGGTAGATACTCTCCACACGCTCTCCTGCTTCCACAACTCTGACAGCATCAGAGTGAGGTAGAACCTTCGAGTTACTCGTTCAGGTACACTCTGTAGGTACCCCACATTACAATAAAATGTCAACAAGAAAGTGGCAAGAAAGCTAGTTATTTAAATAGAACTTTTAACATTTGATTTCCATCCTGCAGAAATATAAAGTACTGTAACTTCACTTAAATTTATCTTCAAGTAAAAGAATTAAGCTACAGCTCATAATTACGGTACTTATAGACTTCTCAGTTCCTGCAAATGCCCTCAATTATTTTGTACTACAGTATATAGGTATTATTTATCATATTCATTTTCATTCACAACGTATAACACTACTACTAAAGAACACTGTTAGAGGACAAAAATATAGGTAACCAGTGTGTGTTATCATATGCACCATGATACCTTTTCTTCACTTGTAATAGACCGTAAAAAAGTGTCAATCCACCTTGTTGGTTGTATGTCAGCTATCAAAAGTTTAATAATAATAATAATAATAATAATAATGATAGAAGCAATTTAAGCAAAACTGTCCAACAATTTGCAACAAACTAGTTATTCAAATCATGGGTAAAACCTCAACAACTGCATTTTACTATTAAAAAAATTAGTCACAAATTTTTTTACTCTACCAAACAAATACTAACTACCAATGAAGCTACTGCAAAATGTAGTTATGGTAGCCAAATGTTACAGATAAAACTTATGAAACATGTTCTGCATATACCAGAAGGTAGTGGAATAATGACAACAACTGTGCTCAAAAAATCATTCAATGTGGCTCCAAAGAACATAAAACTGAATTCCCAGACTTTTTATGTTTACCCTGACACTCACACATTTTTTCTCTGACCAATAACAAAGCGATGAAACAAAATTTTTGTTGGAATTTTATTCAATGAAATCTATTAAATGATATTCCAGTGACTACCTATTTAATGTAATTTTAACAGTTATGTAAAATGTGCATAAATGGTGCAAAAGAGAAAGAAACATGAAAATATGTTTAGATATCACACTAAAGTGAGCACTTTAGAAATTAACCTTAGAAAAAAAGCCCCCCCCCACCCCCCCCCCCGCCCCAATATATTTAAATGAGTGACATTCACCCAGTAAAGTTGGTAACAATGAATGGACACTAATTCCATATCTTAACATCGAATAAAAAGTGTTAGGTAACCATTTGTGATAAATTTAAATTGCTTTTTTTTTTTTTTTTTTTTGCACTGAAGTGTAAAAATGAGCAGATTTGTAAAGTATTTACTTTCTTAATAATTTCACAGTTTCATTTGACCGACGCAGGAATAAAGTGATGAGGCCCATGACAATGTTCATTTTATATAAGACAGTAGAATACACAATGTGTATACAAGTAGATCTTAAGCAGGGCTTACAAAAGTGCTCATTTTACCATGAACAGCCTATATCAAAATACACCATCAAACTTGATGCATAACGTCTTTTCAACAATGGTATAAACGACTTCGCCTCATCAGTGAGCAAGCCTTGCGCCTGGTAGCAACGGAGTTTTATTGTTGACACGCAATGAGACGTTAAAAGCCTTTTACTGTCTACCACTGCAAGAATGGATGTTTCAGCCAAAGATTGTATTATCCACTGGCCACCGAGACTATGCATCCAAGGCACAGAGTACCACAGCACACTGTTAGATGGCTCTACAGGTACGATTTGCCGCATCTTGATCTCTAAGCCGGCCGGTGACGTCAAGCCTTGAGAAAGCTATGCTATGGCTAACCCCTCTACATCGTCACCCCTATCCAGCAGATAGAAGGGGAAGCGCCAGACAGAGTATAAATTGTGGGACATCGCCTTTAAATGACAGTTGTTCATCAGCTCATCTACGAGCCACACCAGTCTTCACTTCTCCACCTCTCTTGTTGCCAGAGAACTGACCAGTCCGTCTTCAGCTATCCTGCTCGTTCGCTCCTAGCTCTATCTACCCTTCCTTTACTGCATTCATGCAGAAAAATACTGCCAAATGTCTTCTACACACCTAGACACTGCAGCCCCTTCTGGGTAACACCTGCGTAGGGAGTAGTACCAATTTAAAATATTTTAATATTGTCTACCCCATCATTGTTAGCTCAGGACCAGGTCGCCTATACATAGATAAACATAGTTTACGGCACCCGCAAGTCCCTTCTGGACAACGGTAATAGTATAGTTAGGGAGAGTTATTTTATCTACCTAGCTGAAACTACCTTACCAGTTTAGAACCAGGTCACCTTCACCTGTTAATGGTAGATTATTTTCGGTCAACTAGTTTTGGATTAGAAGGTAGTGCGTGCCACCGGGTTTATTCCTACCGGAATAAATATGTTTTATCTAAATTACGAGTATTACCGTATTTTAGCGTGTATAGGCCGCATGCGTGTATAGACCCATCTTAAGTTATTGATGAAAAATTAGGAATAACTAATATTTCAAGTATAGGCCGCACTGAATTGTTGTATTCCTGTAAATAGTGTTGAGTTATGATTCCATACAAACATAATAAATTCCAACTTAATTTTTCCTCTACAAAACATTTGACAGAAAATTTGTATTATGTTTAATGATTACAAATACACATCATGCAATTACTATTCCACAGATGGTAACTTTACTTGAGAAAGCAAAACCATGGCAACATGTTACACAAAGTGCACTTGTAGTGCCACGGAGGGCATTCTTGTACAGCAGAAAAATTATTTTCTCATGTATGGCATCTATGACTGAGCTCCAACATGTTTACATTTCACACATGCGGGATGAAAGTTATTTTGCCTATGAATGCGAGTGAACAAATACAGTAAAACCCCTCCATTACGACCCCCTCTCTATTACGAACCAATCACGAGGAACCGTATAAGGTTAGGGTCAAAAAAGTCGAAAATTTGAGGCGCGTCTAAAAATAGACACAGTAATCCCTCGTCAATCACAGTTTCAATTATGCGCGGATTAGTTTTGTATACCTTTTCTTCAACTGCATACTAGTTTCTATTATCCCTGGTTTTCAGTCTATGGAAAACTAGCCCTTAGTGATGTTAGTAGTTGGGCATTTCTCAAGCTATCATAGACATTGACATTTGTTGTCCCAAGCAGAGTGACACAATAAATTACTTAATGCCAGAAGGGGACACTGGTGTACTGTCTGTGGACGCGGGAGGGGGGGAGTTGCAGACCGGGGTTAGTAAGGATTCTGTGTCCTAGTCACATGCCGCCGCCTCTGCCATACCCCTTTTTCTGTCTTTTTTTCGCTTCCATTATTCCTCCCCTTTTGCTGTAAAAATACAGACACTAGTTTCTTAATCAGAGTGTGTATGATAACTTCAAATTTAATTCAATGCCCTTTTTTTTAATTATTATTTTTACGTTTATGTGCGCCCATGCCTACATAATATGCTACTTTTTTATGGTGGGCAATTGTTTTTTCCCCCCGCGAAGTCAATTTTATGTGTAAAGTGAATAAAGATAAGTGTGTGCATATGAAATGTGTTCTTATGTTACTGGTACCATATTATGGCGAGTGAGGCAGTGTGCGAGTAAAGGCAACGTCAAAAGTTTTTGATGAAAAATTCGGGATGATTAATATTTCAAGTAGACTGGACTAAATATTTATATTCCCGCAAACATTGCCGGGCCTCATTGTGCCAGTGCAGAGGCCAACACTCCGCCTACATTTTATATAAATTCAACACATTGACGTGAATCACATCCATCAGCATGTTTTCCCAACGCCCACCATCTTGTAGTAACCGACCGACAGCTGCCCAGCCTGAAGATCTAGCACCGAGCTTCAGCGGCAAACAGCCACAGACGTGACCAGCCACGCTGCACAGGATTTAGGTTCATGGTCACATCAAAGCGAGAGCACGGCGCACACACACGTGTTGCGCAACGCCACTTAAACTTTTTGATTGCTACGTGCCTCATAACAATGTATGACCCACAAGACCTGCGTAATAGATCTTTAATAATAACTTCATATTTTAATAATACATGGTCTAATATTTTCACACAATTTCAATGGCCTTTTTTTACGACAAGGGGTAGTCCAATATGCCTTTCTTGGGTATCAAATTAATCAAGAGACGTCCAGCTATTAAAATATACATATTTATATTTAATTTAGAAAGTGGTTTTTTATGCACTAGAGATGATTGAATATGAACTTCATGCAAAAAATGGCAAGTTTTGGGGGGAAAACGGGTTAGCGGTGGGTCAAAATCACACCAAAATTTTCTAAATTTTTTATTACGACCCTATTCTCAGGAACCGTGAGGGGTCGTAATAGAGAGGTTCTACTGTAATTCAAATAATTGCACAAGTTAAAGTTTTTATTTTTCCTACCTTTCCTTCCTTCAAATTAAAACAAATGTACTGTATGTTGACAAATTTCTAAACATGTTTTCGGGGGAAATTTTTTTTTGTGCCAATATGTCGCATATAAGCCGCACCCCACTTTTTGTAGTCATTTTTTTTGTAAAACTGTGCGGCCTATACACGCCGAAATACGATATTTCCACGAGGGTATCTGTGCTATTTCCATGCAGACACCATGTCGTCGGAGATAAGCAAGAGACCGCTGAATATTACTTAACACATTTGTGAACCATAGTGAAGGACTGCGGGGCTCCCCCTCAGACGTATGTACGTCATAACTGACGCATACCGCTGCTACACCTATTATAATACGACTCCGACTCATCGCCTAGGAGTACTGCTTCCATCTCTACAGATGTGAGCAACACGTTGCCTATCCATACAGGCAACAGCAACTTATGTGTTTTTCCTTCTCACCTGGAAGGCATGCCCCCCTCCCCACCCCCCCTCAACCCGGACAAGCTGCCCAGACCTCGGGCACGGCCGAGCAGACCAGAAGAGACATAAAGCCAGAACCGCTTACGAGACAATTCTCACGCCACCCAGGGCCAGAGGACGTCATGCCTCCCCCACACCCCGTGCCGGCAGCCTACAAGCTTCCACTATATAAGTCCGGACACTGCCAGCCTCGGGAGTCATTCTTTTGCATCTCTTGCACAGCCCACAGCACTCTGAGTGCTCGGGAGCTCTAGAGAAGTTTAAAGCCTACGAGTACGCCTTCGCGGCAACCAACTACATATGCAGACGACCAGTCAATCCGGCGCCATACCAACATGAACTTTCTTCTTTTAACTACCTTTGTCTCCTCTAGACATCTTTAAGTAGTAGTTTAACTGTAACTATTATTTTTCGTCTAGAATCAGATTTTCCTGTTTATTTGAACCAGGTTGCGTACACCTGGAACCACGCAGTTGCCTTCAGCTATCCTCGACTTGGTAGGAGATAGCACAGGTCACGTGTCTATTGAACTTTCAATACACACACGTTGCTTTCTACTTTGTTACTTTTATTTCCGGGGTGTATATCTGTACTCACAGTTGGAGGTAGATTACGCTGTGCGCTTCCAACGGAATATGGAGAAGTTATTAAACCGAACTAAGACGTACCCATTACACAGCTACCTATTTATTCCCACACACACAGCACTATTAGTACTCGTGGGGAAGAAACAGTAACGCCCCAACCACTAGTAACACCTTCACACCAGGAGACACGACACACTCAGGTTGCTTTGCACCACTCGCACTATTAGTGCGCGGTGACTGTGACCTGCAGTGCTGCCGGGTATTCTGGGTGGACGCACAACCAGTAGAGGCTTGGCGCAACTCCAACTCTACGTCCTTGAGCAGGCTGCTTACGGTGGGGGATCAGTGGGGACTCTTATCGAGCCAGCCGACAAGTTACTATTGGGGTACACTGTTAGTATTTCCGTTTCAGTGCACTGCATGATTTATAGAACTGGTACCATATGCCTCATGAGAGGAGTGGTACGAGACGTAGAGAGCAACACCTGGCTCACCCTGCTGTCTGGCCAAGGATAGTATCCCCCTATCCTACGCAGGATAGACAGGCAGAACGTGTTCGTGCTGCCGAACTCAGACATCAAGCAGTCGCACCTGCACCTGAAATTTTAATTGAGTTACCACTGTATGTTCGTACCAGCTACAAGTATCACCCTGTTGTCTATAGCCTCTTAACTGGAGCGGAAGTTTGCCTAGGTTGGGACGTGATCTTCTGTATGAAAGAAGCACGACTTTGAAACAGAAAGTGCAGGCATTCACCCCGCTTAAGCCTAAACTTACCTCAACTACCGAACTAGAGGTGAGAGTTATCAGAACTAGCCGACACTCCTCGCCTCATCCCCGCTACCTAAGTCGCTTTTGGTCTAGCAAGTCAAATCTGTAACTACCCTGTCCAGTCAGTCTAATTGGACACGGGTCGTAACAGACACATTAGACTGCCACTCGTTCTGTGTAACCCGGTGTACAGAAACGTGGAGCCCCTACAACTAAAAAGACAATACAAAGGGCGGCTAGTCAGTCATTCCAGGTTGTACTTCGTCCACCACACACACTTAACAGTGCCAGAGGGAGTATTTGCCTGATTCTGAGGATCTGACCCCTTTTGGACCCACACCCAAGCATCGTCGATGGACAGCCTTAGTAAATCCAATGCTTCGTCTCCACTGTGCCGGACACAAAAGGAACAAAGGTGCCACTTTGGTTTGTTCGACTTCAGCAATTGGCCTAACACCTAGCTAGGGACTTTCATCGCCTTTTTAACTCTTACGAGGCAGGTACTTTGTACCCCTCCCTATGCCCTATTCCCGGCAGAGTGGTACTCAACGTTGAGATAAAAGGATAGCTACTGCCTCTAAAACCCAAAAAGGTTGTAACCCAGAGCCAACTGCACTCTGCAGCCTTAACTCCAGGGAACGAGCTCAAGCCACTCAGCAGCTAAGAGGTAACCTCCCTCTCCCAGCTCCCTTCCCTTCCTTATTCCCAGGACCCATAAAGACTACTGGGTTATTATCCTATTGTTGTCACTTCCGGAGGAACGAAGATGGTCCTTACGGTATTGCAAACCCCTGGTTAAGGGACAGCCATCACACCGGCATGACCAGTGCGTCTAGCAGTGGCATCAGCCACCCCAGGCCACCAATCACCAAGGTAAACCAGCGCTAGTGTGTCCGACTGTTCACAGAAGCGAAACCTCTATCCCAGACTTTGTGCCCAGCCGAAAAGCCATGTGCTCGGTGCTTTACACCAGTCAGGCTCCAGTGCATCAGTGCTAAGTCGGATTTGAACTGAACCCTGTGTTTCTGACATAATGCAACCCAAAAACGTCCCAACCATGATGCTCCGTCACGACTAAAGAACGTCACGCATCAAAGTAAAAGATTTATCAAAATTAAGCTGAACAGTTAAGTTAGAAAGTGCCATTTTTCAGTAACAAACAGAATTTGACGAAATGTAACATTGCAAGACTTGGTATACATGTAATTGTTTATTTTCAGTAAAATGGCTGCTGCTAATTTCAGCCAGTGTATATCATAAGAACACATACCTTGGGCGAACGTCCACTGACAATTCGCATCATGCATCCCTCATTCAGTCCTAGCACCTTAGCACACTGCTGCTCCTTCATACTTAGCTCATTATACTGAAACAAATCACACATCAATAAGAGTCGTATAGTCCATCCAAAGTTACTTCCAACTTTTCTGAGACTCAAAAGTTTTACCTTCAGGCTATTCCTCCACCTCGTGCAACCTAATCTTAACTATGTATAGAAAATTACACCTAAGGGACAACACACCACATTTGTGAAAACACAATTTAATAATATTTTGAAAAGTCACAAGCCTTAGAAGCTAGTAAATAACGATAGTTGGGCAATAGTAAACAATTTGCCTGAAACATATTTTTTGTAGTTTTTGCGGTCCACTGTATTGCAAAAACCTTTTTTTGTAATCAGTGTCATCAGCTGGAGCAAGTTCAGTAAATAGGTGACCTAGCACTGAGTACTTACCGAAGTGAAGAAGACATGTGGATTAGGCTTGACCTGGTCAGCCAGCTCGTATGGAGTAACGAGGTAAAGCAGGTGAAGGGACGTTAGAAGCACTAGGCTGGCTTGAGCCTGCACTAGGTCTTCATACAGCATCCGAGCCTTCCTCAGGTCCATACAGCCTGCACACATTAATTTATTCTCAGGGGATATTCAGAGGTAAACACAGAATAGGTACAGTATGCGAGAAGCTGGGTTACCTTTAACTAACACTAATTTGAAGGTAATTTTCTCGCAAGTTATGTAAATGTGCTTGAACATATTTTCACATGCTCCAGAAGAATTTTTTGGCTGCAATTTCAAAGTAATTAATTCTTTAACAATATAATAAACTTGAGTATGTTTGAAGAATAATTAATAAAACTGCCAGTAGTTTACTTGACATGAAACAATACTGTAATAATGTACATCATTTTCTTATATAGCGTATTTAACAATACATCACACATTTTTATTGGCTTATTTAAAATTCTTAAACTTTCTAATTTGCTTTTCTAGAAAATTGTAACGACAACGCCCCGCAGTGTTTCCTTGTCTTTTGTGTGTTTCTAGATTGTTAATCATCAATAACTTAATAAAATTGTCAACTACTGTTAAAATAAAATTTAAAAATTTATGGTTAAAATACCACTACTTACCTTATAAAACTTTATATTGAGTATAGTAAGAGCTGTACATTATCTGTTAATAATGTTGACGCGTGTTGCTTAACTTCAGTCGGCAAGGGACTTTTATTATGCGCTAGATCGGTCGCACTACTATGGTTACTCAGTTCCCCTTCTTACTAGATGCTAGTGTCTACCTTGTAGGCTGTCTACTAGGTACATAATCAGCAACACTAGGTCTGGCCACGTGCCTCACAACAACAGTGGCCCTCTGGGGCAAGGATGACTTACCAGAGCTGGGTAGGGTGTTCTTCATTGGTGGCGTTACTGTAGTGTAGGTGGAGCGTATGGAATACTTGGTTCTGCTGGACGTGGTGACGGTCAGGTTCCGGTAGTGGTTTGTGTGATGACTGCGGTTCCACTCTATGCTGGCCCAGCTGCCAATGTGCGGGTTGGCTCTTCCGATCCTGGTGTCGCTTCCGCTGATTAGGACTCGGACTACTGGATGCACGTCGTAGCCAGTGCATACCAGGTTAGAGTGAAACACGGATGTTCCAACGGGTGATGTCAGTCTAGCAGCACTACAGGCGACTTGGGCCTGCCTGTTAGGAGTGTCAACTCCTGGCGTAACGAGGTTTGCCTTACAGATCTGCTAGGCAGCACTGAACTCCGCCTTCTTAACTGCTCTTTGAGCTCTGTGCCTGCTGTGGAATAGCATACGCTGATAGTGTACCAGATTTCCTGTTGATGGCAAGCAATCGACATACTCTGACTTTAGGGGGCTGACGTTCTATTCTAGGTTAAACTCTCTGCCAATTGCTTACCACTCGTCGTCAATCCTGGTGTAGATAGACTATAGTACTACAACAAGGAACTCGTGGATACATTCAAGATTAGGTATTTATTTAGAGAATAAAACCTAGGTAACGCGTACATGCTACTAATAAGTCTGTTCTGCCGAAGTACTTAACCCACATGTTAACGGGTGAAGGTGACCCGCCCCTCGGTTACTGAAGTGCAAGGGAATAACTTAGCTTTACTGTCGCAACTATCACTAACTGGGTTTGCCTAGAAGAGGCCCTAGCTTTAACCGAAGGGCCACTACCAGCAAGTAGTGGCAGTTGAAGAACCAGGTTGTCACAACAACTTCAAGTGTTAAGTCGTGTTCAATGTTTTCAGGTAGACGAAGCTTCTGGTGACGTCTGACACTGTCTGCTAGTGCGTCGGGGTAGGTTGGGGTGTTGCATTGCCACTTCAAATATATTTCGTATTGTGATTCCAAAGTGCGCTTGAGTTGAACTTACTCTCTACGTCTTCGTAATACGCAGTGCTGGGTTTGCTCCTTCACATGTGTGAACACTCTTAGTAGATGGAGAAGAGCAGTTCAAGAACAGTATGGGAAACCAAGGAATTTTGCAGTGACCACAAAAATTTGTTAGTGGATGCAATTTATCACTACATGCCATAACAATACATCGAGAGTCGACCGTACAAACCACCTCCAAAATTAACCCCCCGACGAGGCATCACCCTTACAGCCGCAGATAAAAAGGAGACAAAGTAGTACTCTAGGTTTCAGCTCTCAACACCCAGCACCTGTAGTTTCAAAGAGATAACTCGTACCCTATGGATCATTCTATATATCACAGGGAGCAAGTAGTATCAAGGGTTTTAATAAACAATTTCTGATTTTCTCGTAAACAGTAAAACACTGTTTTATCATTCGCCGCATGTTATGCACTCAACATTTTTCTGGCACACAGGTAGAATTCCAGATTTTTTCCAGGGTCCTTTCCAATTCCAAACTTTTTCCCAGTTTGGTGACCACCCTGCAATTATCAGATCTCACCTGGATACCCCCCCCCCCCCCAAACAAGTTATGTGAGATGACTCGAACAAGGGTTGGTTTGCCAATAAGTAGAGACCCGAAAAAAATAGGTTTTTTCCCCCCTTCAAAAATATGTGTAATTTGGGGTGGGGAGGGGGTGAGATTGGGAGTGCTATTTTTGTCAAATATAGCTGTTATTTTTTTGCTACAAACACGCAGGTTTCTGCATGAGAATTGCTCCAATTTTTAATGTGCTCTTTATAGAGACACAAATAATTTGAGATATGTCACTATATTCATGAAACCTGAAATTGACAAAGTTATTCCTATTGATCAGCTGTGTTTTCTATCCATTGTTATTTCAGTGCAAAAATTCCCAACTCCCAGAGAAATATACAGTTAATGTTTTAATACAGACAATGGTTTATTATCAGGCAACATTGAAAACAAGTTCAGATTTTACTCAAGATTTTGTATTCTGCCTATCACCTGGAACAACAAACGATCGCAATGCACTGGCAAGGGCATACTGTTTCATGAAAAGAATACATCTATATATACATCTATAAAAGCACTGTTTAAAAAAATAATAAAAGTGACTTGTACAAACCGCAAAAAAATTTAGAGAAATCTGCCTATATGTTTTTGATCTATCGAAACTTTCAACAACTAATTATTTCGTTACGTCCGCTGACAAAACTTTAGTTTCTTCAAAACGTCTCATTTTTACCACATATATTTACAGAGAATGTGTATGATAAAAATACAGTTTACTGGACGAATACAAGTTTACAATACGTGATAAATTGATTTACATAAGTAAATGCATATAAACACATTTTTCACAGCCACACTGCTTGCTTTGTAAAAAATAAAGAATTTTTGGTTAAAACATGACGGTGATACAATACGAATGTAAACAAGGCGTAAATTCCATACATAACATGGTGCTTGGTGGACGTGAACACTACAACGGCATGTTTTCCTAACGAACAAACTTTTGCAGGGCTGCAAGTAGACCGTTCACTCAAAGTGACGCATCATCACATGCGCTCATGTTATCTATGGTCGTAAATACACGTGATGGAAAGTAAACATATTTTCGTGTGATAAATCGAAGAAATCTACTGGACAACTTATGCATTCATTCGTATTAGAATATCTAGAAACACATAAAATACATCTTAAGAAGCAACTATGTGACGTAAAACAATAATAATTTGGTAAAATACAACAGGATTTTGTACAATTTGTGAATTACAGCTGAAATTCTCAAAACTCGCAATTTCTCATTTTTTATGTCAAAATTCGTGTTATTTTTCGCTTTGTTGCATTTGCTAATTTTTCAGGCCTCTTCCGATAAGCAAGCATTAATACCATTCGCCCAACCAGCAGTAACCATTTTGCGTCCCAGCCTGGCTCAGCCGTTACCCATAACTCCCCTTTGCATGCAGCCAGCTCACGCAGCTGTTGGGGGCGCCCTGTTAGTAAGTATGGAAAAAAAAATATTCTTTTTTATTTTAATGTGTGGTGATTGTGATATGTTTGGAAAATACTTTAATTAAATAACTTGGGTGCAAAAAGCCAAAATAAAAAAATTCCGGAATCCTCATTCTCCTACTACTCAACATTTCCAGCTTAGGTTTTTCTTTTTTCTTCTTTCCCTCCTTTTAGCAGTGACCGGCTCCCTTTTTTTGCCATGCTAGAATGTCACACTATCCTTCTCTACAAAAACAGGGTCTCATCAAAACCCACCCCCCCAGACATGGCTTGCTAACCTCTGCCATAGAAACAAAGAGGAATGAAGGAATTATCGACTGGCAACATCTGGGTGTTATTACACGGGGGTGGGGGGCCATAAACACGCTGCAGCTCTGGTTTTGTGGTGTGACAGGATGCCATTAGTTGGAGGGGGGAGGGAGGGGAGGTTCCAACCTACAAATAATTGAAGGGTTGCTGAGAGAGAAAGTGAGAGACGGGAGATGAGTACTGTAAGAGTGAGATATGAGAAAACACACAGTCCCGCCACTCCCCTCAACATCCCCGAACAATTTATGGCTACCACTCCCCCTTCCTCTTTTTTTTTTCAGTGTATAGGGGGCACCCCAGAAATGTTTTCCTCTATTTTGAGAAAAAAGGTTGTGTTATACACGAGTAAATACAGTAGATAATTTAATTCTAAATAAACCCTGCTGCACATTATCCCAGAGTTTTTTGACTACTTATTGGAGAGAAGACATCCTTACTCATTAACTTGCAGCTACCTTCTGCCCTAATTAACCCAGCAACATACCAAATCCACGTGGACTTCTCCGCCAAGAACCAGATAAACACTCTCACACAAAAATAGATCACTCCTGTGGCAGACAATTGCACCTCAAGAGGGTTGAACTGGTTGAGGGAAGGGACCACAGCAGTTAACTTGATGCCTGGTGCTTTGGCTGTTCAACCTGTCTTCCAACATGTCACCATGATTCACCACGAGCTGTTGGAATTGGAATGCTGATGTGAGTAACATGGCACAGACAGGAAAAGGCTAGCCACCGAGCTTACTTATCTGTCTCTACGTTCTATTATGATCTACTACTGGGTGCAGAGGTTTGGGGGATGGCAAGGTGTCAACCTGATCCTGATCTTCCATGGGAGGGGAACACTTCTACACAGCCGGTGACAGATCCCTGTAGCACTTCCAAACCTACCCTATACCTATGCCTTTCTCCAAACTAGGAGACATGAAGGGTAAAGTAGCTGTAGTACAACAAACCTGGGGGTCCATCAAAACCACACTTAGAGATCAACCCAACCTACAAGGCAGACAAAAACTCATTTTGGCAAGGTGCATGTAGTCCATTCCAAAAGGGAAAAAATTTTAATGCTGCATTAGTTCCCAACCGAACAGTCGTCGTCACTGCCAATATGGTATTACAAAGAAAATTAGTGAATGTGAAATACTCAGGTTACAGGCACAAACCTTTAATGGCAGCACGGCCAAGCTTGCTGATGGCTATAGGTGATTCCTTACGAAGCAGGACCTTCGTCTTTCCCTCAGAAGAGGAAGGTGTACTCTCGGACAAGCAGACAGACTCATCAGGAGCCACAACAGGGCTGCGCAGGGCACCCTCCCTGAACAGCTTGACCACTGCCTGGTCAATGAGCTCCTGTACATCATGGCCTTGCCGCGCAGCCTGAACGTGCAGTAAAGTGCGGCATGCCAGCTGGTGAAGGACGGCTCGCGAGTTTGCCAGTCCCTGGGAAACAGCAGTCAGCACAAGCGTCTTCATACCCTGTCCGTCTGCCAGAGCCAGACTGCTTTCGCACTGGTCCATGGACGAACTTACCATGTTGTACACCTGTCAACATTTAACAAAATATGCCTCTTAACACATGTCCAAAAAGTATTTCAACCATTATTGTTTAAGTACGTACTAACATCCTATTTTTGACATAAAACTCATAAACATGTTCAAACTATAACAATAAATTGTACTGGTGTATGGCGAGTACAAAACTGGATGCTCTTTCTCTTCATGGATGTAATAACATGGCTGCCAAATATTATAAAGGTTGTTTTATGATTAAGAATTGAAGTGAGCCACTTATTTAGGTTACTATGGTTTCTGTAAAAATAAAACAGTAGCTGTAACAGGCGTAATAATTATGATGACAATTAAGATAAATATGTGAGAAAAAAAAATTAAATCCTGAGTTTTCAAAAATATTATTGAACGTTGACAAACAGGAGCATGCTTTATCACGCAAGAGGGTCATGTGTATTGTGACGTGAAGTGGAAAAGGCCAGATCATGAGAAGATGGGAATAGTCTCAGAGCCCCAGTGAGCATATGATGTTACCAAGCTCCCACAAACATGCACCAGTGGAAAGGCCGCTTTACAAACTCGGCGACTCCACTTCTCTACTGCTGTTCCTTTCTTTGCAGGACATCGATCTCATCAGCATACATTTCCTTTTCACCAGCTAAGATGCATACATTATGGAAATACAGGACTGTATGTCGCTACTTTGCTTTGACAATGTTCTATTTAATTACAGCTGATATGAGTTTTGTCCTTTTAGCTTTCTACAGCCAGATCTATATAAGAAACTGACTGAATGCAATGTGTTGGAAAACAATAGAACAAGTGCTGAGCCGATACCGATACCCAATGCCAAATATCTGCAGATATTAGTCATATCGGCCTGCCCAAACCCATTTTATTTCTAGCCAAATTGAGACCCGATATTTTTTGTTAAGCCAAAGGATGATAGGGCAGCAATATTGGAGTAAGAGGGGCTTTTTTAGTCAGCAGTTGCCGTTCTTATTCCAAGTACTAAATTGACAGATTGTCACTCCAGAACGTCAAAGGGAGGAAGGGACATGCCTCCATGCTGTGAGATAATCATCTACAGGAAGAACGAGTGAGGGGGAGAAGAAGGGAAATATATATATATGCCGCTCTCACCCCGCTGTGGCCATCTGTTGTGACAGGCACTTTAAGAAATAATCATCTACAGCTTGTATTGTGCTGGTCGCTGAATTACCAGCTTTGCAGGGTCACACTTCAGCTACACCTTGTCATATCAGTATTTAAAATCTTTTAAAAGTAATGATTCTGACATTCATAACCCGAGAACTGGCAGTGCTTCAATTTTACTCTCAGTAAAATAAGGGAGTGCTGAATTTGAAAATTAAACATATGAATCATTTTTAATTTTCTAAATATGAACAAACTTGAATTATGCTGAGAAATGTGATACATGACCTTGTAGATTTAATGTTTTTAATTTTATTTGTTTAAAACAAAAAACAGTTGTTCCAATTACAATATCGGTTCCACTAATTATTATTGGAAGGAAGGAAGGAAGTGTGTAACATGTAAACATTTTGGAGCTCGACCATAGATACCTTACATGAGAAAATATTTTTTCTGCTGTAAAAGAGGACATCTTACATAAATCGCATGCCCACCCTGGCACTACAAGTGCACATTGATAAGATGCTATTTTGTGTAAAATGTTTGCAGTGGTTTTGCTTTCTCAGGTCACGTTACCATCTGTGGAATAGTAACTGCGTGATGTATATTTGTAAACATTACAACATAATACAAAATTTTCTGTCACAAGTGTGTTGTAGGGGAGAAATTAAGACTGAATTTATTATGTTTGTATGGAATCATAACTTAATATTTACAGGAAAACAAAAATTCAGAGTGGCTTATACTTGTAATATTAATTTTCCCAAATTGTTTTTCATCAAAAACTTCTGGTGCAGCCTACACACACCAAAATAAGATATTTCTTTTATTATACTGGCAAATTTCACACATTGGAAGAACATATTTACATAAAAATTTTTTTACACTTCAATTTAATATTTTGTTGAACATAAAATTAATTGTATTACTTTGTTTGTAATATTGTATTAAATTTTAGAAATAAAAAAAAAATTTTTTTTTTTAGAAAAAGTAGCGAAAGATGTACCGAAAGCACCTCATCAAAAGTGAAAATATTGTAGAAACATTTTTACAGAAAACAAGTATGTGTATTTATTCACAAACGAAACAACAATTAAGAAGAATGCATGTATGTTCTTTTATAATTACTCCTTAGAACTACAGATGTGAACACATTTTAGTACCTTCAAAATGCTAATATAATATTTATTATAAAGATTTTTTTTACACAATAAAAAAGCTTGAGCTTGAAGCTCAGGAGATTCTTAGTAGGCTCCCTCGAGCTCGGCTTAAACTAAAAAACCCAGGCTTTCAGACCTCTACCAAGAATATACATAGTACACACAGAAAAATAAAAATATTCAGTATAAAAACAGATTACTTTCTCAAATACAACCAAAGGTAATATAAAATTTAAAATTAATTTTACCACCATGTTTTTTTAAAGATTTTACCTCACCTAAAAATTAACAATATCCTTCTCAGACAATTGTTCAGTGCACAAGGCCTACCTTCTCCACATCAGTTGACAAGCACATCAGGATGCTCTCTCCAACCTTGCAGCTGGTGCCAGCACGTCCCGCACGGCCCACCATCTGCTTGTAACGGGACATAGTGAGGAACTGGGTGCCCACGTACGGGGAACGCAGCACAACACGCGAGGCAGGGAGGTTCACCCCCGCGGCAAGGGTTGAGGTACAGCAGATACAGCATAGTGTACCAGCGCAGTACGCCTCCTCCAACAGTCTTCTCTCCCCTCCCATCAGACCTGTGCAAGTGCCAACAGCTAATACAGTTATGCATACTTGGCCATGTCGCGGAGATTGTATGCACATCTCCAATTTGACTTCCTGATTCGAGCAGAACTCCATTTTTTTTACAGCCCATGATGTTACACTGTTTGTATTTTGCACCTATTTTCTTTGGTCCCAAGTATGTATCATACATAAATTTCCTCTCTTCTTAAAAGTTCTTGCATTTTGCAACTCTTTCTCCTGACCCCTTGAGTAAAAAATGGAACACGTGAAATTATTCTTAGTGTACTCTCATGTTAAATGATTTTTAATAAAACATTTTTCTGTTCACAAAAACACTCTTTGATAGTAAACTTATGTATTGTCAAAATACATTTTTCTTTTTATTCAATACAAGTTGACACATGCTGCACCGCATAGAGGTGCACTTTATGGCCGACTTCGCCCCACCTGAGAGCACTATGTGTGGGGGAAAGTCAAATTCATTGGCCAATATGATCTTGTATTAGTCTAGCAAGGAGACTCCATGCATTGGACAGCCGATTAAATAACCATAATTAACATGTGTAATTATAAATTACTATGCCTGCTCGAAAATTAGCACGCAAGCACCACCCCAACGAAGAAAATTATATTTATTTGAATTTCCACTACGCTACTTTAACCGTTGGAGAAGTTCCCAGCAACCCCAGAGCGATTGCAGCACTCCTGTGGCCTTGTGACATCACGGCTCGCCAGCCTCAGCCCGAGGCGCATGAAAATGTCAATGCCTCCACCAGGGGTGATAAGAAAACGAGTGGCGCTACTGCACCAGATAAACCCGTCCCTGTGTTGGAAGGCTACGCCAACCCCCGCCCCCCGAGAATCGCTGACACAGGACGGTTTTTGTATAAATAGAAGACTACGACAGAGGTCCAGCAGACGCCGGGCTCATCGGCCGAAGAGATTTGCGAGCTCAACCCCCAGTCTGCGCAAGACTCTATCCTCTCCTCCACAGCCAGAGGCAGGGCTCGAACCTCCTAATGATTGGGAAGCAGCAGTACGTTCTCTCCACTTCACAGCCCAAGGCAGGGTTACCCTCCTACTGCTTGGAAATTAGCAGTACTCCATCCAGTGCGGCTTGAAGAAGGCTCATCCCACAGCTGACCGCCCGTGGGCAGCTCACCTCACCTACGGTAAATCCCACACCTGTACCCACTACCCTTAACCTCAGTCAACTTCCCTTGACTTTCACCGTAACATGTCGCGCGATTAGGACTCCCTGGATTGGACCCCTAGAAAATTCACGCTGTGAATAGCATTGGTTGTTGATCACCCAATTTTGCATTAATAAATTGTAATCAATTAACTTTCTCCACGCTTGCCTTCGCCTGTTGAATATCAAGTTTAATTTTCAATTTTTTTTTAAGTACTTTAATATATTACTATTTTGCATGTTAGCTACCTCTTAGAGTGTACAAGTCAGCAGAGACCTTCCGACCTATTTCCATTAAACGTAACCAAAATTACGTGCTAATTAAATCTTTGTGTGTCGACTACCGTGCCGCAGATAAGCAAGCCATTTTCACTCATTTAATTAATGAATCAAATCCAACGGTACTCGTTTCCCGTGAGCCCGAGAACGAACCCGTAGATTTCTTGTTAATTACACCCCCAGACCACAGCACACCTTTAAAAAGTTGGCTAGGGTGGTGTACCCCTGATGAAGAGTCAGAACCAGAGGAAACCCCCGCCAAACCAACCCCTGAACTTGCATCGAGTCCTAGCATAGAAACACCAAACCTCCCCACTCTCGAGACCCCAGTCCAAGCTAATACGGTAAAGTTAGCATCAGGTAAGTTACTTTGGGTTGGACACCGGATACAGAAGCACTCCCCAGCTTCTGCATGATCAAGTTGGCCTCCAGGAAAACGATCAGAGTTCGAATCCCTCCCAAGGTAGTTCCCAGGACGTCCGGAGAACGATCCCCGGCCAACTTTATCCCTGCTTGACAGCCAATGAGGCCGCGGTGGATAAATCCCGTAAGCTATAGCCAGATCGCTCACCACCACACTCATTCTCAACTTGTATCCGACTGAGCATTTCACCCCTTTTGGGACAGCTGGCGTCCCGTATCTTGACATCACTAGTTGTGAGGAGGATGAAACTGCCTGGAAGGGACAGTCTAACACTCCGACTCACCCTGGTGTTTGACTCCCCTCATCCTTATACGGAACGAAAGGGCAGTCAGCGCCCTAACCGCTTATCCATCCAGCAAGAGCGGCGCACGTCAAAGTTAATACTACATATATCAGTAGTCATTATGACGTGCAAAAAAAGTCAGTAAAATATTAAAAACCTGGCACCAAAGATACGCTTGCGCCAAAGCTTCCTCTAGGCCCTAAATTTTTCAAGTCACTTTGAAAGTTATGAGTCAAAAGATAGGATTCAAAGGATAGCGGGGGGGGGATAGCCTCGTTCACAGGGGTCCAGAAATGAAGGTGCTGATGCTACGCTATCATCCCTTATCACAGGTGGCACACTCTGATGGCTGGTGGAGGAACTATATGTGGCCTTGGTGGCTGGCTTCGGTGGTTCAGTCAGGCAGTACAATCTTGTATCGGGAGGTGCTGACTTGGTGAACAGTACAAGCCAACACATTTCTGTAATAGTTTTCCCAACACTGTGCCGGCATATCCTGTAGGTATGTGTTCAGTCTCTTCAGTACTGTGTGGGAGTAGGACCTGCCCAAAGGGTTGAGCATTGCATCCAAGATAGGGCAATGTCGAAAGTAGAGTGTGCATCGAAGATAAGGAAATGTGTCATGCAACAGCGGGAATTGTAAAAAAGACCCACATTACGCTGTATGTTAGGCTTATGTGCAATGCCATGCTCAAGATTTTTAAATTCTGACTCGGTGGTAGTTTTTGCACAACTGGGGCATTGTATTGCTTATTAAACATCACTCCATTAAATTAATTAACATTTCATCAATATAAACCATATGAAATGTTTCATTTCCTCACGCAAAATTTAACATGGATGTATCATGGCTGCTGTGTTAAGACATGTGTGCAACGTTGCAGTCTGCTCTGTTGTTAAATTAAGCTTGCTCAGTAGCTTTTTCTGGATAATTGAAGGTATTATTTTACTCAGGACACATTATCCTAATATATAAAATTACATTTCATCAATAAAAATGCATACTTTCTGTCACAGACAAGTGAACATGCATTTACGTACAGTTAGCAAAATGTGCTGTTTGGACACAATTTTCATGTTTGGGGGAGCGGCACAGAGATAGAAATTTGGCCGTATCTGTTTGTACTAACAACTCATTAGTACGGACAAATTTTGGGGAATCGTGGGTGTCTGTAAGATTGAGGTTTGGCTGGAAAAACATGCTGATTAATTATTTCGCCTGCGAGCCAGTCTGATGGATCTGGGCACGTGGCCCACAGCCCACTAATTGAATAATCCTACCTTAGCATTTTCAGTATACAGTAAAGTTTAAGACAGTTCATGGTTTCCCTGAAAAAGGGTTGTTATTTCGAGACAGTCGCTATTCCAGGAGTCTTAGAAATTAGAGCTGACTGTAGTGCACATACCTGAGTGGTGGTAAGCTACACCAAATGGCAATGTCTTTTGAAGTACAGAACACACTGAACCATTCCCTTCAGTGACTAGAGCTCGATACAATGCTTTCTTCTCATCCAACTTGTGCTCCGAGAATTTCTGGCTTTAAAAAAAATAAAAATAAAAATTAGCGGTTATCTAAAGGAGTAAATTAAAATAAAAAAGCATAAATCTAAGACAAAAATAATACAGAAATTAAACTGTAATACAGTACTCTACCAACACACTATGCAGGATGTCTTGTTGACTGCCAAAGTATGGTATGATCAGATAATCCATGAAGCACTTATGTGCACCTGAGTGATGGAAAATATCTTCAAAGTAATATATATATATATATATATACATAAAAAAAATTGAAATCATTTGGTTTCACCACAGCATACAATTGACACAAAAAAGCAGTTTAATTTTGAGGATAGGCAATATTTTTTTTTATAAATTGTCATAAATAGTTGTATTGACAGATATAAGAATAGTCAACTTTTTGATTCTACAACCCTTCACGGATCCCAAAAAAAGGGTAATTTTGAGAGGGTCGTTATTGTAAAAAAAAAAAATTTATGGTTCCCAAAAAAAAAGGGTCATTTCAAGAGGGTTGCTATTCCAGGGGTCTTAGAATCTAGAGTTGACTGTGCACAAGTTGTAATACACTGGAACTGCGCTATAATGAGCATAGGTTATAATGACACATTTGCTAGAATCATAATTTTTTAATGCACCATCATATTGTATATTAAATACAAGATTAATACACCCGTTTAAGATGAGTGCCTTCTTGTGTACTCACTCACTGTAATGACAGCATCACTCATTCTTAGAGTTGAAACACATGTAAAGGTTTTCATTTTTCATCTTCAAACACAATGTACAGAGAGGTTAAAATAATTTTAACGACTTTCCCTTCCTTCACACAGATGAAAGGAAGGCATAGGAATGTGTCATCTCATTCTTCCCCTTCACTACCCTACAATCTTTCTACTACCCTCTTCCTTTGAAGTCTATTGTCCTGTTGCCAGATGGAGCTGCATTTATGGAAACGAAGTTACAAGAGCAGCTAGAAGGGTGAGTGAAGAAATTATGGCAGCTCTTAACATTGAGATCTTGAGAGCCAATGGGGGTGAAGCGAGATGAGTATGGAGCAGCACTGGCATTGAAAGGGCAGGGGAAACAGTAGATCCCTGAGAAAACCCGCCAAACAGCAGCATTTACCGGCACAATTTCCACGTGCAAAATTGGGTGAGCGAACCCGCTGGGGTTCGGACCCGGCTCACCTAGGTGGGAGGCGAGTAACTAGAAGAAGGGATGTAATGGTCAAGAGAGGGTTTCCAAGCAAAAGAGAGATAGAGATAGTTACTGGAACAGCAAGAGCATGTTACATTTATCAGTCAGTTCAGTTGGCGACAACAGTCAGTCTTCCACATTGTCTAAGTTTAAAAGAAGACAAATAAAGGCTGCTATTCTAGGAAATAAAAGCACCTGCAACTACAAAGTGCAGATCAGAGTAGAGGATAGATTATTAAAATAATTCAAACAGCTGTAATGTATGACGCATGCCAACATGCTATGTTGTGAGAATATGCGCTCTACGGACGACTTTGTCACATCTATGAGCCGCATGCACTCAGGAGTAAAATATATAAGCTGCAAATCAAATTAAATGTATTGAGCTAGGAAAGCCCACAAGCCTGGGTAGCTGATTACATCATTGTAAATTACGTACGTAATTACAATCTCCTTTGCCTGTCCAGATTTATGCATGGAAAAGACCCCCCCTCAAAATAAATAATAAAATATTAGAATTCTACTAATTATCGCTTAGCCCCGGAAGAAATTCCTCCGACCTCAAGAGATTACAGCACCCCTGTGACCTTGTAACATCACGACCGGGCCGCCTCAGGAACACTGGTTTTAATTTGTCGTCGCCTCTACGCGAGGCGATAAGAAATACGCAGCGCTCCTGCACCTCCGATAACCCGCCCCTGTGGGTAAGGCTATGCTACAACCCCGCACCCCCAAAAAATTGCTGATATGAAAAAAAAAAAAAAAAAAAACTGTATAAATAGATGTCCAGTAACCAGCACCGGCAGATGTGCCGGGCTCGACAGCCAAAGAGGATGTGAGCTTTCCCTAGCCTGAAAAAACTTCTCCTACCTTGAGTCTTCCTAAGACTCTTGCCTTGAGTCTGCTCAAAGACTCCTCTCTCTTACCTTGAGTATTGTGTATCAGTATGTACCTTCAGTGGTCTGATGTTCAATAGAAATGGACGTGTACAAAGTAGGCAGCGAAGCAGGGAACCTCGTGAATTAATTCTAGCCAACCACACTGAACCTCAGGTAAGCTCGACGTTCCAGGAAGAACCCCGCCCAGTGTGCCATGATCTCATTCCGTGACCTGTCTCCCCCTTAATACCACTAGAAATTACCACCCCGCTCGATCACCTTCTGGGTGCTCACTGGCCCATATATCCGACAAGGGAATACAAAGATCAAATTCAACTGTTAGCTCAGGTTGAGAGTACTACTTACCGGGACACACCTGCTAGGCAGAAACCCAAGATGACTAATACGGCCAAACTCAAATCAGAGAGATTAATCCGGGTTTCACACCTGGAAGATACAGAGCTCCCGAAGTTCTGTACCATCAAACTAGCATCTGGGAAGTTCGTATGGGATAGACTCCCGGACCAGCCAGATGTCAAAACTCGAGCAGCACCCCCTTCACCCAACTTTATCCCCATGCGACAACCCACTCGCCCTGTAAAGATCTTCCCCGCCAAAACACCCACCCCCGTCATTACAATCAATTAATCTTCACTCCATTTTCATCCACCCAGGATCGCTGGCATACCATATATTGGCGACCCTTACAGTGAGGAGGATAGAGCTCCTTGGATGGGCAGCCAATTTCATTCGCCTTACTCTGGGGTTTGACTACCCTCAAGTCCAAAGTAAGCCTACCGACAGATTGTCTAATATTGCTTTCAAACCCAATCTAATAAAATCAGTATTACTCACCATGGTAGGCCCAGCTATGCTCTGAGGGCAGTCACAGTTCAATCCCCTACAACCTCAGGTTGCAACACCAGGTAGCGTGCATCATGTATAATAATTATTTTCAGTCTTTGTAGTACGTTTACAAATAAAGGATGCAAAAATAATGTTTTTCTCAATTACTAATTATCATTAATTACGTATTAATTTTTTAAAATCTTTATGCGAATATGAATGATTGTCAAATGGAAAATGCCCCTGCAAATAAGCTACATTGTATTTTTTTGGTTGGTTTGTACGTTTCCGTGCAGATGATGGCATTCAAAAATATAGAATACACATGAAGTGAAAGTATGATAACTGTGCATGAAATGATATCGCATAGAAAATTTTGGTTATAATCATAATTTGCTGTAGCAATGATTTATCTTGCCATCATCGCTTATCATTATGGCAGAGTTCCACTGTATGAAAGTAAGTTCTGATGAATATTAGAAACCACAATATACGCACTGTGTCATGGATCTGCAAATGAGAAGTGCAACGTTCTCACAGTTCTTCTTGGTTGGGCAGAAGACTAACACTGACTCGTCAGGAACCACTTCCATCACCAGACCAGCAATGTAGTCTGGGTCATGTGCATTCTAAAACAAAAGAGACACAAATTACTTATACATATCAATAAAGATCTATGTACATGATTGTTCCAATTCTACTATTTCATCACCTACTGACTTACAACTGAACCATGACCTCCACCATTCCTGCAATCAGTCCGCTTCCTGACAAAGTCAAAATTTCAATTTGCCTCTAATATAGAAATGTTAACAGCTGAAAAGCTGTTAGAAGTAGACAGATATTAGCCAATAAATACACCAATACATATATGTAAACACAAAGAAGGAACTTTCCACTTAGCTGTGTTCACCTGAATAACAAAGTCCCTCACAGAAAGATTTTGTGAAAATACCACACAATAGATAATTATTTAACACATTCACTGCTGGTGACACTTATAAGTATCAGACAGAATGCAGGCATTATCACCTGAACCTAGTGCAGTTGACTGTTATAAGCATTCTCATATCTAGCACCCCTCTAGTGTTCAGAAATTATATTAGAATTCAGTATTAGAACACCAACTTCAAAATTTTACATAAATATGAATTCAGCTCTGAGTTCCAGGAGTGAATGTGTTAACAAGGGAGGCCATTTCTAGTACAAGGCGAAGAGCATCTTTATCAGAATGCACACAAAACTTCTAGGCTTGAGACACATCAAATAGTAATTCTCTATTGATATTTCAACATTTGCAGCTGCCATCTTCAGGTCGAAGTGCCTGAACAACTGAGTCAGGTGAGATTCGGGGCTTTATTTAAACTTCTCTCTTCATGTTCACTGAACTTGGCTCAATGGCTCACACGGTTCACACTACTATTAAAGCCTATTCAGTGTCTTGCAGCTACGAACGATGGACGAACATGTATACCCCCTAGTGACATATCCACCCACGCAAACCGTATTAAACCAAAATGGTACACATGTCGGGATATGACGATACTAGGTAGCATCATTCGTTGTACTAACACAATTTATTCATGGTGATCAACAGTATGTATTTGCAAATGTGTGTTAATCATTTAGTAACTTCAGTTTTTATATGATGCTTCAAACTGTTAGGTTTTTCCAGCCTCATGCAAGGATTTTACCAACTAAAATTATTAATTTCACTTCTGTAATCACGTTTAATGTTCCTTCTAGGTTGTATGTATATGCATAGAAGTTTCTTTGTGTGTGTATTATATTTTGCTAGGCTATCTGCCCATAGCACAATGAATGCATTAAGAATGTTCAAAACTTTCAGCTTTCTGTTAGGTTTAATAGTCCCACACAGGTCTCTGCTAACCCCTACCTATTCACCCTCCACAATCCAGGACTCAAGATCTATCTTAGTACCCACATTATTCAATATGCTGATGACACATGCCTCCTGGTATCATCAGTACACAAGTGCACGGTGAGTTAACGTCTCAGCAGAGGACTCACTTCACTACAGTCTGAACTCTGCAAACATGGCATCTGTCTGAATCAAGCCAATTCAGAGTCGCCCACAAACACATCACCCCAGAACATCCACCCAAAATTGCAGGCAACACTCTTAATCACAAATTGGTATTTGAATCACACATTGACACCATCACCACAAAAACTTGCAAGGCCACGGTTCATCCTCACACCCATCCACCATCCACCATCAAGTTCATCTATTGAAATATTCATAACCATATTCTAGACCTTCATTACTCTAACATATTTTATACCTATCCTACTTGGTCCCATCTCACCACTCATTATCTCCACCCCATCACTCATGTGTTCTCAAGGTCACTACACATCATTCTTGGACTCCCACTCCCGGCAACTAGGTACTTGACCAGGCGCACATCTCACACTGCATCATAGCCGACATCACAGACAAATTTCGTAGTAAATTCACACAACACAGTACCCATCTCATTAAACACTCAACAGACCCACAATCACAAATCTACCCACGAAGACCACTACAATGGACTTTTAAGTGTACCAAAAAGGTATGTATCGAAAAATGGTAATTACTGTTGACTTTCAGTAGAACCAGCAAAATTCCTAAATAAAAATCATAAAATCATCAACTTTTATAGTTTATCAGTAACTTGATTTCACACAACAATCATTTTTAAGTCAGAGAAACTTATCTCAGCTATGGATATGGTGGAGTAGGTGTCGACCCATGGCGGAACACCGTGAAAACGTGCAATCGACAGGGAAGTGTGAGCACTACCACATGGATTGCGAAACAGTACATCCTCCTTGTTGGGCATCCCACTCTCGCTCTAAGAGTAATAACAGTCCTGACTACCAGAAGGATGACGAAAGCGCCTCTGGGGAGGATCAGCTCCCTGCTCTTTTCTTCTGTGTAAGTTAAGAGAGGGAGATATATTGTCCTATTGGAAAATATATCTTCCCACTCACAGGATGAGCTTCAGTCGCAGCGGAGAGGGGGTGAATTGACGCATGACGCGTTTCCAGACATATGTATTCAGACGACATCAGTTCATTCCCGCTCCTAGCATTGTTGATAGGACATTAATTTACCGTTTCTCTTTCCCGAGAGCTGAGATTTTTCTGTCTACTATTTAGATTGTTTTATTCACCGGCCCACTAACTATGACGTCAGGCCTGAAGTTCATTTCTCCACTGTTAGATAGCATAATTAGTATGATTTTCGCCAGTCTGCTTTTCACCCCCATCCTCCACAGTCCACAGCCTGCCGGTGACGCCACAGTGGTGAGACATGCATTCACCATCCTCAGCGCTCAGCAGCAACCCCTTGCCCTCATGACACCAGCCAATCAGCGACGGGCCGCTGCCCCATTTAGTATAAAAGGAGGATTTACGTATGACTCCAGAAGCACAGCCAGTTCGTTCTCAGTTTTCAAGCACTCGCTACTCAGGTCTCTCTCAACCAAGCCGCTCGTTCCTAGCACTCGTTACTCAGGACACACCCTTTTCACTTTTCTTTTGTTGTACCTAGCACTCACTAATCAGGACAGTTAAGTTAAGCCTTCTGCGATGTTAGTTAGGTTGATGCTCATCACGAGATCCCTGCTAACTCCCATCTCCCACCTCAACACGGACGTGTTCAAGCACTGGGAAACCCTTATCCTACAATCCTTTTCAGGACTATTCCTACCGTCTCCTTGCTTACTTACCCAGTGTCATCGCAACAGCCTCATGCACTTCACTTTAGGGAACTACGGCGACAATAGGGAGAAATTTATTACGTTAGCTAGGCCACGCCACACTACCCACTCGTACCAGATACTTCTCTCGGTACATAACATTCTCCCAGCTTCCTGGCCGTGTACTCGGACCAAATGCCAGAGGCGAGAACATCACGTTTTTTACCAATCTGGTAATAAACGTAAGAGCTGAATCAAACCTTGGGTCCACCATTCCTATAACATAGTACCTTATACCAGTTGTGCTATCCTGGCAGGAAGGAACACAGGTAACCCAGGTATTGTTGGTTCACTCGTTAATACAGACTACCTCTCATCACCCACACACACCTAGCTAGGCTAACCATTCCATCCCAGGGTAGGACGGGGTGCCACACAAGTACTCTTTCCTTGCGTGGGCTTGCTATTTGGCATCACTTGGAAGCTCTACCGCAGAACCTGCTGCCAGAAGAGTCAAACACTGGGTGCCAGGGCCATGGCCATGGCCATGAGGGTGCCCATGGCTGTGCCTTTAATTTGGAGGCAGTGCTGTCTTTGAACCTGAAACTGTTAACTGTTATTGTTTAAGGTTGCAAGTAAGCCGCTGGGCTACCAAAAGTATATAAAAGGAAAGAAACCCAAGTCCTCACAGTGTAGTACTTGTCGACAGACACACACACAAAACGAAAGATGACACATTTTCCACGCGGTTGCGTGATCATGATGTTTCACTGGCCAAGCCAGTTTCATTAGGCGGCGAGTTGTAAGAAACTGCAGTATGGTGGAAGGGTGCTGTTGGTAGTAAATTTAGCAGCCGGGTGACAAACTAGGGTAGGGCAGGAAAATTGAAAATTTGCCGGTAGAGCTGATGAGTGTCGTTTGGAGCTGTGATTATCTTATTTTGAGGTCTGATGGCTGCCTGGATTTTGTTATAAATTGGTGAGCTAATTCCCAGCATCTGAGTTCAGAGCTATTGCTTGAAAGTGGTAGGGGTCTCAAAACTCTGGTACTGTAGCAGGAATAAAAATCTTTGTTGTGTGATGCTGCATGTGCATTGGTCTGTGTCCCAAACAAAAAGTTTACAGCATAAATGATGTGGTACAACATATAGCATGCATGTGATTGTAGCATTGTGTGTAGGCTAGACATGGTTTCTACCAGCAAACTGCCAATATAAAATAACAAATGACTACAGGAAGTGAGAAGGAATTGTATGAACTATCTGTAAGATGCACACAATTTATATGATCTAAACAGTAGTCAAAGATGTATTTAAAAATTTATATTAACTTTACTTTTAGCCTATACGATTAAAAGATATATGCGAGTTCAACAGATTCAATAGATAGAGAATACATTTGTGCGTGTGTTTATATATATATATATATATATCATAGTTTGTGATATAAGACATGAACTATAGAAAAACTGAAAGGCAGCAGTGACAGTGTCTATCGGAATTGATTTAACATTATTTTTAAAGAAATACTTAACTATTATAAAATATATAATAAATTTTTAGATTTATGGAATGTTACCATAACATTACAGGACAACTTAAATCAAGGTATGTTAAGGAGATTACTGGAAATTTTATAACTGCATACTGAAAATTTTACTGAAGTCTGTGCAGGAATACATGTTGGGAAAAAAATTAAAAAATACAAACAAACCTTACGGTTGATGACCCGTGACAAAGTGCATATATCTTCTGGACATTTTGCAGACCAGTTAATTGCAAATATCCTGTCTTCACATTTGATGTACTCCTGCAACTCAACTGGGCGGAAGTTCTGGAAGAATGTTTCTGCTTCAAGAAATGAAGCAACCTCTTCCAGGTTCCCAATAGTTGCACTCATCCCAACAATGTGCAAGTCAACTGAAACGGACAACCTTCACCTTATTACATAATGTTCATCTAAGGTATGACACAAATAATATCAGTAGAGCACTAATTTTACACTTTTATAGGGAAAAATCTATACTAATTATTAAAGAGGTAATGTGAGTTTATTTGTTTATATGTCTTGGGTAATCTCGGAAACTACGCAACCAATTCTTATAATTCTTTCACTATTAAAAAGCTACTTCTTCCAGATGGTCATGCGCTATGTTAAATTTAAAAAAATATATATATTTCTTGAGAAATTTCAAAATTTGTAAACAAAGTCTGAGAAAAATGAGCTACTTGGCTGCTTTCTAAGCATGGTCTACCAAAACTACAGGACAGATTATTATAATTCTTTCACTGTTAGAAAACTACATTCTTCCAGATGGACATATATGTATCAAGTGGGGCCACAGAGGCCCAGTGGGTAGAGTAATGCCCAGTACGGTGGCCCAGTGGCTAGAGCATTTCCAAGTGGGGCCGCAGTGGCTCAATGGATAGAAAGACCTCAAGCAGGGCCACAATGCCCCAGTGGCAAGAGCGATGCCAAGTAGGGACGCAGTGGCCCAGTGGCTAGAGCGATCCCAAGTGGGGCCACAGTTGCATCCATCATAGGTTCGTTTCTTTTAACAGGATACAATGTCAAGGCAATGATAATGATAATTCCTTTCAAACCTATGTAGATACACTGGCAAGTTTGTGTACACAAAAGTACACCAGCTTTAAAGGAGGTGGAACTGGTTTAGTGTACATAAAAGAGCATGAATTTTGAACTTGCTTATTGTTTACCAATGGAGAAAGATCTGTTTTCATAACAAGATGGAAATCTGTAACGTTCTTGCAAGGTTGTGGTTTAAGGAATTTTGATAATGAAAACAAGGAATAAACTGTAATGTGAGTGTAAATTTTAATATTCCATGTTGCCTTTTTTTTGATGAAAATACCATTATAAATTAAAATGTGCTTATTTTGAATCTACTTAAGAGAGTTCAGAGACTATTTTTTGTTAAAAATGCTTAACAGTCAATGTAAAATTATAGCATTATATTTGTGAAGTCGAATCTTGCAGACATGATATTGCAGATCAGAGGCTAATGATAGGATTTACAAATACTAAAAGTGCATTGTAATAAAAGTTAATTAAATTCATTTGTACTCTTGTAATAGAGAAAAACATGTGTTGTCAATTGTGCACAAAACCGGCAGTGAGAGCTGTATGAAAGTTGTTTCTTTCAACCCTGTCTGTGTAGCTACACCAAGAGAGAATGCTGGTGTAGATGCATTGCACTATACCATACACGCTACAATTTGTTTTGGATGAAAGAAATGAACCTCATCCTAGATGTTCCCAGATTAACACTTTAACGACCACACAGGTGGTATACAACTGCTCAGGCTTTGTCCTTGGGGACCAGATTGGTGGTACATGCCCACCGCACACCGCTTCTATGTAGTGCCGTGCTGAGCCCACACAACCGTGCTAAGCCAGCCTACAACTACCTGGAACGACAATCCTGGTCCGTCGCAACACTGCTCAAAGTTTGAGTTCCCAAATTCTTTTCACTTTATTTTTTATGAACTAATCAATGTTTTGATTGTTGATTCTGTTGGGAAAGTACAAAAACTTTTTTTAATTTATATGTTTATTTTGGTGAATACATTTTTACATAATTTTAAAATGTTAAACACTTTTATAGAATATGTATCAAGCATTTGGGTTCATGTAAGACTGCTTAAGCTTTGTCTTTGGGGACGAGATCAGTCGTAAACGCCAGTCACACACTGCTTGTGCAAAGAGCTGCACTGGGCCCACATGACAGCGCCTAGACTACATACAATTGCGTGGAATGACCACCCTGATCCCTAGTGACATCTCACTACATTTGGGTTCTCATTTTATTTTTACTCTATATTTTTTTAAGCAATGTTAGTTACGTATGTGCACATTTGTAAAACATACACGAGAAATTTTTTTTGCCAATTAATCAATTTACTTTGGAAAATCGGTTTTTTTTTTTTTTTTTTTTAAACACAAGTGACTGCAAGTGAAATTTTGACTGAATAATAGTTACAACACTGGCACAGCAATTGACATAATATTACAAAAATGTAGTATTTGTCACACACTAAGAATATGTCACACAAGCTTAGAAATTACATAAACAGTTCTACAAAAACTACAGTCTCCTACATTACAAAATAATATGTTAGTTGGTACAATATTTCGAACATGACCAGTGCACAATGTTTGTTCAGTTGCGGTGGTATGTATGGAAACATTCCAAACAGAAATGTGGCTCATCTGTACAATCTCTGCAGAATGTTACTACCTTTTTAACTTTGTTTTTTGTTGTTTCTCCTTTCCAGGACCTTGATGTTGATGGCGGGGTTTCTCATAATCTTGTTTCTGTGGCCTTCTTCAGCAGTTCCTTTACTATTTCTACCTTGAAGGCAGTGAGTGATGTACAATTTTTTCGTAGCACATAAATTATAAATTATTTGTGAGTTCAAAAGAGCAGGTCGGAAAAGAAGCTCAACAGCACGTTTGTTACCATTTTACTGTCTTTCGTAAACTTGTATTGTATTTTGACATTTGATCTGAAATATCAGTTGACGATTTGCCTTTGTTATAATCAAAAACCATTTTTGACTTTGATATTTTCTTAGCATTATTATTTCCAAAACTTCCATTTAATATGTGTGTTTGGTGGAAATCATGAGTTGTTGTTTAATCGTTCAGTCATGAGTGAGCTCTTAACAAGGTTGTGAGAGCCGAACTTTCAGTCATGTCCGACTCTTTGTGACACTGTGAACCATGTCTCTCCAGACTTTCCTGTCCTCTATCACTTCTCAAAAACCTTCCAGTCTCCTGTGTTCATTGCTTCCAAGACTCCATTCATCCATCTCATTTTCTGCCGCCCCTTTTTCCTTATGCCTTCAATCTTTCCCAGCATCATAATCTTCTCTAGTGAATCCTTTCTCCTCATTATATGGCAGAAATATTTAAGTTTAATTTGGATTATATGCTCTTCCAAAGAGTAGGTAAGTTTGATTTATTTCAGCACTGATTGATTTGTCTTATTCGCTGTCCATGGTATTTTTAATATTCTTCTCCAACACCACAACTCAAAAGAATCAATTCTTCGGCGTTCAACCTTTCTAATGCCCAGCTCTCAGCCGTATGTTACTACAGCCCTGATTATGCGAAATTTAGTTGGTAAGGTGACATTCTTGCATTTGAGAACTTGGTCAAAATTTGTCATAGCTCTCCTTCCCAGAAGCAAACACCTCTTGATTTTGGGGCTACAGTCGCCATCTACAGTAATCTTCAAGCCTAGGAAGATAAACTCGGAGACAGTCTCAAATTGATCTCCATCTATTCGCCAGGGTGTCAGGGATCCAGTTGCCATCATTTTAGATTTTTTAATGTTGAGCATCAGACCAGCTTTTTCGCTCTCTTCCTTGACTTTCTGTCGGAGATTTCTTGATTGCTCTTCACTTTCTGCCATCAGGGTAGTGTCATCTCCATATCTGAGATTATTAATGACCCTCCCATCACAATTTCTGATTCTTCTGAGACAGCATTTCGCATAATGTATTTAGCATATAAGTGAAATAATACAGGTGACAATATACAACCTAGTTGGACACCTTTCTCTACCTTCAGCCATTCAGTCATCCCGTATTTTGTTCTTACTGTAGCTACTTGGCCATCATACAAGTTCTTCAAGAGACAAATAAGGTGATTCGTTACTCCCATCATTTTGATAACTGTCATAGTTTATTATGGTCTACACAATCAAACACTTTGGCATACTCAACTAAACAAAAATTTACATCCTTCTGATACTCCCTAGCTTTTCTCCATAATCCAACGGATGTTTGCGATATGATCTTGGATTCCTCTTCCTCTGCAAAAACCAGCTTGCTCTTCTGGAAGTTCTCAATCCATGTACTGTTGAATTCTTTGCAAGATCTTGGGCATAACTTTGCTAGCATGAGAGATTAGTGCGATTGTCCGATAGTCTGAAAACTCCTTGGCACTGCCCTTCTTTGGGATTGTGATATACACCGAATTCCATACATCTGACAGCCACTGTTGAGTTATTCAAATTTGCTGGCATATTGAATGTAACACTTTAACAGCATCATCTTAAAGGATTTTGGGCAGTTCAGCAGGTATTTCATCAACTCCACAAGCCTTTTTGTTCACCAAGCTCTCTTAACTTCATTCTCCAAGATTGCTGGTTCTATTTCCAAGAGTATATTTTCATGTTGATTATTGATGCTGTTGTGACAATCTGAATATCGTCACCAGGAGTGATTAGGTTTTAATTTCCATTGGTAACTCTTGGTCACCATAATGGTCAAACTTTTAGTAACGAGTTTTAGTCTGTATGGCAGTTGTTACCGTTTGTAGCTTTGGTAACAAGAGTGGTTAATGTTTTGGTAACTAGATTTTAGTATGTAATTTTTATAAGGAAATGCCACCCTTGTTCCTATAATATCTGTATTTATGATTGCATATTTGTGCGTGTGTGTGTGCGTGTGTGTATATATATATATATATATATATATATATATATATATATATATATATATATAATAAATTATTATTATGGTGACATAACTTTTAGGTTTGCTGTTTGCAAACAAAATGTACAATTAGTGTGAAGGATCGCAGTTAGGCTTCGCTCCTAGTGGGCACGTGACGTCACATAGCTGGCTGCAAGGGTGTAGAGCCAGTGAGTGTGTCGGAGAGTCAGCTGTGAGTCGAGCAGTCAGCAGAGAGGCGAGTCGCGGGCTAGGTGCAGAGCGGGATTCTTGTACAAGTATAAATCGGGTAGTCTTTATGCAGTGAGACAGTGTGGTGTGTACCCAGTAAAATGCAGATAGTGTCGACAGACATGAAGTTGTTGTTTGTGAAACATTATGAGAACCAATCACGCCTACTAAAATTACGCAAATATGTGTGCTTGTGCTGGCATAAAGTTGTGGTACAAACCAATAACGTATTTTGATAATGACAGTGTAATGCTATGGGCAGAATGCCAAGTAGTTTCCTTGATAGACTATCTAAAGTTCATGATGTTCCAGATCCCTTTCTTTTTGCCACTGAAGTGACTGACTATTCTGACGTGTTCAGAACGAGGAAATATCCGCTAGTTTGGTTAAAAATAACGTAGGCCGATATTGTGAAGTTGATGACATTCGTTAAAAACTTCCAATTTTTAAGAAGAAGTGCACGGGGCTTTACTAAGCGCAAAATTGTTTAGTTACGAATACGTAATTATTCACGGGCGTGAATCAACCATCAGTGTGGAAGATCAGTCGCCGGGCAAAGCAATTAGGCACTGTGGTATGTAGTCATGAAGCAGTGTTCCTTGCGAGCTGCTGGTTGCATTCAACGGCGACTCAAATTCCCCGAGACTGTTCCCGAGTCGTCACATAGTATTTTTTGTACATAAGGCCACAGCTGGTTTATTCGCTGCCTTGTTCCTGCGAGCATGTTTTGATGTTCCTCTACCTCAGGTATGTCTGCGACGTCCTTTTATGATGGGATTTGCTGGAACTATTTATTACTTTGTCACCGGGAAGTCGTCGTTCAGTGTAAAGAATTGTGATCCCGCTATGAGCAAAGAGCTGCTATTGAAAATAACTGTAGTAAAGTGATAGACCAAAATATTTTTAATATTTTTCAGGTCAGAAATTCAAGTAAATTCATGCTCAATGATGCTGATGGTGAAATATGTGTGAGCAAATTGAGCAGAATTCTAATGGCCTGTGTTTTCATGAATTTAATTATCTGTATGTTTTAAAAAGGCCCAGAATTTTTAATACCTTTTTAAATAATAACTGTGAAAGGTAATGCAATGCTTATGAATACAGTGTATTTGCCAACTTATCATTAAATGTACGAAAGTGACAGAAAATCGGTCTATGAGAACAATCTTTCAGAATCACCTTAAGGAACTGTTAACCGAGTGTTGTGGGATTGTAACTGTGCCAATGTACTAAATGGGTTGTAGTAATATTATGCATGGGCTGCGGTATTTGGGAAATTTTTGACGAGGTTGCTTTCTGCCCCATCGGATATACAGGTGTTTTAGTAATCAACGGTGTAAGTGAGGTATGGTTGAAACTCCTGATGGCCCCGAGGGCGTCTCACTATGCTCTTTCTTGTAGAGGTACCCTTTCCACATCTTCTTGATGCCTTCCACATTGGTTATGTCTGTGCTTTGTTTGTCTCTGACCATCCAGAATTTAGCACAAAATTCCCCTTTCATGTATCTGATTTTCTTGAAAAGTTCTCTTGTTTTCCCAGTTTGAATATTATCCTCTATCTCCTCGCACTAGTTATCTATAAAAACATTTTTATCCCTCATAGCTGTTCTTTGAAAGTCTGTATTCAGATTGGAAAACCTTATCTTTTCTCCTTTTACTTTCACTTCCCATCATTCATCTGCTATTTGCAATGCCTCATCAGATGGCCATTTTGCTCTTTTATCATTCTTTTCGTGCTTCCTTGCTTACATACTACTTGTATAATACTACCAACCTCTATCCAAAGTTCTTCAGGTTCTCTATCACCAGATCTAATCCATCAAATTGATTTCTTACATCTACTGTAAATTCAGGAGGTATGTTATTTACGTCATATTATGAGTATATCATGTTTATCTTTCCACTTCAAAACAACGATGCCTCACTCATTTTTCTTTGCGATAACTTAACCTTTCAACTTTTTACAAATGACTTCTTTCAGATTCTCTTTGCTGTTTTTTGTCAGTGTTCCCAGTACGTACATTTTTCTATCCAAAAGACAATTAGCAAGTTGTAAGCTGGAATAATAATTATATGAAACAATTGCTCTACCAGCATCAAGTAGTCCTTCAGATAGTTTCATCACTATTTTCGTTGGCACTGCTGCACTTGGATCCCTCTCCTGGCCACAACACACACTGAAATTCCAAGTATATTCATATGCACAACACAATGTGAATAACTTGCTAGACTTGTTTGGAATATACTGTTCGATTGCTAGCATTCTCTGAATGTTACCAAAGATTCATAGATGCACACTGCCTCTGATGGCATATATATATATATATATATTTTTTTTTTTTTCCAGCCAGAGGGGAAATCTTGTATAGTCGGTCACATTCAACATATTCCTCGTTATTTGAAAAACACTTTGTCATATCACTTAGTTACAGTTTGGAAAATTGATGGTGCTGTGTTTCTTGCAGGGAAAATGCAGAGGTGGCTATTTATTGAAATCATGTCACAGATACTGCCTAAGGTTCACCTCATGTTGGCGTCGGTGCAGAGGGTGAAGGCACTCATTCTGGAGGAAATTGCCCTCGACTCTTTCCAAAGTCTTAGCAGCATTTCGAATCTATTTATGCTCATCACTGATATAACAAGGTCATCTTTGTATAAAATGTTTTGGCTCCAATAACAACATACTGTTTTCCGACTAGTCCAATGTAACAAATAATTCCAAGAAATTCCTTAATTCATTCCATATTAGTTGGGATCAACTTTGGCGTTGATTGTCACTGTGCAGTACTGAAAGTCTGCTATGAAAATATACTTGTTTGTTTGACCATAATTTGTAAAATGTGTTCACTCATGAACATTTCTAAAAACTTGATTGGTGTGACATCTTCAAAAGCCTCTCTTACATTAGAATTAATACCAGATGCATGTTGAAATCAAACTGTTTGTTTCTTCCTCTAGTATCAGTCCACTGGTATTCAGATAATGTATTTATAAGTTGGCTACTAGAAATCCCATCCTCTGTTATACATGATTGGAAATTAGCAGAGGTTGATGGGGAAGGATCACTGAAAGCAGTTTCAGAAACATCAATATTTGTCTTTGTACACATTTTCTGATTTTTCACAGGGATTTCATCATTTTTGGAAGAATCTCCTCCACAAATTCTAAAGTTGGAATCGTCTGATGAATTGTTTGTAGTAAAGATGAAATTTTTCACATTCTAAAAGAAAAAAAGAAAAAAGTTAATTATTTGAAACATTATCAATAGCAAAAAGAGGAGTATTAGGTATTCAATTTACCAGAATCTGAATCAAATTTACTTTCTTGTGCCAACTTCAAAATTTGCTGAGTTCTTGATAAAAACTTGTCTCCCATGTTAAAATTTACTTACATAATATGCACTGAGTAGAACCAGAATGACAACTGTTTTTGGGACAGCCCCACACATTTGTGAACCGAGTGAGAAAACTGAGGTGGTGTCAGGTTTTCAATTTCCGGTACAATTTTAGTTAGGCGGCCAGTGAGTCAGAGTGTCGGCGGCTTGTTTGCATATTGGAGTGTCACCTTCCTGTCTATCTGGGAATACATCATGCAGTAGGAGGGCTGATGCAGATAACAATCTGACAGCATCAACATTAAGTAACATCTGCTGTGGCTGTCATCGAGAAAATACAGATTACAGTTTCCCACGGCAAAAGTGCATCACTGATTAGTGTTGTCTTTGAGGGCAATCTGAATACTTTTGACTCCTGTTTGATGTCAAATAAAATTTGAGGGGAGAGGTCGAACAATGCCATGATGTGGAAGTTTTCTCAATTTCCTTCAGCAGACAAAAAAAGTGATTTAACAAGAAAAGTAAAAGAAACTAAAGAACAGGTATGTACACCAACTGTGGTCCTGTGAGAAAATTCAATCTTATGAAGGAAATTCAATCTTGTGAAGTCCCAAGTGCCCGTGGCGGGTGTATACAACAGATACAAATTTTGAGAAAATCTCATCCAATTAATGTAACAAAAATTATGGAAAAAAAAACAAATGTTACATTTTACTAGTAGCAACCAAATTATGCCTACAAAATTGTTGGTCTAGACAAAGAATATACACATTTCCTTGGTTGTTAAAGTGTTAAGGCATCAGAGAAAGAGTGGCTTAACTTACATCATTTTAGGCATTTTTTGTCACAAGCATGCTCTCATTTTACAAATAGATCGAGGCTTACATACTACCCTGCAGTGAGAGAAGCATAATTCATAAAACAAGCAAGCCGAGCTTAGACTACAAAGAAACTACATGCCCTCTTCTAAATTAGAGCTTAATGACTGTACCTGCAGTGTGCAAAAGCTTTGTGAGTAGTATTTCCAGATTGGCACCCCTGCCACCATTCTCACCAAGAAGATGCAGTTCATCCACTACCACCAGGCCTATTTCACCCAGGCGGTTATTTTCCAGCAAGCTGCTAACCAGCCCTAGTGCCTTCTCTATGGTGGCCACATACACAGTGTTCTTCCAACGCCTTTTTCGAGGAGGATATGAACCCCGGCCCGCTGCATATTCTTCCACTAGAAACCCCAACGGCAATGCCAGGGATGATAATGAACGCACCTGCCACAACATTGAAAGTTGTGGAAAACTTTAATATATTGAATACTGTACCTCACACACAAATGTACAGAAAACACATATACTGGAGAGCACAATACCGTATTTCGGCGTGTATAAGCCGCACATTTTTACAAAAAATGAGGCGCAGCTTATTTAAGAGATATTGGCATTTAAAAAAATGTTTGCCCCCAGAATATGTTTAGAAATTTGTCAACATACATTGCATTTTAATATTTTAACTTAGTTTCTACGGAAGTAAAAGAAAATAACAACAAATGAATAGCTTTTCACTTGCGTAAAAATTTGTTCACTAGCGTTCATATACAAAATAACCTTTGCCCCGCATACGTAAAATGTAAACATGTTGGAGCTCGGCCAGATGCCATACATGAGAAAATAATTTTTCTGCTGTACAAAAGAAAGATACTGTACATGGTTTGCATGACTGCCGCCACGCAAGTGCACATTGATAGATACCATTTTGTGTAACATGTTGCCATGGTTTTCCTTTTCCAAGTCACGTTACCATCTGTGGAAAAGTAATAGCGTGACTTATATTTCTAAACATTGCAACATAATACAAATTTTCTGTCACAAATGATTGTAGGGGAGAAATTAAGTCTGAATTTATTAGGTTTGTACGGAAGCGTGACTTAACAATATTTACAGGAATACAAAAATACAGTGCGGCCTATACTGGAAATATTAATTATCCCTAATTTTTCATCAAAAACTACTGCTGCGGCCTATACACACACACGGTCTACATACGCCAAAATACGGTATATGCATCTAAAAACCAAACTGAAAGAAATTACAAAGAACACTACTCACTAAAAGAATTTACAATCTTGAAAAGCAATAACTTGGTAAGTGTCTAGAACTAGGTTGGTATTTGCAGTCATTTCTGCAATGAAGATGTGAGTCACATCTGCATACAGCTCAGTTTGTGAGGCGAGATATTTAAGAGACAGTCTCCTCTTAATGGAATGTTTACAAATACCACCCTTACCATGTGTTATTTCTGTTCTCATAGAATTACAGTTTAAAGTGTGACAAATAAAAATGTGTCTCAACAAATGCTAAAATCTAACAGAAATAAATAGAACAGTGTTCTTCAAAATGGTTTATTGTAAGAATTTGCAAAAATTATTTCAACTGGCAATATTATACACAAACATATTAGCTGCATCAATGCCGCTGTCTTTAAACATTTTAATGTAAAAAATACCAACATCTCATGTTTGGACCTGTAAATATGTGAATACTCCATTTTTGTGCATTAGCAACTGTCTGTGTGTATACGGGACAAATTTGATGTATCTACTGACTTCCTCCCACATGTTGGACACATTCAATTTTCCAGTGCCGCCACCTCTCGTGGTTTTCGCAACCCTGGGCCACAGAGAGGAGGCAGTCAGTTGATGTTCGTGAAGCATCGTGATAGTGAGTAGTGTCAATCGGGCAGCCTCACTTACAATCAATGTTTTCATTTCACATTTGAATTCGAGCTTACAGTCCATTTTGTCCTTGTAGCAATAACACACCCGGACCGAAGGACCATCTCACAATATTTGTGAATTTTCGTGTCCCATCTACAAATATTATTCAAAGCAATAATGTAACAGTAGGTCTACACAAAAGTCTGTCATGCAGCATTGTCAAAAATGCTTTACCATCATTTGCAAGAAAAGGACACAGTTGGCATTAAAATGTTTGTGCACATAACTTACGTACAATAAAAAGGTTGAAACATTAATACCTTTCAAATATAAATTAACAAGAAAAATTAGACTATATTTAATAACTGTTAGCACTACCATACAATAGGATTTCACTAAATGTTTAAACAATATTTGAATAAAGTGTATGGAGGACATCAAATTCCCAACATGATTGGGGAAGTCATATCTCAAATTGAGATTTGTCAAAAATAAATCATTTTCCAGTACAGCAAAACAAAAGTTTTCGTGCACGCAGGTGTGTGCACGCGTGCACACACACACAAACACACACATAGTGTTATGTGCTGCAGCTGACGCCGACTCAACTGCCCCGTGCGTAATCGGAGACCCACCTAACACACTCGTCTTCCTGGAAAGATGTGCTCGCAGCCTTCTGATTCCCCATTCTGAAAATCCAGTGAATGCCAACAGCGGCAAGACTTGCTGGCATCACAGACCTCCTCTCGCCTGCTACAGTTTCCGATACGTTTAGCGATGACACAAGAATGTGCTGGTGAGACTGCCTGGTGCCTCCTCCGCGATGCATCATGCGAGTTGGTGAAGATTCTAGGTGGTGGCCTAAGACTCATATATACCGTACGCAACCCAGCGGCCGGCAGTCTTTGATGGAGGCCGCCTGACCAAGTGTGCACGAATGAAGAGAAGTGTGGACGATGGTGAGTGAGGTGTTTGTGGTTTGAATGGACAAGAGGGTGTGAAACCGACCAGTGAAGCCTACTGTGTGTGAGGGCGCTTGGAGGACTCCAGAACATTGCGACTGGTGGGACATGGACTGAACTGAGGTGGGACTGAATGGAAGTGTAATACTGATTTTATAGTAAATATTCCAACTGTCAAATATGGACGCATAAATTATAAAATAATAGAATAGGTTGATACACTGTCTAGTGGTACTGATTAACTGTTTAATTTAATTGATTTCTTTGTCGTTATTATAAATTTTATTAATTGGTGTCAACTGTGAACAGTAAGTGATTTCAATTTATTGTGAGAATTTTGCTGTAGTTATTGTAAATAAAATAAGGAAATTATAATTAATTCTTTAATTTGATTAAGACCTCAATCCCTTAACGAACTTGGTATAGCCCACTTAATTTCTAGAGAGAGAAATTGTAACGCTCTCGCTTGCTATCAGGACCAAATTTGGCCGGCATGGGCTTAAGTACCCAATTTATTCCTAAAATGGGGTTGTATATATAAATTCTACACCAGTCAATGGCCTGAAGACAAAATTTGACAGGGATTCATTTCAGTAATCAACTTAGTATGCCACATCCCTGGAACCTTTAAAAAGGGGGCCATGAATCTCCGTACGACGGATCTGGACACAATTTGGCAGTGATGCCCTTCAGTTCCCAACTTAAAATACTATGTATGTCAAACTGGCTACTGTCTCTTTTTGGGTCGGAAAACCCTAAAACAGGTTATGAATCTCCAGACTCATATTGGGTCAGAAACCCTTAAAACAGGGTTGTACATCTCTTGATGGCCTACTCTACCTGGGCAACGCTGGGTAGTTCCACTAGTATTTAATAAAATTTATTCATAACCTAGAATAGAATTACGTTACTGTCTAGTATATCCACTATATCTCTAATCAACATCTATATATTTGCTTCATGTCATTTTGTCATACGTGCACAGATTAAAACCGTTAGTACACCACAAAATGTGTCGTCACTGCATACATTTGTATCTGTTATTTGTCAATGTTCAAAGTCAATTTCTTTTGTTTATTCAGGTGTAAGTTTTATTCACACTTATGAACATTGGGCATGTTCCCGATATTCGTTTAGCATGACATACCACGGCACGTGATTTGCACGTGGTTCTAACAGCTTACCAGATTTTTTTGCATTTTTTTATTGGTGATTGTTCTTTGATTTTTGCAATGCTAGAATTCCATTCGGCAGCTATTAATTCACTCTTGGTTCTACTATTGCAGCTTAAAGACGTAAGGTGGTGCTCTAAGTCTATAGCTAGCACTGCACCATCATATAGGATATATACCCAAAGCATCAGAAATTGGAGAGCTTGGGTTTTAAGTCAGAAAACTGAAATTTCTTAAATTTCAGTGCTGCTTCTACATGTTATCAACCGAAAATTCCTTTATTTATTAAAATATTTATTATCCTGCACCTGTTATTTATTTTGCAAATAACATTTTTAATACATTTTTTTTTTAAATCTCGACCCAACATTAAAGCCAGAATTTTTTATGCCTCTTGTTTAACAAAGAGTAATTTTCGAACATCTCACAACTTGTAGTCAGCCACAAACGAGAAAGCAAAATGAAGTAACATTTGAATGCTGTGAAACCATCTTAACTGTGTGTGATACAATGTTCCGCAAAGCTCGGGCAGAAGGTTCTACAAGACCTGCATGCGAGCAAGAATGGAGGTATCTATGAAATAACCTGTCACATAATAACTGCTGCAGCACAAGAGGCGAGTGCATTTGTTATGATTTTACTTCTGCACCTGCGGTTCAGAAATAGACTTCATTCACACCTTCTGCAGTATCTGTTTATGCGCACAGCATAAAAGTTTTGTTGTGATAATTGGAACTTTTTGTGTTAAATAAACACAAAATATTTGCCATGATTTTTACATAAAACTGTTATAGCATCAGTAAACATTTTCATGTTTTAATGTTCTATTTATTATTCTTTAATGGTCTTATAACTGTTCCTAAAAAAAATTAAATACCACATTCTACCACCGTCTGTCTGATTGGCTAATATGTAAACATAATATGAAAACTTCCAAAGAAAAATTCATATGATGAATTACAAAAGTCCGTAAAAACAGCCAGCAGTCAACTAAATCTTCCACAGAATTATTCATACAAGCAGCTATTCAAGCTTACATAGAATCTTACAAAGAAACATCATCAGAGCAAATTAATTTTTCTTGGAATACTCACCAAAATTAAGCATGTTTTTCATTCGATACTGAAAAGAAATTGATGAACTATTTTCCATGTTTCCCACACCAGTTTAATTTAAAAACTGTAAGGAAGGTGGCAGATCTGCAAATATTTTTTAAGTTTATAAAAGGTAATTTGTGAGCGGAACCTTTTCTAACTTACACAATCAGCATCAAAAAAAGCATTGTAAAATAAATAACATCATACAATGACAGATTTCCTAACTTTTGACTTACTTGAAAAGTGTATCATAATCTCCACACGCTACTTATGTTGTGAAGTGAAATGCATGTTACTGCTAATCAAAGTGATGTCCTCGGGCATTACACTTGCGTGTTGCCTTGTGCAATGCTCTGTCAATTTTCTTGAGTTCTCGCATGCTGAACTGATCTTCAAACTGTTATGACTATTCTGAGTCACTTAGAGAGCATGCAAGGTGTCCGCCAAAAATTTTTTTTTTACCACTCACACTTTTTGTAAGAACTAAACAAAACTTGCAAGTACAGAGAGATTTCAATTATTTTAATATTACACCAAATAAAATTTGAAATAAAACCTAATTAATTGTAAATCTAATCAATGTGACTTAGAGAGATAAATTGCTGAAGTTCGTATTTGCATCACTACTACTATCATTAAGACTATAGTCCATTCCCGATTGGAAGCGACTTATGAACCTTTGAAAATATACCCTAGCAATTAGCTGCATGCATAGATAGTAAAAAAAGTTGCAGGTTCTGGTGCGGATGCTGTACCCACACCAAAACCTGAAAACTTTTTTTACTAGCTATGCATGCAGCTAATGGCTAGGGTGTATTTTCAAAGTTTCACAAGTCGCTTCCAATCGGGAATGGACTATATATTGATTAATTTTGATATCCCAGATATTTTTTTAACTGTTTCTGAACTGTGAAAAGAAATACAAATTCTAAAAATATACACATGTTTAACAGCAAAATATTTATGAAAACCATTACAGAGAACATAAAATCTGTAAATGAAAACAGAAACTAAACCAAATCTTATTCCAACACTAAAATGTCAACATGCAAGTTTCAAATAAAATGCTGGGGAAAATGGAAGAATATCAGGTTGGCAAACATGCATGTCACAGTGAATTACATTTCAGAGTAACACAGAGTAAACTCTGTGCTTTTTACTCATAGTGTAATCTGAAATGGTGTTACCAGAACAAGCAAGTTCCACTAAAATTTTCAAAAATACTGCAAGTAAAAAATAGTAAACTCTTCAACCTACTATGAGCTTGGTGTTCTTAGATCATGAACACAATGTAAATAGGATAGACAAAAAGCACTGCCAAAGAGGACATAAGTACAATTTTCAAAACAATTATGTGGCTTAGGGCTGGATACTTTTAATAACATATTTCAATAGGCTAACCACTGAGAGCACTTTTGAAAGCCCTCTCATTTGCAATAATAGTCAATAAATATATTTTATTGTAGCCTTAGATGTTACTTTTATTAGAGTCATATGAAATATATACACTGTGTTTATTACTTACATGGCAAAATTTATTTTAAAAAGGTGGTTAAAGGATATGAAATGGCTAAAAGGTAAAATTAATGAGGGCCTCAAAAGTGCTCACTTTACCATGAACAGCTTATACATTACAAGGTTACAACACTATCCATAAATTAATAAAACAAAGATAATACATATATATATATATTTTTTTTTTTTATGGGTAGCGTTCTTTGTAACCTTGTAATGTGTGTGTGTGTGTCTCTCTCTCTCTCTCTCTCTCTCTATATATACATATATACACACACACACATATTTGTTTTATTCATTTATGGGTAGTGTTGTAACCTTGTAATGTATAGGCATTTAAAATCTTCTAGGAACTAATAGAAAATGAAACTGCATCTGCATACCTTTTCCTGCACTATAGCGACATATGGTAAGACAAAGAGGACATTGCGGCGGTGCCGCAACACCTCTCTGAGGATGAGAATCTCTGCTACCAATGTCTTCCCACCGCTGGTCGGTAAACACACTATCAGATTTTTTCTCTCACCGACAGCTTGCATGTTTAGGCAATCTTCCTGCCATGCTGTGGACAACATGTTATGGCAATGCTTTAATACTGGCGTTTCTTTCCTGGCAGCTTAAAGACTCCCTCTAAAAAATACTACTTTCACTTTCAAAACTGATTGGAAGGGTAATCAAACTAAATTTATTGAAGGCCAATTGTAATGGAAAGGTTAGAGGGAGGGTATAGTTAAGACATTTCTAAGCACTTAATGTCGTTATAAACACACTACAGAAGTGTCAATGTTCAAATAACCAAAACTTACAATACATCTCGAGCGAGCGAGTGAAGAGACATAGGCGGCTCCTAACATTGAGGTCAGGAGAGCTAATGAGGGTGGAGTGAGGTGAGTATGGAGCAGCGCCAGAATGAAAGGACGGGGGAAACGAGAGATCCCCGAGACAATCAGCCAACCAGCGGCATCATTCCGCACGATTCCCATATACAAAAATCCAGGAGTGACCCCACCAGGAATTGAACCCTGTTCACCTACATGGGAGGCACGTAATATAACCACTACACCACCACGGCCCCAGTCCATCTGGAACTATGTGGCTGGAAACATTTTAAACAATTAAATGTGCCTATAATATGGTTAAATAAATACCTACAAGACATCATCAACTTGGGAGGATATTTGTATAAGTGTTAGAAAGTGGAATTACGAGTTTTATCCATGAGAGGTGATTATTACGAAAGAGTCATGACAGTATTTTCCTGGTCCAGGGATAAACAACAACATATTTCGTTATGCCAGACTTTTTGGCAACAAAAAATAGTTGTACGTGGATAGACAAAGTGGATATTCCATTAGGTCTACTCTTACACTGGAGGAGAGAGGAGCAATTTTTAATTGCTGAGAAGAGTACACACTAAAACTTTCAAAACATGTCTTAGAACAATATATTCACTCTGAGCAACATTAAAAAACATCCTAGCTAGGCCACCATGCAGTCACAAGTGAACATGAACATATAATTCCCACAAATTGTGTGTGGTGTAAGACTGACATTCTTTACCACACATAAAAAGACACTTGACTGGGCATTTCAAGAAAAAAATAAAATAAATTTGACACCATGGCAAAAGTCAATTTCCTGTGCTAGCTGTCTCCACCTGGGCCTTGAAGCTTCCAGAATGAAAAAAAGAATGCACATTGTTACAAATCATCAGGGGCGTATCAAGAGTTCATGAGGAATGGAGATGTTAATAAAAATTAAAGATCTAAATTTAAATTCTTCATTTATTTACATTATAAAAACACACCTAGCTATTATTAAAATAATTCCCATTGGTGTGTGTGTGTGTCTATATATATATATATATATATATATATATATATATATATATATATATATATATATATCCAAATGTCTGCCACTTGCGCTTCAAGAACAACTTTCTTACAGTACAACCAGTCCGTCTCACGCAATTCTTTCCTGATGCTCACACACTTCACTCGCTGTGGTCACTGTCTTTGCTCATTACTTAGACGATTCCACATCTGGTGCCAACTGCCATACGAGACACCAGAATCTCTACAAAGAGGCACAGCTAATGTGGCCTGGCCCAGAAAGTTCTCCACACCACGACTCATGCTGAGAGGGAGGCCGAGCATTGCCCAGAAAATTTGCACAGCGACTATCCTACAACATTTAATCCTCCAAGGACTGGAGCAGCACTTATCATGGTGTCAAATGTTACATGATGACTAACTTATAAATGCAAGCACCTCTCCAGTTACCAGTGATGCCATTGGAACACTACACTTTACATGAACAAGTTAGAGAGCAAGGGAAAGGGTGCAAAAGGCATTATGTACCACTAACCCCTCAAGTCTGTTTCTCTCAAATAGAATACAATATCGGATCTTCGTTGAGTACCGGTTGGTTGATGTGGACAGCCGTAGGCTTCACCCAAGAGCCTCAAAGACAAATCCAAAGGACAGCATAATTGATCAACTTCAGTATCCTGAATGGGTCTTTCCAAAATTTCTGTAGCTAAGGACTGTAGTACCCTCTTCGCCTCTGTGGGTTGTACAGCCACACCAGTTGTCCTTGAAATACCTTGCCTGACATTCTCCTATCATACTGCTTCTTCATCCTGACACTATATTTTTTCTGAGGTGCAAAATTACAAATGTAGACTAGTCTGCGACTAATTCACTGGCATACTGTGGGGCAAAAGCTTCTTCTTCTATCGGCATGATTGAACTGCAGGGTCACTACCGAGGTGTAACTATCTATCAAACAGAATCATTGATGGTGTTACCCTTGTAGACTGGTGAACTGTCAAGTGGTAAGCAAGGAGAAACAATGGCACTTTTGAATTTCAGTCCTTTTGGTTGTCTGCCACGAAGATAAAAAGGTACTGCTCGAGAGTGTGGTTAAGTCTCTCAACTATTCCATCGGACGACATGCTCTACAAGTGCACCGGCACAGTATGTGCTACATGGTTTGGGAGGACAATTATCTTAAGCTGCTTAACAAAGTAAGTAGATAACGATTACTTCTTTGTGGCAGGCAAGAGACCCAGAATATCTACTGCCATCCTCTCCAACATGCATTTCTGGAGGTGACCTTGTCCCCTAGTTCTTGGTCCCTTCCTCGCAGTGCAAGTGTCACTAATTCGACACCACTTCTCAACATCTTTCCAACAACGGAGCCAACAGAATCTCAGTGACCACTGGCTGCAGTATTATTAAGACTTCGGGAACCCTGCACTTTCGAAGGATCAATTGTAAGCATCAGTGTTTCGTATTATTACTTTCCCAACTCCTGTAAAACATACCATTCTCCACTACAGGGGAATTTCACTACGCCCAGTATACCTGGACTGCTGTGTTCAGTTTGAATCCGTTCTTTCCACACTGTAATTGGATGCAAAGTGGGATTAATCAGCTAATCTTTCCTAATACCCTCATCACTCTACGCAGGGTAGAGGATACTGATCCTCCTTACCTTCAATGATTCACCACTCTTTTCTTTCTGGCATTCACAATGATGACAGAATGATTTACATGGTTTCCAAGAAAGTGCATCCGCATTACTGTGAAGGTGTTCAGATCTGTACTGTATTTCAAAGTCATAATCTTGAAGACGCTGTATCCAACAAGCTATTTTACCTTCGAGGTTTTTAAAATTTAGTAGCCACATTAATGAAGAGTGGTAGGTTCTTATCAAATGTTTGCCATAATGGTATGGATGGGAATGTGAAATTGTCTTCACCCTGCTTTAACACAGTAGCAAAATTTATATTAATTGGTGAGAATATTGAATATTTAGAAAGCTCCTTTAAAACAAAGAGTGAAATTATACTGGTATCAACTAATCTGGAAGAATATTATGCCAACAGCATATCGAAAATCATAGCTGAGATGAGGGCTTTCGAAGCAAAGACATCTCAGTGGGTACTCAACAGAATATTTAATCTAGAAGTACGAATAAATAAATATGTACCATTCATGGGTAGTTCTTAAGTTGATCTCCCAGAAAAAATCAAAGATAAGCAGGCGGTAATTAATGTTACGAACAATGATCAAAAATTTTTTTGTGGTCTGTTCTATCTGCATTGCATCAAGTAAAAAGAAACCCCCAAAGAGTGAATAAATACATAGCTTACGAACATGAGTTTGATGATGTACTTAAGGGTTTGAAATTTCCAATTAAATTGGATAGCATACCAACCTTTGAGGAAATAAGTGGAATTTCTATTAATGTATACGCATACGCAGAAGATGGTGGTAAGAAATATATAATCTGTCCATTAAAAACATCAAAAAATAAGACGGATAAGCACATAAACCTACTCTATATCAAAGACGAAAAGAACGACCACTACTGCTGGATAAAAAGTCTTTTGAGACTTATCGCATCACAAGTAACAAATAATGGTCACAAAATATTGATATGCGATAGATGTTTGCAACACTTCTACTCTGTAAATAAGCTAAAAGATCACGAACAAGACTGTCAAGATCATGATGGTGTTAGAGTTGAACTACCATCTAAAGGAAAAAATGACATATTAAGATTTCAAAACCAAAATCATTCTTTGAGAGTTCCGTTTGTGATATATGCTGATTTTGAATGTTTGTTGACTAAAATTGAAACTTGCCAACCAAACCCCGATGAATGTTACACGAAACCATACCAAAAACATGAGCCTATTAGCTTCGGTTACTATGTAAAATACGAACATGGATACTATAAACCACCAGTAACTTATGAAGGATCTGATGCATCTAGTGTATTCGTTAAAATGCTAATGGAAGAAGCAAAGTCTATTGGTGATATATACACAAATGAAAAACCAATGCTTCCACTAACTCAGAAAGAACAAATTGTTTATGATACAGCTACCCATTGCCATATATGTGAAAAGCCTTTGAATGGTGATTCTGTGAGAGATCATGATCATCTTACAGGGAAATTTAGGAGAGCTGCATACATAGATTGTAACTTATCATATAGAAATCCATGTTTTGTCCCAGTGTTTATACACAATCTATCTGGTTATGACAAACATTTATTCATAAGAGATCTTGGCATCGATGAAAATAAAATTGATCTAATTCCCAACAACAAAGAAAAATATATTTCTTTAACGAAACATGTATGTGAAAGCGTAAATCTTAGATTTATTGACTCATTTAAATTTATGGCTAGTAGTATCGATAAACTCTCTAGCAACCTTTCCAGAAGCCAATTCCGAGAAATGTGTAAGCATTTTCCCAATGAACTACTTGACTTTGTTACAAGAAAAGGTATTTACCCATATGACTACATGGATAGTGCTGAAAATTTTTGTGAGACATCAGTTCCATCCAAAGATGCATTTCACAACAAACTCAATAAATGTAGCATTACAGACGAAGATTACGAATTTGCGAGAAAGGTGTGGGAAAAATTCAACATAAAATTCTATAACAAATCTGATGTATTGATATTGTCCGATATAATGGAAAATTTTAGAGATGTGTGTCTCAAAACATATAAGCTAGATCCAGCATGGTATGTCACAGCCCCAGGGTTAGCGTGGGATGCTATGCTCAAACATACAAAAATAGAATTAGAATTATTAACAGATTACGACATGATTTTGATGATAGAAAAAGATGTTCGTGGTGGAATTTCACAATGTTGTAAGTGATATGCTAAAGCAAATAATAAATATATGAATTCTTATAATAGTACAAAGGAAATCTTTTATCTTACATATCTGGACGCCAATAACTTATATGGATGGGCTATGAGCCAGTACTTACCCTATGGTGGGTTTAAGTGGGGAAATACAAATATAGATGTAACAAAAATAGAAGATGATTCTAGAAAAGGTTATATATTGGAAGTTGATTTGGAATACCCACATGAACTGCACTATCTCCACAAAGATCTACCATTGGCACCAAAGAATAAAATACCAGAAGGTTCAAAAAATCCCAAACTCTTGACTACTCTGGATGATAAAGAAAAATATGTATTACACTATGTAAATCCTAAGCAATATCTATCTCTCGGAATCAAGTTGAAAAAGATTCATAGATTTCTGGAGTTTGATCAATCAGATTAGCTCAAGTCCTATATTGATCTAAACACAAATATGCAAAAAAAGTCTACAAATGACTTTGAAAAAGATTTCTACAAATTAATGAACAATTCTGTTTTTGGAAAAAGGAATGGAAAATATTAGAAACAGAGTGGATGTACGGTTGTGCACAAATTCTAAGCAAATGGATAAACTAGTGGCTAAACCAAACTTTAAAGATACAACTATATTTGCTAACTCTTTGGTTGCAGTTCATATGATTAAAACAAAACTGTGCTTTAACAAACCCATTTATGTTGGAATGAGTATACTTGAGCTATCGAAAGTCTTAATGTAGGATTTCCACTATAATATAATGAAACCAAAGTATGGGGGAAATATTGAACTGTGCTACCAAGATATTGATATGTACATCTATTATATAAAAACACCAGACTTCTACAGTGACATGAAAGAAATGGTCAATCACTTTGATATTTCTGACTATAAAAAAGATAATCAATATGGTATACCGTTAGTTAACAAAAAGATTATTGACAAAATGAAAGATGAATGTAATGGAAAAATAATGGAAGAATTTATTGGATTGAAATCGAAAATGTATGCAATAAATGTGGAAGGTGGTGTAAAGAAAAGAGCAAATGGTGTGAAAAACACTGTAGTCAGAAATAAGATTAGTTTTGGTGACTACAAAAAGTGTTTGTTTGGTAAAAAAAAAAGTGTTGTACAAAAGTATGAATCTTATTAAAAGTAAGAAACATGAACTCTATATGATCGAGTTGAGAAAAAAAGCATTAAGTCCCGAAGATAATAAAAGATTTATTCTTAAAGATGGCATTAATACACTGCCATGGGGACACTACAAAATTGAAAAAAAGAGTGATACTATGAAAGAGCAGTTGCCCATCACTAAGCATGAGTCGCTTTTTCGCTGATATCATTCGCGAGTCGCGTGAGCTTAAAGGAAAGCATACGTATAACAAAATGCAATCGCTCATCAACATCGTGAACAACAAGCTTATCTACGACGGTAAAAAGGTATATTTGATTATCGACGAAGAGAATAATCCGTGGTTCAAAGCGAAAGACGTTGCGAGAATACTGATCTGAAAAAAGTGTTGCGAGTGAATGTAATGGACAAGTATAAAAAGCCACATCCGCAGATAAGGTGGGCGACTCGAGTCACCCACATTAAGAATGCACAACCTCTCACGGTTTTTTCAGATCCTATTAAAAACACTCATAGCGCTTTTAAAGAAAAATTATATATCAGTAAATGTTTTTAATGGATAACCATCCATTAAAAACTAATAACCATACATGTTTGCGCACTATTGGACTTCGGTGAATCTTTCACTTTTAACATCATAAATTAGGTTTCTTTAGCTTACTAGTACCACATTACAAACAGTAGAAGCCGATATTGGTTTATTAAAATCAACTGTAAGTTTCAGATTAGTTTGATCTTTTACAATAGCGGTTTTTCTGTAAGAACAATCAATAACAAACAATGGTCTTCTCCCAATAAATGACTCAGAGTTGAAGCACAGTTCATTATTACGATAAGTGGTATCTAGTTTAGTATTTGAATTTCTAAAATCATTGTAAGCAATATACATCTTATCAAAAATTTTATTATCAATGTTTAAATTCCAATTCTCTCTGGGAAACACTTCATTCCGTCCATTCTTAATAGAAATATTTTTGACAAAACAAGAGTGAAAGAATTGAACCATGTGTGAATTGCCCAGGATATTCTTTTCTGCTGTGCTGAAAACTAACAATGACAAAGTCTGGCATATCATATTGGATTGAATTGAACTGATCTTTTATATCAAACCGAAATGAGTTTGCATTAGTAGGTACTTGTTTTTCACGACATTGCCAATAATTAAAACCAACTGGAATTTTGGGGTGTTTGTATAATTTTGCTTTAATTTCGTCTCCATAAATAGGATTGTATTCAACAATTGGCCACAGAATTTCCAATTTCTCAATAAAAATTTTACCAGCATCTGGTATATTACCTACATCAGATTCATCTGCTTTCTTTGGGGGTCTTCTGTAAAAAGAAACATCATCATTAGAATTTCGAATGAATGTGATCTTGTACCCACCTTTCCAGAGTATTTCATTACAATCTCTCATAAACCCAAACAAATATCTTAATGGATAGGTAATTTCGTTACACTTATCTTTCCTAACATATTTACCTAGTTCTATCCCAGACATTTGGAAGTATGCTGATTCAGATTCCGAACCTAGCAATGTATGCATCATTGTTGAAGTGATGCCCGGGTTGTCAATACTTTCGATTATACAACCATGTTTAGAGATCTCTATTCTTGAGAACTGGAATGAGAAGAAATTCTCACAAAGGTCAATAGTCGAAGGTTTTTCATAATCTGCATTTGTATCTCTTTTAGTTAGCTTATACTGTTGGTATACATAAGCATTGTTCGGATATGAAAATGCATCACCAATAGGAATATCAAACTCAATGCGCTTATTGTATTCATTCAAATTATTTTTTGTTTGATCGTTTGGCGGATATGACTGACGCTCATAACTTTCAATTTTTTGTTGATCCATTTATTATATAGAAAAATAAAATTCTTAAACAAATACACTTTTCTTATCAACCCAAGAATTATGACTACTATCAAAACCAAACCATTTAATTAGCAGCTTATTTCCTGTTCTTTGCAAAACTTTTCCCACTAAGTAGTCTTTATCATATTTGGTCTTAAGCAGCTCTGGCTCATAAAAAATACCTTTAATAAGTTCATTTTTTAAATATTTTATTTTATGTGTCGTGGGGTTTGTGTGCAATACTTCACACACCTCAAATACTTCAGTGGACCAATTTGGTGTAAATCCTTTCACTTATACGAACTTTATTTCCTATTGCAAATTTTGGTTTAACCATTTTTCTTTCTCCTCCATACATGTTGATTAGAATAGAACTTTCATTCTTTGCTTTTACATTGGTGGGTTTCATTCCTATTGTACTGTGAACATTGTCATTGTATTCACTTATTAATTTAGGTAATACAGCCACCCATTTATAGTTTCCCTGCATGGTAAATATCTTCCACATTTTCTCTTCCAATGTTTTATTAAATCTTTCTACAACACTAGCTTTCTTTTCACTGTATGTTGAATAGTGTGTTATGTTGTTATTGACCATTAATGCCTTAAATGATTTACTGTAAAATTCTTTCCCTTTGTTTGTAAATGCATGGGTTTGCGATCATTCAAAATAGTTATAAATGCTAATGTAACATTTTCACCAGTTTTATCTTTGATTGGTATTGACCTTGCATATTTGGAAAAAAACATCTATCACGGTTAACATGTATTTAAATCCTTTGTTAATTCTATGTATAACTTTTAAAGATCCAGAATTCATCTCAACTAAATCAGCTTGCCAAAGATCATCGATACCAAAAGAAAGAACAGTTCTTCTGGAGAAGTTTTTTCGTATTGGTTTATGAATTTCATTTACAATATCATTTTTTATACTCCCACCAGTGAATATTGAGTTATTGGTAACACGACATCTACAAACACAATTAATTCTTACTTTGTTTTTATTTCTAAGTTCATATGAACTTAGTATATTTTTCATACATTTGAGACAGTATACATTTAAGTTATCATTGTTCATATTAATTATTTATATAATAAATGAGACAACAAAAAATTGTAAACAATATAGAGAGAAGACAGCTAATTGAAAAGTTCAAAACTTTTAGAAAATTTCGCCAAGATGAATATGATAAAAATAAAAAATACAATCAACCATTGATAGATGCGATAGAAGATTTGGGGCAAAAAATTGGACACACAACAAATGAGAATAAGAACTTAATAAAAGACCTTGTTCCATTTGCTGTTAAGAATTTAGACTACCTACAGACACCAACAGAAACATCTCTTGAAAGAAAACTGTTTGGTAAAACAGGCACCGATGAACGCTATGACGATGGCATTAAACGAATTGGCGATGACGAACACTATGACGATGGCGTTAAACGCATTGACGATGACGAACGCTATGACGAAGCGTTGGGGCGTTTGAAAACTGATATCTCACAGTTAACTAACTACAAAACAACATTTATTGATAATAAAGTGGCCAATTTCTTAATTGACTACAAAGACAATGTTTTTGGACTAAAGGATGATAAAGGTAAATTGTATATGGGTGATAGCGAAGTAACATTCATCAATGACAAATTTACTGTAAAAGGTCGGACATAGACTGGAACTGATGGTTTGATGAAATTACTAACTAGTAAGAAAGTAACAGAAAGTGAATACACTGCAACCGACTATGAACACTATAATTGTATCCTAGCAGATACAAACTCAGTTTTTCAAAGCAATGATCCAATTTTGGGAACGCCAAAATCGAGTAAAGGGAAAGGTATAAAGATGTATACAGACTATCCCAAAGAATACATATGGATGGATGATGTTAGGATGCTTATTGATCGACTTCTCAATATTTATGATGAAGAGAATGCTGGAAATTATAACTATTACAATGAAAAAGTTGGAATAATGAATATCCTCAACAGCAAGTTTAGTGACTTTGTTGTGAATAATCCAAAATGTATACCATATCTGATACGAATGTTAAACACAATACGACATACTTTTTGGGAGTCGGAGCATCAACGGAAAAGGGTTACTCAATGACATAAAAAATTCACTACCTTTTGAGTTGCATGCACCTGGTTATCAGTACTTAGGTCCGGGTACCAGACTAAAAGAGAGAATTGAGCGTGGCGATAAACTCATTAATCCACTAGATGCGGCTGCAATGGAACATGATATAGCTTATCATCATCATAAAGATCTAGCTGAAAGACATGTAGCTGACTAAGAATTAGAAAAGAAAGCGTTCAAAAGCACAAGTTCAGATGCTGATCTCAATGAGAGATTGTGGGCTGGTGTTACTGGATCTACGATGCATACTAAACATAAGATTGGCTGGGGAATTAAAATAAAATGAAAAAATATTTGTTATAATAAATGAAAGTAAAAAACATTGTATTTCAAGATCCTAACAAGGAGTTGAAGGATTTGAATATTGATTCTTTCCTAACGAAAGACCAACTGGAATGTAAAAACAAGAAATTAAAGGCGGACAAAGGGATGACTATCACAATTTCAGTTCCACAACTTAAGAAATGTCCCAAGCAATGAAAACTGGAAATGGTTTGACAGTTCACAAGGGTTGATTTTTACCCTTAATTTTCGCAGCATTGGGAGCTCTAGGAGCGTTAGCTAGCGGTGCATCATCTATCGCGACATCAGTAATTAATGCTAAGAAGAAAAACCAAGAATTGGAAGAACATAGCAGGCATTATTTAGCTATGGAGGAATACTGCAAGGGATTGAAGAAAGTTAAGTGGGGTAAGAATGTTAAAAAAAAAGTAACTCCACTCAGTAACTTTGATATTGATCAAATGGTTAAAAAAATTAAACATTAAATATTTTAGGGTGTATTTATGATCGATGAGCTACTTAACACCCCACTTGATAATGAATGTAAAATTGTTAATCTAGATGTTTCAACAAACTCTGGTATACACTGGGTATGCTATTGGAAAAAAGCAAACAACAAATGTTATTTTGATTCATTTGGAGGAAATCCACCCCAACAATTAATAGCATATCTCTGAAGTAATATTTTTTATAACGATGATAAAATTCAGAATTTCAATCAAGTAACTTGTGGTCATTTGTGTGTAATTGTGCTTAATAACTATTCACATAATTTTATATTTCCAAAAATTATTTCACTATTAATAAACAATGGATATATGTGGAAATACATTAATGAGCTCTTGGATTGAAGATCAAATTAAAGAACACACAGACAATGATACAACTACTGAGAAGATCAATCCTAATAATTTTGTTTCCAACACACAGTTCAACGACTCTATAGAAGCACTGACAAGAAGTAAAAGATCATTGGATAAAGCCTATCTTACTTACTTGGAAATAGACAATAATATAGATTTTGAACAAAAAAGACTAAGACATTTGGGAGATCCCATTGCACCAATGGATGCAAACAATTTAAAGTACTATCAGGAAAACAGAATTAACATTATTCGTTTAGTTGGGAAATACAGCTCAAAAGAAAAAGTATTTTACTTTGATAATCGAATAGAATATTTTTTTTATGAGAGATGGAACTATAGTTGAAATAATAGTAAAACCAGAAAAATATAAAAGTGTTAATTATATCATCAACGGAAAAAAATTGACATGTATAAATCTTTTGAAGTATACCCTGATGATCTATATTTTAAAATACCAAAAGCCCACAATGTACCCGAAGGTACAACTGTGTTTATTGAAATAGCTATGGTATACCAATACATTTAAAAAGGTCAGATTATGTTAGTTTTTAATAGAAACACTCCCAATAAAAAAAAAACTTATAATCTAGGAATTTAAAAAGTCTTTAATTTTATTATGGTACTTACCATTATTTAACTTACGAGTCATATCTATTGTAACAAAAACATATTCATTATTCCAATATTTTGAACAAGTCTCCCAAAATTTCTCTAACGACATATCACCACCAACAAAATCACTATGAATATGTTTAAGATTTGTATCGTCTTGTCTGAATATGCAAAGAACATTGGCATTGTCTCTTATAAGCTGCTTAGATACTTTTGAGTATGTCTGGGCTAAATAGAAACAATCAATATCTGTGTCTACTGCGAGTAAATTAATCCCTTACCATATTTTGGTTTTCAAGTATGTCATCGAAAACAACTACAGACTCTTTATGACATTCATTTACATAAACCACTTCTTCATTTGATGGAAAGAAGTATGCTATCGGTTCATTAAATAATTTTGATGCTACATCTATATCTTTCTTTAAATTGATATATTTTGGTTGGTCCAGACTTTTTGAACATACATAGAGAGTACCAAAGTCCAACCATCCCTGAGCATATATAACATTATCTATCATAAATGTAGTTTTTTTACAGTTACTAGGACCCACTATCAAACATATAATATTATTAGGTAATAATTCACCATGACGTTTTGTAGATACAGTCTTGTCTGGTATTCTTATTTTAATATCCCAGTCTACATGTTTCATGTTTTTCTAGCTCATTTATTAATAGATTTTTTAAATAATATAATAAATGAGTAAAGTATTCAAACTAACAGATAACAAATCAGTGTTGAAGAATAGACTACATTACCACTTAGAGAGAGAGGGACACTCATTGGCTTTAGTTCAGCTCTATACTACTTATCTAACGCAAGACATTATCTCTGGGAGAAATAAGCTATATTTTGTGGGTCATATTGATATGGAATCAGCAACTGATATTCCAGTTGGTCAATATAGCTTAAAAGATGTTGAAAAAACTATAAAAACAAATGATATCTCTTTCGAGCTGGATAAAATAACAAACAGAGTGAAAGTAAAATGTATGCTTAAATTACAGTTTGGAAAACGGGGTTCAATAGGAAAACTTTTGAGTTTAGTAGAAAATAAAACTGTGAAAGAAATGTGGACCATTATGGCGATACAAGTCCAAAATTTGCTCCATTTGAAACAATAAATATACACTGTAATATAGTAAATGGTATGATATTAAAACATGATGAATATAATCATAGAGAAACTAACATAATTACCACTTTTAAACCAAGAACATCATTTGGATTTGGCGACATGAGCTATTACGAACCAGCTTATCCATTATTTTTCCAGTGCAAACAAATCAAGTTAATGAAATAATAGTTGAAATTAAGGATGAAAAATTTAAGTTAATTAACTTTTGATTTGTCCGAAAGAACAGTGGTATTAGAGATGAGACCACAGATATTTTTTGGGTTGGAAGTAGTCATATTCTATATATAATAACGTTAATAGTTTTTAAACTATTAAAGTTTCATGTGATAAAGATAAATAATATTTCTATACAAAGTGCAATGAAAAATTTAGAAAACGAATTCGATGTTTCGGCTACTTTAATATGTCTAATTTGGATATGTGTATCTAAATTTTTAATTAGACTATGTTGTAGCACATTGCAGAAGTCAGAGCGATAATTGTGTTTTAATGATTGGATAACCATTAAAACTTTATAGAGATATGAGCACAAATAAAAATCAACTGATGTCTAATTATTCAATGACGATCATTTACTCTTTAAAAAACCGAATAGAATGCATTTGTTTAACACCACAATCCACCATTCCATCATATGCAAAACTTATACCTCCACAATTAACATCATTTAAAACTTTTTCACTGAAAATCTGAACATATCTGTCTGGTAACGTTACTTTAAAATATCCAGAAGTAATTACCACTTTGTATCCATACCATGTATCATTTATTTCAGCATGGTCTATGGGATAGGACTGTCCAATTGTAACTTCGGAAAGTTTCTTAAATTGTTTGGTTCCGTTTAATACATTTAGCATCTGATCCACCTTTATTATATACATTTTATTTTAACGTATTCAAATTTTTTGAGCCACTCTTTTATTGCAACTGCTTCCCAAACACAACTATTTGTGCGTATTTTTGCTGATGCACCCAAATGCAACTTTTCTGCGGTTGCTCCCAAATTCAACTTTTTACGCGTATTTTTGCGGTCGCACTCAAACGCAACTTTTTGTCACTTTTTTGCGGTTGCTCCCAAACGCAACTTTTTGAGTCACTTTTTTGCAGCTGTGCTCGAATCGGCATTTGATGTTTTCTGAAGGTTTGAGCATTTAATTTATCGTTGGTTTTCTGATAACTGGGGGCTGTGCTCGAATACGCATTTTTATACTACTTACTCATAACCTCATTTGCACTCTCAACACACATTTTAATTCTTGTCGATTCAAAAAGTTCTTAATTTGCATACGATTATACATACATTCGGCACAGCATAAATAATGTGTAAATTGAATTCACAGCGTCAACAGTCATCTTATGTCTAATATTTTGTTTATTTTGATGCGTTTACGACTCCACATCTCACACTGCGATGATTGAGAGAGTGGGCACTCACGCGGTCGATACGTATACGATGGCTCTCATATGGTTCGATCTTACAGTTTCCTAAAATTGTGTGAGTTACAGCCGCAATTCGAATATTTTGTATACGAGTGTAGTTCGAGCTTAGGCCTCCAGGTATATTGCATATTGCAGGCCTGCCCCCTCCCCCCCTCAAAAAATGGTGGAGAGCAAAAAACCATAACTTGCCCCCCTCTCCTGGGGCACTATATATTGTCCCCCCTCTCCCGGGGCACTATAAAAACCAAATTGCAAGAAAATCGGTAGAAAAATGTGCCTTCCAGAGCGTGGGGGGCATAACTCCCAAAAAGGGGTGGAGAGAGGGGGATTACAACAGTCTTAACTTACGAATTTGTAAAAGGAAGACTCCTAGATACTGACATTCGAATGACTGAAGGGAGAGCATCGTTTCAAGATAGTGGTTGTTCATTCACTACTCAATAAGGTAAGAAGCAAGGTTATTATAATTGTGGAGATATCTCTCACTTCAAAAAGGACTGTCCTCTTGCTAAGACGAAGAAATTTTTAGAGGTAAGTTTAAAGTGAAAATAATGACCTTGCATAGGTCGTTCACGGTAAAATGAGCACTTTTTAAGGCCCTTCCTAATTTTCTTTTTAAGGTATTTTTTTTATGTTTAAGCCACTTTTTAATATCAGTATTGTCAGGTAGCTAATAAATATGGTGTATACTTTCACCACTTTCAAAAGTTAATGTCTCAGACTGTAATAAAACATATTTATTAGTGGTTAATGCCTGTTGGGAGGGTCTTAAAAAGTGCTCACTTTATTGTGAACAGTCTGTACTCTTCTTCTCCCTCCACAGTTTCTTTGCCCCTAACAATTCCAATACACCAGTCACAGTCATAAATGAAACACACACGATCGTTCAGATCTGGCAAAAAAACAGCTTCTTGTGTTTTGGTGATGGATACCACTAAATGGGTCTATGATGATGGGTATTGGTAGACAGCAAGATTTATTTCGATCTGCTGGAACAGAACCATGATTTATTTATATTTATTTACGTAGTTGCAAACTTGTGAATTTTTCAATTTTTTTACACTGCACTGCCCAAACAGTTTATTAACACTTAGTACCCCAGTTGTCACCGTTATGTTAATGGCATTCAGAATGCAGTAGGATTATATAAGGTAGAACTGATTAAATTACTTACAAAGGAATTGGTATGGATTTTACAAATGTTATCACCACTTGAGAAAGTAACTTACAGTGGAAGGTACCACACAACAAACTGAGAGAAATGTTATCAGCGGTTTTCGTAGAGGGAATGGTACAGTGAAGAGGAAGCGGAGAGAGTTTTGTAAATGCAAATGTGGCACCAACAGACTTTGCTTTAGTTGAAGTGTGTGCCAACATAAGTTTTCTTTGTGCTGGCAAGTAACCTCAAAACATCAAAAACAGCTTTACGCATAACAAATACCTAATCACTGCACAAGTTAATTCATTCTAGCTGCAATATCATTCAATTAAATTTTAATCCTATGGCTACATTTAAGTTTTCTTTTTGTACATTCACAATTATACAAAATGTTGCAAAAAAAAAAAAAAAAGATAACTGAAAATTATTGGTATATTTTGTGAAAGCAATTTCTATGTTTGTGTGTATTATATGTTATAGTAGATGATGTGGGACAACGGACATGCCACAGTACACCATCTAAGAACGTGCATGGTACGTGGAACATTACATCCAGAGCTATAAGGGTGGAAGGACTGGAAGGAATGGTGGCCTTTCCCTGGCATCTGTAGTGACCTAGTTCCAGGGTCAGTTCTAGAGACCTGCACAACCAAAAAAAAATCCTCTCACGGGTAGAAATATTCCGGAAAACAGGTCCCGTGGTTAATCACAATGCTGGGCATTCTGGCAGACCCCGCAGCACGAGATGCAATGACAATGTCGGGCGTGTGATGGACAAGGTGCTGCGATCACCGAAGAAAAGTTTCCGACGCATGTCTAAAGAACTGTCTCTGGAAACCACTGCTGTGTGGCGCATGGTCAAGGAACTTGGTGCCCGCTCCCACCGGATACAGGTGTTGCAGGAGTTAACAGTACCAGATTTTCATGCATGCATCAAGCATTGTGCTTGTGTACTGGTCAGCCTCAGTGTGGATCCACACAGCATTAACGACAGGAGATGGTTAGACGAGTGTCACATGCTCTCGAGTGGGCATGTAATCAAGCAGAACATCCAGTTCCTTGGGTGGAAGAAGCCAAGATCGCCAAAAGTCATTTCCCGACATTTTTTTTGTGACAACTATTCCTTTTGACGCAGATGCAATGCTGCTCTCTCCTTCCTTGCATATCCATTGCATTATATGTTCACTGACATCACACACCCTCACTGTTAAATGGTTAATTTTGTTTAAAATTTGTACTTTGTACATCAACATTGTTTGCAAACCACTTCCATTTTGTAATTACTGGTGACAGAACAATGTTTCCTTAGCGCCATAATTTCAGTGAAAACTTTACACGCAGGCAACTGAAAAACAATGAAAAACGTTTAAAGCCCATAACAGAACTAAAGCTACAGAACAGAGAATGTAGAAACACTGGATTGAATGAGCAGCTGTACTACATATTATCTTGCGTCGACTAAGCACGTGTAATACTTCGTTATCACCAGCTTTCAAAGCAGGCCGGCACATTCAGATATTACGAAATATAGTTCCATGTTAAGCAAAGAACGAAGAATATGCTTTATTCTGAAAAATAGTTGTGCATTTATGCCAACGGTAACACACCCTCATTAATAATGAAAACGCAAACGGATAAAGTTTCATACGATTTCGACCAGACTAATTAGCAAAATGACCCTCCTGCAAAAAGTTATCTTAATTTTAATAAATATTTCACAATTTTTTGAGTGTATCTGAGAAACATATTGCATGACTCGCTGTGGTTGCTGTAACACTGCGAACTAGGCAGCAGCGCACAGCCATGATATGTTACTGGCAGGAACAAGTAAGATTGCCAGACCTTGAGCAGCATACAAGTCCTGTGCCTGATTTAGTAATCAAAACATTAAAACCTCTGAACACCTACACCACTATACCTATGGAAAGCCATTATAGTATACCGGTGAAAAAAACTTTACTCATTTACATGTCCCCGGCCAGGTCACCGGATTTTTGCAAGTGGGAATCGTGTTGGACGATGCAGTTGGTGGGCGGGTTTTCTCTGGGATGTCCCGTTTCCCCTAACACTCCATATTCACTTCAATCATCTTCACCGGCTCTCAAGACCTCGCTGTTAAGAGCCGCTCAAATCTCTTCACTCACTCACTCGTTTACATGCTTAATTAATGATTGTATTGATACCCAGTGGACAACTTGCTTAAAAACTAAACTTACAATTAAGACACACATTCATGCCTAAAACTGAACTTTGACCATGACACATCACTTGAAAGCAGATTGCTGTGATCCCAACACCAGCCCCAGCAGTTAACATAAAACAAATTAAACTCTATTTAAAAAAAAAAAAAGGCCATGCTTAATACTAGTTTGTAAAGTATGTCGCTCTAACAACCATATCCAGCAAAAAATAGACTTGTGAAGCAGAAAGCTTACAGTATAATTTACAAATTCCCTTTGTTTCTAGACTTGAGAAGCAGAAAACTTACAGTATAATTTAGAAATTCCCTTTGTTTCCTCAATAAGCTCTTTGACTCTGACAGGCAAGCCAAAGAATGGCCCTTCACCGTCTAATGCAGTAAGGTTTATCATAGATGGATCACACTTGGGTTTGGCCTTCACAGCTTTCTGAGCATTATTCACCAAAGCCTTCTTTATCTTCTCTCCAATTGGCACACTTCCCTGACAAGACAGTAATGTAGCTATCACTGCCTCCTCCAGGACTGAATCATCAGTCCAGGTAGCACTTATATCCTGCTTAACACACTGTTGTATTTGTACTTCTCCACTTTTTCCAGGTTTATCTTGGCACCTGTTCAAACGTCTCTCAGACGTTCTTTCACTTGCATTTACACAACCGGCACGATTTGCATCTCCACAGTCTGACACTCTAGGTACAGTTTCTTCATCATTGAAGGAAAAAGCTTCTTCATCCGCAAACATATCTGGAGAGATACAGAGAACATTGTCGTGAGGTGTCTCCACTGGACTACTGCCATTTTCCGAGAGACAGTCTTCAACTTTGTCCAAACTCACTGTCTGCAGAAATGTATCGTCCAACATTAACATTTCTTTCTGCACGGAGGCAGATGAATTATGCTCAAAGGCTCTCTTCCTGCACGCTGCAACACCAGAAGAATTATTGGACAGGATAGGGGTGATGTTTCCAAATTGTGCATTTTTTATTTTTGAAGTACGTTTGGGTGTAGAATTTTCGACACGCTTGTTGCATTCACGATTTATTTTTCTAGTCTTTGGAGTTAAATGCACACCGAGTCGTTTTACCGGCGGTGACCGATAGGTATTACTGCTGCTGTATGTTCCATCTTTATCCATAGTCTGCACACATCAGCTTCCAGCCTAAAACAGAAAATACATGCATTGAAAAAACCAAAACTATATGAACATTATTTTTTTTTAAAATGGACTGCCATTATCAAAAGGATGGCTTTCTACATCTTCTACAGGTCTACAGATCCTCATAAACCTTAGCACAACACAGTACCATACAGCACAGAATACAGCTTTCACAAATGTTTGTATCGCTGTAATGTTGAATTTATTTAATTCGAGAGTTCATGTAAACCACCGTAACGTATTTCATTTGAACACAGGCACATCAAAATTCACAGTCTAAAGGTTTTGGGATTTTGCGATTCGAATTTATCAACTTGAAAAAAAAATTAATATGAGAGGTTGAAACTGGAAAGTACCTGCCCAGGATAAAAAACATTTTCTCAGGGCATCCCAGGCAGAAAATCTTCACAGTCTCTCTATCTCTCTCTTCCTCTTACGTGTAAGAACTCACATGTTTTAGTACTGAGAGCAGCTGGCCCTCAGTACTACATGATAAGTCATGGCTAAATATTTGACTGCCATCTTGGACACACTGACCTCTGCTCATTTACTATGGTGTAGCTCAGGTCCCACCAATGAAACTTTCAACCCAAAGAGCTAGGAATAACATTTCATTGACAACTGGACCTGAACATAGGGATAAAGTAGCCTATTTTTCTTGAGATGCAAACAAACCTCAAATGTTTTGAGTATGATAAAAATTATTTTATTACTTTACCTATTGATTTAGAGGTACTGTACATATATATTGCAACTGTGGTTCAGACTATCTGAAAAACCATTGCAGCATAATCTGAATCTAGAAAATAATAAAGGTGAATGTTACGCAAATTTTAAATTAACTAAAATTAAATTAAATTTAGTAAAATTATATTTCATAATTTGATTCTTCTGCTTAATCTTGGTACAACCTTAATTAACAACAATCCAATTGAGAACGTTGAAGAGTATTATGTTTCACTGACCAGTAAACAAACCAAGAACTACCAAATTCCACATAATTTTGCCTGAATCATTATTTGTCTGCCCATGAAGCTGCAGTAGCTCTAGTATTTAATAAACATGCTGAAATATTTGCATTCCTACTGACTGAAGAGCCAGCTAATTATTACTGACAGCAGTTGCCACACAAATTAAATGAATCTGAGTATGCTTTAAGTGATATTCAACTCCTATGTCTACTGCAATCCCACCTGTTTCTGGTTATTTGTTCACAGTGGTAGTGATCAGAATGGAAAAGTTACTGTAAACCAGAATAATGCTAGTGTCACAATTCAGGATGGCTAGCTGTCTCCCTAAACAAATTCTCCCAACAGTTCACTGACTTTTGAAGGTATAAGCTGTTCATTGTAAAGTGAGCACTTTTTAAGGCACTTCCAATACGCATTAACCAATAATAAATGGGCTATATTTTATGGCAACTTCAGATTTTAACTTTTTGGGACTGATGGAATGTATATGCTGTGTTTATATAAGAAAAAAATTAACAGAGCCTTAAAAAGTGCTCATTTGATCATGAATAGACTATACCAAGTTTTTACCTAGTTGACATACACAGTAAAACTTAGAAATATTTAAACGTTCTTTTTTTTTTTTTTTAAATTACACATTTTGTTTACGAGTAGCATCAACATAGCCCTCTTTCATGGATGCTTTTCTAGCCAGTAACAAATATGTGTAATATGTGAAGAATTAGCAAGCGAAAAAAGGAGACAAGAGCTGGAATAGCTAATAGCTATTTCCGTGCAGGAAACAAAGCCACAATATAAAGAAATTACATACAGTGTAGCAATTCACTGAGAACCACTACAAGTGTTGAAATTATTATTTCAGTTAATATTTTATTTGCAACCTAAAATCACATTTTCCATTGTGTCAATGTTTGCAGTATCAACAATAATTAATTAATTTAAGACAAGGAAATACACAGCCAGAAAAAAAGGCTGAACACACTTTGCAAGGTTTCCAATTCACTTAAGATTAGCAGCAGTACATATGGAGTACATTAAATAATTTCATTTTTAGATCAAAAGCACAACCGGTCCGAAGGTACCGGGTAGAGACCCAAGCTGGAACATCCAGACAAGTACATGGTTTGCCTCTACATCAGCAATGCAATCACTGATTCTGGCGTGCACTTGATCATAAGGGTGAGAAATACTGTCTTGGGATATGATATTCCATGCTTGAACAACCTGCTCACACAACTCCTACAGAGTCGTCAGTGGACGAGTCACTTGTCCCATCATGTGCTCAATTGGAGACAAGTGCGGTGATCATGCTGGCCAGGGAAGTTGCAGTATACCTTGCAGAGCACGTTGTGTGGCACGGCCATGTTGTGTTGGGACAGCACAGCAGTCTCCTGTTGAAATAACTGCAGTAGAAGCAGAACTGCAGGAGAACGGGTCGGACAACATTCCGCACATACCATGTGCTGGTCATCGTTCCCTCACAAACACCAACGGTGAACTTGGAATGTAACTGATCACACCCTAGACCATAAAGCCTGGGGTGGGACCAGTGTGTCTTGAATAAATGCACTCTACAAGAAGGCGCTCACCAGGACCACGTAAACGACCATGACTTGCATGCAGGCAGACTCTGCTTTCATCGCTAAACACCATGCAGTGCCATTCTATCGTCCCGGCAATCCTCCGAAGACACCAGTCGAGCCGTGCATGTTGATGCTGTAGCGTGAGTGGAAGACGGGCTAGAAGCGTGCATTCATGTAGTCTCACTGGCAGTAGTCAGTTTCCAATGGTTTGTATGTACACATTGCCGAGACCTCATTTTCTCTGATCTGTGCTGATGTGACTATACAGTCTGTCACTACTGCCTTTATAATACATCAATCTTGGCAGGCATCTGCTGTGTGGATGTCTAGAACCTTGTCTACAGATGTGGGTACCTATGTATATTTGTCCACGGTTACTAGCATCGCTGTACAACCAACATGGCACATCCAACTTGTGCTGTGATTCTCTGAAAGGGCCATCCTTCCACTCAACAGGCCACAATTTGACCCCTCTTAAACTCGCTCAGTTGGCTGTAGCAAGCACGTGTGGTTCAATCTATCTCAAGTGGTTCAGAGATAATTTTATTAAGTTAGTTGCTTAACATTTTTAAAAAATATATTATTTTTTAGATATGTGATACCCATATGTTGATAGTAAAAAAAATAATTCTTATTACTGATGATTAATTCGCTATCTACTTTTGCTTCATGCAGTGCACCATTTTTGGCATAGCCTATGTAGAGGTTTAAGAAAAAAATCATATTTCAGTAAGCATGGTTTGTCACAGGGCTGTGAAACCAAAACTGTTATTCTAAGCATATTTTACACTACAATTTTTATGGAAAGAAAATTTTGCTACCATGTTTCCTTCTGCCTAAATTTTCAATCCAAACTTGACACTTACTGTTCACTTAAAAAATTTAAGTTTTTTTTGGAACATACATTTTTTTTTGGCAAGAGTTAAAGTAGACCTAACAGTTTAACTTTGAGTTATCATTAGTCACATATAGATAGATGCAAAGATGAATCTTTCAATGAGGAGTTCAGCCAGCATCAACACTGCATACAGGTAACATAGTTTTAATCAATCAGACAAATTATTTTCTGTAATAATTTCTATTCCTATAGGCTATTCACGGTAAAGTGAGCACTTTTTAAGGCTCCCAACATGCATTAACAATTAATAAATATGTTTCATTGCAACTTCAGCTATTAACTTTACAGTGTGGTGAAAGTATACGCGGTATTTATTAGTCACATGGCAGTGTTGATACTAAAAAAAGGCTGTAAGATAAAAAAAAATTGGTTAAATGAGAAATTTAAAAAGGCCTTAAAAAGTGCTCACTTTATCATGAATAGCATATAGCAACTTCTGCTACAGTGTTTATTGTGTATTAGGCCCTACGCACATGAATGCAAAAGTGAAAGTTAACAACAAAATTTAAAAATGAAAATGTTTAGTCTCTGTGTGTGTGTGAACGATATATATTGTAGTCTATTCACAGTTTTTTTTAAACACTTTTTGAATGAAACCTTTGAAAAATCACCTCATTTAATGTCTTTGTTAGTTTATTGTCTGATAAAAAGGGCATAATGTTGCATCCCACTATGTTAAATTATCTGCAGGAATCTCCATCAGCATCCTTTTGGGTTGCTTAGCAATGACACACAGAGGAATTTGTTGATTTTCATATGTGCAAGGCCTTTCTTTCACACAATTACTCAGGTTAAACATTTACATAATATATATTTACACACCACAATTATTTGAATTAAATTTTGTCTTCATAAATAAGAAATATTATAAATCTAAAATGATTTTGAATGCTTCCAAAGTTTGAAAAAAAAATTTCCATTTAACTTATTGCCATATTTAGGAAACTATTTGCAAGACAGAAACAAAGTAATGGTTATTAAGTATTTAAACCATAACCAATAATCAGTGAATGTTTTGTACATAGGCCTATAACTCATGCCCACCATGTTGAAAGGGAGTATTGTTCTTAATTCTGTAAAACAAAAAGTATGGCACAGGAATAGCTTCCTATTTTTGACAAGAAATAATGAAATGTGGACAAAATTAGCAACATAAATGTCTTTTGCAAAAATTGTCTAACTCAATTACATGTTTGATTTCACAGGAATAGTGTTGATGCCTGCCAAGTAGACAACCAGTAATGGCTGTCTGCACACCGCGCTGTAGTGGTGTGTGGACATTACATACACGTGGTTTGTGGCGGAACTGATCCTTAATTTCTTTAGTTTAATGGGGGTTCAAAGAGGCGCAGAATATTGGCGTGCATTGTGGTTTCTCCTTACTCTCACTATCAGTACTGTATAATTCCCCTCCCTAACAGAGGAGAGGAATGTAGAATAAAAACCCACACTTCACTGCACACTGCATGCATTCTACTACAAGTCGACATGGTGAACTATATGAACTCAGAAATGACAGACGTGGTTCTGCTTTACGGTGAAGTTAAAGGTAATGCACGAGCTTCTGTACCACGAGATGTTTCCAGTGCGGTGGCAACTTCACCATAACACCTTCACAACCGTCACTCAGAGACTACGCAAAACAGGCACTTTTAAGGCACGAGGTGGGTCTGGTCAACCGAAGAATGTCCCTACACCTAATGCGGAAGAAGATGTACTAAATGTTGTCGAAGAAAACCCTACAAGCACATTCACCATTGGACATAGAACAGGTATCTCATTCCCAAGTATGGTGTATTATGCACAAGCAGCTGCTGCGTGCCTACCACATGTGAAAGGTGCAGGCATTGGGACCAGCAGATTTCGCTCCTCGACGTGATTTTTCTGCGACAGCGAACAGTAGTTCCTCATTTTACTTCCATTGTATTGTTTAGTGATGAAGCAACATTCACGACAGATTGTTATTCTACCAGCAGGAACTGTCACACGTGGGACGACATTAATCCTCACGCAACCACCATCACAGCCAACCAGCACAGATTTCCTGTAAACATCTGGGAGGGCATTGTGGGTGATCATCTCATTGGGCCATACTTGATGCCATGACAGAGGGGGCACACGTAGTGCCGTCTGGACCGCTCTTGCTACTTGACTCCACCTCAGGAATAACCAATCAAACTACTTTGTCTGTATGTTTTAGATAGGCCTACGTGTTGTACGAACATGTATACATTAGCATGGTCATGTTTGGCAGGCTCAGCAGGGCACTTACACCTATGCAGTGAAAGAATTAGGTTATATTCATATAAACCTCAGATACAGCACATGTAGTACTGAGTTACAAAAAATCCAAGACTAGCCATTTCTTAACTCCATTGTGAACCTAGGTTGGATTTTTAAAAAATTCTGACGAGTTAAAGTAGCAGTAACATATGCCTACTTAAAACTAAATCGGCCTTGTTTAGGACTTTAACTTCATCACCTAAATCGTGCAAAGGCACGAGGCCTTGACGGCAGCTACCGAACTCGCCTTGTTTTTGAATATATTGACAAACAAAGGTTACGTCGTCACAAGCAGACACGACTTGAAGCAAAACATGTTTGTAATAAGCCATAATCATCAATTTAAATGATACATTTTGACATTAATACTTACTTTAATGAACGATCCAAGAGGATTTGTATGAACTACTAACACAATCAAAAACAGAAAGTTCAACTTCAGTAACGGCGTAACTACACATACACCTGTCTTGACTTGCAGTGATGAACTTTGCAGATTTGTCACCATGGTACATTACAGGAACAAACAGGTACAAACATGAAAGTACAGCTCATTATAATTTATGACGAGAAACCCTTTGACGTTCAAACATAAAATCCCGCGTTGCGTCGTTAGGGATGTTATGTAACTGGTATCGATACTACTCGAAATTGGGTAAAAAACATTTATTCATTGTTTTTATATTTTACCAGTATTATGGCAACGTTCCGTTATTGTAGATGAGCCTGAAATCACTGATGGTTTATCAGTGTTCGCCAGCAATAAGGGAAAAATCATCAGTAAGCAGCAAATATATGATGTGTGCAACGTGCCCTCGCCCCTAAGATCGTTTGTCCAGCCGAGGCCCTAAAAGTTTCCGCAGCAGGGCTGTGCGCTCTACTGACGGGCAGAGCGTGCGCCCGAATGCCGGAGCGATAAGGAACGGGCGCGGCGCAGTGCACTGTAAGGGCACGCCGACAAAAATTTTTCGTATTCAGAGAGCATTTTTATTGCTAGTCTGAGGATCATCTTGCTTTAGTACGGCCTAACTTTTAGTCTGGACTGAGGGTAGGATTAACGAAGTATTAAAGTCAAAGAAATAAGGCGAAAATAAAATACGACAGTTTCGTTAATATTTCATGCCAGTGAAAGCTAGATAAAATTTACGGAACATAAAAATTACGTTTAAGGCCGATTCTGTCAATCTGTATGCAAAAATATGCGGACCTAACGAATGAAATGTTCCGTTAATAATAATCCATAGGCACTATACCTTATAAGCTTAATAATACATGATATTTTAGCTACAGTAATGTCTTTCAATTTTTGTCAATAAAATGCCTTCTCTGAAAACATATTCTTAATTCACTGAAAAGAGAATTTTAAGAAAAATCTAACGTCAATTATATAAAAAAAAGTACACAACTTATTGGTAGCTCAATGGCAACACTGTAGAATGATGTTCAGAAGAATGCAATTTCGAATCTCTTCTGGGAGATAGAATCTTAACCAGTTAATAATGTATTTTTGTAATGCATTTTACATTTCAATACACATTTAACATCATTATAAAGACCATATTGACGCAATGAAATGAAACCAGTCCATATTACCAGTGCATAAGGGTGTGCTATGAAAATTTAACAAATCAATATGGAATAATAAGATATCAGTACTTATATTAATTTTATCGTCTTCCATTCTGCAGTAGTGATGGGTAGTTCACGAACTACCAGTTCGTTTTGAACTGGCCTTGAAAAAGAAATAAGTGCATAGTTCACTGCGACATAAAAGAACTAGTCTCTTTTGATATAGGTCAGTCATTATCTCAGTACTAGTAACTACGTCACTCCCTGCAGATCCCCCCTCCCCCCAATCCCTACGGATATCCCGCCCCCTCGACTGGACACATCGCAAGGTGCATACATCTTATCTATTTGCCTCTGTCTATTGGTATCTTTGTTTTTGCTCGTTCATCACTGACTCGAACTGTAGGGTTCGCAGACCTACCTAGTTCAATAGTGACATGAGTAGTAAATAGGTCGGGAACTGCAGGACACACAGCGTGAAACAGTTGGCAGACCTATGGCCATGCAGCGATCTTTTGTTCTTACTGACTTTCTCGTACGGACCCCAATTGCGTAGTCGCCTCGCTGTTAAGGCGTCTTAAAACCCTCTCACTCACTCGTACTATAAATACGATGTTGCCAGACATACGGAAATTCTCGTATCTGTAAGAAAATACATATGATAGCCGCACTAATACAAGTACAGCTACGACAGTAAAATATAGAAAAACGCTCATTTATGTAAAGTCAAGTTTTACACACTCGCAATAAAGAAGTGAAAAACTGTTTTTTTTTTTCTAGTATATTCACTCAATACTTCGGATATAGCTTTTACTTATATTATTTGCATCATATTAAAACTAAGTTATTTTTGTAATTAAAGTTCTATTAGAATATTTCTAATACTGGTGCGAATAAATCCAGTGTGTCGGAACCATTTCTGTTGAGTTTGTACACGTCTGACTTCGAAAAATTAATGTTACACATGGTTGTCTCTTGCAACACAGCCTATTATAATATTGTTGAGGTCATTATTATCAGTGTCAAAAGTAATTTGGTGTTATATTACACAACATAGGCGAGGATAACATGGTATAAAGATATTTTCACTATTCATTTATCTTACTTCTATATAAAAAAAGAAGTAATTTCATCTACACACAATAAAGCACTAATTCTTTAGCAATTAATTTACAAACATCACTTAATTGCTTCTCTTTCTATTTTACGCTTGCTTAGATTCTTCTGGGGAGGGGAAATGGAACTGTGAACGAGGAAACAGAGAAAGACCTATCTAGTTCTCGGACTGAGGTTACACTTGTGTTCTGCAGTTCGCCAGTACGTGAGATCATTCGACTGTAACCTATATAGTTCAAAAGAACGGTTCTCAATGAACTGTTTTCAAATGTGACTAGTTCGGAACGACCTAGTTCATTCTAGTGAACTATATTTCCCATCACTATTCTGCAGTATTGCCATATATGACACAGGCATTAAACGAGGGTAAAACAAATAAAGTGACCTTAATGTAATGATTAATATGATTTGTTTATACGATCAGGCTAATACAACTCAGGTCTCCACCAAGAGCATCACTTTAGAATGTAAATAATCAAATCACTGATTTTTTTCTAACTACCCTATAACTAAGTGTTGAATGAAAGCCCGGTGGGTAGGGCTGGAATTTATTGCCTCTCAGGACTAGACCCCTTACACCTACAAGGACAGTAAATCATGCAATAAGACATGCATCACGGCAGAGAGGGATTGGGCAGCCCTGACCTGCGATTGGGGCCATGACTACCTCCCTAAGTGTACTTATAGCTAAGCTGATACTAGAAGAGACTGGGAAAAACCGGCATAGGCACCAGAAATGCTATGGGAGACAGAGTGTGTGTGTATGTGTGTGTGTGTAACATGCTCCTGTTAGTAGAGATGAAAATAAAGTAGAGAGAGGGGACGGGAACGTTATTTCCTTTCGCCTTGGAAATTGGAGGGAGACACTGGTTTGTGGTGGGGCAAGTGGCGCTATTGCGTGAATTCCTCCCGATTCCCCAGTAGAACCTGAATCAAAATCACTGCATATTAAGATTAGTGTAAATTACTATTAAATTTGAAAAGGAATAACATTTTTTTGTAAATAAGGTATATTATATTTAGCACTATCTAGTGAAGAAAGTCTGCAGTGCTCATGCGCAGAAAACTTATAATATGGCAATACCATGAGCCTCCGATTAAAGTTAGTCCTACTCTGGTCGGGGTTTACGGCTATGGTATAGTTAGTCCACCTTTAGTCTGAAGCAACTCCGAGGAAGATCATCTCTGGATCATCTTTGGACAAAGCTCTGTCTATGAATAAGCCCCGAGCTCAGGAGCTATGCCAGAGACTTTGTTGTGTTTTTCTTATTGGAGGTTTTATTGTGTGTTGTGTTTATTTGTTTCTTTTGTGCATTTTATGGTATTCTCATCTGTTCCATCGTGCATCCAGTGTTATGTTGCAGGGTTATTTATGTAATTTTTAATATTATCTTTTATTTAATATCATGATGCAAAGTAGAGTAATGCAGGCTGTAACAGAGTGTAGTGCCCCTCTGGCGCATGTGGACGAGGTTTGGTGCATGTGTCGCGAGCTGTGGTTTTTCCCCCGCGCGCCGGACGATATTCAACAATTTGGTATGAACACTTCATTGCAATAGCCTTTAATTTATTCCAGAACATTTTTCGCATGTAGCCGCCAGATACACCACCCTCGCTTCCCGCGGGAATTTCATCGCCCGGGGAAGTTTAATCTACCGTAACTTATTGTGTCATCAGACGCTTATCAGTGTAACCACAGTAGCCGATCTTTGCCACCCGTCATTGTGTAAGTGCTCTCCTAAGGGGAAACTAAGTTTCATCGAATATGTCTGTGAACTGAACGGTACGAGATTTATTTCGATCACTATATGGATGTCATGGGACGGACCTAACAATACCTGCTTACATCTTTTCTTATGTCAGTAATTTTCTCAAGTGTCAGTTTTCAGTATTGTTCTGTGTATTATGGGTGTGTGGTTGGCCCTAACAATCTATGTACACGATTGTTAAAAGACTAGTCAATTTTCGAGCCACAAGAAGAGTTATGGTACGTACTTGACTCACCAGCTACCATTTAGCAAACACCTACAGAATCATTCATCTGGAGTAACAATCAATGGGGCAGAGGTCACCAACAGCATCTGCGAGGAGATTGGGTCTGGGTGGACGGCCCACAACCCCGAGATCAGCAGAGTCAACAACCATCTTGACGTCGTCTAGATGGTGTCTGGCAACTATCTGGGTATACTACATCCATTACATTACTTTCACCGCCCCCAAAATCATATCCTACACCTTTTCGATGCCCTGACAACTATTATATTTTTCTTCGTCACTAAATTGATTGTTTCGGAGCATCTGACAGTAGTATTCCCGCGTGCAGTAAAATATAAACAAGTATGGCAGATACACTAACCTCATTAATTTTCCTACAGCATTTGGACTTAAACAATAAAAATGTTACTCACCTACTGCTTTTTGGGCATATTCTGATGGCACCACATTATAACAACTGATTGCCTCAGCACCCGTACCTTCCGTGAGTATAACTTCTTCGAGCATGACTTGAATTTCCTACCAAAACCTAGGGTTTACCTGATAACACTGAAGTTTTTAGCACCAGTAAAACCTGGGATCTCAGGTTGTGTATCAATTTAAGAATACTCTCTCTCTAGAGCACTCTTTCGTACAACCTGATGAGAGCACTGCTACATGCTCTCCCATGCTCTCGCTCTGGGAATCGAGACAACCACTATTTTGTTTCTCTCCGACATCAGGTAAACAGATGATGCCAAAAGGAGGGAAATTGTGTTAAGCCAAAGTAGCGGTTATAGCTATTGTAAGTCATTTACATGTGTTCAAAATAATTCACAAATAATTATAGCACTGCCAGTATAATCATTAGTGCATAAAAAACTATTTGTTTAAATATATTACTGTCATATTACAGTAAAGTGACAAAAAATGAGACTTATTCAGAAACCAGTATTTATATTTATATAAATATTGTGTGTGTCATTTCGCTGTTTAAAACAATTGAAATTATTAACTAACAGTTAATAGCCCAGAAAGCTACTATAATCTTATTCAGACATGGAAATAATGTAAACAAATATGGCACCTGAGAAGAGCGCCAACGAGTATACAAGTTTGTGCTCTCTCCAACGAATTAAGACGACCCGAGAGCATTCTCTCTGACATCATAATGGCATCATTGAGAGAGCAAGAGCACAAGAGAGCTCTCTCTAGGTCAATTGAGACACTGTCTCAGTAACAGAAGTAAACTCACACAGGTTACCTCTCAGATTCAACCATCAATAGCCATCAGTGCCTTCATCAGTATCATAACAATAGCTGACGTAACTGAAATTACTGACCAGCAAAACCCATGGGTAATGGAAAGCGGCCTATATTAGTAAACGCTTCAATACCGACAGTTTTTTTTTTTTTTTTCGGATTTACTTCTAGCTGTCAATTGTGAACCATTTCAATCAAAGTGCCCCGAAAATATAAAGATGTGTTTTCCTCCATAAAATAAAAATTTGAAAATCAGTCAGTTACACATCAGTATTTTACTTGTCCTCTGACTAGAATGGTGCCCAAATACAACTAATACCATGTTCTCAGAAGAGGTGGTCTGATAAACCTGCCAAGTTAATGTCGCCATAGTTCGTGAGGTAGCCGCTGCAACACTACATGTCTTGTAGTTGAATTTTGCCATAACAAGGCATTGTGTTGTTTATGTTAATTATAGTTTTAATATACAGAAGAAGCAAAATTGTATTAGAGTTCGTAATAAAATGCAATTATAGGCCTAACCATCGGGAAGGCAATTGAGGGAGTCTTCACTGGTAATAAATGCTAATAAATGTACGTATAAGCCATTCTTAGACAGTGCGTGCCATTTACATCGTTTATGTGTATGTTGTTTTAGTTTCAGACCTCGTATTGCAAACACGTTTAACTAGACCTGTACGAATATTCGAATTTGCGAATACTGTTTCGAATAATGGAACAAAATAGTACTCCAGTGCCAGTGAACTGTGCTCATTTTTACGAGTACCTTGTTGGTTTTGTAAGAAATTTTATCGGTACTTACTTAATTATTTTTGAATGTGCTTTCATTAAGCATGACTGGTTGCAGGTACCATTTTTATATACTCGATAAGCATTTACATTTCGAAGGTTTTTAAGTTTGTTGGTTTCAGGAATTGGGCAAATCTTTGAAACCATTGCCATAATTATTGATATGCACGTGGCCTGAAAAAGTCATACCTTCAATACTTTTGTAGTTTGCTATAATATTTGTTTATTTGGTGATTATTTCGTATTGCATATCCAACTGTATTACATATCCAATGATATAAAAAGGTAGAGCCAAAAAGTTGCACATTTCGTATCCAAGGCCCGACCCAGAGAAGGCCAAATCATATGCAACGTTTCCCCCTGTGTATCCAACTCCCCCACAAAAGGCTGGTTTTTACCAAAAGTTTCCCTTGGTATAACCAGGTGACAAAACATGCAGAACCAAAAAGGACGGGATCGTGTATCCAAGCTGAAAGGGGGGGAAATTGTTGCCTCACCTTGACCGGACTACGGTCTCACACACTATGTGGGAGAGCACCGAAGGCGCACAATTGGTGTTGCTTGGGGTATGTGTGCTGTCAACTGTTTTGCTAGTTGGAGGTGTCTGCGGCTATTGAGCGAATAACGACTTTTTGCAGTTGGGTCTCTCATGCAGTTTAGCTCAACATGACACAGTATCGGGGATCACCTGACAAGGAGTTAAATAACTCCTGCACAAAATATATAGACTCACATGTGCAAGTAGCCATTCATATGCCTCCAAACACAATTTGAAAGGTAAAAAATTTGTTTAAGGTTACCTAAATGTTAGGAAATTTACTGGCATTACCTATTGTTTTAAAATATAGCACTGCTGTTAAATAAAATTATCAAGATAAACATGTTTACCTACGGAAATAATTAACTATATACCAGTATCAGGAATTTTATTGGTAACATTGTTAAATACATATTATATAAGTCCAGTATTATGAAACTGTAATCTAACACACTGGAACCAAGCAAAATTAATACAGTTAACATCTGGATAAGTATTTTCACTTTTGAATTAAGCGAAATTATCACAGAAAATCTTGAATCAGTATTATCTTAGGTACATTCGTCATATGAGTGTATGACAAACACTCAGCACAAAATATAGGAAAAGAATGAACAACGATTACACAACATTGTAACATGTAAAATATAATAATGTTAGGGATATTTCCACACATAAAAATTGTGACCAATGAATTTATACTGACCATTACAAAATTCATTAATTCATATAAATAGTTTTGAATGAAACATGCCAGGTAAGGGATAAAATGTATATAAAAATTTTGATTTGGAATAAATTTATTTACATTGCTTATGTAAATGGTGAATCTTCTTCCGTTGATGTCAGTAATAGCTGATGGTGCTTGCTACCATATTTACAAGTATTTGGAGCAGTTCGTCGAGTCTCCAGAGCACAGTACGCCCGATGGACACACCACAGTGTGGTGCGGCGATGCAATCTAGCAGCCAACGGGCTCTCATTACAGCCAGCCAGCCTTCGGCACTCTCTTGATGGTGTTAACATCGTCGATCCTCTTGCCGGGCCTGAGTGGAGTCGGCATCTGCCCAGGGTCCTCGATCAGCAGCTCGGTACTGCCTGTCGAGGAGTTGCCCATGTTGGTGCTGTTGACGGACTGCGACAGTGTCACCTCGAACTTGGGCAGAATAACCGATGGTTGCTTCTGATTCTGCTGATGTTGTTGCTGATGCTGTTGCTGATGTTGTTGCTGCTGCTGATGTTGTTGCTGCTGCTGATGTTGTTGCTGCTGCTGATGCTGCTGCTGGGGTGGGCGAGACACCCCGGAGTTCGTCGGTCCTTGCTGCTGGGGTGGCAGGGCGGGAGGGCTTGCCTTCTTATCCGAACTGCCTTCTAGCTCCACGCATCCAGGATCAGGCGCCTTCCTCTTGAAAATTTTAGGCGGTGATTCCCCATTGGTCCTCTTCGGAGCCATCAGCGGGCTCGGATCGTCCTGGGCACCTTTGGAGGTCGGAGACTGAGGCTCTCCCGGGGCCAATTTCTTAGCCGCTCCTGTATGAGATCCCGAAGTTGATGCGGCGTTTGTATCTGCTGCTGCGGTCGCTATCTTGTTTTTGTTCTCAGGAGGAGCTGTCTTTTGTTGTTTCTTGTCTTCGCATTTTTTACCTGCATATTCATTTCGCGCCCCGGCATTGATATTTTGCTCATTTTTTAGTGTATTGACGAGTGCCGATAACGGTGTAGTTGCCCTAGGTTCTTGCTGACTGCTCCCAATGTTTAGGAACATTCCGCCACCGCCAATACTGCCTGCAATTGACAATATTCAGATGTGTCAGTTATTTGCTTATAACTTAACTTTGAAAGAAATTAAGTACATATCATCATGATCATAGTCAAATACAAGTATTTCATATCTTATTTTATAACATATTATGTAAATCATAGTTTAAATCGTGCGAGATTGATAAAATAAATGCATTCTGGTAAAACTGGGAGAGTAAAAACACATTTTCATTCACGAGACACTTTAATTTTGTCTTTAGCGGAATTTTATTCTAATTCCATCCGATTCTAAATTCGAAGGCATTACTGCGAGCAGTAACCAGTTAAAAAATATGGGTGTCACTGAAACATTAAAAATAATGACAAACAATGATTGGAAATTTGTCAGGGAGTTTGCAGCTACTTTGTTGAGTAAGAAAGGGAGACAAAGCGAGTTAACGCAGTAAACCAACAGAAAATGGCAATAAGACAGGAAAATCGTGAGATTCGAACAAATCAAAAACTCCATATATTTTTAACACTATTTTTTTTTATATATATATTTCGCTATGTGTCATATTAATAAGTACAGTGCCGCAGGCTTCATATATTTAATAGATTTGTAACTTTTGTTACATATTTTTAAATCTTCGCTCGCCATTTATTACTGCGGCAACCCCGACCATCGGTAATGGAGTAAAAGGTAAACTCGGTTCATCGTTGTTCAGTTCATAACAAGGCACTGATGTCGTCATATTTTAGATAAACACGTTTCTTAGAATATTTCTGAAAGTAATAATTAAGATTCGAGGATATATCAAGTACCTGCATTATTTAAACAATAATTTTATGTATTTAATTAAGAAAATGCAATAGTTTGATATTACAGACTGTATTATTTGATACGTTTTATAATCATCTAAAAGTTAAACAATCATTCCAATAGTTTGGAAAATAAGTTTCCAGCAAGACTTCACACTATTGTTTTCTGTATAGCAGATAATTTAAATCCCTTCTGGTTTGCGGGATTTCTTTTGTTACACTAATTTTAGTATAGCTAACACAGTTTGTGGCTTAAACTGTTTGATGATGCACAATCTTTGCTTTAGTGATCATGCCGCAGTCTTAAATACTCGAATATATTTAAGGGGCAATGAAAATTTTAAACACAGAAAATATTATTAACCTGACAAGCACCACTTTGTAGTTTATTTTTGAAAATTAAACATTGAAGGTAAAAATAGGTATCTTCTGATTCACGGTAGCATCAAACTGATTTGCTTATTGAATTATGCTGTGACTTTCCAAATTTCCTATTTATCGTTATGACAGTGAAACATAAAATGTCCATTAAATGTAGTACGAAGACAATTATCATGTGTAATTTGTATAGTTAACGTCCAGTCATCAACACTGCTACAAACAATCATCCGGCTTCGTGTCTAATTGAATAGGTTTTGAAACATAAAGACAAAATTCAACATGTTTCCAGTGTTATTATGAAATATCTTGCAATGTTCTAGGACATACCAACAATGATTACCTTTTTTAGTTATGACCTACTTATATTCACATTTAACCATATACAAATTTTAGTTACTAATACATATCCCAAGCATTATTTTTATAACTGCACTAAAAATTAAGCGATTACGATTGTAACTTTTACAAAATTATATTGAAGGTAATTATTTAAACGCGGCAATACATGATTGAAAAAGACAACGTGTGAAAACAAAGAAATACTAATGGTACTACCAGGTTCAATCCCCGGCCGGGTCACTCCGGATTTTCTCATGTGGGAATCGTGGTGGACTATGCCGTTAGTCGGCGGGTTTTCTCGGGGCTCTCCCGTTTCCCCCGCCCTTTCATTCCGGCGCTCCTCCATACTCACCTCAATCACCCTCATCGGCTGTCAAGACCTCGTTGTTAAGAGCCACCAAAATCGCTCCAATAGACTAGTGGTACAGATTCAGAACTCGTTTACAAACTTTATATAAAGTAATGTAAGAAGTTTTGTGGGTTTATCAATACCTACGTAAAACTGTAGGTTGAGTCAGATTACAATATTGGAAAGGCACATGTCCTAACAGAGGACGATATAACAAATATGTACTTCCGTAAGAGTATCAGAAGGATTTCCTGTTGCTTTAATCCACATAGTTTATTCCAACTTGCAACATCGTATACGGAAATGTTATCCACCAACATTAAACCCTGCAACCTGAGCGTTGCCACTCCAGATATTCACGCCTAGCAGTGGTGTGTGGTGAACTGTTGCGAGGTAAGCTGGCGTTAGCTCTGTGCTGTACTCTGTTGCTTGCTACTTTGTTTACACTCCCAACTCTTAGACGTAACTCGGCAGCTGGCGCCACAAGACGCGCGTGAGAGGGTCCCAAGCTGCTCACTTGTGAGGTGGTCGAGATGCATTCAATTTCCCTAGCTTGCACGGTGCTCACTTGACTCCTGCTGCGTGCACAGAGAATGTATAGCAGTGAGCACCGTGCAACAGCCTAGACAAATCGGATGTATTCCGACCACTCACAAGCGAGCAGCAAGGGAACCCCTCTCACACGCGTCTTGTGGCGTCAGCTGCCGAGCTACGTTTTTACCGGTGGAAGTGTAAACCAGCAAGCAACAGAGCACAGCACAGAGCTAACGCCAGCTTACCTCGCAACAATTCAACACACGCCATTGACATGCGGGATACTTAACAAACGTTGCCGGCAATCATCAAGCTTTCTTATGGAGCCCCCGTTTCACTATCCTGTCGTTAATCATTTTAAGTAAATTCCTTGATTATAATTATTAACCTTTTGATAAAAACTCCTAACAAAATAAATAACAAAAAAATCACTTTTATAAACTAATACATATATTTAAAAAAACATTCATTCACAAAAATCCGTAGTAAAAATTATAAATAAGTAAAAAAAAAAAAAAAAATCAAATTGAGTCAATTACGAGAAAAAAAAATCTTAATCATAACTACTGGAAATGTCCGTCACTTTAGTGCGTATTAATCTTATAAAAGGGCTCAACCTCCATCCACATTGTTGTCTGATTACTGTTACTAAATTAAGAGTAGGAGAGCCTAAAATTATTTTCTACATTTCCAGCACAAAAGAACAGTCTGAAAAAAGTAGGCAGAAACTGATTTTTCAAAAATGAATTTAAAAACTGTAATAATTTTTAATTAATACTATTCTTCGTACAAATATGAAAATTGGACGAAATTAACACGGTAGGGCACAGATCAAAAGATTTTTCATTTAATTATAATGTCATGAGTAGTATTACGTATTTGTACATTTGTTACGCGATTCACCCTTTTCCTATTTTAAGGGGACGTGGGACATATATTAACACATTAACACCAAGTACGTAAATTGATGTTTACTGGTTTTTGAAAGCCAACATAGAAAAAAGTAAAAAATGGCAATCCTAGATAATAGGTTTTGCCAACTTAACGACCAAATGTTTTGCAGTATTACTGTATCTATGTCTTGCGCCACGAAAACACACAACATTTGACGGCGTCAGAAATATTTCGGCAGAATAACGTCACTCAGGTAAAATGTTTTCTCTCGTAGTAAGTAAAAACTATTCTGTATGGTTGTCCTTTCTTTGTTTTTTATATTGGCTTCCATAAAATTGGCAAAACACGATAAACCTCAATGACATTAATTTATGTCCCGTGCCCTCTTAAGTTTCGAGAAGAAGTCAAAATTGCTACAACTTAGGCCCTTATTCCAAGTGAACTGAGTGTAATGCGTAACTTGTAGCTCCTGTGACTGAAACAAAACAATACTATATAGTCCAATTATGGTAAATTCCTACTTTCCTGAAGCTTTACTAAAGTTCAACTTTCAGGATAGTCCTCCGCCTCGTGCAAACAAAGCTTAACATAGTATAGAAAATTACACCGAAGGGACAACACACCGCATTCGTGCGCATCCTGTGTAATAATATTTTGCATGAGAACTATGTCTTACTATGTATTACCAACACACCTATTTTCTTCCTGTTTCATTCGTATTAATTATAAATGAATATTTTCAACTAACAAATAAAATACAAGCAAAAGTTCAATTTAACAAAAAATTTATATACGCCCTACTTTTACGTTAATAAAAGTACAAAACGCTTAGGATACTTGAAATATTTAGGAAATTAACAAATACGACATATAATCTGTTCGCGATTTCCTCACACTTTTTGAATCAAATGTTTAAAAAATCACCCCATGTATGACGTGTTTAGTTATTTCCTAAATATGCCATGTATCACAAGCATTTTGTAGCTTTGTTAACATTAAAGTATCTTATTTTTCGTTAAATTGAAGTGAACTGTATTTTATTTATTAATTATAATACTTAGTTTATACCAAATTTAATTAAAACAGCGAGAAAACATGTGTGTTGGTAGTGCCTAGTAAGAAATAGTTCTCGTGCAAAATAGTATTACAACTGAGAGCGTACGAATTTGGTGCGTTGTCCTTTGGTGTAATTTTCTACACTTAGTCAAGTTTGTTCGACGCGGTGGAATATCCTGGAAGTATAAGATTAGCAGGGCTTCAGAAAAATGTGAAGTAACCGTGAATGGATTATACTTGGGGTGATTTTTTGAAAATTTGATTCAAAAAGTGTGAAATACAGCGAATATATAATGATAAAAGTTTTAAATTAAAATTATCACATTTACGCTTTTTAAGAAATGGTGATAATTATTTTCAGATTGTTTGGTGTTTTTAATTGAGTCCCATGGAGCCATAGAATGTGGTAAAAATCTAGAAATAAAAATTGGGTTTGGCTGTGTTGGGGACACGGCCGTTTGTTTTGCGTGAATACGTCTACGTTGGCGCGCTCGGGCGTCTTGATCTTATTTTACGTTCCCGGCACCGCTGCACTCAATCGTATCGGGTTTTATGGGTACCACTGGATTGCCTTTGAGATGCTCTTTTTCCAACCGTATACGATATCTGTATTTCATCTTGGCTTTTTGACGAGTATAGGCCGAAATTGTGTTATTAATGTTTTCTTAATTTTTTTACATCAAACGCTTACAATTTTACCATACCTCGCCACAAAAATGTTTTTATACGCGCAGTCGATTGATCATGACGAGAGCTGTCGATTGAAACTCAAACGAGCGTCGTAGCTTCTCCTAGTCAGAAGATATGCTACGCGGAATTTATGAGACGCGATGAAAAGAACTCGAAATTGTCACCCCACCCCCCGCCGCGTTGCGCGATACCTCGCAGTCCTCACTCAACGTAACGTATTCTTCGATCCTTTGACAATCGGATAGTGTAATTGAGTTTTGAATATCGACGATAGAATCACAGAATTATTTGGTTAAAAAATTCTTGTTTGACTTAAAGATATACAAGTTTAATTGGATGTTGCACACCTAAGCCAACCTAACCTAGCCTAACCCAACCTAACCTAACCTAACTTAACCTAACCTAACCTAATGTAACCCATTATATAACTCATATTTTAATATTATTTAAGATATAGACGACAATAAGTCAAAGATGGAGAGACAGAGTTTATATAATTAATGGAAGTAATAGAAGACCAAAATTTCAGAAAGTTACGCAGCCTCAGGTCAAATGGAAAATAATGATTATGTTACATCTAAACTTTATGAACAAAATGAGTGTGACACGCTGGTGGAACTGAAATTAAGCTTTTACTTAGAGCAGTCACCTCTGCTTACTGATACCACATTGCTTGAAGCTGCAATGATAAATTGTATCCCCCGATTTTGTTATCATCACATTTTATGGATTTCCTCGCACTGTGGTCACGAATTCAAAGACGTATTCACGTCAATAAAGTATCTGGCTGTTGGCATACCTCCGCCTCGCCTGGTGGGCGTGCAGCCAGACACGCCCAGCTGATCATTGGTCTCCTGCGTAATGTCGTTGAGCAGCTCCATGATGGAGGCGCCCGTCGTCTCCGGCAATGGGATGGGCGTCACAGAGCGCGAGTCATCGGCGATGGGGCTGCACGTGACCAGCTTGCGGACCTGGTCCATTGCCTTCTGCAGGTTCTGCTGCGTCTTGAACGACTCGCGGTTGTTGCAGCGCCCGATCTGCGACCTGCCTCGTGCAACACACAGACACACCACATACCATAGACTAAATAGGAGGTGTAGACCGATCTCACTGGCTGCGCACAAGCCAATCTTCGTTTTCCTACACTGAACTGCTTTCCTGCCAACACGTCTATACTCCATTCACTGTTACTCCAGCCTTTTATAAAGCCCTGCTAATGTTCTACTTCCAGGATATTCCTCCGCCTCGTGCTAACTAAGCTTAACAAGTCTGGAGAATTACACCAAAGGGACAACGCTCCACATGATACTGTATTTTGTATAAAGACTGTTTCTCACTAGATGTTACCAACATACCTATTTTCTCCCTGTTTTTTATTCAAATTATTTATCAATGAAGCATTATAATTTACATATATGATATTAATAACATTTCAATTTAACAGGAAAAAAGGTAACTTTATTGAACACAAGAATAAAACTCTTGTGATACAGGGCGTATTTAGTAAATAACTAAACACGTCATACATGAGGAGATTTTTCAAAGGTTTGATTCATAAAGTTCGAAGAAACCGTGAATGAACTATAGCGAAAATTGGGTGGATTGGGTTTGATGTTAGAACACTGCTTAGTAAACAAATGCTTTTGAGATGTTTTTATACTTCCTCTAACCAATTTGTAATGCATTTTGATTAAACTCAAACCAGTAAAAGTAATTTATTAAGATACTTGTGATTTTCATATAAAAATTGAGATATAAACAAACACATTCATCACTAGTTACCATGTGACTTTGACAGTTGTGTTCCTTTGGGGATTAGGGGAAGGATTAGGGGATTGGGTACATGAGTAGAATACGAATAAGCGGTCTACCTAATCTTTAGTCTATAGCACAAACACCACACACCTCGAGGCCCTCTGCTCTCTGTAATGACCATATCACACTGTCAAATGTTTGCCTTCAACAATATTTGACAATAACATTTGGGGACAAAATACGGCAATCAAATTTTTCCCTTCAACGGACTTTATCAAATAATCTTGAATTTGTTTCAAAATGTGTCATGCTGTATTTATTTTTATTTGGAGAATCTAATTTGAAATATTATTTAAAAATTATTTTCATAGTGAGATATTGCTTGTGTTTTTCGATGCGGTCCATTACAGGAAGAAATGTAAGTATATAGTAATTTATTTTCGCTTCTTTACTAAATTAAAATTTTATTTATAAGATATGTTTCCTGCACAGTGAAATTTTATGCCTCTGAGTTCGTAATATTATGTGCAATATTCACTTAAAATAACATTCGTGCCTAGAGAGCTTCTACATAAATTAATTATCTTCTTTTCCAGTAATTTTTCGTTATGTTAAGTTTCATGATGTCCATTTTTGGTTCACGTTTCTGATTGGTTTAGACCGTCAAACATCAAATAAAATTTATAACCGGTCCAATCTTAAAATGTTCGATGGAAACTTAAGCCATACAACTTTTTCAGACAAATATGGCGATGTTCATGACGTTTCAATGACGTAATAACTGTCCTATTTTATTTGACCACACTTATTGGAAGCAATTTGACGGAAAAATTTGACAGTGTGATAGGGGCTTAACGCAGGTTTTCGCGGGAATTCTGATTATCCAAGACGGCGCGGCGGAAGGGGAATCGATCCCCGCCATCTTGAATTTACAAAATTTTTGCGTAAACCTGCGCTATGTGTTTTTTTTTTTTTTATTGAATTCTACGGGAAGACAGGACACATGACATTCCTTTGTACATTTTCTGAAGTTGGTATTTCATTACTACCGTGGTTACTTTAATTAAGGTAATTTCTACTTAGATTAGGAACAAAACGAAATTTCTAATGAGAGAATTTTGCAAAGGGAAAATTTCCGCCACTAGGTGCGCAGTGTTCCAAAATGTAACCTTTAGTTCAAATTTTTACCTACGCGAATAATAAAGAGAACGATTTTACTTAATTACGAAGTTGTTTTGTATTTTATTTGTGAATATGGCAATTATCCTGTTTGTACCGTAGAAAATAGAGAAACTCTGGTACCTTGCCGGCACTAGCTAGCGCTTACATAGTGGTAAAAATGTCCCCTTTGCCAAACTTTTAACGCCGCTCTTCCCAACCTGTAGTAGAATAACCTTGGTTTAACTGCTGTAGTCGTCTGCAAGGATAAACCATTAACTTCTTCCTAGCAGTTACTAACTAAAAAATCAGTAAGGGCAGTGAAACTGTAACAACCCGATAAAGCTAGAGTAGCCATTGTTTATGCTGTTCCGCGCGAAAAATTTTGTTAAACGAACTTAAATGTAAGTTTTGGCGAAAAATGGATAGATCCAAGATGACGGGTTCTGATTTTGCTTTATCGCTCTGAGGTCTGGACGTATTTACAGATATAAAAGACAAGCTGTAGTAAAGTTTAAATGAGGTAAATAATCTTCGTGCAGTTGCGAGCGAGGGAATGTAGTGTTGGCTGTGTATGGGGAAGGGGAGGACTCTTCCGAGCGCCTGCCGCTGGAGGGAGGGAAACCACGTGACACTGCTGGCGCTGTCTACACCGTGCTGATAACATCTCTCTCCACTACCGCGCTGCGCGGCTTATTCGTTCGGCAGGTAATGTTCACGAGCGGTGCGACTCTTGCCCAACCGCTCTCGGCCGCTGTCGCTACTGAACTGAACAATCCCAGCCCTTCGTGCAGCGGCAATCAGCTCGTCCGACGCGTTTTTGGACTCCTGCGCACTATTTTCTCATTTTATTTTCACTACAGAAGTCTGTCGTCTACACCCACCACTGTCGGTCTCGTACCCCCACTCACCGCCATCTCATTGGTCCGCATTTTATAAGGGGAAAGTTGTTTAAATGATTGTAAGTTTGGTGAAAAGACGGTTAAAAACCTCCTGTGCTGTTTTTTTTATTTTAATGGGGTTTTTAGCCAGAAATTGAAGTTTTATGAGAAGCCCTGGGCTTAGTGTTGAACATAAGAGGAGAAGTTTTAGATGGCTGTTGTAGCCTTTGTTTTCAAATTGAAGTTTATGAGAATTTTAAGGGTGGCTTTTGGGGGCCACAGCAATTTTTAAGTGGGAAATATAGGAGCCCTATTTTACTTGGGTGTTTGATGTTTTAAGTGCCGCTTAAGATTCAAATGGGACAAGTTGGAGTTGTGCCAGGATATAGAGTGGATTGTATCGTGGATCTCAAGTTTTCTTAAAGGGAAGTTACAGTTGTGGTCAAGTGTGAATCTTGGATCTTTAGCAAATTCTGAAAGAAAAAAAAACCCAAAAGGTTTTCTGTGTCTTATGTTTTGCTGTAGTGTAGTTGCCTTATCCTGAAGCTATATGATATTTTAGAGTGAACCCAGCACGATCTGGACATTTTTTAAGATTTTGTGATTTTTCTGCTGAAACTTAAGTGATCCCATCCCCATCCTATCCCGTGATAAAATGAGGTTTGGGCGGGAGAGTTGGGGTAGTGGTTGCCCCACCTGAGCTGAGGCAAAGGCGGGCTCAGTGTGTCTAACAAACCATTGTCCAATGGAGGCTCAAACTCATATGTACACGTGAATGCAGTTTAACTTGTCCTCGGATGAATCGGCGAAATTCCGGGTCTCTACTGATAAACAACTAAGGTGTGGCCACTAATAAAATAAACTCACGTTTCGCACGCTCCCCTGACGACTTCGCCCCACTTGTGGGAGGTAGAGTTGATGACTGCGAGCTTGGCTATGCGCCGGAAGCGAGCCAGAGAGTCTTCATTGTCCGGAGGCGGCTTTTTTAGGGCGTCTATTTCGTCCTCGTTCGCGATTGGCGCCAGGTGGAAGTCCTTCATCAGGCGTCGCTCCCACATGCGCATCTTCTTGCCGAGGATCACTGGAAAAGAACACCACCACTTCAAAACGTTTTTATTTAATCTTATTTTTTATCAACATAATATAGGTAAATAAAGTTTATATTGGTGAAATTTTTGTTTAATTTATTCTTCATTATTTTACATGTTGTATATGTTTATAAAACACTGTGTATGCACGGATAACCTTCATAAATGAGGTCATTGTACCGTCGTCCTCGGAGAGTACGGTCCCAGTCTCAAATTACGAGTTAACTGGGGATGTATATATAATTTGCATAAGCGTAGTATGTAAGCCATCCCCACATCAGCCTGTAGCCACGCAGCCTTGAATTTGAAGAGAAATAACTAAAAGAAAACTATCACGTATGAAACAAAAATAACGGGATCTCACTGGCCACCGGTTTAAATACTGCACAGTAAATACCACGTTGCGAAAAATATGAATATCCCTATTGGCATTTACGTTAAAAAGATTGCTTCGGGAAATAACGTTTTTTTTCTTCAGAAGGTTTTAAGGGGGCCCAGAACTCGTTGTAGGACAAAGAAAAGTCAATACAGCTTATCTAAGAGTAACTGTAATAACTATGCACTGGTTTTTACTCATTTATACATTTTAAATCAAACGACTGGTGTATTCGTCCGGTACAAAATTTGGGTAAAAAGACAACTAAAAGCAACTCGCCAATAATTAAGTTACATCATTTAAAAAGCGGCAAACAGGGCACAAAACCCGAACATAGCCTTTACTAGATGGGTGACCGAGACTTCATTAACGTGTAGAGTATAAATGGGAATGGGAAAATAGGAGCCGGAGCCAGCCGGACGCCATGTTGTGACGTCGTCTGATCGCCATATTGGATTAAGAAGACCTTGACCTTGATACATGATCTTGACTCCATGCCGATGAATGTCCCTGAATTCAAAATAATAATTTTAAAAAAATTACAAAAATAATTGAAAAATTGAAGAAAATAAAACAAAAATTGAAGAAAAATTCTCATCGATGACTCCGACCACCATGTTAGATGCCAGTAATATTGTCCCCAATAACGTTGAAAACAAAAACTCGAAATTTTTTTTTTCAAAATTCGAATAAATTCATAAAATTCGGCTAAAGTCCACTCACGGTTACCTACAATTTTTCTGAAGACCTGCTAAAGTTATACTTCCAGGATATTCATCCGCCTCGTGCAAACAAAGCTTAACCGAGCCTAGAAAATTACACCAAAGGGACAACGCACCGCATTCGTGCGCACTGGGTTTAATAATATTTTGTTTAGGAACTATTTATTACTATGCATTACCATCACAACTATTTCCTCACGGTTTTTATTCATAATTATAATGAATTATTATAATTCAGAGGTAAAATAATAAGTAAATGTTTCATCTAAGTGAAAATAACATACTTTTATGCTGACAGTAGTGTAAAACGCTTGATATATATGACATGTGTAGGAAATAACCAAATACGTCATACATGGGGTGAAGTTTTTCAAAGGTTTGATTCAAAAAGTGTGAACCAACTGCTAACAGACTCTGCATATCACTGAAAAAAAAAAAAAAAAAAAAACTTCTGGTAACCTTCCTATACTGTAATGGAAGTTTATAACCTATACAGTATATGGAGATAGTACCATGTATCATGCTGAAAATATGGGAATGTTTGGCATTGATACTGTACAAACTTGGGAACTTCTCTAAGCATTTGATTATTTACTGAGCAACGGTAGGAGCGTTACCATGGATGTATGGGGAAATATTTTACCATTCGCACTTTGTCACTAAACGTATACACTGATATGGAAAATTTACAAATGATTCCTTATGGCCGGTTGCACATCACCCCTGATCCAAGATCGAATGATCCTAGTTTCCGAACCAGAATCCAGTTTGATCTTTGTTCCAATGTAAAAGTGTTGCACCAACGGAATTTTGTGATTATGGATCTCAGATTCGTCGATCTTGGAGAGATCGATATTAAGTATGAGACAAATGTAGCTATTGGTTCGTAATATACGACGTCATGAAAGTAGGCGTATTTTTCATAATAGATAGAACTAGATGTGCGATTTTTTATCTGTTTTAAGTGAATTATTGTTGTACGAATTTTACTGAATAATATTCAAGTACGTGTAATGTTGCTTTAATTAAAAAAAAAAAAAACAATAGAACGTAGTTCTATCTGTTGGCGTATTCTCAAACTACATTAGTCAACAATGGCTGCTGAGCTCGGATTGAGATTTCGAGCCGCCGAAATTGGTGGTTCGAAACGAACTTAATCTATATCTCCAGTCCAGCTCTGAACTCGAGTGGTGCAACAGTTTTCAGTGACGATCGTAGATACGATCTCATATCGAGTTTCGAGCCGCGACGGCGCGACCGGGCCTCGGGAGCGCGAGTGGTTGGAGGTGGGAAGGGGGGGGGGGGCGAGCACGGACTCACTCTTCTCCTTGGCGTCGGCGCAGGAGATGTCCATGCCGTTCTTGCTGAGTACCTCGAGCAGCTCGCACTTCATGGCCGACACTTCGCCCTTCACCTCGTTGATGTCGTCCTCGGTGACGGCGCTCTCGTCCGCCTGCCGCTGCATCGCCGACACGTAGCGCCACACCAGCGACCTGATGACCGCCGTGTACCTGTAGTCGCGCTCCTTCTCCTTCCGCTCCTTCCTCTGCCAATACACGCACACGCATACACACTCCACTCACGTTCGAAGTCGACCACAGGAAAGAGTCACTGCTCCTAGTGCCCGTTCACGATCAAATGAGCGCTTTTGAAACGAACCTTAGAAAAAAAGTCACTGCCGCGACCTGCATATATTTAAACGGGCGCACTGAGTGGCATGCCCTCTGTAAAGTTGGTAGCGAAGGACGGAAAGTAGTTACATACAATAACGTCGAACATAAAGTGTTAGGTGACCATTTGTGATAACTTAATTTATTTATTTCGCTTCCTGTTTTTTTTTTTATGTATCGAAGTGTAAAAATGAGCAGGAATGTAAAATATTTACTTTTCTATTAATTTCAAAATTTAATACCTCGTGGACATACTTCGTCGATTTCCCACTCTTGTGCAAAGAACAAAGTTTACTGTTTACGTACGTTCTAATATGCTATTATTAGTTCGTCGCTACTATATCAGATCAGTAGAAGAGTTTATTGTTATTATTTATAAAGTAAATAATCTAAATTCGGACTTCGATAGCTAATTAAGGAAAAAACTGTAGATTCTAAGCACGTTACTCATAAAGCCATTTAACGCGATAAAAATTTGCTTCGAATGACCTACAGCATTTGTGGAATATAAATTGCACATGACGTCACACTCACCTTATTATAATTCCCACTTTGCCAATGGCTCAAATTCCTTCAAATTATTTTTAAACATGTTCGATATTTTTGTGAATTTAAATTTTTATCTAACGCTCTGGCATTATTAACGCAAATTATTGCGTGACAATACAATAGCATGTACACACTTAAAATGATAGATATTTACTAGTAATTCGTACAAACTAAATCTATAACTTCAAGAGGAATATTTCTTTTAGCGAGATAAAATATTGTGTTACTAGATTTGGGTTGCATGAGCTCATGCTTGACTCATTACTGTTAATTATATTTCATATACTAAAACTTTTTTTTATGCTTGAAGATTTTGAATGCATTTAATTGAACTACATATTACATTATTTCCGTATTCAGTAACTTTAATGTAAATTATTAGATTCAATAAATATTTTAACGTGCGAAATAGTCTTAGTGTCATACACATTCGCCGATGATTCACAAAAATCTAATATTATGAATTGGAGGGTAATCTACGCTTTTAAATGTCTTAGAATACATTACTAAGTCAAACGCAGTACACTTGACGTTAATTATGGGTACAGATTTCGTGTCTCTGTTTTATACTATTCTACCTCATTGTCTGTGACGCGTGTTGCCTATCTACAGGTCTTACGCCTTCGTTAATAAAAGTCTGTAAATTCGTAGGAAACGGTAGGCTTTAGAGCAACAACGCCTTGGTTTTGCTCATTCGAGACATTTAAAAACAATCAGATCTTTAAAAACTTGTCCCACGTGACACATAATTCAAAACGACATGAAGGTGGAAGCAAGTTAATTTAATTGAACATTGTGATAACGGCAGCAGGTTTTGCAGTGGTCACGTACGTTCGTCCAGTTAAGAATTTTGCAGACACTTAATGTCCCGCATGTAATATTTACTATCTAATAAACTAGTTTTACAACTCGTACGTCAAAAACACGTACTGTCCCTAGGAACCAATTCCCCCCCCCCCCTCACTCCCCCCCCCCCCCCGCCAAGAACCTGGAGCCCTATTTTGTCGATGCTATTCATTTACAACCTGAACACTGAATGAACACGCACAATTTGATCCAGGTACCAGAGGGCTAATTGTTGGGCGAAAGATCATTGAATTTTTCCCTACCGAGCCAAAATTTTTCAAGCATGGAAAATATCTTTTCGCTGGTTTAGAATTGAATGTTGATATTCTCACTGTAGAAGGCAATGCCAAACCATATATACATACATACAAGATAATCGTACACATAACACCTAACATGATTTAAGTTTGTTCACATTTATATGTATTACCGCAGTTTTCTTCAAGTTAACTTAATGTGAATATAACTCGTGACAACAATGGCAAAAACATCCAGATTTAAAGAATTCACTTATTGTATATGTACAATGGTTATTGCCAACTGAAAGAATATTTAGACATGCTATCAAACAAGCCATCTTGAAGAACGCAATTTCACACGTATCCGTTTGCATCATTGTTTGCTCAAACATACTCTTTTCGGGTACTTCCTCGTACCCACCATTAAAGCTACAATTTTATGGCGTTAGAAATAAACACGCTATAGTTCATCGCACTTATTAATTATAAAAACTGTACAAAGTATTTTGTATGATTTTCTCTTTTAGTTTTTTTTTTTTTTTTATATATTGGCTTCTATAAGCTCGTAGGAGGCAATACATATCACACGGTCAAAGTAATGCGACTAGTATTTATAAAGTTTAAAACACTGTTTTCCAAACATTCGCCCTTGAAAGATGTATTTTTAATATAGATCTCCCGTTGCTGATTTTGTTTACATTGCTATCGAAAATAAACACAGCAATCTGTGCAATTTTAAAATTACACCGGATAAAGTATGGATCACCTAGAATTCAGTACACATAAAATATCGTCACTTGCCTTTATTATTGTAATTAGCGTAACGGAATTATTACATTTGGAAGAATGGAACTTGCTTTTGTCGCTAATGATGGCCTTTGCCCCCGTTTTAAAGTTACTGAGTCACAATAGCCGTGCTAGTTCGACGGTCCTGTGCATGCTGTAGGAAGGCGTGTGTGGACGAGTGGTGACGTGTTCAGCCCCTGTCACACTGTCACATTTGTCCATCAAACTGCTCCCAATTAGTTTTATCAAATAAAGTCGGAGAGTTATGACGTCGTCGAAACGTCATAAACGCCGTTATATTTGTCAGAGAAAGTTGGACGGCTCCAGTTTCCGTCAAACACTTGAAGATTGGACGGGTTCCGGAATTTCTCCGATGTTTGACGGTCTCAGCCAATTAGAATCGTGCACGACAAAAATGCACATCAAGGAACTTTAACAAAACGAACAATTCTCGGAAACAAAGTATGATACGAAGATAATTAATTTATGTAGAAGCTGTCTCGGCATGAATGCTATTTTAAGTGAATAAGTATTAAATTTCATTGCGCAAAGGAAAACTCTGATAAATAATATTTGAATTTAGTAAAGAAGAGAAAATAAATTACAACATTCCTTGCATTTCTTCCTGTAATGAACTGCATGGGAAAACGTAATCAATAACTTACTATGAAAATAATTATTCAATAATATTTCAAATTATATTCTCCCAATAAAGAAATTTGACTGTGTGACACATTTTCAAACACATTCAAGATTATCTGATAAAATTTGCTGGAGCCGACCTCCCGTGGCGCAATCGGGTGATGCGCCACCGATCAGGGGTGCGGGAGGCTATGGGTTCGAATCCCGGGCAAAGCATAGGTGTTACTTTAAGTTAGGTTATAAGTTAGTCTGTGAGCAGTCCCTTGCTATGCTTTACAGCATAAAACCGGGGGGGGGGGCAGTTAAAATGCCCTTTACAAAACAATAATGGTCGGAAGGAAAAATTTGATGGCCGTATTTTATATTCAAATTATGTTGTCAAATTTAGTTGAAGGCGAAAATGTGAGAGTGAGATGAGAGGGGCCGAGTTACCTTGGTGGACTGTCTGGTTAGCTTGTCCTTGTCCCGCACACCCAGCAGCTTCATGAAGTGCTTCACCGTGGGGAATGTGAGAGTGAGATGAGAGGGGCCGAGTTACCTTGGTGGACTGTCTGGTTAGCTTGTCCTTGTCCCGCACACCCAGCAGCTTCATGAAGTGCTTCACCGTGGGGAATGTGAGAGTGAGATGAGAGGGGCCGAGTTACCTTGGTGGACTGTCTGGTTAGCTTGTCCTTGTCCCGCACACCCAGCAGCTTCATGAAGTGCTTCACCGTGGGGAATGTGAGAGTGAGATGAGAGGGGCCGAGTTACCTTGGTGGACTGTCTGGTTAGCTTGTCCTTGTCCCGCACACCCAGCAGCTTCATGAAGTGCTTCACCGTGGGGAATGTGAGAGTGAGATGAGAGGGGCCGAGTTACCTTGGTGGACTGTCTGGTTAGCTTGTCCTTGTCCCGCACACCCAGCAGCTTCAAGAAGTGCTTCACCGTGGGGAATGTGAGAGTGAGATGAGAGGGGCCGAGTTACCTTGGTGGACTGTCTGGTTAGCTTGTCCTTGTCCCGCACACCCAGCAGCTTCAAGAAGTGCTTCACCGTGGGGAATGTGAGAGTGAGATGAGAGGGGCCGAGTTACCTTGGTGGACTGTCTGGTTAGCTTGTCCTTGTCCCGCACACCCAGCAGCTTCAAGAAGTGCTTCACCGTGGGGAATATGTTAAACGGCGGCGGCAAGGTGGCGCTCTCCTCGAAGTAGCTCATCCACAGCTTGGTGCGGGCGAACTTCCACTCGGTGTCCGAGTGTTCCTGCAGCACACAGACAACACGCACTCAGGGTTGCCAGATTGTTTTTTTGAAGTCACCTAGATGGCCATTCTTTTGTCGCCCAAATGTCACCCAATTTGACTAAACTTTATATTAAATGCAATTTTTTAAAAATATATTCTACATTTTTATGTAACATTTTATATGTTTCAAACACGAATTGTTCTAAAAAAAAAAAAAAAAAAAAAAAAAAAGAACGTCAACTGCATTAAAAATAGCGTGGAATTCAATTCGCCTATTCTGATAGAGACCAGAAAAATTCGCGAGTTCAATGACCTGCAGGCTAGAGTCTATAGTCATATGTACAAATTTGTCGATGTCAACTGTGCATTGGTTGTCTGCTGTCACAGTGGAAGGCGACGATTGGGCCAGCGTTCTCCAGGAGGTATCAAATAGGGCGTGGAGCAATGATTAATGTTATATAAACACACAGGTTTTGAATTCTAACTTGTCTCAAAATGAATCAGCGAATTCTTAAGTCCACAGTGAGTAACAAGAGTATAAACAAGAAACCCTCTTCAATTGTATCCACAGTGGTTGCCGTTTAAAAAACTGATCATACTTATTAGAATTGATCTTGTTCAGAATCAAAACATATACCAATACTAGTAAATAATTCTAAGTATCCAAAATATTAGTGATGGCGATGATCGATTTTGATAATCGATTATACTTAAATAATCGTAAGTAATCAATGTTGATTTTGATAATCGAAAACATAATCGATTATAAAAAATTATCGTCACTGCAAAGTTAATTTTTTACAGATAATATTGGATTGAAGACAGTTATATTTTGAGTTCTGATATTTCTTGTGCACTTAAAACAGAAATTATATAATTTTTTTACATATACATGTTTCATTCAGCTATCTTTCCTAAACATTCAACCACTGATGTGCGAATGTGCGTATTGCGTGTATTTTTAATTATGCATCCAAAACTCCACAAAATGTAATATAATCAATAATATCGTCGAATAATCAATTGATAATTGATTAATAATAGATTAATAGATTAACGTAAAAATGAAAAATCGATTAATCGATAGTACGAAATAATCGGTTGGACCCACCACTAAAAACACTCATCCAACTAGTATTAAAGGATGGGTTAGGTTAGTATAAATAAGGCTTGTTCTATCCAGAATACTTACAAAACGAGAGTCCTTATTGGGGGAGTTTGGCATTGGGAAAAAGCGAGGGAGCGATTTGTGCGTAAAAGTTCGTGTTTGGTTCAGCATGTAACGTATAATTGCCCAAGCCAAAAATTCTTAACTACTTAAATTTAACTTTGTTTCGTAGCTTTTATTCACGTCCTTCAATTATGTTTACAAGGTAAAACAGTGCAGATACAACAGTATTTGGCATTAAACCTCCATAAGCAAGCTTATTTCAATGGCAAAAATGGTACAAATTTAAGGGCGAAATAAATATAGTTAAATACAAAGGAACGTTGTACTGTTCTGCTTCCCCTTAAGAGGAGGATGTACTGAAACATTTTTCTGTGAAATAGTTGTACGCGTATCTCGGTAAATACATTTTCTGCAAATACGACTTGTTGTCAGAAGATATAAAAAACAATTATCCATGTTTCAATTTATTTACTTTTGTCATAGCAAATGTATTCTTGGAGAAAAAAATTTCGTGAAAATTGTCAAATATCGCATTTTTTTTAAGCTTGTGCACGCAATTTCCTTAAGCGGCACGAGAAAAGTACAAATATTCGGGCTTGGTTTAATCTGTAGGCTTTCGTCGCGTGCAATAAAGTTCCACTGTCGCAGATCAAATTTGCGCAGTACAGCGTCACCACACGGAAATACTGCACGCCATGCGAGTAGGAGCGCTGAGGCGCTAGAAGTGCGTGTTAGTGTCGCCCGTATCGCTCCCTCGCTTCTTCACCTCCAACGCGCAGCTCCCTCCCACTCTTAAGGGGACTGCGCAGGAAAGGCGTTAACATTACGGTTTTCACAATTTCGCAATTTTTTTCCGGTCCAGTTTTCATATTTTAGTAAAGCAGCTGTGTAAGTCAACGTTTTGAACAGACCAGTTTACCGCGGAATATTAAACAACACGTGGACATATTTAGTTATATTTACGCTCTTAGAATGAAGAACTAAGTTTTCTCTTTACTTAGGTTTTAACGTAATACGAATCGGAAGATTTTAAACAATTATATCTATATTTATGAAAATTGTATTAAAATAATCCTTTATCCGTGCGACACCAGTGCACTCTGGAGGCAAAAATTTTTAGTTACCAACCTAAAAACATTTAAATTTCCAATCTGAGTAGAATAAACCTTAGTTTAAACTATAAGACATCCACCCACTATCATAGGTTGGTTTAGGTGCCCTTGTTTTAACGGGATACTACATTGGATTATGGGGTGAAAACTTGCATGCGCAATAATGACGGCCTCCCAAAAACGCATGCGCATTAACCGCATGGTCTCAGCGGTAAACGGACTTTCGTAGATGTTCATACTTTAACGGATATACTGGCAGGCGTACTCTTATTAAAGTTGGCAGCGATTGTAGGAAAAGTAGTTCCCTGCCTGAACTTCTTGTTGTGAGTATGACGTTTTAATTTGTGTACGGTGACTTATTCTAAATTTAGAATTTTTTTGTTCTTTTTTTTTTGCGTACATGTAAATACTGGTATTTTAGTATTACATTTGCGCTGCTAACAGTTTCACACGTACGCTTGATCAGCGCATGAGTAAAGTGATCGGTCCCATGTCAGTGTTAGTTGGCTATGTGGCGGAAGAATACAAAAAGGAAGAAAAAAATATCTAAGTAGGATTTTTAAAAGTACCCAGTTAAACAAAAAAAGTCTGTGTGTGTGTGTGTATATATAGACACACATATTCGCAGTGGTCTAGTGGCTTAGTATTCATTCACCAATCAAGTGATGTTTAAAAAACTCGAATCAAGCACTGTGGGACAGCAAAGATTATTAATTTGTTTGATTATTTTTTCTTGTTTACTAGTTTTGCGAGATACTGAAAATTAAATAGTTTTGATTGCAATTAAAACATTTGTTTTTGTAAGTAATCTTTGATGAAAAGTAAGATATCCTGAGAAAAACTGGTTTAACTTTTGAATCCAATGTTTATTATTTTTGACTAAAGCACATTCTTTAGATAACAAGTTTAATTTAAGCCACAGGATTGTGAGGGGGGGGGAGGAGGTGCAAGTGTCCCGAGAATACCCACAGCCTGACGTCAACGTTTACCTCGTTTTTCACATGCGAAAAACCCAGGTTTGCCCTCGCTCGAAATAGAACCCGGTTTGCCTGTGCGGGAGTCGTGCAAAATGATTACCTTCACGAAACTTTCTAACCAATGTCTAGACAACTGTTTTATAAGTGTAATCCTAATATTTACTAGCTATTTTAATAATTTTTATAAACATGGTTAGATGGCCACGGGATGAAAAAGAACTTTGTGATACGACCTTTCTTGGTAGTTGCGATACTTAAATAAAAACACAAAACCATATCTCGTACAGTCATTCATCAAGCTTTGGTACATTGCCGTCAACCGTTGAAAGGACTCGTTGTGGAAGTCAGAACTGCTGACGTTGAACGGCAAACATTCGCCCGTAGTGGAACACAGCAGACAGGATAAAGCTCAGTTCGCAATTGAAAGCATAAAGAAACCATACTACATACGTCTTGTGCGCAAGAATTGAGCGCTATGATTTCGAACCTATGGATTCACAATTGTGCATAACAGGACGTGTGCGTAAGGGGAATGATTACATTTGATATCCCATGCAGGCGCATGGGACAGCAACCAATCAGAGCAGATTATAACATTTTCTACGGAGCTGTTTATTTAGAATGGAGAAACGCAGTTATGCTGCAGAAAACTAGGAACTGCCGAAATATATAAACAGAAGAAAGAACAGGCGACAGTGCACTAGCAGAAATTTTCGAATGTTAACCACATCTTAACGATTGCAAGCAAAAATGCGAACTCTTTAAATAACTGCCCATTTTTAATACAATATCACAGTTTGTTACTAGAATACATTTTATGTGTGCAAAGACAATCAAAACAGTAAAACATTATTTACCTACCAACACGGCCAACTGACGTCAGACTCGGTGCAAAATTTTATGACTAAAAATTTTGTATAAGGGTTTAAGCGTGAATGAATTTAGCACAATCCTTCTGTTCACGTGAATGTTCTCTAACGTACAAGCTGTTCACCATAAAATGAGCACTTTTGAAAGCCCTGCTTAAGATATATTTCTATACACGTTGTGTGTTCTTCCGCCTTATGTAAAATTACTATTGTCATGGGCCTCATCGCTTTCTTCATGCGTCGGTCAAGTGAAACTTAAAATTATTAGGAAGTAAGTATTCTAATTTTTACATTTCGACGCATTAGAAAAAAAAACACAAATAGATAGAAATAATTTAAGTTATCACAAATGGTTACCTAACACTTTTTATTTGACGTTAAGATATGGAACTACTTTTCCCTCCATCGTTACCAACTTTACTGGGCTCATGTCAGTCAGCGCGCCCGTTAAAATATATGCAAGTAAAAGCAGTGACTTTTTTCTAAGGTTGATTTCAAAAGTGTTCACTTTTGTAGTGAACAGTCTTTAACGTCCTATGCTCTGTGCTTATGATGTTTTTATTGTGAACCCGCCATAACCCGTGGTCAGCGGACGATTACTGCACACGTACGTACAAGCAACTTGCGCATACAGCGCTCTCAGTCATGAGTGCGCAGTCGGTTAATGGGAAACGAGGTAATTGAGCCTCGTCGTGCGCAGCTGAGACCTATTTTTCACAAGAGCACTTTCGATCTGAAATTAAAGTGGGGTGCTTTATTTTTTCACGAACTGCCGATGCCGCAATTTACAAACAATGGATTATGTGGGTGGTTGAATTTACACAATTAATTCGTTCTTTCTTTTCTAGATAGCAAAGGCAGGGTACGTCAGATTCAAGTAACTTATTATTTATACGTTATATTTCCTTCCAAGATTTGAGACGGCGTTATTAGTAATTGGATGTAATTAGTGCTTAAGTTCCGTTAAAAAAAAAAACTAGTTGCTGTTTTTTTTTTTTTTTTTTTTTTTTACAGTGTGTTATACGTATATTTATTTTCTCGGCCGGTAGGTTGCTTGTTTTATTTAAGTATTTTTTTCGTATTCAGTCCTGTTTTCCCGTGGCGGACATCTCCATTGCAAAGGCGAATGTCCGAAAATCTCCATCCAGTCATTCACTCCCGTTGCACTATTCATTTAAAGATCACAGTATTAGGCTCGTTAAAATGCAACAGATAAGTTCAAAAGAATACCAACACAACAAGGCTAGTGGTTAACTAAGCACTTTTAAAACATACCTTGAATAAAAATTCCCTGCCTTAATATAAACTTTTTTGCTTAAAATCTGAATGAATTAGCAACTGTTATGTTGGCAGCAAATTAAGAAAAATTGTTCCATGCCCTTACGTCTTATAAGTGTAATTTTTTTATTTTTAAAATTAGTTTATGATTAATACGCAAGTAAATGGGTACTGGAGAAATAGAGGACGACGTGGCTCATGGATACTGGCAATTATGCCAATTGTAATGTTAACTTTCACATGTCGCGGAAGGATACACGACGGCCGGAGAGAAGCGATATGGCAGGCTTATCACAAATGCTCCGTTAGCTGCAAAACTAGTTTATATAATCTATTTTGAGTTATCTCAGACTTTTCTGGAGCCATGCACAAGTTATACTTCCGAGCTACTCAATACGTAAACTTCCCTCACATGTAAACAAATCGTGGAAAATTAAAAAAAAAAAAGTAAACAAACGTAATGTAATTGCGCATTCGACAGACAAGCAAAATTATTCTTTCAAATAAAATGTTCATGTTTTTCCAACGTTGCATCCCAAAAAACTTAATTGCAGTAAAAAAAACGTTTGCTGTAAACCTCAATTAAATAATATTTTGCATAAGAATTGCTAGTTACTGACGTATATTTTTCTTTTTGCCTTTTAATCATATTATTCACGAAATAAATATCACCATTTATTGCCAAATACAAGTAAAAGTACATTTAACTAATTAACCAAAAATGAAGGTACGCTCGTGCCAACAGAAAACCAAAACACTTGTGACTTATTTATCAAAGCCGACCTCCAGTGGCGCAGTCGGTTGATGCGCCACCCCGATCTGGGGTGCGGGAGGCTCTGGGCTCGAATCCCGGGCAATGCATGGGCGATAACTAAAGTTATGTGGTTGTAAGCTAGTCTGTAAGCCGTCCCCTGCCAAGCCTTCAAGCCATAAAACCAGGGGACGTTTAAAAACCCTTCACGTTACATTATATATATATATATATATATATATATATATATATACAACCAACAGATAACACTTAGAAAACTATTTTTTTCAAGCAGATCTCTAGCCGGTGTTATTTATATACACATATATTTCGTAATTAGTTGCTATTCTGTTTTTTTGACTCTATTCCCACTTGGAATTTCCGAGTGTTGTATGCATATATTTATTTATTTCTTCGCTTATAGGTTACATGTTTTATTTAAGTTTTTTTTTTTTTTTCGTGTTCAGTCCTGTTTTCCCACGACAGACATCCACACCGCAACGGCGAACGTTCGAATATCTCCACCTCACTCCCGCCGAAGAGAAGCAGAGCTACTCACGTCGATCATGGCGTACGAGTTGGACATCATGGCGATGAGCAGGTTGAGGAGAACGATCACGTTGATGACGGAGTAGGAGCCGAACATGAGGAGGCCCCAGAAGCGGGTGTACGACTTGATGCCCGTCAGCTCGAAGCTGTCGATGCCGATGCCGCCGAAACTGGCCCAGAACAGCGACTGCGACGACTCGAACAAGCTGCCGGGCAGAGGAAGCTTGCCCTTGATTCTCGTCCAGTTTACGCTCGGTTCTTTACAATTACCAGACGTGCGCAGGGAACGTGTACATTTAAAGTATGGTTCAAGTTTATGTAATCGTTTTTATGTTCAACCAATTACACGTGACTATAAATCAACTTGAATTTGATGAAGAAGTAATTTATTAAGTAAATAAAAAATTATTTAAACAGGTTTTTACGTGTAAAAAATAAAAGTTTTTTCCAAATTTTTTTTTTTGTGAAAACATTGAATTGCTTCCATTTTTTTTTTTGGATGCAAGTCTTATGCACACGACGTGAAACAAAATATTGACATTTCGTACACATCTAAACATCGAAGAAGCTACCTATAGGTATAACACGAATTCACCAATACACAATACAAAAATGTAAAGTCAGTGTTCAGACAATTGAACAGCGATTCTGCGAGCTTCGTAAAAATGTGTATCTTGTTGTGTAAATAGTTATGATATTATCCAGGAATGCATTTAAAGTACCTTTTTTTTTTTTTTTGATATGCTTAAAATTTATATTAAAAGTTTATTTTAAAACAAAAAATAACTCATTTGTCTACTTTATTAAAATATTTAAATTCATACATTTACTCTTCTCATTATATTCGGTTTACATTTAATTAATTTATGTCTAGTTCTGTTTAATATACCGAGATTAAAATCGCCCTACAATAAATTAACTCACTTTCTACATAACCTCTGTTAGATTCTCGGGAAAATGGCTCCTTGACTTTGACTTCAAAATTAAACTTTTCGAAATCGTAAAGTCAAGAGCGCTTGACTTTACCTTTGACAGTGCCATTGTGTCAAGCTCCATAAGAAACAACATGTCGAAAAGCAAACATAAGGTCAGATGTTAGAGTTTTCAATTGTGTAATGTCGTCAATAAATTCTGTCCACGCATTCACATTGATTACAGCTATTTATTCGCCTTTTGGAGTACACAAATAAAATACAAAATACACATCAATATTAAATTATAATGACACCTCAGATACAAAATTTTTAGTACCACTATAATCTGATATAATATTACCTGGACCAAAATAAACAGACTCATTAGACACAATACCTGTATAACCACACAATCAATACTACTAATATTAATAGTAAAAATTAATATAATATGCAAAAAGGAATTAAACTATTAATACAACACAGATACATATTTCAAAACAAGGTAAGAACACAAAAATAGTTGGTACTAATGGCGAAATGCATATCCTTGGTCATGTAGAATTGTTTTTCAATCCGTGATTATGTGTTATGTATTTTTACGTGGTTATGTTTGATTTATTTTTTATAAATAAATGTTTTGTAGGTACAAAATGTACTGCGGCGTTTTTTCGTATGTTGTATATTCCTTTCGTTTATATTTAAAAGGGGGGTGTATTGAAGAGGGACTATTTGAACATTTATTTTATGCTATTAAATATACGGAGTGATATAAATACACGTCAAGAACTTTACACTAGATACTCAAAAAGTGCACCCTTCAAAATTCATATTATTAAACTTAATAGCGAAATTTATTGAGCTTCCTTATGAAAACCTCTGACATGGTATACATAAATATAAATAAATCACATTACATTGACAAAAGACATGCAAAAAAGGGTTAAATTCATTCCCCCCTCTTTTCCTCTCGATGTGATCCCTTTAACAAGCCCGAAAGGAGTAATTATGTTTGTTAAGGGGGTGGATAAAATGCTTATGTTGGCCAACATATTTGCACTTGTGTGTGTTGCATGTAACATGATGTTGTTATCAGTTGCGATAGCACATTGCGCTCGGTTGTAAACGGAAGTTGTTTATCGCCCGGAAGTGGCGGCTTGATGGGGCCCGGAAGTACATCCGGTAATAAGATCCCAGCGCGTAACGGCAACGTCTAGAGATACGGGGCGTTGCCGCGGAGTTTCCCATTCCGAGGTTAAATGCCGAGAGAGTAGGTTTAAGTAGTAGGTGCGGGCTGACCCTGGACTTTTCTGTTTTCGGTTTTGTGTTTTTTACCTTGTTTTGAGGTACATGCCAGGAGAGGTAGAGTGCGCGGACAAGCAGAACTGCCACGGCGCGGACACTCACTTGCCGAAGCGCCTCCACTTCATGCAGGCGTCGCCGTTGCCCTCCCAGTCGGGCATGTCCCCGGGCAGGTGGTAGCACTTCTGTCGCTCCAACTCAGCGAAGTACCACAGCAGCTGGTTCAGACCTGCGGCAATGCACTGCTCCTTAAGAGTGGGATGGACCCTCACATTTTTTGTGAAATAGTTGTTAGCACGAATACACGTATCTTGGTAAATAAATGCTACACAAATACGACTTTTTGTCAGAAAAAAAATTATCTATGCCCCGTTATTTTGCTTTTGTCATATTGAGCATATTCTTGGAAAAAAAATTCGTGAAGATGGTCAAATATCGCATTTTTTAAACCTTGCCTATGCCGTTCCCTTAAGCAACAAGGGAAAAGTACAAATATATACGTGTGTAGTTTAATCTGTGGTCTTTCATCGCGTGGAATGAAACCCCACTGTTACAGATTTAACGTGCACAGTACAGTGTTACGACGGAAACACTGCACGCCTTGCGCATAGGAGCGATGAGGCACTAGGCGTGCGTGTTAGTGTCGCCCGTATCGCTCCGTCGCTTCTTGATCTTGGACACGGGGGTCCATCCCACTCTTAAGGCCAGACTTCGCCATGCATGGGCGTATAGAGAAATTCGGACCAAGATCTCTGTCATTTCTTGTGATAGTACTTTCAACTAAGGGGTTTTTTTTTTTATATTGAACGCATCTACATTTGTAAACCATTCAGATTTTTATTTTTAAATTTTAAATGCCTTTTTTAATTATTTATAAAACGTTACAACTTCATAAATAATGAATATGTACATTTGACATTAAAATATTAAAATTTGTAAGATTTACAAATCTAGATGAGTTCAGTCTCTAACAAAATATCTTTAGTTAAAAATACTAACCGAAAAAAAAAACGACTGAGAGGTCTTTGTCCGAATTTAGCCTATGATTCCCTATACGCCCATGCATGGCGAAGCCTGACCTTAACCACCACTGGCATTAACGCAGGGGTATGCTTACTTCCACTAAAGTTGGCAATATAAATGTTAAAAACTTGGCAACCAAAGTTTTCGCCACTAGGTAAGCGCTAGGGTCGCGTGTGTACCAAATCTTTCTCTATACACTACGTTAGAAAACTGTATATTGCAATATACATAAATCAAATATAAAATAACTTCGTAACTGAGTAAAATCTTTCTCTATTATTATACACGTCGATTAAAATTTTATTTAAAAGTGATCTTTTTGGAACAGTGCGCACCTAGTGGCGGTAATTTTCCCTATTCCAAACTCTTCCATAAGATAACTCATTTTGTACCTAACTTGAGTAGAATGAACCTTAGCAATGACGAGCATACACATAAACTACACTGCCTCGCCAAAGTCACATTCAAAATGTTACAACTGTATAGGGGTAAACATGGTATAGGCTGTTCACGATAAAGTGAGCACTTTTGAAATTAACCATAGAAAAAAGTCACTGTCCCTGAACGAATATAATTTAATGAACACATTGAGTGTCATTTGCCCAGTAATGTTGGTAACGGTGGATGGAAAATAGTTCCATATCTTAACGACGAATAAAAAGTTTTAGGTAACCATTTTTGATAACATATATTTGTATAATATTTACTTTGCTAAAAATTCCACATTTTTAATTGGCCGACGCATGAATAAAGTGATGAGGCCCATGAAAATGTTAATTTTACATAAAGGCGAAAAAATACATAATGTGCATACAAGTAGATCTTAAGCAGGACTTTCAAAAGTGCTCATTTTACAGTGAACAGCCTATAGAGTACTTTGCCTAGGTACGTTGTATCATATCTCCATGTTACAACCGCAGACGACATATGAGGTAGACTGATCTCGCTGGCTGCGCACAACCAATCTCCATGTCCCGACACTGAACTGCTTTTCTGTCAATACTACTAGCAAAAACAGCATGGATTGGGTCTGAAGTTAGAATACTGTTTAGCAAAAACAGTATGGGTTGGGACTGAAGTTAGAATACTGTTTAATAAACAATTGCTTTGAGATGTGATTTATACTTCCCCTAACCAGTTTGCTAGGCAGCGCAGCCCCATTTACAACAAGACTTGGGGGAGGTATCAAAATTACTTGTGTTTCAACAAAAGTCCTTGTAGTAATTTTTTGTCTCTTTTATTTTTGTTGGGTAAATACACCCGCGACAGGCATTATCGGTAGATATTTATGTAACGGATGTTTTAAATGCTAAAATATTCCTTTGAGATTTTCTGTTGTAATATGATGAGTTGTCTTATTTTATTTTAAAATATATTTTCCTGATAAATTAAAATTGCCCAAGATATATATATATATATATATATATATATATATATACACACACGCATAAATCGACAGTTTTCCTGCTAAGAAAGGATCAAAATATATGCTGTTTGTCTAAAGGCAATTAGAAATTAAGGAGTAAATTCACCACTCGTTCTCTTAAGTAACACTCTAATAACTTTGCGTGACTATACACTCCACGCGAAACTAACATACTACTGTCATTATGACATAGCAGCTTCAGGAGTTTATGCTCTTGCTCCAAAGATCTGCTGTGACCGCCACCCCTCGTTTTAGAAATCTACTGGGCTATCACTTTTTATGTTTTAATTTTTAAGTGTTATTTACTAGCGCAATTTTTTGTTGGCACAACAGCTAAAACAGAAGAAAGGAATGTGAATTTACGAGATGGTTGATTTAAAAAAAATTGATGACGTCACAATTAACCTGTAAGTTAAATTGCTATAACCACTAAAATGCCTGTATCTTCAATATTGTGAATATTTTTATTTACTGACCGCAAGCGAAAGCGAAAAGCACAAGACTGTAAATGAAGAAGAACTTGACAATGTCGATCACCATTCTCCCCAGAGAGATTTGAAGAGGACCCAGATGCGGATTGATGGAGAACATGTGAACCAACTTCAGAGCACTGAAAAAATAAATAGCGAACTTCAGTGGTGCAAACTGTTTCTACAAATCATTTAAAAATAAACAATTACATGACATTCATTCAAATTTAATTTCCAGGATATCAAGTAAATATAAATATCTAATCTTATATTTGGTTCAGTAACTCACGTCAAACACATACGTTCTCATAATAGGAATGTGTTTGTGAAGTAGATTTTTGGTATGGAACAGCAGTGTCGAAGTCACTGCTACTCAGTACTCATATAACATACTATTTGTAACAGAAATCCCTATGTTGTTACAGTTGCATTGTTTTGGTATCTGCCAATATATTTGTCATCAACAAAACCCAATTTACATCTGTTCAGTAATCATTGTTTGCTAGAGACACCCCCAAAATTAATTTTCTTCTCTGACTTAAAAAAATATTAAAGGAATACCCCTGTATGTGTTTTGAGGAAGAAATTAAACCGGCTGCAAGTTTTTACAATAAATTTTACTTCGTAGTAAAAATGTATGGGATATGAATTAACACAACATAATTTTGACTGAACCAATATAAAAACAAAAAAAAAAGTGTGATTCTACGTTACAGTTTTAGTTCACTTTGTTGGAAAATATTTTTCCAGTGTGATGTCCGTTTGTAGAGCTATTACCTACTTGGGCAGAAAAATGGTGCAGTTTATGGTGGCACAAGACATTTTGCTCAAGTAAAATGCAGGATCCGCGTAAATGAAGGGCTGTGCGTAACAGTGTTATTCAGTTGTGCCTGTTTCAAAATATTTAAAAAAAATTTCTATTAGTGAAAATGAACAAGTACGTGCTGGCCACGAAGAGATACGCCCCGATGCTTCTTAAGCAGTGATCGAGTGGCTATCGCACCACCCTTACCAGTCGTCTTTGTCTAAAATAGTTTTGCTTGAAATGTATGCTAAACGCCATTGGAAAAATGCTTGTTTGGCACAATGTTTCTTAAGCAGAACACCTGTCAAGCAAAATACGTATTAATCAAAGTACTGTTTAGAAAAATAAGCCAGACTGTAAATTTGTATGCCAAACTCCTTGTAGGTAAACCGTCTGTTAAGCGGAACGTTAGTAGGCGTAAGACTCGTAGAGATAACGTCAGTCAGTAAATATAAGTATGGTTTTCAATTTGTAAGCTGAACGCCTTGCAGGCTGAACTACTCCTAGGCATAAAATAACAGTATTCCAAACGACTTTAGGCAAATAGCCGCAAACCCCAGCTGAAGCAGGTTCGATACCCGGCATGGTGTTGGGACCACAAGTGGTATACAGATTGAATAGCAATGCAATGTGCACACTCGCCAATCCAGGCCGCGTGCGCCAGCCACACTACAGGAGAGGGGAGTTGTGGTGGTCCGGCATGGCAACAGCCTGACTTACGTCAGCGGGAGAACGTTGCATAAATACAGCCGCAGATCGAGCGCTCTACGGTCCAATATCGGAAGCTTCGGGCAAAGTGCCGGCGATCAAAAGACATCGACGCGAGGCGCCGCTTGTAACTGGGTCTCTGGTCCGCTGGTCCAGATTCCAATCCAGGCCGCTGTCTTCCACGTCAGGAGACGTCCTTGCATCACCTCATCTCCACTACTCGGCATCAGGAGGACTCGGAGGAGCTTCGGTCTATTCCGATCTGAGCCAGTGGTAGGTGAGCTTCCAGTAGGGTACAAAGTAGAGCGATAGGGAAGCTACGAGATTGGAAAGATAATTAAAGTAAAGGATAAAGTTAAATATTGCAGGATGACGAAGTATAAATACTTGAATATTGTTAGTATATCTCTTTATTGTGGAATGTATTGCTATTTCAATAAATCGTTGTTTATACAGTTCGCTGTGTTCATAATAACAGTATTATTAGGACACCCATAATCGACCCCAGTGGTGTTTCAGATAAACCAAAGTGGCAATAAATAAGGTGTTGTTCCTAGAGTTGAGGTGAGAGTGAGGAGTAAGTACCTCTTGCAGCAGTTGAAGCTGAGACAAGTTGGTGCCCTCGTGTCAGCCAGGCTTGGTGTAGTCACCAGCCCTAGAGATCAGTATTCCCAGCTATCCAAAAGGAAAGGTTAAAAGTATTAGGCTGTCTAGGCGCACGCTTCAACGGTCACACTCAATTTCCGAGTGCAGGTAAATAAAGTGGCGAATGCTGCTGTAGTATTTCTCGGGACGTCGCTGTTTGCCCCACTCGTGCATTTCGTCCCCGATCACTCTCGATAACGAGTCATGTTAAAGCGGATCTGATTCCCCGTAGCTTTGTAATTTTTGTGTTTCTTCAATATAACGTCACAGCACAGATTTGGTGTTTGATTTTACTAACCAACAGGTCTCAGGACTCGGCTCACTATAATTTTTGAAGTAGGTATTATTTGATTGCAGTTGGCATCACGTGTCATGCTGAATACTTCGATACGCTTCCTAGAACAGAACTTGTGGCAGGAACCTGATAAATCCTTAGTGTGTGGTATCAGTCCTCGTGAAGCGACTTCCAAATCTCTCAAAAGAACCATCAAGGTGGAAGAAGGGCGGCTTCAAATGAAATACTGCGCTTGTCTGTACCACATGCAGAACTCGCTACAATGTTACTGGGCACATACTACCAAAATTATTAGAAAAATACGATTTAAGTAACATGTGAAATGATAAATAATATGCATTTAAACAGTGAAAACACTTTGCTAGAATGTACATATTTAAATATTTTCAAAAATTAAATAGTTAAGAGTTTATCTGCAATTAAAATTTAAAGATATTTCCAATTTGAAGCTTCAGAAAATCCATTTTGTATAAAAAAAAACTAACTCTCAACCACAAAACCATTATAATAAATATTCTAACAGTATGTGATACAAATTCGAAATAATGTTTACAAATATTTTTTTCAATAATTTATTTTGTGCGTATATAATTCAGTTATAAAAAATTCAAGCTTCGTGGTCGAAGTGGATTAATTATTTTAAAAATTTGCGAACAACGTTATGGTGATTTTGCTTGTCATTGCGGTTTGGGGAGGGGGGAAGGGTGCATTTGCAAACTGTCCTTTCTGAAGCATATATAATGGAACTATGCTTAAATTTTAATATCGACTAGACACTTTTAAATTAATTAAAAAAATTTTAATATATTCTGACAAAATATATTTTACTATTTCAGTTTATATACATTCGTATCTCAAATACAGCATAAATATTATTTTTATGACAACGTTGGTAGTGTGTATATAGGTTGTCCACGGTTATTTGAGCACTTCTGAAATCAACCTTTGAAAAATGCCACTGCCCGTTACCTGCATGTACTCTTAATGGGTAAACTGACTTGCAAGCGCGCAGTTAAGTTGGTAACAATGGTAAGAAAGTAGTACAATGTCTTAACGTTGATTTATAAGTGTTAGTAAACATTCCTGACCATTGAAAGTATTTATTTTGCTTTAATGTATATGCGTGTGAGAATTCGAAAATTGGGAAAAATATTTAATTTTATAATTATTCCAGAGAGTCACTTAACTGGCGCAAGAACAAAATACTGATACCCATGGCAGTGTTAATTGTACATATTGTGGAAGAATAATCAATACGCATAAATCAATAGATAGAAAGCAGGGCTTTTAAAAGAGCTCAGTTTACCGTGAACAACTGTTACTATAGTATGTTCACGGTAAAATGAACACTTCTGAAAGCCCTGCTTAAGATCTACTTGTATGCACGCTGCGTGTTATTCTGCCTTGTGTAAAATTATCGTTGCCATGAGCCTCATCACTTTATTCTTGCGTCGCTCAAGTGAAACTGTAAAATGATTAGAAAAGTAAATATTCTGCATATCTGCACATTTTTTATACTTTGATGTTTGTAAATATATATAACGAAATAAATTATGGGACTACTTTTCATCGATCGTTACCAACTTCGTTGGGTACGTCACTCAGTGCACCCATGAAAATATATGCAGGTAGGGGCAGTGACTTTTTTGTAAGGTCGATTTCAAAAGTGCTCACTTTATCGTGAACGGCCTTTACGTATAGGTAGTGAGTGTTGAAGAGTCAGGTGTAAGCCACTCTGATCATGGGGGGGGGGGGGGAGGGGAGAGTGTGATGTCGGCGAGACCTGAAGACGTTGGCGGCGGCGAAGAGTCCCTCGGCTATGAGCTGCGGGTCGAAGTCGTCCCACTGCTCGCGCGGGATGTAGGCGGTGGCTGGGTCGCGCGAGATCTCCTGCCGCTGCTGGATGAAGGCGGCAATCCTCAGCAGCGCCACCGCCACGTACAGCGAGTTGCGCATGAAGTCGATGAAGTTCCACATGTTGCGCAGGTAGCTGCGCACCCCCTCCACCCAGATCTCCGACGTCTCCTCCCAGATGAACCCTGCACACGCGCGCACGCGCACATACACACACACGCGCGCCACTCGCGCACGTCTTATTAAGGCTGTTCGCGACAAAGTGAGCACTTTACAAATGAATCGCCCAGTAAAGTTGGTACAGGCTGTTCACGGTAAAATGAGCACATCCCTGCTTAAGATCTACTTATATACACGTTGTGAATTCTTCCGCGTTATGTAAAATTAACATATCCATGGACCTCATCACTTTATTCAAGCGTCGGTCGAATGAAACTGTGAAACTAAGAACTTAAATGTTTAAGAAATTTGCACATTTTTACACTTCGATGCAATAAAACAAAACAGAAAAAAATAATAATTTTAAGTTATCACAAATGGTCACCTAACTCTTTTTATTTGACGTTAAGATATGGAACTACTTTTCATCATCGTTACCAACTTTACTGCACGAATGTGTCACTCACTGTGCCCATTAAAATACATGCATGCAGGAGCAGTGACTTTTTTCCGAGGTTCATTTCTAAAGTGCTCACTTTATCGTGAACAGCCTTTAACGACAGATGTAAAGTAGCTCCATATCTCAACGTCGAATAAAAAGTGTTTGGTAACCTTTTGTGATAACTTAAAATAATTCCTTTCGCTTTCTACTTTTTTAATGCATCGAAGAGTAAAGATGAGCAGATACGTAATGTATTTACTATCTTGATAATTTCACAATTTAATTTGAGCGACGCATGAAAAAAGGGCTGAGGATCATTGCAGTGTTAATTTTACATAAGGCGGAGGAGTACACGTGTAAAATAGTATTTACTAAGCAGGGCTTTCAAAAGTGCTAATTTTACCGTGAACAACCTATACAAGGAAACGTACTTCCCGTGACATTCAATATAGATAGGAACAGGTGTTTTTCATTAAAAGATTTCCAAGACTAGTTGTACTCCAAAACACTTTGGTTCATATGCACTTTTCGTGGTTGGGTGATTTTAAATGCCCCGTGCCTCAAGTGTCTGTCCGCGAATCGCAAACGTTCAGTATTGGAGTACTTTATTACAATTGTCCCAGTCAAATAAGAACATGTCTTATCACGTGGGCACGCGACCAATAACCAAAGGAAGTCGTGTTTACGGGCGTAGGATATTGAAGTCTACCGTGGCCATAAATATTTTCTTGAAATACATCTGTCCCTAAATATAGATAGTTATTTGAAAAATGAAAATATACACCACTACACGACAAGAAACTCGTATAGACTACGAGTTATGCAGCATTAAAGTGCTGTATTTGAGAAAGAACTTTATATTATTACTGGACATAGAATGTAAATATGTTATCAAAAGAAGTAACTGCTGAAAAATGTAGCCTACAGAAACTCTTAACAAGAAAATCTATAAAATATTTCACCGCCATTGTTTCTATAGCACACAAGAAATATAAGATTATATTCTGAGCCTGGGAAGTGGTTGTATAAATAAATCACATATAAAGTAAGGAGGTTAATGAGTCTTATTTTATTGTAGTTACTATATGGCGCTGTGACCTAGCAATAACTTTAACTACCTAAATTGTTAGTTTTAGTATTATTTAAGTAGTATTGTATTATTTATTGTATTGGCTTAATTGAATAATTTATTGTATTGTAATAGTATTTGTATTCGCGGAAAACACCTGTCCCTATCTATTCCACCCCACAGTCGTCAGTCGCTCGTCACTTCGGTGGTCACGTGATCTTCAGCCAATCGACTGGCAACTTTTTTTTTTCTATCCGTCCATCCGTCAAATATTTACCATACTTTAACTTTCAACGGACGGACGGATGAACCGCCTCCTTCTATCGACATTCCTTAGACGAGAATACGAACTTTAAAATAATGCGCAAGGCGGTGTATCTGTGTTTATTTATCTTTGGTGGTAAATTCAGAAATTTAAATTTTAAAAAAATCCAGTATAAATTCTTATCATGTAAAAAATTTATTTACCCAAAATTTTTTCTCTTGAAAATGTATTTCCAACCAAAATATATCTCCAACCAAAGAAAGATCACGATGTTAAGTTGTCACCCTGAAATTTTGCCGTACAGAAGGATCGACGGACAGACGAAAACAAATATGGATGGACGACTGACGGATGCGACGGACTACTGTGAGTCCACCTGTACGGATTTAAGGAGTACGCAAGCATTGTGGTTCATTCACGGTTACTTCAAACTTTTATGGAGCCCTGGTAAAGTTTTACTTCCAGGATATTTCTCCGAACCTAAAAAATTACACCAGAGGGACAACGAACCGCATTCGTGCGCACTCAGTTTAATAATATTTTGCATGAGAACTATTTATTATTAGGCATTGCCAACACTTCTATATTTTATTTATGGTTAAATTTATATCAATTGAAAATTGAATATTGTAATAGGTAATATATTTGTAAAAACACAATTTAACAAAAAATAAAGTACATACTTCTATGTCAACAAGTATAGAACAGTAGCGATGCACGACATATTTAGGGGAAAAAAAAACCGAACGCGTCATACATCGGCTGATTTTTCAAAATGTTTTATTTACAAAGTGTGAAGAAACCACGTATAGACTATAACCGTATATTTTTGTTAATACAGATACATCGGAACATTGATGAAATTGGGGATACCATGTTGTCAATGACGAACCCAGGCGCGGGGTCACACCGGACATAACACCCCCTCCCCAAACCCGTAAATCTAAATGAAACCAAATCTGTGAATGTTTAGAACTAAAATTAAATAGTTTAAAAATTGTTAAAAATACTTTGGGCAAGCGCCATTCGTCCCCACCCCTCCCCCGAACGAAAGTCTACGTCCGCACACTTGAGTGCGTATCGCTTTAAATGGCGTCACAATTATGCGTAAATAACTGTACAAAAAGTTTGTAAGGGTGTAGTTGATTACCTGTCAGGTAGGCTACTTGTGGCTCTCAATGAATGGGGATGATATTACCCACCAACCGTTGGCAGATTTCAGATCTCTATTCAAGACAACAGCATTCGCGGAATTGTTCTTTTATCTCAAGTAGGTTTTAATATTTCGAATTAATGCCGTTTGAAATATCAATTTTCAAGGGCACCTACCTCCCCTGCGAGATACTGTAGGACACGGGTCGTCTAATGATTTATATTTCATTTTGCATTGCGAACCGTCTCATAGCGTTTGTGACTGCAGTTCAGTATCAACCTGTATATATGGCTAAGGGTAGATTACTCATGATCTATTGCATTATAGAGCATCTTTCGCACTGTAAGTCATGTTAAAAAACTTAACAAGACTCCACAGTTCAAATTTTACTTTACGAAACCTGGAGCCTTTGACCTTAGGACTAAAGGCCGCTGTCCAACAGAGTTATTAAGGGAGAAAGTTTTTAGATTCGTGGAACGGAAATATATGAGGTTAAGGGCTCAACGCCATCTGGAAAGGCTTCTAAACCGAGTGTAGAAGTGCTATCGTATAGTTTGTCTTTAAATATTCTTCGACACTTTTGAGTGGCGTCTGCTTACTAATAGTAATTTAAGAAATTTGTCATGTCCAAACACTAGTCTCCGTTTTCTATTTCCGTCTTTAAAGTTTATTATTTTTTTAAAAACTAATAAATTGCTAAGGCGTGAATATTCCGTTACAGGCACAGCATAGGTAAAGGTAGTACATATTTGTCAGTATTTGTAACAGCGCCATAACACGATAGGGTCACCGCTGTAAGTCTCATGAGACGAGTCGACAAGATAAAGGATGGACATCAGGTTCAGTGTCTTCCCAATAAAAGCGACCAGGCATTCGCCCTTAGCACCATGCTTTTAGGCCTCGGACACACAAAATACCGTTTTATCTGATTTAGTCTCCGTTTTTCGTGGTATGTTAACGTGTGTTGTTTTGCCGTTTCCTCGAAATGAGGAAACACCGCTCTTGAATACTGCCGTAATAATTCAACTGCTATAAATTTTAACCAATAAATTACTTGTCATCAGTGTATCCTGCCTAAAACCATGTACTACATGAATATACGTTATAAATGTTTCCCGTGGTGAACCAAATGGGTTAGTGACTAATATGAAGGCAATCACTATGCGCGGATTACTTGAAAGCATTCACCTGCCGTTGCAGAACACAGTAAGATAATGTCACAAAGTAATTTTAAAAAAAGCATCTTGCAGTAGAAATTGAAACAGGCATTTTTTCGATCAAGTAGCTATTGAGGTTAATGAGTCAACATTATATTTATACACAATGCTTAAAAGTTCTCTCCCATTGGGTAAATCCTGGAAGAAAATTGAGGTGAAAATCTTAGTGACATTAGTACTTCACAGGAAATATATTTTTAGAAAAATCTGGCTGTACTGCATCCCGGCGTGAAGGTTACTTAAACACCTGTCACTATTGAATTTGAAATTATTTAAGTATTTATTTACATCCAAGCATTCAAAGTTTAAAGTTTAACATGACAGCTATTGAAATTATTTTTTTTTTTACGTTAGAAATTTTATTTCTCTTTTTCTTCCAAGTTTTATGGAAGGTTATTCGTTTCCAATTTTTCTTTGCATTCCTTTTGGACTGCAAATTGTAGATTGGATACATTTGGTCACACAGTGTTGCCGAATTATTGTGAAATTATAACACCGTCGGAGTATTGCAGCTAAGATTTCAATCTCTACTTTAATCCAGTCATAATTTGAGGTAGGACGCAGGTTCAAATTTTGCGCCATTCTGCAGTATACAACAGCGTACATAGAAGTAAATTCTGGGTTGTGTTTCACAACAAAGAACGGCAACAGACCAAATTCTCTTGTGCAACGTACCGAGGACGTAAATGACGACGACCCACTCAAGTAAGGATGGAGCGCTGCCACGTTGCCTCAAAAGTTGCTCTTGTAACGCTGATTTCATGCCCTCCGTCCCTAACATCTGTATGATGTGGACCTCCGCTCTTTGAGACACCAGTATCAGGATAACTGTTCAACAACAACAAAACATACCGCAATTATAATATATTTTGCAAAACTATGTTTAACAAAAATAAATTTTTATACTACTATCGCTAATACTACTACTACTAATAATAATAATAGCCATAATGTGCAAGGAGGGTGTACCCTCGTAGCGGATCTGTTGGAGTCCGTAGCACCAGAAAATTACACATAATCAAACCCTGCGATGGGGCGGTGATGTAATGAATTGGTGTGGATAACGGGAGAACTCCGAGAAAACCCACTTGCTAACGGTAACGCCAGCCATGTTTTCAATATGAAAACTACTGGGAGTTCCCCGCCGGGAATAGAAAGCAGATTGCCGTTGCGGCAACAGCGGCGACACACTTTATCATAAAATTTTGTTAAAACTGTTGAAATGTTGATTTTTTTTTTTTACACTGCTCTCTTATTCGTACAAGAGAAAGGCCAGAAATTATTCTAGTGGGACTTAGTAATTAGGTGCTCGGTGCTCCTAAATTAAATTAATTCAGATGTTGCCCGAGAAATATCGCCTATCAGACTTTTCTCATCTGAGTGTAACTTAATACTTTAGCGTGATCGGTCTCCTAGAGGACCCTTTTACAAGTCTGTAGGCAGGGGATTGGTAGGTATGGTAGTATCTTGGATGTCCGGGCCTCCTAGTGGAGCCTGGAAAAGCCAACAAAAAAAAAAAAAAAGAGGGAACCATGAAAATAAGAGCTCTTACCGGGAAGAAACTCCACTTTCACGCTAACAGCTTCTATTGTCGTAATCTGAATACACAAATACACTTATTTGTTCCGTAAAAAAGCCTGAAACAAAATATCTTCCTGCCCATTAATTGGTGGAAGTCGAATAGTCAATACGATTTCAGTCACACGGCCTGCCTCGGCTTTCTACGGACGTGTCCGTTTGACTTAATTATTCAGTTACGAGACTCTGCTGTTACAAAAAGAAGTTTTAATGTCAGAATTTTGAAAGACGTCGAACTACAAATTCCAGCGAGAACTGGGAAGTACGAATCGTTGCGCCAAGCAAAGTCGAATTTTCACTCGCTGCAGTGACGGCCTCAGAACTGATTCTTCCCTTTTAACGCTGGGTGCGAAAGCAATAAACAACTGCTAACAATGGAGGAGCTGTTAAAATGCAGTGGTTAGTTAATTGCATGGCCGCACAGAAGAATACCAACGTCTTCATCGTTTCCTACGTAGACCTACTTTGATTGGCCAATTTTTCAAATCCTTTTAATCCCGGTGTACGCGACTGAGGGTATTTGTTGTTTGCACTCTACAGAACAAGGAATCGGTGGCGCTGGTCTTCCAAGTGTCTATTCCGAGTAATCGATTCGTTCAAGTTTCTGCAGCTTTCACTCGTGAATAAGTGAATACGCAGTACGTTGTTCGCTACACTCTAAGAAATTATTCGTGAAATTACCGTATCGACGCACACGAATAGTGAGAGAGTGAGAATTATAAACTATTTTCCTATACGTAAGACGTGCCGTTTCTACATTCGCTCACGAAACAGTCAAATGCGTAGGGAAGTCCCCAACCTTGTACAGTAACGTCACTCAACATGCGTATATTTGCAGTCCGACATGTCGTATCATTCCCATACAATGTACAGGTTAAAACTTACATTACAGTTTAGGAAGTTTACTATAAAAATTTACAGTGTAACTACGAGAAGCACGCTCGACATAGGTACAGCGTCTATCAAAAAAAAATTTACGCTTGCAACACTTGGGCTCGCATATTAATTCCAGTCATACAAGGTTGACCACACTGGTCGTGGTGAACCATCGACGCTCCTGTGATTGTTAAGGCTCCTGTGATTGTTAAGGCTCCTGTGATTGCTAAGGCTCCTGTGATTGCTAAGGCGACTGAGTGTCCGGTAAATTATCACGCAGGTTTTCCACCATCCAGTTCGGATTCTATCGCCTGTGGACCCGAGTACGGACTATTGACCTGGGATCTTTGGCTCAAGTCTCCACTCTGTATTTAAACCTTCGGGTGTTTTTCTGTACTTTTGGGAAGTTGAGCTTCAGGTCTGGAGTTCATATTCAAGTTCGAGTTTATGGTTATAGTATTTTCGATTCCTTTAGTTTGATATTCAGCAGTCGTTGTTTTCAGACTGCTTTTGTTTTTTATTTTTAACTAATTTTCAGCTCAGGGAATTACATTTTTTACCTATTGCTTTCATTCCAGTCCTTGTTCCTAGTGAATTTCCTTGCTTCATCTAATTGGTGAACCTGGTTCTAAAACGCTTTCACGTACATAAATACTGCACTGTACGTGCCATCAATTCATTAGCACATAATTTTGGACTTTGGCGTCAATGCTTTCCTAAACACAGTCACCATACAAGCATATAAACCAAAATAAACTTTTTATTCCAATTATCTTACGAAAATTAAGCGAGAACTATTCGAAACGAATTTATCACATTATATATATATATATATATATATATATATATATATATATATATATATATATATATATATATATATAACATAATGTTTACATGAAGAACATTTTAACAACTAACGAGTCTAAGTCCAAATAAAATGTTCCGGCATAATTTCATGAAATACCTACTGTCTTACGTCGATTTTGTTAAAGACACGACGTCTTGTAAACACCAACTTTTTTGACCAAGTTACAGGCTAGGGTTACAGTAAACAGATGTTGATGTTCGACAAACTCTTATGTCCGTAAATTACGCAACATATGTGCAAGTGCTTTGAAATAAATCAAAACATCCTTAAAGAAAGTAAGAAATAAAATAAATGTTAGTCATATTAGAGAGTTCTTACGACCAACCGGCTTTACAATGGAACAGGAACGTAGAAATAATTCGTTTTAGGTGAACGATAATGGAAACCACTAGCTAAGAGCGATAGAGATAATTTGCGGTTAATTGAGCACTTTTAAATCGATATTTTAAAATATTCCCTGCTTAAAACAGCATACAGGTTAGGTAAATGTAGCAACGTTGGAAAATAGGTAGGAAAAGTAGACCTTTATTCTGTCTTACCATAAAGCGCAATATTCAAGATCGGCAGCTCCTGGAAGTGTTTTCCCCATGTTATTTACAGACATAAGATCAATAACAGATGCAAGTAAACTTATTTGTTTGCTACAGCATCACATTGTCACTTGACCGAAGCATTTTTATGGTTATTAGGTACGTATCTATGTTCATTTTTTCACGAGTGGAAGAAACACAATGATTAGAGACGATGGAGTATAGCGGAAAAAGTTGACTCTTTCCCGGGATTCAACGTACTTCACACATGTACTATAGTTTCCTTTCATTATTGTCTCTCGTGCATGGTCGACGAGGATTCTGAAACTCTAAAGCAGAAGTTCTGTAATTTGTCCGCAATGAATTGAGCTGAGTCAAAAACTTGATAACATAATCATAAAATTATATACTAGCTTAGAGTGTTATCGAACATATATTAGCACAAACAATTTTTTTTTTTTGCGATTTTGCGGTGGCTCTAACAATAAACAGATACACCACCATATCGCGGTTTATTTGATAATCACTGTAGACATAAAAGTCATGTACACGCTAGCGAGCCGGTTAACTGTTCAGTTTATTACCTTTTTTATTATAAGACTTCTACCTTTCAGTCTTGACCTTATTGGATTCGCGCTCCCTATCGCCAAATAATCGCCGTCTGTTCTCTCAGATGTGCCACATTGACTATGGACCATTCGCCAAAGTTGAAATAACTAAATAGCTGTTTGAAATCTAGACTTTTACAAAAAAAAAAAAAAAAAAAGTGAAATTGTAGGGTCCGTAACAACGAAACCCAGCGAAGTGATCCAGTGACAATCCTTCAGATTCGCGTTCGGGAGGATCTGGATTCGAGTCTCGGTTCAGACACCCAGATTTCGGGTCTTCGTGGTCTCCCGATATCACACCAGGTGAATGCTGGCCTAGTTACTTACTCAAGCCATGGCCTAGATACCCGCAAAATTCGCGTTATTTTCTGACTGCACGAAGAACTTCACTGTCCTATGTATACTCGAGTTAGGGTCATTTGTTTATTGGCTTCCGCAGAAGTAAGGTGCCATTTCCCCCTTCGAATTGTTTGGATGCGATTGGCCCATGATGTCGTTAATGGTTTCTTATTGGTTCAAATACGTCCGGGAGGTGTCAGGAAAGCCGTAACCCAGTAATATAACAGATATAAATGTGTAACGTTTTGAAGTATATTCTTTTCTCAAATAATAACGCGAATTTTGCAGGTCTCTAGCCATGGCCGATTCTTTCCCCATGCCTCCTTCTCAGAGCTACTTGCTCAGAGAAAATGGTAAGAGAAAATGAAACAAGCAGGGTTCTACTAAGTGCTCAGGCAACAGCGAACAATATACGGACCAACGTGCACAAGCTACGAGATATGTACTTACGGAGGAAGAAGAGGTAGGACGAGGCGTGGATGAGGAACTTCATGAAAGGCTTCCGCATGAGCTTCCCGGTGGAGGTGTTGGGCGCGATCATGTAGAGCGCACAGTAGAAGGGGAAGAGCAGCGCGATCGTGCAGATGTCCATCAGCTTCTTCACCATGGGCTTGCGGCGGAACCCGGGTAGACCTTCGTACCAGATGGCCGCCAGCAGCTGCTGGATGTTGGGGTGCGCCACGAACTGTTCCGACAAACAAGTCGGTCGTTACTGGACTACATTCAAGGTCACTCCCGACTTTTCTGAAGACCTGCTAAAGTTATACTTTCATATCATCTCCCACCTTCAGGCAAACAGAGCTTAACTACGGCTAGAAAATTACACCGGAGGGACAACACACCGTAGTTGTCCGCACCCAGTTTAATACTACTTCCATGAGAACTATTTCCTATCAGGTATTACTAATATATCTATTTTCGCTCTGTTTTATTTAAACTAGTTATACATTAAAGGCTGTTCACTGTAAAATGGACACTTTTGAAAGCCTTGCTTAAGATCTACACGTTGTGTATTCCCCCGCCTTATGTAAAATCATCACTGCCATGGGTCTCGTCAAATGCGTCGGTCAAATGAAACACTGAAATTATTAATAAAGTATACTTTACACATCGATTCAATAAAAAACAGAAAGCGAGAGTAGTAATTTTAAGTTTTCATAAATGGTTACTTAACACTTTTTATTAGACGTTAGGATATGGGACTACTTTCCATCGAGCGTTCTAAACTTTGCTGGGCGAATGCCACTCAGTGCATCCATTAAAATATTTGCGTGCAGGGGCAGTGACTTTCTTCTAAGGTTCGTATCTAAAGTGCTCACTTTATAGTGAACAGCCTTTAAATATTAATTTATAAATAAAATATAAGTAAAATTGCAACTACGAAAATATACTTTTGTTAACAGGCATATAAAACACTTACGATACATGATATATTACGGAAACAACCAAACAACCTCGAACACTATACACAGGCCACAATCTTAGATGGACAGGAATTGACACTGACATGAAAAACTATCACTCTTATTGACTGATTGAGTTAGTGAAATAGCCGCAGAGCGCTGTTATCGAAGTTGTGCGAGTTTTATAGACCAAGGTAATTACATTGTTTATTTTTGAAATGACCATTTAAATAATTTGAAAATATATTCAAACTCTCTGTGTTTGAACTGATACATTAGGTTAGAGCAGTTTTGGAAGCATATGAAAGGCAGTAAGAGCATATTTTTTGAAACAGAATGGGCCTAGCCCTAGGGGAGAGGATGCGAGGAACGTATGTATTATATGGCCATTGTATTATCCCTATTCAAAACCACACTATATTATACAGCGCTATGCGGCCACTTCTTCGCGAACGTTAGTAGGCAGGAAAGTGTCCAGACCTATTCTTCTATGCCCCACATAAGTAGTAAAAAATCCCATACAATTGCAAACCTTTCGATTTTCGTGTAGAAAATGTTAAATTTTATACTTCCTTCTAAATTAACCCCACCCCATAGAAAAATTATTTTATTAAATATATTGTATTTCATATAACAGAGTTCAAGACTTTTAATTGGGATCAATGCGGGAGAGGGGGGAATGAAAAGTCGTCCATAGATCCCCTTTCGGCTACTAACTGATAAAGGACTTTAGTAATTTTAGGAAGTACATTAATTTTATTTTGTTTTAAATATATATAATAGATATCAGTTATGTCCAACAGCCGGGTACTGATAAAATTTAATTTTGATCTGTTCTGTCCTTCTATGGCCATGACACAGGTAAGGTTTACTCTACTGAGGTTAGGAACAAAGCGAGATTTCTTATCGGGAGTTTAGCATAGGGAAAATTCCCGCCACTAGGTGCGCTGTGTTCCAAAAGGTAACTTGTAATTAAAATTGTAAGCTTCGTAAATAATAAAAGAGAACAATTTTTACTTAGTAACGAAGTTATTTTACATTTTATTTATAATTATTATAATTATCTTGTTTTTTAACGTAGGAAATAGAGAAAATTTGGCGTTTACCTAGTGGCGAAAATTTTCGTTTGCTAAACTGTTAACAATGATCTTTCCTACCTGTAGTAGGAGTAACCTTAACACAAGCGATCACCGCGCTGTTCTGGCGCCGAGCGTGTAGCCAACTTTACAACACCTGGCTATTAAAGTTTCAAATGAAGTCCTGAAGAGTCTGTGCACTTAACTGTGTTATTTATGAATAAAACTGTTAACTAGGAAGTTGAACGTCAAAGTGTAGAACCTTCATTTAAAATGAAAATGTGTGGCACAAAGTTACTCTGAATTGAAATAGAGCTACCCCAAATATTATAATTCGAGGAAATAGGTACAAATCGCACGCTGTAATATTTTGGATTTTTTTGAGTCCATCATTCAACAAGTACAACCACACAAACCTTACGAGGCTAACAGAGTGTCATATACCACATTTGAAGTGAAAAGGGAAATTTGCTATTAAAACTTCGTCCTTTAAAACGTATTGTTTCTGTGAGTGGGCATGGATGATTTGTACAAACGATCAAATATAAGTGCTAGCCATGAATATCCACGGGAACTTACTAATTTCTAGAAATGTAGATAAAAAGCAGCGGGGAGAGAGAGAAAAATATCGATCCCAACGGAATGAGAAACTGTTGACAGCAGTTAATAAAAAATGCCTTGAAAGGTAATGGTGCGTACACTCTTGTTGGGTATCCGTGTGTCGTATCTCCATCATGTGTCGATGTGCGCCGTCCCGTTGCAACAGGGTGAGATACGCAACAGCATGTTTGGGGCGGCCTCGTGCCGTCGCCTCAAACGGATGTGCACGCGTTGCTTTGCAACTAGCGTGGACGTGCACGCATTGCATCGCACCGTCGCGTGCCAGTTCTACACTTGGCAACTGCAGTGCATAGTCACCAGTAGTTCGAGTACGCATTTCCTCGTCCCCCCTCGTTCTGATACGGACTGACGACATGGGAGGAAAGATACGTCGCCGCGTTGCATCGTATCGTATAATTGCCATGACACGCGATGGGGATACAACACGCGGATACACAACAAGTGTGGACGCACCTTAACCATGGGAACACAGTGACTATGGACTTTTAGACCGCCACTGAAAATGCAACTGTATATACAGAAGATGAGTATGAACAAATGCTGACAGGAGCTGTGGAAAAAGTTCCCACTAGCCAGGAGTTGACATAACATGTGAATTTAGTGGTAGAGTTTGGAAATAACCAAATAGTTAAGTCATCGGAATGAATAGAGATGATATGAGAAATTTACTTGGGGAAAGACTATAGGATGTGATCGAACACCGAGTTGAGAGACGCTACTATGTTTTTTTTTTTTGCTCATCAACATTCATCGATTTTCATTCTACCATTATAAAAATAATACTAAAGTCAACCATTTTGCACTTAATTATAAGACATCAATCAAATCTATACACACGAGACAGGGGCTCGAGTGAACAATTAACGAAGGGAAATACATGTCGCCAACAGTAAAACTAACAGACAAAATTTCGAGGTGGATGATTGGTAATTAAAATTATTTTCATCTAAAAAAAATGGCCTCGACCCACGAGCAGGACAAGAAACCTATATTGCCTTGATTGACACGGAGAATGTGTATGATGGAGTTCCTATAAAGAGTATTCTGAAAAATTAAAATCAAAATAGAGGCAAATTAATTTTTAATCAAGATGGCTATGTAGGTGTATGAGAATGACAACAAAGCTAAAAGTAGGAAATTGGTTTGGGAAAGAATTCGTGGTGAGTAAAGGTTTATGCCAAGGGTGCGCATTGTCACACTCTTTATAAATTGTTTCTCCGAGTTATTCGGCAAATTGTCGTTGAAAATGTGTTGCATGAAAGTACCAGTTGGAGAACAATTTTTCACTTTATATTTAGTTCATGAAGATATCGTAATGACAGAAGGTAAGGATGAACTACTGATTTATGGTAAGAAAATTAGGGGAGAGTACAGAAAGGGTTAGCATGAAGATAAAAAAAAGTGCATGTAGCAGGGGCTCGAAAATCATTTGGTAGAATGAGCAACTGACAGAATCAAAAACCTAGTGGTAGAATGAGCAGAAGTAATAAGAACAGAGCATTTTAAGAATATTAGTGGTGATACTCAGTAAACTGGAAAACTTGGTAATGATGAGCCTGCCACAATAATTAGTAATGTACGGGCACTATCAAGGACGCTAAATTTATTCATATGGAGGGATATTTCAAGAATAACTACAAAAACAAAACAAAAAAACGGAGCTCATCTCGAACTTGGAGAGAATAAGAATTTGTGTCATCTGACAAGGAATTGATATGGAGAAAAATATTTTTAAAAGACATCCAACACATAAAACGTATCTTATTTAGGCACCTAAATGGGCTAGTGACGGAGAGAATTGCGAATCAGCTTTTATAATGAGTACAACCCTAAAGAAATTAATTCGTCTAAAACGAACTAGCGAGTCAACATCAGCGAGAGCATGTCAATAAATAGTTCAACTACTAACAGGATCGCCTAGACGATAATGAGTAGGAGCAGACAAGCGCCAGCAGTCGTGGAATTCTGGAATAGTTAAGGACACCAAATGAGAACAGATAGTATTTTTGTATTGAAATTTTCTACAACCACTTCATAATTTTGATACATAATCAATTTCATATTTTTCGCAACAAAACATTGAATGCACATTCTATGATTTTTTTCTGTTGTGTGGGCAACTAATTTTACAGTCATGTAAATGTTAATTCAAATATACGTTAGCTTACTGTTGACGCTTGAATAACTATATGCTGCTCACGGTAAACTGAGCACTTTTGAAAGCCCTGCGTAAGATATAATGGCGCGCACGTTGTGTACTCTTCTGCCGTATGTAAAATTAACATTACATGGGACTTACCACTTAGTTCATATATCAGTCGTGAAACTGTGAAATTATTAGAAAAATAAATATTTGATCAATATGCTCAATTTTTGCATTTCGATGCATTAAAAAAAATCAGGAAGCAAAAGAAATAGTATAAGTTATAACACATATTTACCTAACACTTTTTATTCGACGTTAAGATACGGAACTACTTTCCATCCATCGTTACCAACTGTACTGGGCTCATGTCACTCAGGGCTCCCACTAAAATATGTGCAGGTAGGAGCAGTGACTTTTTTATAAGATTGAGTTCCAAAGTGCTCACTTTGTCGCGAACAACTTTTACATGGTAAGTTCAATTATAAAGTTGTTCGGCACTGTTTAAAAAAGCATTTTCTGAATCCATGCAAATACTTCTCTTATGCCCGGTTACACTATCGAGGTTCGAAACTCTATCCGAGATCGGATCTAAGATCGACACAGAAAACTGTTGCACAATTCGAGTTCAGAGCTGGACTGAAGATTGAGATGAAGTTCATTTCGAACCACCGAAATTTGCGCTTCTAAATCGATCCGAGATCAGTAGCCATCGTCGACAAATATAGTTTGAAAATACCCCAACAGATAGAACTATGCTCGATTTTTTTTTTGGGAAATTAAAATTAAAACAACATTATAAGTACTTGAATATTATTCAGTAAAATTCGTACAACAATAACTGACTTAAAACAGATAAAACATCCCACATCTAGTTCTATATATAGTGAAAAATAAGCCTACTTCCATGACGTCATATATTACGAGCCAATAAGAAAATTTGTCTCATACTTAATCTCGATCTCTCACTTTGGAACCAAAATCGATTAATCGGAGATCGAGAATAATTAAATTTCGTCGGTGCAACACTTTTACATTGGAACTAAGATCAAACTGGATCCTGGTTCGGAACTAGGATCATTCGATCTCAGATCGGGGAAGATGTTGGTACAACCGGACATTAGTTTATAGGCTATTCACAGTAAAATGAGCACTTTCGAAAGTCCTGCTTAAGATCTGTTTGTATGCACATTGTGTATTTCCCGCCTTATGTAAGATTAACATTGCCATGAGCCTCGTCACTTTATTCATGTGTCGGTCCAGTGAAACTGCGAAATTATTACAAAAGCAAATAGTTTAAAAATCTGCTAATTTTTGCATTTCGATACATTTAAAAAACCAGGAAGAAATAGAAATAATTAAAGTTATCACAAATGGTTACCTAACACTTTTTATTCGACGTTAAGACGTGGAATTACTTTCCTTCCACCGTTAACACCTTTACTCAGTGCATGTCGCTCAGCGAGCACGTTAAAATAAGTGCAGGCAGAAGCAGTGACTTTTTTCTAAGGTTGATTTCCAAAGTGCTCACTTTATCGCGATGTTCAATTATAAAATTGTTTGGCACTGTTTAAACAAGCGTTTTCTGAATCCACACAAATACTTCTCTTAGTGTAGTAGTAGTGTTGTCGTACTGCTTACTTTCTTCTGCTTGTAGTTGATGGCGAGCTCGAGGCGCGCCAGCTTCATGGGCTCGCCCTCTTCGTAGGGACTTTCGGGGTCGTGGTTAAGGATGACGGCCAGCTCCTGGGAGCTGCGGGTCTGGTGCAGCAGGTCCACGCCAAACTGCTGGCACTGGCGCCGAAGTTGCTGCAAACATGCACACACCGTCTACTTGCAGGCACTACTTGCATTGATAACCCCAAGCCTCCTAGCCAAATGTGTAAATAAATTGTAATTTCATTGCACTGCCTGTTTTCTAATTTGTAGGGATAGGAAAATTTCACGAGTTCAGTGACCTTTAGGCTAAACTCCACATTCCTGTGTTTACTCGAGCCTTAGATGTTCATTCATTGGCTGCTGCCTCAGAAACTAGCTAGTATTACTTTACACTTGACAGTATGGTATACTCGATACTTGTTTCTTTGCCAGTCTACTACTGGCTCAGAGTCATCCAGGGAGTGTGTAATGTACTGTGATATAATTGCAAAGGTGACTTCAACGTACATGGTTTGGAAGTCTAGCTTGTCCTGAAATGAATTCGCGAAATTTTCTTGTCCCTGCTAAGTACTATGTTTGCATACCCTCACCTGCATATTGCCATTGGCGTTAGCAGGTTAGCTATGGACGCTAGACAATTTGTTTCTGGATGAAATATGCTAAATTTGTGCTCATATACCCCACTCTGATGTTTATCATTTATTCGTATACGCCTTGCATAGTATGTTATAAAATTTCGTCCTAAGATACTCGAATAAAATTCCATCCAGACCAATTTTAGTCTATATGCATGGTTGTTTAACATTAACCACTTTCAGATCCAAAGGAAGGGAATTACCACCTTTTAAGTATTAAGCATTTTTATAATCTGGGGTAACGTTTGCATGTATTTAATACATTAGAAACCACTAACCATCCATATGAGTTCAATCCCTGGTACCTTAGCGCCAACCAAGTTGGGAGAAAATTAAAAGCATAGCACGTAAACTGCTAATTTACTGCTGTATTCTTTTAGTTCTGATGTCCATCATTTTTATAGATTTAATCGTTATCTAAGTAAAGAATAGCTGAAGCAGTCTGTAAGCCGATCCCTTGATAACTATTCGAAACATGCAAAGGGAAACGCAACATCCAAAAAAAAAAAAACTTAGAGGCTTCGGATTTTACTAACAACAGTGACATTTTAAGTTTTTCTGCTTTTGGTTCAGTACTTGGAGGCGATTTCCGGGTTTTATTTGCCAGCCTGATGCACTTAAAGTGACTGTAGTTAAACATTCCTGCAATTCTCACTCCAGAAAACCGCTGGCAGCTCGGCTGTTTCGTTCCTATACGATTCCTTATCGTTTCAGTGCTTGTTAACGACATTGATAACAATGCGGTATGTCTTTAAATTAATATGGCTATACTGTAAACAGCGCGTAAATCGATATAGCAGGTAAAAGCGCGCATGTTGATATCGCAAATATTTCGGCATGGTAAATGCCGATAGGGGGAGAGAGAGAAATCATGGCGGTGTTACCAACTTGTGACTCGTAAAATGTATTCAGCGTTCATTACTGAAATTTTCTCCTTGGACGAATCATAGTTTATCTCTCAGATGACTGGATGACTGTACCTTTAATGTATTGCTTTTGATTGTTTAAGGCCCTCGCCTATCGTCAGATTTCTACCGCCTTTGAGGCCGAGAAGCGAGGGAGTGATAAGGTCGACACTGCCACGCACTTCAAGTTCACCATCGCCTCTACTCGCAAGGCTCTGAATTGGCGTGCAGTGTTCTCGTCACACTGCGTGTACAGGCTATTCACGGTAAAATGAGCACTTTTGAAAACCCTGTTAAGATCTACTTGTATATGAGTTGTGTATTCATCCGGCTTATGTAAACTTAACGTAGTCATGGGCTTCATCACTTTATGCATGCGTCGGTCAAGTGAAACTGTGAAATATTTAGAAAAGTAAATATTTTACAAACTTGCTCGTTTTTACGTGTCGATGCATTAAGAAAAGAACAGAAATCGAAAGAGATAATTAATGTTATCACAAATGGTTACCATACACTTTTTTAACCGATGCTAAGATATGGAACTATTTTCCATCCCGTGTTACCAACTTTACTGGACGCATGTCACTAAGTATGCCCGTTAAAATATATGCAGGCAGGGACAGTGACTTTTTTCTAAGGTTCATTTAAAAAAAAAAGCTCACTTTATCGTAAACAGCCTTTACGTATGAGACTATCAGCGGTGGCCCTATCATTTTATTGATGGCAAGTCTGTAGGAAGTTTCAGTTCAGGATCCTTGAGTACTTATGTATTTATCTGACGCGTATGTTCTGAGAGCCAGTATTTTGGGGGGAAAAAAAAGACCGATTTTAGCCTTTTTGGAATGCTATGAAGTTATGATTATAATGTGTGTGACGTCTCGAAAGCACTCAACAGCCCTCGTATTTCCGTAGACCAGCATATTGGACGCACATTTCATAGTTTCGTTGAAAAACGTGTATTTCAAACCCACTGCAATGCAGTTCAAGCAACGTGCAGGCGGGAGACTTAACGCATGAAATAAATTGGAGATTAATTAATTATTACTTTCTTACAATGAGAAGAGAAGTGACAGTAGTACAAGAAGTAAAATAATAATCGTCTTTAAAACGCAACTTAATAATGTTCTAAGTAATTACTAAGTTACATTTTCAAAAAATTAATCTGAAATAATTATTAGCAATAGATAAAAATTTATAAATCCAAGATGATATGTAACATTCCCCCTTAATCACAAGAATCAACATCGATAGTATAAATATATAAAATATTGACATAAACAATATTGAAATTATATATGAAACCCTGTTAAGAATTTCCCACTTAAGGAATATTCCTGCTTAATAAGTTGAATAATTTTGCACCTCGTCTATACGCACATGTGTAATTTGACCCTTTTAAGAAGTTTTCCTGGTTAATAAGCATTATTTGTCAGTCCCTTCAAAAACGTCTTAACAGAGATATACTGTATATACATATACAGGACATTGCAGTATTGCATGTCAATACTGCGGGGGAACACTCCTCACATCTGGAGATTGAAAAAATGGTTTATGAATATAGGTACGCAAACGCTTCGTTTTTTTGCTACAGCCCATAGTACATAACGTACAGTATATGGCCCGCGGGCTGGATCATGTTACTGTGGAATGCCATCGCAGCTGTAATTGGCAGCCCCATACCAGCCCCCCGAGGAGCCCTGATTTGAATCCACTAGACTTTTATTTGTGAGGACATTTGAAGCCAATTGTGTATGCAACCTCAGTGGACGATTTGGGCACTCTCGTTAACCTTATTGGGGCGGGTTGCGGAACAATCAGAAATTTTCCAGGGATTCATTAACGCATCCGGGTGCCCATACAACGGCGGGAACGTTTTGAACATTTCCTTTAGTGTCGACGATAAGCCTTCACACATGTGTAACTACTTACTGTGCAGTTTCTACTGTTCTAGCAGTCGTGTCTTAGTATGAGGTGTCGTGTATCATGCAAACGAACGCTGCGACGGCATTTCACAGCTCCATGATCCAGCCCGCAAGCCATACATGGTACGTTTTGTATTATTGACTGTAGTGAAGAAACGAAGCGTTTGCGGACCTATGTTCACATAACATTTTCTCTTCCTCCAGATGCGAGGAATGTTTCCCGGAAGTATTGACATGCAATATTGCAACATTCTGTATATGACCAGTATCGAAATTAACATCATTTATATCTCTACATGTTCAGAATATATCACAAGAATTTTACAGCGTCATCGACATGTCATAATTAGAGATGATGGAAAATCGAGAAAATTTATTGTGCTAACATATATTCTGTAACACTCTTAACAACTAGTTTATTCTTTCATGATTGGATGAACAAGGTTTCGACTCGGCTAAGTTTGCAAACCAATCACGAACGTTCTGTCTTATAGTATCAGAAGCCTCATTAGCCTAGTGAAATGGGATAGTAGCATCACACATGCATGGCAGCCAATAAGGAAATAAAACTGTCGGACATGTGTACAGTACGTCGAATCCTAGCAAACAGTCAACTTTTTCCCGCGATAAACCATCATCTTTAGTCATAATATGGCACGGCCAAGAAGTCTTGTGAGCGGGCAGTGGAGAGTGCAGGTGATGTTACGCACCATGTAGTCGCTCTTGCACTCCTGCTCGGCGAAGGCGAGGTTGCGCAGCTCCCAGGACAGCTGGAAGGCGGTGAGGATGGGGTCATTGGAGGAGAGCGCGATCAGCGAAGGGCTGGCCAGGGCGCGGTACTCGTTCACGCGGGACATGGAGAACCTCAGCGAGTCCTCCTGCGACTCCCTGATGCACTCGTCGCAGCCACACCTGCGCACGCCCACACAAGACTCACTCCACTCTACCACGCCCATTAGCGGCGGTTACCTGATGCCCACCGTAAGTTCTACTTTCAAGCTGCTACCCCGCATGATGCAATCATATCTTGTGGATAGGGACATGCAAAATTCGCTTTATTATTTGGTGGCATGCTAAATTGTACTGCACTGTATACATTGCAATCGGTGTAATTTGTTTATTGGCTTCTGCAAAAGTGAGGAGCCACAGTCCATTTTAACTAGGCGGGGCGTGATTAGATTACCTTGTCGTTGCTTGTTTCTGATTGTTAGAACTAGTGATTTTTCACAAACAAATATGGGTGCATGGTAGACTTAAATACTATTAGCACCCAACAGCAGTTTGTCTACTGTCTTTGGTTGATTTCTGCTTGTGAAGGCATTTTCAATTAGACCAGGCCACTCAGAATTCGTCAACATCGGCACGGCTCCTACGTGATCCGTATGTAGACAATTAACACGTGTCAAAAAGTAATTCAGCCAATCAAGATAAGTGAACTTCCCTACAGTGTTTTGAAGTACAAGTTGTCTTGAAATCTTTTCGCGAAATTTCACTACCCTATCGTTTGGTCCAAGACAGCACATGGCGTGTCAAACCAGATGCAGTCCAATGACAAGCGCAATACTAACACGCATGTGTTTGAAGTCTACTCTGTCTTCAAAAGATAACGCGAATTTTGCAGGTCTCTACTTATGGATACGGATAGGAAAATTTCGCGAGTTGAATGACCTTTAGACTAGACGCCATCACATTCCTGTGTTTACTCGAGCCTTAGATGTTTATTCATTGGCTACTGCCTCAGAGACTAGCCAGTGTTACTTCACACCTGACAGTATGGCACTCGATACTTTTTTTTTTGCCAGTCTGCTATTGGCTCAGAGTCATCCAGGGAGTGTTTAATGAACTGTGATCCAATTGCAAAGGTGATTTCAACGTACGCGGGCTGGAAGTCTAGCTTGTCCTGAAATCCTTAGTTATAGAAAGTTACAATAAAGGGACAATGAACTGCGTTAGTTCTCACTCAGTCTAATAATATTTTGCTTGAGAACTATTTCTTATTATTTTATCAAATCTTTTCACAAAAATCTTACAACAACAAGAAAAAACTCTAAATATTATTTGAATTTCACCTTCTTGAACATTCTGGCAAAAAATGTTTTTTAACTAAGTATTTTTTTCATCAAGACATACAAATTTCAATAACATTGGGCTGCAGACAATATTATTTTCATTATATTAAGACAACTATATTTACATATTTATATTTCTAGTTTTACACAAAAATATGGTATGCACTATTGGTGTGTTGTGTAGCATTCAAATAGCTTGCCAATAAACCTAACATCATCGAAATTTGTTAAGTAGTTATATTTCCGTCCTTGATTTTATGTTTCAGGAATTGATGCACTGCGAGACATTTCCAAAGTCCCTAAAGAAGCAGATAGGCAAGGCTTTAAGATCTCCGTTAACTTTAGACTAAAGAAATTGGGTTTGGCTCTGTTGGGGACACGGCCGTTTGTTTTGCGTGAATACGTCTACGTTGACGCGCTCGAACGCCTTAATGTTTATTTTACATTCCCGGCACCGCTTCACTCGATCATATGGGGGTTTTATGGGTATCGCTGGATTGCTTTTGAGATGCTCTTTTCAACCGTATACGATTTCTGTATTTCGACTGGCTTTTTGACGAGTATAGGCCACTTTTTGTGTTAATTTTCTTAATTTTTTAGCTGTCGGTTGAAACTCAAACGAGCGTCGTAGCTTCTCCTAGTCAGAAGTTATACTACACGGAAGTTATGAGATGCGGCGAAACGAACTCAAAATTGCGGCGCACCCCCCCCCTTTTTTTTTTTTTCATGATGCGAACGATGCTTCGCAGTCCTCACTCAACGTAACATATTCTTTGATTCTTTGGCAATCGAGTGGTGTAACTGAATTTTTAATGTCGACGATAGATTCGGAGCTGCAATGCCAAACTGTATCTCCCGATTTTGTTATCATCGGATTTTCTGGATTGCCTCCGACTATGGTTGCAAATTTAAAGACGTATTCGTGTCAAAAATAATTTCGTGTGAGGAGTGCACCCAAGTCGAGGCGACACCTCCTGAAGACGGGCTTCCAAGCTGGGACCCGTAGGTGCCCTCCACGAGATGGAATGAAACCCTGGGATGGAGCGGGGCTGGGATTCAGGAGCGAGGGAAACGGGAGCACCGCGAGAAAGCCCGTCGGCAGCGGCATCGTCCAGTCCGGATCACCGTGGCAGGTGGCGAGCTCCCTGGCCTCTACGCCGCCGCTGGCCCTAACTACGGGGATATGACTCGCGTCGGGCGGTCAACGTGCGAGGTGGATAGAGATGCACTCGCAACCATCTGTCGCATCCGTCAATCGCCCGTCAGTCCGGCGGTCACGTGATCTTCATCCAATCGCAGTGCTACTTGTTTTTCTATCCGTCAATCCGTCGAATACTTCTCAAAATTCAATTTTCGACTGAAGGACGGACGGGCCACAGCCTTCTGATGACATCCCGTAGACGCAAATACGCACTCTCAAATAAAATGATAGGCGGTGGATATGTGTTTATTTATCTTTGGTGGCGAATTCAGGAAATTAAAATGTAAACAATAATTCAGTATAAAGTTTTATCATGTAAGAAAATGATTTCCCCAAAATGTTTCTCTCTTGAAAGTGTATTTCCAACCATAATATTTATCCAACTAAAGAAAGATCTCTGTGTTAAGTTGCCACACTGAAATTTTACCGTACGGAAGGCTTGACGGACGACGGATTGTTGTGAGTCGCTTCCAACCGACGGACAAAAACACAGATGGATGACTGACTGACGGACGGTTGACTGATGGTCGAGAGCCCACCCCAACTCAGAATGCGTTTTTTTTTCTAAATCTGCTCTATAGCTAAGTATTAAGTGTACGTCCGCGGTAGGAAGGACCTAAATGCGTCTCAGAACTGCGTCCCTTATGCCTGAGGCTTGGCTCACAACCATCCGTCGCTTCCGCCAGTCACCCGTCCGTCAGCCAGCCAACCGTCGATTTTTTCGTCCGTGAATTGAAAGCGACTCGCAACAGTCCATCGTCCGTCGATCCGTCGGGCTAGAAAATTTTCAGTTGTACCACCCAACAACACTAACTTTCTCGCGCGCAGACAAATGTTTCTAATGAGTGTAATAAATATACTCTCTTTTCTAACGTAATTTATCAGCATTTCTTCTGAAAATCTACAAGTCATCTTCAGCTCAGCTCAAAAGGTGAAACGTATAAACGTAAACAACTTCACTGCCGTGTGTATTTAAAAAGAAAAATAATTCAGATAAATAAACGAGTGACTGTTTTCCGACAGCCTTGTTCAAGGAACGATATTGCAAGGCGGTGGCCCTTACGCCCGTCCGTCGAAAGTTAAAGTTTCAGGTATATTTGACGGATTGACGATAGAAAAAAAAAGTTGCTCTGCGATTGGTTGAAGATCACTTGACCGAAGGACGAACGGGCGACTGACGGATGAAACGGATGGTTGTGAGTCCAGGTTAAAAGGAGAGAAAGTTGCATGTGAAGAGACGTGCATCATGGCGGGGAGGGATTGAGGAGCCGTTGCCGCCATTTTGGGCCACGACTGCCTCCCTCGGTGTACCTATAGCTGAAACTATAATTAAGAAGGGGGAGAGAAAAACCGACATAGTACCGTAAAAACACTCCTGACAGAAAATAGAGTTCGAAACTTGGGAAACACGAATGAAAACGTCGTTAGGAGACAGAAAGTGTGGGATCCGTGCCATTTTAATAGACTTTTGAAATAAGTGGAAGCGGGGTCTGTGGACATTGGGCGCTCTTGACGTTTCTGTGAAATCGTTGTTTGCGCCGAAACGCGTGGCTTGGTAAATAAATGTTCTGGAAATACGAAATTTAGCCAGAAAGGATAAAAAAAAAAAACTATCGTCTTTATTGCGATCTTTTTTACTTCTATCATATTAAGTGTATTAATGGAGAAAAAAAATCGTGAAAGTGGTCAAATTATGCATTTTTAAAGCTTACCTATGAAGTTTCTTTAAGCTGTAAGAGAAAAGTACGACTATACGCAGGTAGTTTGATCTGTGTACTCTTATCGCGTGTAATAAAACTACGCTGTTACAGATCTAGTTTGCACAGTAAAGCGTTAGGACGGAAACACTGCACGCCTCGCGCGTAGGAGCGATGAGGCGCTAGGCGTGCGTGTTAGTTATTGGCCTAGGAAGCGTGCACAGGACACCTTAACTCGGAATGCAGCGGACTCGCCTGATGTCGTGCGGCATGGGGAGTGTGGCGCCGCGGTCGAGCAGGATCTTGATGATCTCGTAGTTGTTCCTGTGGGCGGCCAGCACGATCGGCGTGATGTCCGGAGTGAAGGTCGCCGTGTTCCAGTCCACCTTCTGCCAGCTCTGCAAACAGACACACCGGCGTCCTCAGTCCCGGGCCCCAGCGCCATCGACAACGCGCGGGATCTCACGCCGGAATCGCACAGCCCCGAGGCGCACGACACGGCAGCCAAAACATCCAATGAAATACAAGATAGGTCGTCGCAGGAGCGACCGCTCTTGTCGTCCGAGCAGCAATTTTAGTTTATAAATTTTTTTCTATTCTTCGTCGCGTCGTGCGACACGACGCACAGAATATACAACCTTGCATAATTAAATTGTATTGCAAGCTTTCCCAACAATGGTAAAATATACAGCTCAAAAGAAAAAATGAATTGAAAATTACTGTATCTAACTCTTAAAAATAATAATTTTACCTTTGTATGCATTATCGATACCAATTTGTCACCATTATGTTTTACAAATTTCTGTCACGTTCACCGCCTTTGAAACTAACGTAGCCTATCAGTGCCTTCTAAATAGTTCGGTTAAATAGCTAGAGCGTGATGTCGGTCATGCTGTAAATTCAAGTAGTCACATTGAAACGTGTCGCGGCTGCGTTTTTGGTCGTGTCATGCTGTGTTGGTCGGGGCTCTGTGATTCCGGCTCAGCCCGCTACAGAGGCTTGTGAACGGGGTTCTTGTAAGGCGCGTTTTACAAAGACACGGACACGGATACGGATCACGGAAGCGGATCACGTGACACACTACGTGTTCAATCTACAATGAGATTCATGCGGACACGGATCAACGAGCGGATACATGTAAGAAAGCTGGGCATCTCCCAAATATTCCGTGTCCGTGAATCCGAGTAGCCAATAGGAATATAGTATTTGGTTTGTCGATATTCCTTTTTGTTGGTCATTGTGGCATACTCGTCAACAAGTGCTTCGATTTGTCGAGGCAATTATCATTTTTGTTTCAATAAATTAGTGCACATGGTTTGGCAGTAGTACTTAAGCAGTGTTAAACAGTGTAAAAATATACAAAATAAGATGTGTGTATTATGAAACCTATACCAGTAATTTTCATCAGAGCTGAGTACTTTTTATTTCGTAAGTTGCAAAATTATACGCTTCTTCATACACTGTAAAGAAACTCTCACTCATTTGATAGAAAAATGCTGGTAAGAAATTCTCCAGAAATTTTCGTAAACTCTCCCTAAAACGACGGACAAGTTGATTTTCAGAAATGGACTTTCTGCAAATTGCACAGAACTTTCTGTGAATTCATGGAACATTTCCGTAAATTTTGTCGTTGGTTTTCTGAACTTCCTGTTTTTATTACCATTCACCAGCATTCTTCTTATAGAATTACAGGCATGATATATTTCTTGTAACGACTTAAGCAACATTTTTAGTGTCTATTAAAGTTTGTGTAGTTCAAGTGTTGCTATATGTCACAGACACCCGATGCTATTTCTAATGATTGAAGGAATATGTCTAACTGACGCGGATATCATAATGGCCGCAGAAAGTAATTTTCTGGTTATTGTGGCAAAGAAATCTTCGTGTATACTCGACATTGTTCGTTACCAGAACCTGTAGCTAATAGGAAATGCGGAAACTTTCCATGTACTGTATTTAATTGTCTGCTTTAAGTGTGACCATGATTTAACGCTGAGCGAAGAACTTGGAAATTGTTGAAGATGTAACTGCGTGGTAATGTGATCAAGGCTAAATAAAATGTAGGTTTGAATAGAGGGATAAAAATGCTTAGATCTCGCTGATGAAACGTGTAAGTAGGTATATATACATAAAACAATAGCTAGGCCAAATAGATACACATGTTGCCACAGTGGAAATGATTTAAGTTTTTTTCATGAAGATGATGCAAGCCAATTATTGTACCAAGTACTGTGGAGCTTACCTCTATGGAATTACCTTTTCCCACTGCTGGAAAATTACATGTAAAACAGTGTTGCTACTGTGGAAAGATCTTCAGGAAAAACTGACATGCTCGGCGACATCAGAGAACCATCTGTACGAAGAGTCCTTTTCGCGCGATGTAGCAGTTTGACAATGGGGACATGCAGTTCATGCGAAGTGATATATTGAAGAACCACGTCAAGAACTGCAATGATTCGTCTTTTGAGAACCAACAAGTTATGTCGCCAATACCCACTGCTGCATCGATGGGTACTGATTCCACAGACGATTATGACGGGACAGTTAATACTAATGATGGATTGAGAGACCTAAGAGGATTGGTAGAGTCAGTATGTGTGGAATTTACACATGCAAAGATGTTCGCGTGAAATCGACGAACTTCAGAGTGAACAGTCGTCGTCTCTAAATACTGATGATGACTGTGTGACCACTACAAAGAATAGTAAACTTGGTGTTGAGGATGAAACAGGAGATGTCGACAATCATGAAGACAGCATTGATGATAATGACTAAGAAGACAGTGTTGATGAAGTATCTGATGAGAAGGATGCTGATTCTCTGAATGTTCCCACATATTTCACCAAAGAGTTTCCTTCGGCAAGTGGTACGAAGAAGACAGAAGGCGTCAATAAAGCTCATTACATTTTTTCCGAAGACACGAATGAACTTGAAGATAGACTCAGATATTTGATTGACCTGCAAAAATGAGGGGATCTATCACACGTTGTTGAGATATCTTCAATCATCGATGAACTGAAGAATGCGGGTTATATCGGATGAGTGTGTTGGCTATTATCAATGATATGCAAACATCTGAGAAATGTAAAGATGGAATGTTTAAAATAATTATAATTTATAGAATGTACTGTACATAGTAAGTAAATAAGAATTATGTACATAGTAACGTGTGTTTAATTTATTATATAGTCCCTTCTGCTTCGCTGAAAGACTTACTAATTCAGTGGTGTAAACAATCAACTGAGAGTCTGTTTTAGATTAAATTTATGTGAGTGCATGCAGTAGGAGAGCTATAGTTCGATTTGAAGTATTATGCTTTACTCGGATCGTTTCAAATCGATTGAGTTCTATATGATTAACGAATAAAATGAGGATAATATTTTTGAGAAATGTTTCGCAACTAGTTGGTCTGTCTGGTCCAATAGTCTGTTGAGTTGGCCTGGTAAGTTAGTATGACTCTTTGGTATGGTCAGCTCTGGTAGAAATGTTTTGCGAAGATTATCTGCGAAAAGATTAGCTACGAGACTATTATTAGGAGATATTTTTTTTCGAGATCTTCCATCATCGTTTGATTGTATAGGTTGGTGGTATAGTAGGTTGGTCTTGTCGATTAGCCTAGCCAGTTTTGCAGGAACTGGTCTCGTCAGGCGTTAGTCTTTGGCTCAGCCAGTCTCATCAAAAACCAGTATTTCATGTAGTTGGTCTTGAATGGTGTTAGTCTTAGGTGAAGTTAGTCTTGGGTGGAGTTAGCCTTGAGTCTTGTGTTGAGTCAGTCTTGGGTGGAGTAAGTCTTGGGTGGAATTAGTTTTGGGTGGAGTCAGTCTTGGGTGGAGTTAGTATTGGTGGAGTCAGTCTTGGATGGAGTTAGTTTTGGGCGGAGTTAGTCTTGAGCTTTTGGTTGAGTCAGTCTTGGGTGGAATCAGTCTTGGGTGGACTCAGTCTTGGGTGGACTCAGTCTTGGGCGGAGTGAGTCTTGGGTTGAGTTAGTCTTGGATGGAGTCAACCTTGGGTGGAGTTAGTCTTGGTTTGAGTCAGCCTTGGGTGGTGTTAGTCTTGGGCAGAGTCAGTTGTGGGTGAAGTTAGTCTTGGGTTGTGTTAGTCTTGGGCGGAGTCTCGGGTGTAGTTAGTTTCTGGTGGAGTCAGCCTTAGCTGGAGTCAGTCTTGGGTTGAGTCAGTCTTGTGTGGAGTTACACTTGGGTAGAGTTAGTCTTGGGTAAAGTTAGTCTTGGGTAAATTTAGTCTTATGTGGAGTCGACCTTGTGTGCAATCAGTCGTTAATTAGTCTCTGCGCCGAATGTTTTTGTAACAGTTCGTTCACAGCCAGGCCGTCACTAACATCAGCTGCCGCCGACTGGACTGTGTCATCGGGCCAAGCGCAGGCATCTAGGGAGGCGAGTCCCCAGCACTTGCGCTTACAGTACTCCTCCACCCCCACGAAATGAATATGAACTGTGGACTCGGATCAACAACACATGGTCCACTATACCCCTGGATATTATTCAGACACCCATCGAAACGATGCCCCTTTAAGTTCAGGGATGTGCTGCCCAACATGGAAGTACCATTAATTATTGTTCACCATGTATTTTAGGACACAGTCTTGTCTGTACGTGAAAATTAAATCAAATGTTTTGCAACTGCTTGATTATGTGTATTTGTTGTTTGATCATTTTAATAGCATTCCGTCATGTAGAGGCATTTTCTCTGTCATGCAGTGTATAGAGAGTACAATGTAGAGAAGGCACAAATCTCTTAATAAAATTCGCCGCGATTTTGGGAGGCGAGTTTATTTGCTCTACACAAGATATTTCTGTATAATAACTTCATATACTTGTGGCGCCATTGTGTAGGCAGTAAAGAAACTACGCAGGACATCACTTTGTAAATTTTTAAGAGAGACAGATTTAAGTGCAAGTTGGCTGTTCAATGAGTACATAACCAGATAGTAAGACCATACTGTAATTGCACAATAAATTGGTAGCAACATGCTAAAGTCAAGGGTGGCAATACGGCAGCTAGGCGTGCTACTCAAAAAACCATGTAAAGTTCAAACTGACGGGTACCAAAAAACAACGAATAGAATTTAAAATTAAAAAAAAAAAATCTTTCTTGCTTGGGATGCTAATTCTGATTTCATAGGTACATCATTTATAGCAGAAAAGCCGCCAGATATAGCTCGAATATCACAGAATCCCCCCCCCCCCCAACATTTTACCATTGTGTTACTAGGCGAGAAATGGCGCAGTTCCTACATATACACACACACTCAATTCTCTATCCTGTGCTGACCTGTGAAAATGCCCAGAGATGTTGGTGTGCACGAAACAATAAAAAAAAAAAAATTAATTAAACTATTTGACATTTTCCTGACAGCTTTCAAAGTCCCTGACATTAGTTCTGTTTTAAGGATTTCCAGATGAGTGACAGCCGGAAATAAACCTTCATAAAAATGAATCACTTGCAAATAAGTCTATCCAAACCCGACTCTATGTTGTAGAGTCGGTAAAGGATTTTGACGTTAAAGTGAGCACTTTTGAAAGCCGTGCTGAGGATCTACTTTTCTCCTCATTTTGTATCCTTCCGCTATATATAAGATGATCACTGCCACTGACCAAATCGCTTTATTAATTCGTTAGTCAAGAGTAACAGTGAAATCATTAGGAATGTAAGTACGCTATTAATAAACAAATTCTTACACTTCGGCGCATGAAACACAGAAATGAAATAAAATTAATGAACTGTTCAAAAATTTAAATGCCATACGACATCAATACTTTGAACTTTCTTCCCAACCTCGAATTGGAAAATGTTGAGCTCAAAAGTGTCCACTTTACAGGCCCTACAGCCTATAATATTCCATTCACAGTTGCGTCCGACTTTTCTGTAATCCTGCTCAAGTTCTGCTTTCCGACTATTCGTCCGTCTCACGCAAGTCTAGAAAATTACCCAAAAGGCGCGTCACACCGAATTCAGTTTATCAAAATTTGGATAAGAACTATTTTGTACTGGGCATTACCAACATATCTATTTTCTCTCTGGTTTTATTCGTACTAATTATATATGATATATTATAATTTTCGACAGAATACAAGTAAAAGTTCAATTTAACTGAAAACAGGCTACTTTTATGTTTACAGAATCATAAGACGCTTGTGATGCATGCCATATTTGGGAAACAATCAAACACTTTCTATACGTGGGCTGATATTTCAGAGGTTTGATTTCAAAAATTGAAGAAACCGCGAATATAGTCCGTTCTCAGTTACTTCCAAATTTTCTGAAGTCTTGCTGAAGTTTTACTTTCCGAATATTCCACCACCTGATGCAAACAAAGCTTAACCAATTCTGAAAAATTGACATTAGAGGGACAATGCGTCGCACTCCTGCGTACTCATTCCAATAATATTTTGCATAAGAAGTAAATATTAGCAGGCACCTATTTCCTCACTGTTTCTTTCATATTAATTATAAATAAAACATTAACAAATAAATTATAAGTCAAAGTTAGATTTAACAAAAAAATATATACTTTTCGGTTAGCCCCAACGTATTGTTCTGTACATACTCGCCCACGTAAGACACGGTTGCAAAATACGTAAAGTAATGGTCGGTGCTAGAAGCTAGAGCCGATAGGGACAGCGTGTTTTGTCGTGGTTATTGCTGTCGTCTGCTGCTGGCAGACCCACATTTTCTTATTGGCTGCTGCCACAGCTATAAGTAAATATAAATTATTTTCATGGATTCCAGTGTATAGGTTATAATAGGCTGTTCACGATAAAGTGAGCACTTTTGAAATAGACCTTTAAAAAAAGTCACTGCTCCTACTTGCATACATTTTAACGGGCGCACTGAGTGACATGCGGCCAGTAAAGTTGGCAACTATGGATGAAAAAAGTTCCATAACTTAACGTCGAATAAAAAATGATAAGCAAACATTTGTGATAACTTAAAAGATTTCTTTCGCTTTTTTTTAAAAGCATCGAAGTGTAAAAAATAGCATATTTCAAAATATTTACTTTTCTAATAATTTCACTGTCTCACTTAACCAACGCTTTCACTGTCTCACTTAACCAACGCATGGATAAAGTGATCAGGCCCATGACAATATTGATTTTAGATAAGGAGGAATAACACACAACTTGCACACAAGTAAATATTAAGCAGTGCTTTCAAAAGTGCTCATTTTACCGTGAACAGATTATACAAGGAATACGTAAGTACGTGTCAGACCATAAATCCCATTTTTTTTGCAACACCTGGAACGAAAAATGAATGCGTAAGTTAAGGGGTTAACAAAAGTATAAAACGCTCATGATGAGTGGCTTATTTTTAAAGAAACAACCAAATACGTCATACATGGTTTGTAAAGGTTTGTATAGGCCGTTCACGTTATAGTGAGCACTTTTGAAGCCCTAGTTACTTTTTTCTTTCAACCAATTTATATCCTTCCGCCACTTGTAAATGTAAACGCTGCCATGTGAGTAATAAACACAGTGTATACATTCACCATACACTAAACCACAAGTTCAAGGCCACAATGAAATGTATTTATTGGTTATGATTAGATCCACGAGTATTTAGTGAATTCAATCGGAGGCGAGGTAGATTCTAAACAATTGTTCTTTTATCCCGCTGTTGTGATTGGACGACAGTTCTTTAGACATGCCCCGTTCAACCGTGAGCCAGTAATAAAGGGGGAGCAGTAGTGTAGGCGAATGTTTAACAGTCCTGTACAGAGGTCTCATTTGATCACAGCAACCAATAAGCAAACGATAATGCCTCGAGCGTGTAGAGCGTTGTCCACCGTAGCTTGCTGCCAACTCAATCCGCGAAATACCCGGCGCTCTAGCTATGGTGTCTGATGAAACGGCTTCAAAAAATGCTCAGTTTACCGTGAACGGCCCACAAGGAAACGCCGAGTGGACTGTGCAGAGGAAGAGACTCACGTAGGGCTCTCCGTCCTTGTGTATGATCTCCTCGTGCTCGAGCAGCAGCTCGACGGCCTCGACGAACTCGACGTTGATGGCGTGCAACAGCGCGTCGTTGGTCTGCACGCCCATCACCACCAGCAGCTCAACCATCTCCAGGTTCTCGGCGTCGATGGCGAGTGTGAGCGCGCTTCGCCCCAGCGGATCCACGCAGTTCAGGCTGATGTGGTTCCTGCGGTGCGTCTTCTGGATCATCCTGCAACCCCCGCCATTACACACGCTGCGCTTGACTCTCGTCGGGAAGATCAGTGATTTTGGTTTGCCAACTAAAGGCTGTTCACGATAAAGTGAACACTTTCGAAAACAACTTTAGGGAAAAGTCACTATCTCTGAAGGCTGTTCACGGCAAGTGAACACATTTGAAAACAACTTTAGAAAAAGTCACTACTCTGAAGGCTTTTCACGATAAAGTGACCACTTTTGATAACAACTTTGGAAAAAAGTCACTATCTCTAAAGGCTGTTCACGATAAAGTGGCCACTTTCGAAATCAACCTTATAAAAAAGTCACTACCCCTACTTGCGTATATTTTAACAGGCGCAGTGAGAGGCATGCGCCCAGTAAAGTTGGCAACGATGGGTGGAAAGTAGTTCCATATCTTAACGTCGAATAAAAAGCGTTAGGTAATAATTTGTGGCAACTTAAATTATTTGTTTCGCTTTCTGTTTTTTTATGCATCAAAGTGTAAAAATGAGGATGTTTGTAAAATATTTACTTTTCTAATAATTTCACAGTTACATTTGTCCGACGCATGAATAAAGAGATGAGGCCCGTGGCAATGTTAATTTTACATAAGGTGGAAGAATACACAACGTGCATACAGGTAGATCTTCAGCATGGCTTTCAAAAGTGCTCATTTTACCGTGAACAGTCTATACCTGCATATATTTTAATGAGTGAAGTGAGTGATATGCGCCCATTGAAGTTGGTAACGATGAATTGAAAGGAGTCCCATATCTTAACGTCAAAAGAAAAGTCAGGTAACCGTTAGTGATAACTTAAATTATTTCTTTTAATTTCTGTTTTCTTGAATGCATCGAAATATAAAAATGAGCAGATTTGCAAAACATTTCCGTTTGTAATAATTTCACAGTTGCATTTCACCGACGCATGAATAAAGTGACGAGGCCCATGGCATTGTTAATTTTGCCTAAGGCGGAAGAATACACAATGTTCATACAAGTATATCTTAAACATGGCTTTCAAAAGTGCTCATTTTATTGCGAACAGCCTATAACAATTTTCGCCACCATACAGCGGTAATGTCGCATGTTTGACAAATTTTTCTGCTAAAAACACTTAATAGCAGTCTATTTTAAATAAAAAGTTAAGAGTATTACCATTCTGGTTTCAGAAAGCATAATATATAGCAAAAAATTCGTCTGGTTGTGTGAAATGAAAAATTGATGTGTTTATTTCCAAATATTTTTGTAATGGATTTTGTGCGCGTGTATTTCAGCCATGATAGTTAAAATATATTTATAACTAAAAGAAACGTACACAAAATCATGACCACCCACAAACTCATGTGCAGTCACTTGATACACTCGTACAACGACATTGCGCATTGTAGTTAAAGCCAAGTAACAGCTGTCCACTATTCTCTACTAAACTATTTAAGTTATTCCACAACATTGGTAATCATATATTTTTATACAACCGTAGTAATTATGACTGCTCTATCACCTTAATCACGGAACTCGTCGGCAAAACTAGGAACATACGTAAAATTTAAATCGCTATTTACCTACATGTTTCCAAGCTGAAATGACTTTGGCTAAAATTGCATTAAAATAGCTTGTAAAATGGCCAAAATAATTAAAAATTAAAAATAGAAGGATTTTCCCAAAAAAAAACGTGGCCCCATATTAAATTTTGTGAATTCCGACCGTCCCATTCTCATCGCATTAAGTAAACTTGGATTCTCCCCCCCCCCCCCACGTATCAAACTCGGTTTGGATTCCTCTTGGCTGGTATAGGCTGTACACGGTAAAGTGAATACCTTTGAAAGCCCTCTTATTTGGAATAAGAGTTTATAAATAGATTTTATTTTAACCTTAGACGTTAACTTCCGATTGCGATGAAATCTACACACTGTGTTTATTACTTAACCGGCAATATTTATTTCAAAAAGTATCTAACGGATAAAAGATGGCTGAAAAAAAAAAGTAACTAGGGCCTCAAAAGGGCTCTCTTTGCCACGAACAACCTTCAGACGTATACAATCTGTAGCAATCTCCTGTGTGGAAACTGCCAGACAGTCCGAGTAAACTCGAGTACTTTGTTATCTTTTGTGAGACGCATTTTTAATGACTTATTAATGCTACCCCGTGGCGAGCTGAAGAGAGCGCTACACGATGACAGCTGGCCGAGGCGTATGAAGAGAACAGCGAAGTGATGGGATTTGGGTGTCCCTTAACTTGAGAGAGAAAGAGAGAGAGCAGCAGCCTTCCTCGTCTTGTTCGCGAGTGCATGAGCATCTAATGGCCGGCCGTCGAGGCATAACATTTTTGTCGTATTCCATATAATATATTTTTCATGATTAGGAGCGCGAAGTAATAAAATAAACCAGTAATCATAAGTTTTATTTTATAAAGTAAGTAATGTATAATAGTGACTACTAGTGAAGCTTTCCTAATAATGAGTAGTATTGTGAGCTTATATGCAAGCGTACTTCATAAACGTCGGACAATAATATTTGACGTAACTACATTTTATCCATGTCGAAAGTCTGAAAAATCATTTTATGAGTCATATGAATATGTTTTTTTTTGTTAAATAATGTTATTAGGTTGAAGAACAATTTTTAGTACTTTTTTTTGTTACTTATACAACATTAAATATACGCATTTACTTGTGCCAAAACCTACGTGACTGATTAGATGTTCAGTATTTTCAATCATATTATATTAATTAAAGATAGTTGCATAACAAAGATTAAGCAAAAAATATATTTTTATTCGATCAATAGAGACCGCACTTTTAACCAAACGTACGCGTATTTCCATTACGGATGCCTCGGAGAGTAGAATTCACAAGAAAATCTTCTTCGAGAAAGATCGTCATAATATGTAATAAAATCATCTTAATAATGTATCATATCAATTATATAATTCATTTTATCTACGTCTGTTTCAGCTATAAATTTTTGTGACAAATGATTTTCTAACACTTCTTATTCGACGTTAAGATATGGAACTATTTTTCCACCCATCACTACCAACTTTATTGGGTGCATGTCACTCGGTGCGACCATTAAAATATATGCATGCAGGGTCAGTGACATTTTTCTAAGGTTCATTTATAAAGTGCTCACTTTATCGTGAACAGCCTTTACCGACCAGCAGCTCCTGACGTCCGCTTGTATACAGCTTATCAATGTCGGCTAGACAACTAGTCACGTCATTGCCTTACCTCTACTCTACGCATTACTCCAACGAGTGGTCTTTTAAAGTCATTTCTTTTTTTCTGCTGCAATTTAAAACCAGCAGTGTACCTCTGAAGAATTACCTACAATTCTTTCTGACGGAAAGAAGAACGCGTTCCCGTTTAGGAATTTTCTTCTATTTTACTGATTTAAAGCAAGTTACTTATCTCATAAAAATTAAAATGAATATCACTAACAGAATAATGGGGGAAATGGTATCCTAATCCACTGTGATTACTCGAGCTGTTGTTTACGTTCTAATGTAAGCAGTTATGGAAAGGTGCATATTTAAAAAAAAATATATATATTTCACAGATGCTTAACCAGCTGGAAACCAGAAGCAGTTAATCAAAATGTCGTTACCAGTCACTTCAATGTAACAAGAAGTTGCGTGCGGTACTCGAAGTGCACGCGCCCGTATTTTCCAGCACAAAAACTCTTGCCCGCTTCGCCGGCAACACACACGCGAAATTAATACTCCCCTTTGAGGGACGTCGATGGGAGGAGAACTGCCAAAGGAACAAGCAGGCGGATGCGACCGTAAACTGATTGCTCCTATTTTGCTTTCGACGTAATTTTAACTCATAAACTTGAGAATTTCAATGAAAAATTTAAATATGATAATTTTCTGGCATTAAGTTACCAACAAACAGTCAGTCGTATTTCGAAACTGGCGCAAGACAGTAATAAATATTTATTCGTATAGGCTGTTCACGGTAAAATGAGCACTTTTGAAAGCCCTGCATAAGATCTACTTGTATGCACGTTGCGTATTCTTCCGCCGTATGTAAAATTAACATTGCCATGGGCCCTATCACTTTATTCATGCGTCGGTCAAATGAAACAGTGGAATTATTAAGAAGGTAAATAGTTTACAAATCTGCTCATTTTTACACTTCGATGCATTAAAAAAATCACAACGCGAAAGAAATAATTTTAAGTTATCACAAATGGCTGCCTAACACTTTATATATGACGTTAAGAGATGGAATTACTTTCCATCCATTGCTACTAACTTTAGTGGGCGAATGTCACTCAGTGCGCCCATAAAAATATATGCATGCAGGGGCAGTGACTTTTTTTATAAGGTTCATTTCTAAAGTGCTAACTTTATCGTGAACAGCCTTTAAAACAATTTATTGCAATTTCTTACGAGTTGGAATCTATACATATAAAACAACCAAGTTTTGGGGACGGGTACACTGTTCGTCTGAAACTATACGGAATTCCCCTTTTATCTCGTTGGTATACTGTCAAGGATATTTTACGAGCTTTTTTCTAATGTCTTTTTATCCGTTGTCCGAAAGAGTGGGGTAGCCGTCTGCTATTTCGGAATCTGGTAAAAATCTTGCAATTGTTGTTACTTCAAATGTCTCCTTGCGAAGTACCAATTGAATATTCATGATGGATAATAAATATTTTTATTGCAATTAAAGAAGCAGGTTGTCGTGTGTTATCGTTACAAAAGACTGTGCCATTTATGAGATGGTAAATATTATGCATTAATTTCTCGTAATATATTTTTGAATGCTAGAGAGAAATACACATACACCGTGTAAAGAATTGGCGGATGGCAACACCATGGTTGAGTAGAGAGGAGTAAACTGAGATGAAAATATAGGTTAATTTTTCTCATTACAGCTAACAATTAAACCTGAGCTGTTCAATGAATACAGGATATGATCTTATGTGGAGCACCGCACCATCTTCGCACTAGTGATGTGTTGAAGGCAGTTAACTATGTATGGTAAAGTTCCAATTGAGATACATCATGAAATTACAGCACGCATTAATACACACCCAGTCTATAGTACAAGCACACTGAAAAATTAAACAATTTGTGGCGGCCGCACGCTGTATAATATTACCTTGTACATTATCCAGTATCTCATCATAAACTGTAGTAATAGTGGCATGAAGTTTTGCCATCATATCTGCAACGCCATATGCTAGATTCCGTAGACTAGAGATGAGATAGACAGATCTTGCTGGCTGCACCTCAACATTGAACTGCTTTTCTGCCGACACGTCTAGTGAAAATGGCATGGATTGGGTTTGAGAGTAGAACACTGTTTAGTGAACTATTTGTAATCCTATTTGATTATTTTCAAACTGGTAAAAATGTTTTATTGGTATAATAGTGCTTGTCATTTAAAAATTAAGATGTAAACAAACACGTTCATCACTGTTGACCATGTGACTTTGACAGTTGTGTATGACTGGGGTAGGTCAATGTTGAGTACATCCGCAGAAGACGAATAAGCGGCCCATCGCATCTTTAGTCTATGCTAGATTCACGAGGTCGCTGCGACCAAACTGTTGTCCATAACATATAATGACCCGTACATCTTCATTACTGTTTTCACTTTTCTATCCGCAATCCACCAATTTTTACTCGTTGTATAAAGCATGCCACACTCTACCTGTCAGTACTTTTGGAAGCGAAATATGTGTATCGCTCCAATATCGCCATGGTTATCAGGATAGTGCGTGTCCGCTGGTGTGGTGACAACTGACCTCCTGACATTGGCCAGGTCGCCCCTCTCGACGGCCAGCAGGTATTTCTTCTCCTCGAGTGTCAGCGGCGTGGGCAGGTTCGGCATGGCGATGGGACCCCTGGTTATTCCGGGGGCCTCTATCTCCAGGCCGACCTGCAACACCGACCCCACATTGCTGCCAACCCCTGCTGCAACTCACATCTCATGCGGACCATGTACTCCATTTTACTAACCACTACCAATGTCAGTTGTTGGCCGGGCTACCGTTTCATAGGGACGTGCCTAACTGAGTCATAACGTAGCCAGGAAACGTACGGTTGGTTTATAACATTATCACTTTCCTTCTTCCATCTAGCGTCTTTGGTTCAATTCTCAGATCTCTCATATCAGAAATATTTCATACTGGGTTTTCTCGGGGTTTTTCAGTGTTTTCTCAATTTTAATTCCCCCATTGCGAATAGCGGTGCAACATTTTTGACCTAAAACTGATTTTAGGCAAGATGACTTAAGCCAGATGACTTTTAGGCCCAGTGGCGTTTAGGACAGACAACATACCAAAAGTCTGTAGGCCTAATGACTTCAAAGACAGATGGCTTTCGTCATGCCAGGTGACTACATATTACTTTGAGATCAAGTGACTTTTAGGCCAAATTTCGTGTACCTGCCTTACCCTCATATCATTTTATTAGTTATTTAGACTGGCCGGGAACGAAAAACCCGTCTTTCGGCTAGGGTAGTCGACTTTGCTTTATTCTATGCCTCTTCCCAATTATGTCGAGAATAATTGGAGCGTACGTATTTTTATGTACAGTCCTTCTGTAACGGGGTCTGGGATAATTTAATTTTTAATTTGCAGAAAAGCCTAATTTATACGCTTTCTTGGCTGCGATGCGCATTCTACTTGTCACTTCATTGGGCATCGCACATATTTAACGCTTCTTGATTATTTTCCGACTGTTCAGAATTTTTAAAGGAAAAAAATTTTGCCCAAGATAGTAAATAGTTATGTATTTATTAAGTATAAAAACAATCGTTTCACTGACCACACATACCCTCAATTAAACAGGATAACTGGACGAATAGTAGCTCATATCGACTGTTTTTTGACAGTAACAGCAATCTATATTCGCGGTTAAGTAGGTGATAAATGTCCAAAGAATACCACTTTATAGCAGAAGTGAATGTATACTAAACTGATATGTTAATTGCTTACCACCTGCGCCACCGATCGGAAGTGCGGGAGGCTCTGGGTTCGAATCCCGGGCACGGAATGGGTGTTGATTTAAACTAAGTTATAAGTTAGTATGTAAACCGTTCCCCGCTAACCTTTCAAACATAAAACCGGGGGGCGTCAAAAAGTCTTTTCCAATACAATGCCATTATTTTTGGATATAGAAAAAAATAGGTATACTTCTACACTTTGGCTTACTTCCTAAATTATTATTTTTCTAGCCATAAGAATAAATTGTTGCTAATTAGCTTTTTTTCTCATGATTTTAAGAGAGAGGTAGCTTACTTACAAAAATAAAAATAACCCGAATCTAAGTCTAAAAACAGAACACTCGCCAGTAGCTTGCCTAAGATTCGAAGTCAGAACTTGTAGGTGAGAAGGTAATTTATGAATAGCTGACGCTACTTACTCCATCCAAGTCCTTCTTCTCATTCGACATGTCGCTAACGAGGCAGCGAGTATGACTCCACCGGCACGCTGAGACTAGAGGGCACAGACGCGCCCTGGGGCCGGCGCAGAAGTAGAGGCGTCGAAGAGTGTCCTGCACCAACACACGCGCGCATGCAGGACGCTGCTTGCTGCGTTGATCTCAGGAACTACCCACTTCCACGCTGCGCACGCGAGGTCTTTCGACCGAGCCGAGCCGTTCCAGACTTGTAGGGCTTGCGGACTTCCGCCTCCGCCGCTCTTTATACTCGCCGCTTATTGCGTTAGCGGGCCGCCCGCGTGTTGCGGATTCAGCCTGCTAAGTCGGTTACGTGCCGACGTGATCCCATTACGCTCCCGGCCTCTACCGCCCACCAAGCGAGATCCTCTTGGGGAAAAAACCACATCTGTTGGTCTTACTTCAAAGCGTATCATTTACATAGTGCACTGTCAGCGCAGTTGTATCGAAATAAAATTAAAAAAAAAAATCTATGCTTGTGGAGAGACCTGAGCGGCTCTTAACATCAATGTTTTGAGAGCCGATGAGAGGGAAGTGAGGTGAGTATGGAGCAGCGCCGACCAGCGGGGTCGTCCTGCACGATTCCCTCGGGCGAAAATCCGGGAGACTCCCTGCCGGTTCATCTTGGCGTGAGGCGAGTAGTCTTACCACTTCATCTATGAAATAAACCATTTAGTATTTTAAATAATGAATTTAATATTTTATTAAGAGAATATAAAGGAACAATAAATTGTAATTATTATTAATTTCATTATTTACAATAATTATAATTAACAATACAATAGGTTCATTCCCATACTTATTTACATGTACAAGACACTTAACTGTAACATTGAGATTAGCATTACCACTATGATAATCATTTATATTATATGGGTGAATTAAAATACAGAAAGAATATTCACACACCTAGTTCCAACGGGAACTCCTTATGTATTAATACAATTTATAGTTTGCATTGAAACAATCAGTAATATTATCCGACCAGGAACTTTAGCAATACGGCTAGCTGCTAATATAATTGCCGGTCATTTAATATATAACACTACGAGGTAGAATCGAAAAGTTTCGAGACTAGCTCCGTTTACGGGAAAGTACTTGTTTTGTCTGCATCTATATACTATCGCCTTCAAAACAGTTACGTCGAACAGCAATCTGGAACATCGTGGACGTCTTTGTCTCGAAGCATGCCAAGCACCTTCTGTGAGTCTCGCTGTACCTATCCAATGGTGTCAACCCGGCGGTCATCCAAGTGGATCTTCTTCTTCGGGAAGATATTCTGCGGGAGACAAGTCTGGTGAGTAGGATGTGTGTATGGAAGCGAGACCACGTTGTTTCCAGCGAGACAGTCACGTGTGAGATCTCGGTGGTAGGGTGAACTGTGCGTCAAGGACTCGTCCCCGGCGGCAACAAGGCCGTCAATTGTGAGTCCTACTGCCAGATTGCAAAGCGTCTGAAGAAGGACACACTGCGAAAGCGCCCGGATTTGTGGCGCGCGAAACATTGGACGCTTGGATGCTCCACGACGACAACGCACCTTGGCATGTGAGCCATTCTACTCGTCAGATTTGTCTCCTGCGGACTTCTCCCTCTTCCCGAAGATGAAGATCCAGCTCAAAGGGCGACGTTTTGACACCGTTGTATAGCGTCAGAGAGAATAGTAGAAGATGCTTGACATGCTTCGAGAAGAAGACATCCAGCACACACAACAGAAGTGGTAGGAATGTTGGGAGCGCTGTATTGCTGTGCAAGAGAACTATAGTCTGTTCGTAGTAACTTCACACTTTTTTAATCAAATCTTTGAAAAATCACCCCATGTATTATGTCTTTGTTTGTATTCATATTCATATTATGTATGACATGCGTTTTATACGTCTGTTAACATGGAAGAGTCTAAATGTTAGTTAAATTTACCTATTACTTATATATTATTTATGAATTATAACATTTAGTTTGTAAGGCATATAAATAAAACATAGATAAAACATTATGTAACTGAGTGCGTACGAATTCGGCGCGTTGTCCTTTTGGCGTAACTTTCTATAGTCCATTCACGGTTTCTTTACTTTTTTCGAATCGAACCTTTGAAATCTACCTCAAGCATCACGTGTTCGATTGTTTCCTAATTATCTCATGTTTTATACTTCTGTTGACATAAACGTATCCTATTTTTGGATAGACTGAATTTTTACTTATATTTCACCAATAAATTGTAAATGCCTAGTAGGCCTAATAAACAGTTCTTGTGGAAAATAACATTAAACTGAGTGCGTACGAATTCCGTGCGTTGTCTTTCTTGTGAAATTTTCTGGATTCAGTTACACTTTGTATGCATAAGGCGGAAGAATATTCTGAAAGTAGTACTTTAGCAGGACTTCAGAAAAGTTGGAAGAGACCGTGAATGGATTACAAATGTAGTTATGATTTCTTTGTGCGATGTGGAGAAATAGCCTGAAATTAGAACTTCGGTTTCAAAAAAGTTGGTAGTTACTGTGCACGGACTATATCTAGGATTCTCCTTTCTCAGTTTTTCAGTGGTGGCTTTCAAAAACCTGTGCACTTGAGTTAACGTATTAGGAGCAAATTTATGCCCCACGCAATCTTAAAGAAGAGATTAAATGACGGCGGGAAGTGCTTCTTTTCCACATCCTTCCTTTCGGATGGGGTGAAGCCTGCCTATGTGCCGTACGTGTTCAGCTGTCATCCCAGCACTTTGATGGTCTCTCGACGGACATTTCCCGTTTGAGTTGTTTTCGCGACTCGGTCGTCATCATTCTACAGCTCTGATCATTCCAGACTCATTTTTCCCGCTTTCCCCGCAAAATAACATTTTATACGCCGCACATGTTCACGATTTACGCATTTATACATTCTATCTTATGTGACGCTCTTGAATTGGTACACGATTATATGAACTCGAGTAAAATCTTGTTTATTTTTAAGGTTACGGCGTTTAAAAACTAACATTGTCATTTATCTAATTACTATAGGCTGTTCACAGTAAAGTGATCACTTTTAAGGCCCTTATAAATTTTTCCTTTCATAAAATTTCTATCTTCCTGCTGCTTTTTAATACAAACCTTGCAATGGTACAAATTAACACAGTGTATACATTTCACCACTCTCAGAATTTAACACCTAAGGCTGCAATAAAATTTATTTATTTAATATTAATGCCTGTTGGGAGGATCTTAAAGAGAGCTCACTTTACCGACACTCCGCACACATGAGAAAAATAAACATGCTATTTTAATAAAAAATCTTCTATAATGTGTATAAAAACAGATTGTAATGTCCAGATATTTAAACAGCATCTACCTTCCTCGAGGTTGGGACTACATTAATGTAACTACGAGACATTAACCTGCCAAAACGCTTCTATAGCTCTAGTAAGCTCCCCTGTCGACTGGCAATACTAGCACCTGAGAGCAAAATGCTGCTTCGGGGCCACGGTGGTGTAGTGGTTAGACTAATAGCCTCTCACCAAGCCGAACCGTATTCGATTCCCGACGGAATTGCTCCCGGATTTTCGCATGTGGGAATCGTGTCGGGCGATGCTGCCGGTCGATGGGTTATCTCGGGGATCTCTCTTTTCCTCCGTCCTTGTCTTCCGGCGGTGATCCATACTACCTCGTTTCACCCTCATCGACTCTCAAGACCTCGATGTTAAGAGCCAGCCAAATCTCTTCACTCACTGATGCTTGGTGTCATATACGCGGGCGAAGCATTGGTTTCTCAAAGTTCATTAAATGAACAGATATGCCCAAATACTCATAGTAAACATTTATCACAAAAAAATATTACCCCTTCATAAATTAAGACCTAAGAAAACTTAAAATAAAAACTTTCGTCTGTATTCATGAACGTTAGTATTTTTCTTCTTGATAGGAAGAAATTCAATTTACATGGAGTGTAGATCTACCGGTGGGTCTGGAAGCTCACACTATGCACCCTTATTCACTGCACAAAACAGAAAAACTGCTTTCAATAATTTGAGGGACTTTCAAACCCGGTGTTGTAGAGAATCACCTTTCGTGAATTTCCACCACAGTAACTTCAGTGATTTCCAGTTCACCATTTTTCACTGACCCGCGTTTATTATGTTCAAATTTTCTACTGTTGTCGTCAATCTCAGCAGCAGAATATTTTCTAGTTTCAGTCGAATCTGAGGTTACAATCTTCAACCGAGAAGGACTGTATAAGTTCGAAACTGTTTCCTTCCTCTAAATTACAGCCAAATCCGCAGAAGATAAGAATGTATGGACATGATATTTGCCAGAGACGAATAATTTACAACGTGCTTGAATTTATAATTTTATATGTTGGCCAGGGCAACATTCGGTTCGTGAATCAGTCTCCTTTTCCAATCATTGTTGAACAAGTAATTTTAAAATATTTCAGAATATACAAAGAGATTTTGTGATCAACAGTCTAGAAATTGCACTGGAAAAACATGGATAGGTGTTTGAGAGATGAGCATGATAAGACCAGCTGCACGTCCTCACATTTGACCGCGTTCTGTCTTCCTTGAATAATTCATCATCTTTCAAGCCCCCGTGAGTGTTTTCCGCTTTGGTATGGTATCTGAGATCAACACTGGGCCTACCTTACCTGAAATGTAAATGAATAACATGTCGTACAGCTTACGTGTGTCGCTTCTCATGGTGCCACCTCATTAATTAATCCCATGGAAAATGCCTATATTATCAGTTTAATTTCCCATTAACGCCCGATTTATTCCCTAACACAAGGTCTTGTGACCGATTTTCTCTGTGTTACTTCTTCTTCTGAAGTGATTAGATTGTCTGGGAAAACTACTAATACGTCCACACTTACTTAGTGATACTCGACAACTATAAATAACAAACTCACTGGTAGTGGTTATATATGGACATTACGTAGGAATTATATTCTGTTCCGTACACATGTGGAAATCAGCGTTCGTAACAATGGGTGATATAACTATTCGCTGTAAGGAATTTTTTCATACAAAATTTTAAAATCTGTAATTTGTGTCCTATTTTTTCGTTTCAAATTTTTCTTCTCGTTCTGCTGTCGAAACACGTGTATATGAAAATGGATTTCGACCAAATTTTCTCGTTAAATTAAATATTTATTAATAGCAAATGAATTCTATTAATTTGGTATTCAGGTAAATAGTGAAATTGTATGTAGTGTTTGAAGGAGCTATATAAAACAATCCTCTTTATTTTAATTTCGAACATTATACAATTTAATTTTTTATTTAATTTTGAAATGATTAAGCCAGCCTGAATAACTCTTTTATTGTCGTACTGGCTAAGTAGCTTGAACACCTTATAAGTGTTGAAGTAGTTGGACTATACATACTATGACTTAAATACATTTAAGTAGATGATTTAATCGAATTCTCCTTTGTTTTAAAGTACGTTTTTACGGAAACACTCCTAATATTTACTAAACGAATAAGCAAGTATAGGCTGTTCACGGTAAAGTGAGCACTTTTTAAGGCCCTTTCAAATTTTTCCTTTCATCCAATATCCATCTACGTGCTGCCTTTTAATATAAACATTGCAATGTGACCAATTAACACAGTGTATACATTTCTCCACCACCAAAATTCAATGCCTGAAGTTACAATAAGATATATTCAGTAGTGGTTAGTGGTTGTTGGGGGGCCTTAAAAAGTGGTCACTTTACCGTGAATAGTGTATACCAATGAACACTGCATTCTGACCAGGGGCTCGAAACCACACGAGACTTCTTGTTAAATGCGTAACTCAATGCATAGCGAGTTTTCCCCCAAATCAGGTGTTTCGCGATCGAGTTCTTGTTTTTGTAATTGTGTTATTAACTCAGACTAGTCTAGGGATGGTTGTTAATAAACTTTTATGGAACTGAAAAATTAATATATGCTTGAAATTTAGCTAGTTCTCAAACGAACTCACGAATTTTCCAAGTCTCCACTGATTAAAATTTAAAAAAAATGTAAAAATTTTCTAGAAACAAAATCCTTCTGAAGTATCGTCGTACACAAATGCCATTTGCCCTGAATTGCATATTCATAAATTATACATTGTGGGGCAGGATGCATGAATGCGAAAACTATTTCATATACAGGAGTCACGTGAGCCCCTCAAAACGTGGAGAGCCTGTTGTTCTGGTTCTGAACATTTGCTCATTTAAAGAAGTTAAAGATTGAAAATAGGGGGAAAAAATTATAAAATCTGGACAGCAAAACCATTTGGCGGGTGTTGACACAACGAATACACTCGTTGCCATAAAAAATTGCGCTCCGAGGAGGAACTGATGACCTCAAGCGAAATTGTATTAGTGTGATGTTACATACAAAAGAAAGAAATGATTACAGTACCGTTACACCAGGAAATTTTTCAACACGCTGGGCAACCTCGTGATTGGATACATGCGTTGACATTATAGGGAGTGGGATCAAAACCAAATAAACGCCGTATTTTCGCATAATTTGTCCACAATTATTGCACATTATGGCTAAAACTACAAACATTTCTACATTGAGGAGACTGACGCTCCATCTGGTCCCACAAATGTTCGATGAACAATGAATTAGGCGAATGGGCAGGCCAAGGAAGTGTTTTAAAATCGCATAAATGCTCCTCAGAAACCAGAGCTTCATGCATTAGAGCGTTATGTTGCAAAAAACTGGCACCTTGACATTAAGGGCGGAGAAATAGCACGTGGAGATGACTTCAGCGTACCGCTGTATGTTCAAACAGCTCTACTAACAGTCTTCTACCAAGCAGGTTTTTTTTTTTGTATTATGCCAGTTGAAAGTAGAGAAACTTATCACACTTGATTTTGTTCACTAGGAATTTTGTGCGTGGCGGATTGAAATTATTTAAATTTTCCTCGCGGCTTTGCCTACTCGTAATTTAGACTTGTGGCGGATAAACATCAATCAAAAGTTTCTCTTGCGGGTGTGTTCCGCCACGCCCCATTCCTGCTCCACGGGATGTTAATTTTCATATGGGATATTCGATTTATATGTTTTAAGCTCTTATATAGGCAGTCTTCTGAAGCAGAAACACCACATTTTCTAACCGGATTTAAGAGATGTCGAGGAATGCATGAAAACCTCCTCATGTCCATCTTTGCAAGTGTTGAATTTGAAAAATACTTAAATGATGTTTTTTAAGGTATTTGTGTGTGGAATTTATAAGTAGGGAGCATATTTACATCACATTGGTTTAAAGAGATATTGAAGATCCTGTTAAAATTCCTTTTACTGTGTTTCATCCGTTTAACTGTTGGGTTTCCAAAAACGCAGAGATAATTTTTAGGCATTTCCATAGAATGTATTACAACAAAATTCACATAAATACATCACCAAATCTAAGAATTATTGACGATTACATGAAAACAATTTTAACGCCTTTTTAATTCCTAAGTGTTGATTTTCGGAAAAAATTAAATTGTATACAGCCTTAAGACGTTTGCATAAGCTAGTACTTTGAAGAAAGAAGCACATCGTTTTCTTATTAAGTTCAATAGATACTGACAATTCTGAGAAAACCCGTTTTACAACTTTTTGTCCCCTTAAGAGTCCTATCTACTGAAACGTTTTCTGTGAAATCGTTGTTTGCGCGTAAACGCGTATCTCGGTAAATACATATCAAGTGTATTCTTAGAGAAAAAAAATCGTGAAAATGGTTCAATATTGCATTTCTAAAACTTGCGTATGCAGTTTCCTTAAGCGGCAAGCGGAAAGTACAAATATACGGAAGTGGCTTAATCTGTGGTATTTCATCAAGTGTAATAAAACCCCTATATTACATATATAATTGGCACAGTACAGCGTTACAACGGAAGCACTGCAGATCTTGCGCGTACGAGCGATAAGGCTCTAGGCGTGCGTGTAACTATCGCCCGTATCGCTCCCTTGCTTCTTGACCTTGGAATCGCAGCTAAATAGTCACTTTAAGGGCGTTTGACCCAAAAAAATTTGTAATTTTATTTTTGTACCAAACATTGTTCAACTTGTACACATTATATGTAATGAAATATTCCTTGAATAAGACATATTTACACTTTATATTTCTTGAATAATTTGATGCCAAATTATTTTTTTCTATTTCTGCTGCAGCCATTAAAAGAAATATTAACCAAGTTGTACAAATAAACGAATATATAAAGTAAACTAATGCCACGGGTTACAGTGTGACACATGTAACCACCAAACAACAGCTCATACATTAAAAAAATGTAAAAAATATGCAAAAATGTCTTTATATTTAACCATATTTTTCGTATATATGGCTTGTTATTTGGTGATGACATATGTGTCACGCGGTAGCCCATGGCATTAGTTTACTACGTAATTTTTTTTATTTGTAAAATTTAGTTAGTATTTGTTTAAGTGTGGCTGTGTCAAAGATTTAAAATTTGAATGTGACATCAAATTATTCAAAATAATATAAATTGTAAGAAAATTGCATTCGAGGAAAATGACATCACATACAATATGTACAAAGTGGACAATGTTTGGTACAGCAATAAAATTATTAATTTTTTAGGTTTCAATACATTTAGGGGACATAGTGAGAAAAATTCCTAAAGGAGAAGTGACCCTTAAAACGTCATGATTCTAGGTCGACTGGTTTGGGTTATGCGTTGATAAGTCTGTCAGTGACTAAGTACACTTCCTTTTATAGATATGAACTTCGTTTAAATACCAGTGGCCAACGCGATGACTTACGATGGCTTCTCAGAACCTCAAAACTACAGTACACTCTAAGAAATTATTTGTAAATTTACCATATCGGCGTATACGTACAGTGAAAAAAGCGTGAATGGAAAATTATTTTCCAATGCATGCATGGTAACGTTCCTACATTTGCTCAGGAAAGAGTCAACTGCAAAGGGAAGTTCCCAACTTTGTATAGTAGCAATGCTAAACATTCGCATATTTTCATACTGACATGTAGTATTATTTCCATACACTGTATAGTTTAGAAACTAATATTATATGTTAGGAAGTTTACTAGAGTTGGTTTTACAGTGTAGGTAATGTCTGTCTCTGTAAAGTGAGGAGGGATTGTGATGCTAACTTGTAGTCCTTCAAATTCTCGCAGAATGGTCATCAATTCTCAAGCAAATTGTGAATCGTTGCTGAAGACAACACATCATCAGTCTGTAATACTCCTCTTTGCCCGATACTGGCACCATTATGTTGAGTGTTGTAGGCAGAACATATGAAAGTTTCCGGTATCACCTGTTTGCCTGTGCTAGCCATCTATAAACGATTCTGTCAGAGAAACGGTTCCTTAATGCAACTGTCATAGGTCGCTGGATGGTGAACAAGGAAAACCTCTGGCTATGTATCTGACCGTCTGACAATCGAACGGTCTTTCAGGGATCGTCCAGAACAGGCCCGCCATGAAAGGATACATTGACGTGTCCACTGCACCTAACATAACCTGGATGTAAAGTTGGAACGGCAAAAACCGCGGCTAATTCGACGTGTTGCCTTTCGCAGCCCTAATTTTCAGCCTCTCTCAAATCTTGCCAGTTGTTTGTGCGGCTATCTCGTATGTCTTCCCGGCGTGCATATCGCTCGTGTCACATCACATGCATTGTTCTCAGATACGTTTATATATGCCACATCAGTAGATATAACTCTGCCCTCGTGTCACGTATGTGCATGTGTCAATGCACAGAACTTTATAAACGTTTGTATTTAATCCATCCACGTGTCTATTCTCGCCGTTATGGAATTTTTACAATCTGTATACATTTTCTACTAATGTTTTTGGCACGACTGTACATCGCACATATGGGTACATCTTAGTTGCAGGGTAGGGATGTGTAATGGCAGACTGGACAATAATCCGAAGGCTGGCGGACATTTAGGGAAGATAAACTAGCCAAAAGAAAATCTTCTCTATCTAAAGGGGCCACGGTGGCTGAGAGGTCAGCCTGCTTGCCTCCCACCAAGGTGATCCGGGTTCAATCCCCAGCCAGGTAACTCCAGACTTTCGCATGTGGGAACCGTGTCGGGCGATGCCGCTGGTCGGCAGGTTTTCTCGGGGAGCTCCCGTTTCCCCCACCCTTTCATTCCGGCGCTGCTCCATACTCACCTCAATCACCTTCATCGGCTCTCAAAACCTCCGATGTTCAGAGCAGTCCAAATCTCTTCACTATTAACTCACTTCTCTATCTAAATATTGATGTATGTAATAAGGAAAGATTGCGTGATTACAGCGATGTAATTTCTTTGGCAAAAATAATATGTATGACAATGAAATCTCCAATACAGATAATATGACGTAGTATACATTGCTTAAAGTAAATCACTGAGAAAAAAATTGTTGTAGGAACCACCTAGACTGATAAAATAGGGACAGACATCCAATGGGGTAGGTGCCATCTAAATATTGTTAAAGGTAATTTTAATATATCCATGTCTGCAATTGTTACTACTGCGCGTATCGTATAAAATGGTAAAATGACATTCATATCTCTATGGTGTTATCACTATACCAGCAACGCTAACAACACTGGTTTGCTTGCAGCGCTCTGCGGCTACTGCATGAACTAAATCAGTAAATAAGGGGGTCGATTCGGTAGCATTGTTAGATAGGCGAGTGTCCAGACCTGCATTTACGGCCGTGGTCGAAATCATTCTAATTCGCGTTGCGCTTTACTAAACAGTTTATATTTTGCAAATAAATTACCACAGATGCGTAACCCTTAAACTTTAAGGTGCCGTTACATCGATGTTTGGAAAATGCGCGTTTCAACTGTTAGAATAACAGAAGATTCTCAACATTAATTTCACTCATAGTAGCTTCTTAGTGCTATTGTTACAAGCGCACGGGCGAGCCAAGATTCGATGAAGATGGAGGTCTTATAAAAAAAAAAAAAAATTAAATCTATTAATATTATTTACAACACTGATAAAATTGTAAATATAGCTGCTTGTCTTTCACAGTGTTATATTTACTTGCTATGATACAGAGCTACGTGCAAATAGTAAACCATTACTGAATATCCTATTGTTTGAAAAATGTAATTTATCCTACGTTGAAAGTTGTACAGTCCAGTTCTTCAGATCAGCTAGAGTGCACCAGGAAAAGTAAAGATCTTATAATGTTGCTGATTCTACATAAATAGAATTCATTATAAAGTGAAAGCCAAAGAAATAATTTTAGTATTCACGAATGTTTATCAAGCACTTTGAATTTAACTTCTTGAAATGGATCTACTTTACCCCCGTCGTTATCAACTTAACTGGACGCATGCCAGCCAGTGTCTCATTTAAAATATATACGCACGCAAGAGGAAAGGTGTTTTTCAAAGGCTGATTTAAAAAGTGCTCAAATAAACTTAAACAGCCTATATATCAGTTCGCACTTACGCATGCTCAGAGGTAGATGACTTATGCCCGGTTGCATCAACATCTACCCCGATCCGAGATCGAATGATCCTAGTTACGAACAATAATCCAGTTTGATCTTAGTTCCAATGTAAAAGTGTAGCACCAACGAAATTTCATGATTCTGGATCTCCGATTCATCGATCTTGGTTCCAAAGTGAGAGATCGAGATTAAGTATGAGACAAATTTTTCTATTGGTTCGTAATATATGACGTCGTGGTAGTAGGCGTATTTTTTACAATAGATAGAACTATATTCCATTCCCCACTGGAAGCAACTTTCTCAGAGACCTGCTAAATATCTACTTGCAGGCTCGTTTCGTATCCTTCCGCCAAATGTAAACAAACATTGCCATGTGACTGCCATGTAGCATCTGTCAAAATCAATGTTTAGATGCCATTGTGTGTGTACTTGTGTTCGTATACTTTTGCTACATCTAAACATAAACATTGAAATGTGACTTCTACTTTTATACCTGTCAAATGCGTTGTTTACTGTTTACAGCTTTTCATTGAATTCTGTCATGTTCCAAAAATCATTCCGTACGGATATTCTCAGTTTATAGTTCATTCCCGATTGGAAGCGACTTATGAAAATCAACGTTTGAAAAAAACACTTCAGGCATAACATGTCAACCTGTTTTTTCAATAACCTGTATTCCACAAATATATAACACTGTGGTTATATTTAAAGTACTGTATTATTGAATAAATGAAACTTTGAATCAATATCTTATATAACTTGTAATACTAATTTATTTTTAAATATGAATTAACAACAATGAGAGCAGGGATGTGTTGACAACGGCCGGTAAGAAATAGTTCACAGTTAAAATATTATTTTAACCAAGTTTTTTAGTATACTATTTGTAAGTTAAACGGTGCCTATTGAAATATTGAAATATTCAGGTAGCCCCGATGGCAACATATCTCATTTTTACAGTTTAAAATAACAGCGGAAAATATCGTGAGTAGGCCGTAAACGTACATTGTTGTTTTATCGTGCGAGAGCAACTTTGAAGCAACTGTCTGCTGAGTGAGGCTTGTCGCTCTCTCTTTGTCTTTGTCTCTTTCACACTTGGTAAGTTTCACTTCGCTAGTACGCGGTAAAAATTGTACATGTTTTCAATTGTAGCATATTTCATACTTATTACAGCAAAATAATGATATTTGAATTTGTAATTTACAACTCAAAAGATAATTTCATGTTTGAATACTTATTTAAATATATTTAGATATGATGATGGGGCAGAAACAAAGTGAAGTTGGCAGACGTGGCGAGCCGTGACATGGCGTGTTGCTGTTTTACCAAACGAAGCGTAAATTATACATAATCCCAAAAGTACTTCAAATTACCACATCACGTTTGTAGACGTTGCGTTTTTTAAACCTGCATAGACAAGTTACGAGGGTGTGATAAATCTGTGTTTCCGCGGCAGTAATAAATTTACTGTTACGATGTGTTTCGTTAACCGCTCCGTGTGAAATAGCGTGGCTTGGCTGAGTGGTGATCGTTACGGTAGATCTGTGTGTGTATGTGATTTCAAATATTTGATGTGAACTATTTTACGTTGTAAATGTGACCTTTTTTTATGACTAAGTTATTAATTTACATCCATGTCTGTTTATTTATCACAACGTTGTATCTTTGCCCTGGGTGTTTGAAACACAGACGTGTAACGTGATTTGCCATCAATCCCAACAAAATAACCAAACCCAGCCCCAATAAATTTCAATAAACCTAATACACAGTAAGTAGCAATACATATAAATATGAGCGTAATAAAAGTTATGGTAGGCTTATTTGTGTTCATGTTCAGCGCTATATTTTATGTTTCTATAACAAAAATTGAGCGACACGAGTAGGTGTATTTTCAAACTACATTTGTCGACTATGGCTGCTGATCTCGGATCGAGATTTCGAACCGTCAATTTCGGTGGTTCGAAATGAACTTCATCTCGATCCCCAAGTCCAGCTCTGAACTCGAATGTGCAACAGTTTTCTGTGTCGATCTCAGATCCGATCTCGGGTCGAGTTTCGAACCACGATGGTGCGACCGGGCATTACAGACGTTTCCCAAAGCGGGAGATGACCGTAGTCCTTCCCGGATGTGTGTTGTCGCCGCCAGTTAAGAGACGTCAGTCAAGCGCGAGCCAGAAACAGTCACATTCCCTTCCGTCCGCACACCCCTTCTTCCGTAGGGACGTGACGACGTAGCAGTCACATTTTTTCTTTTATTTACTTTTTCGTAGCCAGCCAATCACCTGTCACGCATTTTTTTCTTATCACCGCCGTACCTGTGCCCTTTCTGAGTAATACAGGTGCACTATAGGATGTTCCTTATCTATCTGAGTCTTTCTTTTATTTTATACTTCATTTTTCTATCACAGCCTTTATGGATTATATTTTCATATTATGCAGATGTTACCCACGGCTCCACCCGCGTGTAAAATATAAAAAACAGACCACCAATTAACCGCTTCTCAAGTGGCTGATGACATATTTTATATATTCCCTAAGAAACTGTTCGTTTTTCCGGGGTGCAAAGTACCCTCTATGTGCTAATCCAGAATATAATATACCACTGTACCGAATTTAATCCAAATCCGTCTAGCCGTTATGACGTGATTTAGTAACAAACATACAAACTTTTGAAACATTACAATATGACTAATAAAAGCAGTGTATACATTTCACCACTCTTAAAAGTAACGTCGGAGGCTGCAATGAAATATATTTATTAGGGGTTAACACATTTTGAAAAGGCCTTAAAAAGTGCTCACTTTTCCGTGAATGGCCTATACCCACCTGCCACCACGGCTAACGGGGCCGCGGTGATTGAGCGGTTAGCCTGCTCGCTTTCCACCAAGGCGGATTCACTCACCGGTCGGGTCACTCCCTGGATTTTTGCAAGTGGGAATAGTGCCGGACGATGCCGCTGGTTGGCGGGTTTCCTCGGGAATCTCCCGTTTCCCCCGCCCTTTCATTTCGACGCTGCTCCATGCTCACCTCAAATCATCCCACATCGGCTCTCAAGATCTCGCTGTTAAGAGCCGCCCAAATTTCCTCACTCAATCACTCACTCTCAAAGGCGAATCTGGTTTGATTCTCGATGGGATCATCGGGAGGGAAACGTGGCTGACGTTTCTGTTGACCAGCGGGTTTTCTCGGGGTACTCCTGTTTTCCCCTCATTCCTCAGCTGCAACATAGTCTTCTAATTTCGCCCTCATCGGAGCTCAACTGCTTTCTTTTAAAAGCTGTTCATGATAAAGTGAGCACTCTTGAAAACAACCTTAGGTAAAAGTCACTACTCCTACGTGCATTTATTTAAATGGGCGCACTGAGTGACATGCGCCTAATAAAGTTGGTAACGATGTAAGGAAAGTAGTTCCATATCTTAACGTTGAATAAAAATCGTTAGGTAACCATTAGTGACTACTTTAATTATTCATTTCGCTTTCTGTTGTTTTAAATGTATCGGAATGTAAAAATGATCATATTGGTAAAATATTTACTTTTATAATAATTTTAACCCATTCACACCCAGAGTACACAATTGTGTACATTAAGCATGTGTAGGTAATTTTAGGTATGTACTGCGCACTGCAAAGCTCAATGACCAATGATCTTACCTATGGGTAAATGATTCGCAAACCGTCTTACTGGTCTAGACCATAATTGGTTCATTTAATTGTAGTCGAACATATAGCATACAGCTCATTGGCTGTGACCACGAAATAAGTGTTGTGTCGTCTTAAGTATAGCGCGCATCATAAAATCGTTTGTTTGCGTCGCCTGAAGCGTACAATTAAAGTAGGTCTGAAAGAGTTATAGTCTCACTTGATCAACGCATGAATTAAGTGATGAGGCCTATGATAATGTAAGGTTTACATAAGCCTAAGTAGTACGCAACGTGCATGTAAGTAGATCTTAGGCAGGGCTTTCAAATGTGCTCATTTTACCGAGAACAGCCTATAAGCACCTACCAGTTCCTCTCAACCACACTCGCCGTCGTACTTGCGGTAGTCTAAAGCCTGCACGCCACGATGGAAGCTTCCTTGGACGATTCTATGCAAGCCTACGTGGCCACTTGTACGGATGGTGCTATGTAATATACGGACGACTGCTGGCCGTTTAGGCTCTGTGCATGGACGCATAACGCTGGAGTCGTGGGTGGAGATTGTACCTGAACCACAGTCGCAGAAGTAAAATAATACAAATTACACTCGTCGTTACCTGTGCGGTGACACGTATCGTTGGATATGTTAGTCCCAAGAATACTGCTTGCAGGCATGGCTCGTGTAGCATGTCTCGTGGAAGCTCCCCCCCCCCTCCCTCACCCACCCACTTCTGAAACTCGAACTTTTAGGGAAATTGTTTTATCGTGTTATATAGGCTAAATTCTGCGGTCACACGTGTAATTCAAAGTGTGTTTATAGTAAATTCTTCGGCAGCCATGTTCGAGAACGTTTGCGAACGGAACTTATTTGTATAGTTACATTTCGATAACTGGACACAAAAAGTAAACCAAGTAAACCCTAACCTCGGAAACACGCTTCAATAATTACTTATGATCGCTTCCACCGCTCATTAAAGTCGAGTTCTTTATTAATTTTAATAAAACTTACCTTGTTTTTACTTTAACGGTGCATCGAATACTGTTTTTCGATCTGGCATTATATTTATTTCAACGAATGCAGAAATTACCTCGAAATTCAGCTGTTTCAACTATGCTTTCGACTTACATGTAAGCGGCGAATGAGAGCGCAACGCAGAATAAAAGTCGTTCCGATCTACTTACACAACTTGTTTACTATGAACAAGAAGTGACTGCGATCGGAACAAGTTCGGAGGCAGTGCAAGTGCGTGCAATTCTCTACATGCATGTGTGAAGTAAAGTGGCCCTTATGTCCGGGCGTTTGACGAGCCGGGGGAGGGGGGGGCATTGGCCCATTAGACTACTCGCCTCCCACCAAGGCGAACTGGGTTTGATTCCCTGTGGGTCACTCCCGGATTTTCCAAGTGGGAATCGTGTCGGACGATGCCGCTGTTCGGCGGGCATTTTCGGGCATCTCCCGTTTCCCCTAACCCTTCATCCCGACGCTACTCCATACTCACTTCGCTTCACCCTCATCGGCTCTCAAGACCTCGATGTTAAGAGCCACCCATATCTCTTCACTCGCTCACTCACTTGTGTCCCGGGTGACCGCGGCCTAAGTCAATGGCATTCGCTAGCAAGATAATTGGTTAGGTCGCACGGAAAACGAATTTTGTTTTTTTTTTTTTTTTTTTGGGGGGGGGGGGGGTGGTAGGCTCGGAACATCATAGATCGACTTCAGTGATACGTAGCGCCACTTTTTTTTCGCGAAAATATTTACGCGAAGGCTAGACGTCAATATCCTATACGCAATCTTGCAGTCTTCATTTAATTATTGACCGGTTGTATTTGAGTGATGACAGTCTGTTACATGAGTAAGCCAATCAGAATTACGTTTCTCTGATACTGACTGTCCGTGATTCGCGTGCAGGCACATAAGACGCATAATAATTCAAATGATCCAATCACGAAAGTGGTTATGAACAAAAGTGCGTTGGAACACAACTTGTCCTGAAATCTTTTCGCGAAAAACAGGTGGCCCTAGTGATGCAGTTACGGGAACCGGAGGCTGTGTAATAGAATTCGAGGCTATATAATTTTTTTTTATTTTGCTACAACACGTCCATACGTATTGTAAAATTTGTGTGTCAAAATTATGTTATATGAATTCTGTCTCTGTTTGAAAATCTTTATACGCAATTGTCAGTGTTTGTAGGGCTGTTTATTTAGCAATTTTTCGTACCTCGAATGACGACGGCGCGATATTTTTCTCCCCAATAGTGATTAGCGTATTATGACTTCAATTGAACATTAACACCATAGCTAGTGAAAACAGTGGTCCCTGGCTAAGAGCGACCTGTGTGTGCGAGTGTGCTTTCACCATTCACCTCAAAGGTTTCGTGTCAAGAACGACATCCTATATAGAAGTGGACTAAAGGTTATAACAGCTGTTTTAATTCACATTCATAAGCTAGAGTAAATGTTATTTCCTTTTAAATAATATAATGCTATTTTCCTCAATGAAATGACTGAAGGATTTCTAATGTTTGCATATATATATTGAAGAACTGCACACCTGTAGAGAACATGTTCTGTATGGAACCTGCTGCCTCCCCAAAAAAAAAATATATATATATTATGCTGAAAGCTTTAGGATGCTTGCTTTAAGGTTTTTTCAAATCTAAAACATTTTTCCTTTGCAATACGTCTGTCATTGGACAGTCTTTATTTGACACGCCCCTGGTAACTCTGCGCCAATAAATGAACGCTCCACAACCGTGTGCCCCAACCACATGCAGTTCACGTAGAAAGGGAATGGCTTAACGTTAAGGCAGCAGCTAACGGAGAAACGACACGGGCTCGAGTATATACAGTACTGTGAATTTTAGCTTGACGTAAAAAAATAACCTTAATTTTACAGGTTTCTATTGATAACGTGTTTACCAAGAAACGTCATCCACTACACGATGTAATCCTGCCGATCGGATAGAAAAAGAGACTTGATACGACTTCTTCGCACGTCACTTCGGGACTTCGCCAAACAAAATGTGTGCTGTAGGTGCAACGGTCTGGCGTCTATTTGCATGGTTCTAAATAAAAAAATTATCACTACAAATAATTACTAAAGCGCACTACACACTGCTTTGCCATTACTGTTTCAATCAGTCAACAGTACCTGATAGTTTTAACAGTCACTTCAGTGAATTTAAGTGATGAATCAGTGAAAAATTCCATATTTCCTTCACCTATTGATTCAGTGACTTCTTCCACTGATTCATAAGTCATTTTTTTTCCCCCACTGTTTTTCATTGCTTTAGTTTCTGATTGATGGATCAGTTAAAGAGAGCGTAAATATGGCCGTCAAACAACGTGTAAAAATGGCTGCTAAACAACGCGTTTAAAGTAAAATGACAACGAATTATACTAATAAAACCAATATAAAATACTTTCTAACGCGTGTTTCCTCTTTCAAAACACCATTTTACGAGATAATATGAATATTCAGCATTTCAACCCCTTTTTGCGTCTTTCATTTCGTTTTCGCGTAATCATCACAGCGCCCTGTTTGAAGATTTCAACTGCATATATTTTAACTTAACTTGATAATGCAGATGGTAAGATAACGGAGCAATAGCGAATTATTAAATGTGTGTTGTAATATTGTCGTTGTGCGCCACTCTGTGTTGTAATATTGTCGTTGTGCGCCACTGTGTGTTGTAATATTGTCGTTGTGCGCCACTCTGTGTTGTAATATTGTCGTTGTGCGCCACTCTGTGTTGTAATATTGTCGTTGTGCGCCACTCTGTGTTGTAATATTGTCGTTGTCCGCCACTGTGTGTTGTAATATTGTCGTTGTGCGCCACTGTGTGTTGTAATATTGTCGTTGTGCGCCACTGTGTGTTGTAATATTGTCGTTGTGCGCCACTGTGTGTTGTAATATTGTCGTTGTGCGCCACTGTGTGTTGTAATATTGTCGTTGTGCGCCACTCTGAAACAGTGTCTGTAACAGTGTAGATGTAAATCTATTTTGTGTGAGTTGGGAGAAATAATAATTATAATGATATGATAGATTTTGGGCGCCTTATTATTCGTGATGTGACCTTGGTCTTACCACACTGGAATCAGAAGCTCTCCGGCGATGCTGTAAACCTCATGCAATAGAAAACACATTCCAACCTTCACTGTACTTCACTTAAATAAAACATGTGTAACCTTGATAATTAATTTATTAATAAATTAAGGAAATAAACTCAGACTCAAGCATGTGAATATTTAAACAAGGTGCAAAACTAAATGTTTGTGTGTGACAGAAATTTCTTTACTCAAAAATGAAATTATACTTTATGTTAATTAACATAGAGGACATACCACCATACAAGTAAAAATAGGGACAAATCAAAATGAAAAATTAAAATAAAATAAAATATTTAAAAAATGCTGTGAAACTTTAGAGTTGCTTTTAAAAAAAATCTTTTACTTGAAATTTTAGTTCAAAATATGAATCAGGTTCCACCGGAAGTAGCCTCCTCTGTATTTAAATTCCCAGAAAGTTTGGTAAGCTCTTACTCAAATTCTTATGCTTCGTAGATAACATTCACTAATAGTTCCTTAAATGTTAAAATCAGTTCATCATTTAAATATATGAAATCCAATACTTCATCAAATAAAATTACTCTGGATTTATATTGAAAGTTCAAAATAAGTCTTTAGCTAGCTCATGTGCGATCGTTCGGGTCTACTAGTTTAACATACTCATGGAACTCACCGTCAAATCGAGAAAAAATTAAAATAGTAACTTTATTAAAATAAGTTCAGGTTCCTTAAAGTGTAATACTTACAAAACAGTTCATGTAATTATGCTTTCAATAAGTTAATTTGCCTTGGCGTCGCCTGAGGTCCTTCGACGTTATCTCCTTGCTTGGCGCCGGCGTCGTAGTCTCGGCGTCCTTTTCGCCTCGTCAATTTAATACTCAAAATAATTATCTACGACTTAGCCTACAACCTCTTCTTAAATATTGCTGCGGCGACGACCTAAAACTTAACCTCTGGGAGCATAATTTCTTAACTAAATTTATGATGGCATGGGAATTAAAAAAATTAAATTCCAACAAAAATTTAGACGCCTTACATGTTCAATGTCGTTCCAAGAAGCCCCTTACGGCTTCCGACCAACCAACAGCCAATCACGGCTCGCTTCCGGCTTTACCTTCACAAAATAAAATTAAGGTCTAGAATATTGCGTCTTAAAATCCCAAAACCAATAAACAATATAGATTTTAAATTCATGTAGTAATTACTGAAAATATAATCAAGCAGATTAACACAATATTAAAAATAGTAAGATAACCATATGTAGAACTCAGAACAACATGTAAAAATTAGCATAGAGTAGTGGACCGGTGGTTCGCATACATCGAAAAATTAAGGAAATGAGATGTTAACATAAAATATAGTAAACATGTGAAAATAATTATATGAACATTCAAATAATACGTGAAATCAATTAAATCTTACTGTCCAAAATATATTCGTAGCTCAAATGCATATAATAAACATAACCCTTGGTACTGTGTCCAGTCGATCTGCAACAGTGTGAGCATAACCCCGGCCACACACCGACAACATTTTTAGTTTTTTTTTATTACAGCAAATTGCACAACATAAATAGTAAATTATCGCAATTACGTTTATTTCACGTAATTATTTGGCTAAATTCAATAAAAACAACATTCAATTCACCACTGCAGCCGGCCGACACTTATTCAATCAGTAATATTGTTTCACGTCACTATTTCAATGTGAGATTTTTTCTCTGAAAAAATTAGTGGTTTTCCACTGATTCAAAGTGGAGCCATTTTAACTGATTCGAGTAACTGAATTTCACTGCGAATCAGTGATTTTCCACTGATTCAAATTTAGAGTGTAGACCATCTAAAAATAACGGTGCATCTAATATGATACATTTATATAAATTTCGTCTGCTTCCAATATCTTCCAGTATCATTTTACGATACCGTTAACTGTGACATGCGCGTTTAGACCCACGTCATATGTGGAACAAAAATGGCCTCTAATCCCGAGGAATCTGGTTCAGGAAAACGAGGCAGACGTCGATTATCGCGGTACTCTAATTTCTTACACCATTTGTGCCCGTCATTTCTGCACTAAAGGCGATATTACGCGATATCAGATTCCGGAAAGCTTGTGCAAGGTCCGTCACAGCGGCCGGTATATGGGGTAGTGTGGCACCCGTCATTGCATTTCCCGTCTTGTAAGGCCAGATTTCGTACCAGGTTTGGTAATTGGACACGTCCCATTTTTCGTGGCAAGTTTCATACCGGCTTTCGCACCTGGCCAATCACATTGCAGTTTCAGAGCGAGGGCGCTCCCCGTGGTTACTACTTGAATCGAGTTGATGAAGAACCCGAAAAGGACGCCTCCATCTTGATTTTACATCCGTGAGGTTGAAACTCTCTCAAATAGATTAAAAATACGACGAAGATTAATATTGGCTATGTAAACTTTCAATCACTGTTTAAAACAGTTCTAAATACTTAAAACAATACCTACTGTATGAAAAAATAATTCAAACTCATACAACATCTATAGTATATAAACTCTATGTCTAATGTGTTAGCTGGTAGTACAGTGGTAAAGTCACGGCGTCCGTTGATAACATGTAACGAATTCGAAACTCCATAGCACCAAAACTCTTTTTATCGTTAAATTTTACATGCTGGTTATATCCCGGTACGTAAAGAATAAACTATATTTTGCAATCGATCAATTATTTTCGTCAAATTAAAAAATATCACACTCGTACTTTTAGTGACTTCACGAAAAATTCAAGAAAATGAATGAAACTATACTAGTAAGCAATCAATATGTGTAAAAGGTGAACAGTAATATAGCAATATTAAGATGTGCCAGCTAGTTTTTGTATAGGCCTACGCAAGTTACTAACTGGTAGCAGTTCTACGAATGGGGTTCATATTTACTACAAACCACACACTGCGCACCCACCGAGGGTGCCAAATTCTAGTACGCGAACTGCTGTCGTGTATGATGAATCTTCAATGGCGGCTCATACAGCGGCTGGTATACCGGTTCGTGCACCAGGGCTTGTAGAAGCTCGTACTACAAGAACCAAGTACGGCTGCAGGTATCGTGTAATATCGGCTTAAGGGCCTGTTTCGTTGCATGCTACCGGAACCGTTTGACTGAACAGTGGAAGATTTATCAGTGGTTACATAACTTAGTTCAGTCAAACGTTATTAAGTACCCACTGCTAGATCAGGGGTCTATGTGATGGCCAAATGTACCCAGTTCGATCCCGGGTCCCGACGGGCGGAAAATTTTCGGCGGTGGTCCCTCATCACAGAATCTATAAATATTATAAACAATGTCGCCCGGCCGCGTGTGTGTGTATTCGGCTAAGACTTCTAAACTACTTGATGGCTCTTTATGCGGTTTCCACCATCATTTAGTTAATTTAAGGGTAGTAGAGAAATGTAGAAGTTATTTAATCAAGTCGGAAAAAGCAACAGACGTGCTAGCCTGATTGTGAGAACACAAACATAACACGAGGTAGTGGAACGAAGCCTTGAGCGCTTAAAACAAACACCCTCCAACAGGGATCGAAGGAAGGGCGGGTTATTACTAAACTCGGGCCAAATATTTCGGCTGAAAAGACGGCGAACGAGGTCTTTGTCGTCGAGACACTGCACCAGGAAGACGTCCAGAGATGGGGGCGTGCTGTCCGCCGACATACGTCTAGTCATCAGCCTACAGCATCATGGAAAAGGTGGCGACGTTCCTTGTGGGCTATTTAGAATGGCGTGGCTTTAAAGTAATTAAGTAACCAAATAATAATAATCATTAACACAATGTAACCAATTAATCTAATAACAGCTCACACGAGTTAAAGACTAACTAAAAGGTTGTAAACGAGTTGTAAATTATATTATTTCAATACAGGGACGATAAATAGTGTTCACCACTGACTTACTCCTAACCCCAACTTGAGTAGTACAGAAATGTGGATTCGAGCGCAACCGCAAAAAAAGTGACTCAAGAAGTTGCGTTTGAGCGCAACTGCAAAAAAGTGGCTCAAAAAGTTCCTTTGAGGCACATCTGCAAAAATACGCATAAAAAGTTGCGTTTGGGAGCAGTTACAAAAAGTGATTCAGAAAGTTGCGTTTGAGCACAACCGCAAAAAAGTGACTCAAAACGTTGTGTTTGGTTAGATCGTAGTCTTTAGAAAAAAAGTTGCGTTAAACTTTGCGTTTGAGTGCATCTGCAAAAATACGTGTAAAAAGTTGCATTTGTGCGCAGTTGCAAAAAAAAAAGTGGCTCAAAAAATTTGAATACGTAAAAAATAAAATATTGTATATAATAAAGATGGATCAGTTGCTAAATGTATTAAACAGAACCAAATAATTTAAGAACATTCCGAACTTACAATTGGAAAGTCCTATCCCATAAACCATGCTGAAATAAATGATACACTGTATGGATACAAAGTGGTAATTACTTCTGGATATTTTAAAGTAACTTTACCAAAGATATGTTCAGATTTTCTGTGAAAAAGTTTTAAATGATGTTAATCGTGGAGGTATAAGTTTTGCATATGATGGAATGGTGGATTGTGGTGTTAAACAAATGTATCTTATTCGGTTTTTTAAAGAGTAAATGATCGTCGTCGAATAAATAGACATCAGTTGATTTTTATTTGTGCTCATATCTCTATAAAGTTTTAATGGTTATCCAATCATTAAAACACAATTATCGCTCTGACTTCTGCAATGTGCTACAACATAGTCTAGTTAAAAATTTAGATACGCATCTCCAAATTCGACATATTAAAGTAGCCGAAACATTGAATTCTTTTTCTAAAACTTTCATTGCACTTTCTGTAGAAATATTGTTCATCTTTATCACATGAAACTTTAATAGTTTAAAAACTATTAAAGTTATTATATATAGAATATGACTACTTCCAACCCAAAAAATGTATATGGTCTCATCTCTAATACCACTGTTCTTTCGGACAAATCAAAGTTAATTAACTTACCTTTTTCATCCGTAATTTCAATTATTATTTCATTAACTTGATTTGTTTGCACTGGAAAAAAATGGATAAGCTGGTTCGTAGTAGATCGTGTCGCCAAATCCAAATGTTGTTCTTGGTTTAAAAGTGGTAATTATGTTAGTTTCTCTATGATTATATTCATCATGTTTTAATATCATACCATTTACTATATTACAGTGTATATTTATTGTTTCAAATGGAGCAAATTTTGAATTGTATCGCCATAATGATCGACATTTGCTTTCAGAGTTTTATTTTCTACGAAATCCAAAAGTTTTCCTATTGAACCCCCTTTTCCAAACTGTAATTTAAGCGTACATTTTACTTTCACTCTGTTATTTTATCCAGCTCGAAAGATATATAATTTTCTTTCCCATCCATTGAATCTACACTAAATGAAAAAATTGCTTTTATAGTTTTTTCAAGATCTTTTAAGCTATATTAGCCAACTGGAATATCTATTGCTGATTTCATATAATTCTGACCCACAAAATATAGTTTATTTTTCCCAGAGATAATGTTATGCGTTTGATTAAGTAGTATAGAACTGAACTAAAGCCATTTGATATTTTACTAAGATTCTCGAAGCTGCCCTGGAATGTGTCTGGTTGTACATATATAAAGATTTGGTTTGATGTGAAGTTAAATGTGAGGGCAATTTGGAGAACGGGCAGCTTGGCAGCCCCCTTAATGTAACACTGGGTCACAGTTGGCTCGTTCACTGTGTGGAAGTAGTGCTGATGGACGCGGAGTGATACGTTCGAGGGCGGGGCCGCCTGGGAGCTGGGTACTTGGCAGGCGGTCACGGTGCTCTTTAGGGCATTTGCCATCCACCGGTCGGACATGCGGGCGGAATATAACGTGACGCTGGAGAGTGGACGAAGCCACCTCTTAGGTTCTCAGTACTTTGAAGAATTTAGGGCGACGTCGGCATCTCTTCTAAAGCTATTCAAGGTGAAGTGAGCACTTCTGCAATCAAAAGTCACTGCCCCTCTCTGCATATATTTTAAGGAGCGAACAGACTCTCACGTGCCGAGTAAAGTTGGCAACGCCGTAGAGAAAGTAGTTCCATGTGTTGACGTAAAATTACGCGTGTTAACTAAACATTTGCGAATAGTGAAGTATTTTATTTTACTTATTGTTTATTTTGATACATGTACGTGTAATAAGATTAGAAACATTTGTAAAATGTTCACTTTTCGAAAAAAAAATTTCAGATGCCCTTGACTGACGCACGAATAAAGTGCGAAGGCCCTTGATAACGCTAATTGTACATAATAAGAATACGTAATAAGGGTGCAAGTAGATACTAAGCAGGGTTTTCAAAAGTGCTCATTTTACCGTAAACAACCTATTGTTGCTATGCAATGTTGGTCAATTTACTGGGTGACTGAATCTTTTGAGGTTGAATAGGATTCTTTAAGACGGATTCTCTTATATGTTTTACGTGTTATAATTTTTGAGTATGATGAAAAATAAAAAATTATTGATGTAATTTTGAACCCTTTCTATTTGTTTTCAATTTGAATAAACGCCTATTACTCAGTAAATTTTATTCTTGTCATATGAATTACGAGAGTCTTGGAGAATAAATGATTTAAATAAATTTCAGCTATTTAAAAATTAAAGGATTAACTTGACAACCGGAGTTTGGATATGGAATCAATTAAATGCAGATGGGAACCTCATCATCAGGTTTTCATGGATACCATCCCACAAAAACTTTACCCATCATGTAAGAGCAGAGACCAAGTAATCTACCACATTTACAAAATTAGTAAGGAGAAAGTATGCCCCTGCCAGTATTGTGTCCCAATGATAGTAATCAGAGGGCACTGACTCAATGTAATCGCCTATACCATATAGGCTAGGTGTAGATCCACCCTAAATATACTTAAACTGCATCAAGCTCTGAGAGAATGCAAGTAAATTATATTAAGAAAATTTAGAAATTTTTCAGTGAGATAATTCAAGTCAAAACTACTAAGCTAAGTGATAAGTGATGTAAATTAAGTATCCGTTATAAGTTTTGATATAAAATAAGTTGTCAGAGTATTTGCCAGTCTACTATCCGAGAGTTCTGAGAGTATAAAATATTTGTTGGACTGGGAAAAAACGGATTTTAATTTAATCATGATAAGGGTAGTTCTGACAAGAAATTTGCTAGTTAAGACTGTGTGAGATCATGATATTTTGAGAGTGTTCAAATTGGAAATTATTAATTTAAGCAACAGATGCAATGAACACAGTAAGTTTTAACCTGCAGCCTACAACCCAGGAGCAGTTGAGTATCTCCTGTGTTTAATGGAATTTGAACCGAATTTATTATGGTGCTCCCTTCAGATTAGATGCAGTAGGCGTAATGTGTGCTACTAAATAAATGCATAAGACTCATAAAATATCCAGGTCCCAGGCCGGTGATCTCCACGAACTCCTCACTCCTCTCCGAAGAAAGTCTAAACCGCAAGACGTCTTAGGCAACCGACAAGGTATATATGCTCTGACATCTTGCATTAGGTGTTTCAAGATATGCTGGTGTTTACTCAGTGCTGTACACTCTCGGCGCACGCAGCAGGAACCAGTAACCAGAATGGAGCTGGGAGAAACGGAGTGTATTGCGGCCACTCACGAGAGAGCGACAAAGCAACCATTAAACACGCGCTGTGACTTCAACTGCACTACTATGTTTAAGTGGGCGATGCGTAACCTAGCTAAAGATTGACTTATGTCACCCATGCTGACAATACTCCGAAGGCGGGAACACCACGTGGACGTGCATTTTTTACACGTTATTCAGACGTTGAGTGATTTAATGTTAAGGCACCTCTAATTGTAGATTTCCCCCAAATTTACAGCATAGTAGTATAGGGGGCGATATGGACAAAACTGGCACGTGCATCTACATTGGTGGAGAATTAAAAATTAACACCACTAAAGCAGTGATGTAGGAACACCATATGAGCATGGGGCACTGATAGAGGGCAGTACATGCAATTATTAACATCAGACGAGCAGCCATTGCTGATGGCACGACGACTACCGCAAAGATTAGGGCCACTGTTACACCCAGGTAGTCAGCTAGGACCATCACCAACAGTTTTCTTGACGCTGGACTACGATCAAGGGTGTTGCTCACCATTCTTCCTCTCACAACTTATCATCGCCCAGCCCGCCTTGGATGGTGTCGCGAATGACGCAACTGGAGGAATAAATGGCGTGGAGTTGTGTTTAGTGATGAGAGCAGATTCTACCTTGGTGAAAGTGACGGTCGTTTGCGTGTGTGGCGTCAACCAGGAAAGCGGCAACGCAAGGGCGTATATGGCAGTGACATACAGGACCAACTCTTGGCATCATGGTCTGGGGAGCAATAGCCTATAATGACCGCACAACTCTGGTATTTTTTGAGAGAACACTGAAAAGTGGAGGCTACATCCAGAACATCATCCAGCCCATTTTTTTTGCCATACCTACAACACCAAGGAGATGTCCTGTTCCAGCAGGACCATGCCCATGCACATGCGTCTCGTGTTACTCAATGCACTCTCGAATGTGTTCATCAATTCCCCTGCCCAGAACGATCACCCGACCTGTCCCCCCTTGAACATGTGTGGGACATGATGGGCCGGCATTTGGTGCGGTTGGCAATACCGGCAACAAACCTACACCAATTACAACACAGGTGGAATAAGTGTGGAACACTATTCCCCAAGATGACATCCGACACTTTTACGATCGTCTCTATGCACGACTGCAAGACTGCATCGTCGCTAAAGGAGGCTACATAAGATAATGACATTGTTGTTCAAGACACTCTCTAGCCTCTATCAATAGGTGTGCGACCCTTAGATCATTATCGTTTACAGTGTACAATGTGAGCAATTATTCAATAAACCCTTCATTCGTGTGGGATCATTGCGTCCGCGTGTTCATTTTCCATTTTCCACAGTACCCAACCGCCTCTACCAGCAAATCGTGGAGTGTTTTCGTCCTGTTGCGTGTAATTACGGGACTGTAAGCGATGGCCCTATCTTTATAGTGTTGGGAATCCTGTTACAAATTTCAGTGCAGGGTCCTTGATAGTTTCATATGTAACTGAGTAAATATTTGAAACACAGCAGTGGGAAGAGACTTTCTTTATCCATGTTGTAACATGGGTAAGTAACGTATGGACACTTTGGGGCAGATAATACCACTGATATTTTTGGACATACAATTCAGCAGTTCCAGAACAATATTTTTGGAATTCTTCTATTCTGATGCTATACCCACTGGTTTAAGGGTGGTTTTAATCGCCAAATCAGCCCTTCGTCTACACCAATAATATCTAACGCCAAAGCTGATTCTTCGAGAAAACTTCGCGCGCTCTTGCCGCCATTGGTCATGCCAAAGTTCGCTTTGGTAATGTCAGTCAAAAGCCCTATTTCACTGCAGAAGCGATCTTGTATTTTCTTTAGGCCTTGGCTTTGTTCTCTTTGCGTAAATTTGCCACGGTTTTACATCCAGTCTGTATGAGTATCTCTTTTTGGGGGAAAATTGGATACTTGCGTTACTATTACCATTAAACTTTTCCTTTCCTTTTTCGAGATATGTCACTACTCTGATAAAACAACTTTGAAGGTCAACAGACGATTTTTTTTGACACTGTCTGCTTTTAAATAAGTTAGTTTAACATTCAAACAATCATAATTTTTAATCAAACATTTTCGAAACATTGTGGCAGTCCACCGTTCAATAAATTCTTTTTCAGAATTCAGCTCTTTTGTAGTACTTGTTAACGAATACGTATGTCGGAATCATACAAAAACACTTTAAGCCTTTATATCGTCACACTAGAGCTGATCTTGTGATGTTCGGTTCGTTCCGCGAAATGTCAAACAGCTCTCTTCGAATTCCGACCTCCATCGTTACAACCAAAATATTTAAAATAAAAAGTCGGTCGAACATGGTTATGAAATGATTATAATTGAACACCCAAATAACTGATTTAAATACTGAATGAAATTTCACACCACACTTCGGCGGAATTTGCGGTTGCGAGTCTGTTACTTCAATGAAAAACAGAAAAATTAAATTGACACCTGTCTCTAACAAGACGACAATTAAAAACAGAAACAGCATTTTGCAAATGGCTCAATCTGTATTAAATATGGCGAGAAACACCCGTAGTTTTATTAGCCAAAGATTTGTATACTGTTGATAATATATTACGTATGCACAGGTCGTGGTTCTGAGGATAACCATATCTTAACGCCGAATAAAAAGTGTTAGGTAACAACTTGTGATGACTTAAATTATTTCGTTTTCTTTTGGTTTTTTTAAAATGAATCTAAGTGTAAAAATGAGAACATTTGTAAAATATTTACCTTCGTAATAATTCCACAGTTTACCTTAACCGACCCGAATGAATGAAATGATGAGGTCCACGGCAGTGTTAATTCTTCACAAGGCGGAAGAATACACAACGGTAATGCAAGTAGATCTTATGGGGGGGTTTTTCAAAAGTTCTCATTTTACCGTGAACAGCTGTACCATGGCCTGCCCGCTCCCCTGACATGTCACTAACTGAACGCGTGTAGGACCAGTTGGAACGCAGATGCCGCTGTGCCACAGTATCCGGAATTCGGAACATACTGTAGAACAATTGTGGGGCCCATCTGCCTCAAGATAACATCCGGCATCTGCTGGACTCCATGACAGACCGTTGATGCGGGTATTACAGTGCGAGAGGTTGTGACGCGCTATTGAAGATGACCGGACGGCGCCCCGCGGATCAGGATGTAATAGCCTGCTCTGTTTTCTTGTGATCATATGTATTACTCGTCTGTATCACTTCCTCTGTAAAGTTTCTTCACCATCAGGTGCAGGGGGGTGACAGTATGTAGGGCTTACAATCGCGTTATTTGAAGTAAGTGCCTGTGGAAACACCAACATAGACATTTTTCCACTAGAATTAATGATTTTACTGAACATATCGGTTTTGAGTCGAAACTATGAGTGTTTTGTAATTCAAACATACTGATTTAACCTACATATATTTCAGGTGCTGAGTTCATAACTTACTAAAATGATTAGAAATATCACATCCGTTTTTTGCACTGATTAAGCAAGATTTGTTCTATTCTGTTGGTCACATTTGGAGATAACGTAAATATTTAGAAGACAGAGCTAACAGCACAGGTATATATTCAATGATTGCCGAAAACAGCATTCGGCAACTAAATTGTGTTAGTCAAGTATGTTCTAATTAAGCAATTTTAAAACTTCGTTCTAGAACTTCTCAAGGATAATGCAAGCTGTAAACATACTGCAAATGCTACAAAAAAAGAAACAATTAATTTTTTTTCGTAAATAAGTTATTTTATTAAATATTGAACACAGCGCGATTATTAGCTACTTCAATGAAGCTTGTTTATCACAAAATAATCATTAAACCTATTATTTTTGTTCTATTATACTAGGTGATTATTTTCCGTAACACGTGTCTGCTGTTGGTATTAATCCAGGCACCTACCATCCACCCACCACCCCTGAAAAATACTTTGAAATAAGAATATCGTTACCACATGGAAGCGTCCGAGCTTGTCTCCTTACTTGCTCTGTGATTCGATGCATCCTTCTGCGTGCGCAATTTTTACGTTCGGCGGTGTACCCAAAATATTTACAAGGGCCTTTTATTATATGCAATAGGTGAATGGTAGCGTATCGTAACTGAATAACTTTGGCTGTTGACAAAAACGACAAGGATTATATCGACGATATTGTTACATTTACCGGACATTCAAAACTATTCTGTGAAATTATTCATCCGGTAGGCGTGACTGGTATTTTATAACTGAAAGGCACACTTATATAACCAAAGCTGAATTGTCCAATTTATCAGCAAGTTTTAATACGTTAAATTTAATTTCAAACTTGAAAAGCAGAAATTAAATTAATTAAAACATTTCGTTCAAGGTATGAAGGGAATAAATGAGCCGCATTTCCCGGTGCAATAATTATAAAGCGTCATAATATCATAATAAATCTTTATAAAGTATTGCCATTATGAAAATTAATCAACCATAATATAACATTTTAAAGAACACTGTAAAATAATGATCAATAGTTATCATTTTTAAAAATAAAGTACAAAAATTAACACGAATATTTTCCATTGGGCGTATTTCGTTTACTATTTCATCAATGATAATTGTGTCAGTTTCAGGATTATAGAAGAATTCTAAAATATTTCAGGGTATGATGACTTCGTATATATTTCAAAGATATTGTTAAATAAAAATTTTGCTATCCACGCAAATACTTCAAGAGAAAAAAAAATTTTTTTTTAAGAATAAATGCAAATTATTAACCTAAAGTGTCTATTTTTGCAGTCTTTAATAAACATATCCTGTTACCTTCCCATTACTGAGTAGTTCATTGAAGAAATTTGAACGGATGGAAGCAGATATCATTCCTAAAATTCAATCCAAATATTTTGTTTGTAATATCCACTGGGTTCGAATGGTTCGTAAGCGAAATTGCTTATATTTCTAACTTAGTATAGAAATACAAATTGAATATGTAATGCTTTTCCTAAACCTTCTGCGAATCACTGGTTGAATGAATAAAACTTACTAAGTCTTTTTCAAATGTTTAAAATTTTCATTTGCTCGTCAGCCATTCAGATAACAACTGCAGCTTTGTTCTTGCCCTTTAAATTCATTTGATTTGTTTGTCATTTCGCGTCATCACTCAGCCCTGCATATTATATGTTTCATTTAAACGACTGAACATTAAAATCCGTTCCTTTAACCATTATTGAGTTGAGGAGCTGGTATCTGCATGTGGTAACGAAATCGTGTGTTTAATTTATTATTTTATTGGTTAGGAACTACAAGACTGTCAAAGCATTTAACAATTGGTCTTTAATGAAGAATCTGAGAGTACGCAATATTTTCTGTCGTTGTTGCTAAAGAATGGTATAAATACAACTGGTGCCAGAATATCGCAAGAGTTAGCTCCTGGTATGCTTATTAGGAAGTTGTATATGAGTATTTCTTAAGTGTCAATCGCCTTCAGTTTCGCTGTGAATAAAATCGTCAATATTGAGTTTTTAGTTTCTTTTTAATATACAGCTTTCTTATATACAAACGCTACGCTACATTGAGTCTGTTTTACTTAATGAATATATAACATAGCTTCAATTAACGATGTGTTGTACATTTCACGACTCCTTTATAGGTTATTTTTAATTTAATTTAAATAAATCTTTACTATTGTTGGACCTTTTAACTTCCACATATACAACATTTGTTAGAAATTTTTTTAGGCTTGTGTAAACTCCCTTGCCTGTTTAACAGTAGAGTAGACGATAAAGTGCACTCTCCTTGCTGCTAGACTCTTAACTGCAACTAACCTTGTGTAAATGGGCCTATAGGGCTACACTGGAATTATATCAGCTATATTTGTGCTATTACGTATGCAGTCAGTTGTAGTAATTACACTGAAAATTTATGATCTTTGAATGAATAGTGCAAGGGAATGAAAGACTGGATGGAGATTTTTGGATATTTGCCATTGCGAAGCAGGTGTCTGTCATGGGAAAACAGGACTGAACACGAAAAATTCTTCAATAAGACTAGTAACCTATGGACGAAAAAAATAATTTATGTATTCAACACTGGAAAATTCCAAGAAGGAATAGAGTCAAAAACAGAACAGCAACTAATTACGAAAAATATGTGTGTATATATACAAAACCAACAGGTAACGCATTGAAAACTACACCAGCTTGCATTCCGCCGTGTCTGGTAAAACTGCTGTGTTTGGGTGCCATTTCTTTGTTGTGTTGTCCTATTTTACTGCTACTTATTTCATCAGTGTTGTCCTAATTTTTCCCAAGCAGGTCTCTGGCCGGTGTAGTTTTCTATGTGTTTTCTGTTGGTTGCATTAATATACACACATTTTTCGTAATTAATTGCTGTTTTGTTTTTTGGCTATTCCCGCCTGGAGTTTCTCAGTGTTGTAAACATATGTTTATTTTCTCGTCCATGGGGTATTTGTCTTATTTAAGTATTTTATCGCGTTCAGTCCGGCTTTCCCATGACATACATCTGCATCGCAGTTTCAATTGTCCAAAAATCTCCATCCCATTACTGAAAATTTAACTGAACATTGTCTACTTCCTATGCTGACCACAAAATAAAACTAAGGAAGGTATTGCAGAATAGAATTTTTGGCTAACATAAAAATGTAACAATTTTTTTTTGTATATGAAGATATTAAAAAAATTAACTTATGAATTAGTCACCTGATTTGAAATCAAGACAAATATTATGAAACAATAAAATATTAAAAACAAAAATGAGAAAGAAACCTTTATAACCAGGGAACCTAATTACAACAATCATGGAGAAAGTGGGAAGCGAGTGAAGATATTTCGGCGACTCTTAACAGCGATGTCTTTAGAGCCGATGAGGGTGTTTGAGGTGAGTATGGAGAAGCGCTGGAATGAAAGGGTGGGGGAAACGGGCGATCCCCGAGAAAACACGCCGACCAGCGGCATCATCCGGCACGATTCCTACATGTGAAAATCTGGGAGTGACCCGGCCGGGATTGAATCCGATTCGCCTTGATAGGGGGCGAGCAGGCTAACCGCTCAGGCACCGCTGCCCCAACTATTCTGGTGTTCGGAACATTATACAATCGAATATAAGTATATATACAGAATTTTCTTCGACTCAACCGACAACCTACGGAAGCGTGTTATAAAGATTATGGGTAACACAAAATTTCATAACACAAGTAGGCTATGCAGCCCCATTTCGGAGTTACAGGGACGTAAATGAAATAAAACACAATTTGTAATTACTGAATATCTTTAATGCTATTGACTACATTCATGTTTTGTAAGTCCCACACAATCTGTTCAAAATGTGCCAAATCTGACTATAAGTAGACACTGCTAGTGTGGTAGGCGTGGCCAGTCTGTGTTAGTGTGTCGAGACGAGTGGTCGTGCAACAATGCCAGGAATGTTTACACATGCAGAGTACGCTACATAGTGTTCGTTTACGGACACCGTGACGGAGATGGGCGTGGTGCAGCATCTGAGTATCCGCGCAGGTGAACTGGAAGAGGTGGGCCAGTCCCATGGCCGGCGCGCTCTCCAGTACCGCTCCCCGTTGGACTTTTTCTTCTTGGGCTGCCTGAAGAGCAGAGTTTACAGCAGACGGCGATCAGACACACGAGAACAGTTGCTACAGGCGATAACCAGTGGCAACACGCCATGGTAGGTTACAACGTATCGCAGCATGTTTGCGGTCAGATGAAGTACATTTTGAACAGCTCGTGTGAGGCATTCAACATGAATGTAGTCAGTTGTGTTAAAGACATTCTGTAGTTCCAGTTGGTGTTTTATTGCATATTTACATCCTTGTAACTCTGAAATGGGGCTGCATAGCCTACTTGTGTAGATGGCATTTTTGTTGCCAATGAACTGCATAACACGCTGCCGAAGTATGTCGGTTGAGTCGCGGAACATCCTACATTATATATATATATATATATATATATATATATATATATATATATATATATATATATATATATATAATGCATGGCAAATTATCAGCAATATAAATTTGAAAGTCCGCTACATAATATTCTATAGCAGACACTAATAAAAACGCACATAATGCATAACATAAATACAAATAAAACACACAAAAATTTTTTTCCAAACAGCAAAGACAACGCAATCGTAAAACAGTCAACAGCAGTGAATATGAGATAGAAAAAAAAACCTGTCCTCAGGTGATAATATAATGTTTGATTTGTGAGCTTGGACTAGTCATGATATTCTGGGGAGGAATCAAGACATAATGAATTAAGGAACGTCACTCTATTCCGGTACTGACTCCACCAAAGAGTGAAGAGAAGTCGGGTACCGAAGCTGTAGGGTTCTCCACGGCTAATTGCTATTATAAGCTGTTTACGGTCAAATGAGCATTTTTGAGGGCCTAGTAAGTTTTTCCTTTCAGCCATATGTAATCCTTTAACCACCTTTTTAAGCAAATACTGCCATGGAAGTAATAAACACAGTGTGTAGATTCCACCGCACCAAGAAGTCAACGTCTAAAGCTAAAATTAAATATATTTATTGACTATTATTCCAAATGACAGGGCTTTCAGAAGTGCTCACTTTTCCGTGAATAGCCTATATGTAGCAAGGCCGCTTGTTTTTACCAATATTTTGTATGCAATTGACTCTCCATTAATAATAAAAATTTAATATATTATATATCCACATGTTTACAAAAATACGGTGGTTTCATGTCAAAATACCAAAAATCCTTTACCACTCAGTAACTTTCATGCAATTATTCAGTCTATTTAGCATGAATGTCTATGAAGGAATTATAAGCTAGCAAGACTGGTACTTTCAGACATGGGTTAGTAAAGTATTTAAGTAACTGTATCTATAAGTTAGAAACTGATTGCACGTAGTGTTACTTACAGTAATGAAGCAGACAGAACATACATTTTATGTGAAAATAGAACAATTTAAATTACACACAAATAGAATTTAACAATTCAGGGTTTCATATAGGGGGATTCACCTTTCAGCTATACAAGTATTCACATCACTACAAACAATAGAGCACTTGAGACATCGATGGAAAAAGTAGAGGTAAAAGTGAAACAGAGCTTTACCAGTTAACTGCATTGCACACAGGGCATCGCCATGGTAAAAATATCTAGTTTATAATCAACTTTAAGGTTTTGTACCTGTAAATGGCATACGCGTTACTGATATAACTACCGCAAATCCTGCTGTCATGATTGTAATTCAGAAATTTTCATGACATTTAAACCGTCTCTACGTCTGTAGATATGGCCAGGTTTGTCACGTTAAGGTGTCCTCAAAGTTTTCGAGACTAACGTCCGTATGCCTTAAATCTGTTTCTTGGTAGTTGTTTAATAAGGCATAGCATGGGTCGTTAGAATACTTTTTCCAACAAGTTCGCTGAATCTGACTGTACGCCATACTGCATAACATAAAAGTCACGTGTACATTTTGTGTAACTGCTATACAGCAAAATTTGCATGGGTGTTTCATACTCTCTTCCAAATATTACAATACTATTGTCATTAAACTTTGAAAGACAATTGAAGTAGTGATAACATGTTATTTATTCTACAAACAAATTTTCTTTTATTTAAGATTTAGCAAACTTCGAACATTTGGAATTTGAATTCTGCAGCGTTTTGTCTCAGAGCTCAGGTTAAGCGAGTATAACTTAATGTTGATTATCTTATACATCTAAAACTGAGAATTATAGGAAACTGTATTCACAAATTTTCATAACTGTTCGAAAATGGTTGTAATAACTTTTACCGCATATAGTCCTTCACGTTAAAAATGTATCAACTGATGCATAATGAGATATTTATGACTTCTACTAACATATGATCTTATCTAATTTGAGTTATTTCTGCCGGAAGTAAATGTGCTATAATAAAAGTAGAGCCAAGCCCTTGCGTTAGAGTTTGTTTGATGGCGGTCGGCCTAAGTATTTTCAACATAGTAATAGTTATTACATTCATTAAAAACCATGACACAAACGTATGCTCAGTTCTGAAGATCTGTAAATCCTTTCAAACTTGGCATTATTAATACAAATCTTTGAAGACCGAATCTACTTTCCATGCTGTAGAAAATTGCCTCGAGTTTACTTCCAGTATTATTATGGTTTATAGTGAAAAATATTTCGCTTTAAACGACTCAAACTTCGAGACACATTTGTAGTAAGGCAGTGTGGTACTTAGATTTACTTTATAGTTTCGTAAGTTTGCAGGGTCGAAATACATTACTCTATCTATTTAAATTCATTTTCGATTATTTATCTATATTTATTTACCTGCAGAATACAAATACAGAAGTAAAACCTACAAATCTGACCTTACTTTCTTTAGACTTCAACCTAATTGAAACCATTTTTGACAAATATATTTTCAGCTCATTCGACAAAATAAGTTGTATAAAATACATTATGTTGGTACTGTAAATATTGTTGAGCCGTTACTCGTTACTATATATATATATATAGTACTGGATATTAAAAAATATTCTTCAAGTAAATTAAACCAATAACCACAGATTATTAGAAAATATCACACGTTCTCACAAATTGGCAGATGTATTCCGGAAGCTAATCTAGACGGGAGTTGCTGTCCAGAACTTAAAATGTGTTCAAGCTTTTGAGTGACAAAACTATTTTACGCGCTTAATAACTGCAGTTATAAATATTTATTTAAGCCTCTTACAATGCATAATATGGCCATAAAACTAAACAATATTTCATAATCGCATAAAACCAATCGGAAATATCTAATCATCTTTATTTTAATGAGTTGCGCACATAAGGATTCTTTATTATTTCTTATGCAGGGTTTACTTAACAATATATTTCAAAATAGTTATTAGTTTTTTATGTCAACAGAGACGGAGTAATGCAAAGCAAATTCAGGCAGGCAACTAATGAAAGGTTTCATCATAAGAATCAGATTAACACTAAATTAAGATACTTAAGTTATGCATAAAATCATTGTTTCAAAAAATCCATGAAATATTCCTTATTCTTAATTTTATAATAATGTAACTTCCCACATATTAAATCAGAATGTTTATGTCATACTTTCATGCAGATGCGGATAAACACGAAGGTATTTATTTAAAATTTAGAATCAGGCGTGAAGACGAGTTGTTAAACATGAAGGTAGAGTTATAGCCATTTACCAGGTGCTGGTGGCTTCGGAGATATGCTTCTGGGTTCTGGTGTTTTGGGAGCACTCACGTGCACCGTTATATCTGCCTGCGACTGTGGTGAATCTTTTCCTTCGACTTTTTTACTATCTTCACCATTTTCTCCCTGCTGTTCCTTGGCTTCCTCTGTTTTTTTCGTGCCCGGTTTGGGCTGCTGCTCCGGGTACACTTCGTCTTCTTCGGAAGAGTCTTCCGGGATCGGCGTTCTGGCGCGGAAGTCCTTCCTCGGCAGGCTGGAGAAATCCAGGTCGGCGGGGGCGGCTGTAGCTGGAGCTGCTGGTGCTGGAATAGGGGCGATCTTCTGCTGGAGGGCGGACGTCAGCAGGGAGGTCACCTCCGGAGGGTCGATGGCGACGGCAACACTGACGTGCGGCCTCGGCCTGGCGATCGACGGCGAAGGCGCGTCACGCTGCGTTTGCGACGCCTGGCTGTTGACGCTGCTCTGCCTCTTGTCGTACTCCTGCTTGATCTTGGCCATCTTGAACTTGGCGTAGGCGACGCGCGCCGCCGGCGACACAAGCGACAGCTTGGGGTTGTACTCGAGCAGCTGCTCCGGGTCCATGGACGAGAGCGCCTCGCTCTGGTTGGCGATGATGTGGCGGCGCAGGCTCTGGCGGGATCGCCGGTCGTTCGCCTCGTTCGCCGAGCCGATGGGATCACGCACCACGGTGCTGCTGCGCACCATCGCGTTCCAATCCTTCTTGCCCTTGGAGGAGCCAGTGCGCTTGCCGATGGCCCGCGCGATCTTGCTGAACACGTCGCGGGGCTCCTTCTGGCTGATCACCTCCTTCAGCAGGCCCTCCACGAAGCCGATCTGGAAGTCCTTCTGCAGCCGGCGCTCCATCACGCGCCCTTTCTTGCCGGCAACTGCACAGTCGTCAAATACACACCGCCGTGACCACCACTCCTGTTCACAACATACACTAACAACACTATACTCATCACCACCGGAATGGGAGCCACGGTGGTGTAGTCGTTAGACTACTCGTTTCCCATCTAGGCGAACCGGGTTCGATTCCCGGCGATTGCCGTACGATGCCACTGGTCGACGGGTTTTCTCGGGGATCTCCCGTTTCCCTCGCCCCTTCATTCCGGGGCAGCCCCGTACTCACCTCGCTTCCCACTCATCGGCTCTCAAGACCTCGATGTTACGAGCCACCCAAATACCTTCACTCATTCGCTACCGGAATGTTTCAGCGTATCATATTAACAGCAAAAGGCAGAATCACGGACAAGTAACCACCTGATTTTTTAAGTGTTCCTTATATCCACTTAAAAATATATGCTCTTATAAGCTATTCAGGGTAAAGTGAGCACTTTTTAAGCCCCTCCCAAACGACATTTAACCCCTAATAAGTATATTTTATTGCAGTCTCAGACGTTAACTTTTGAGAGTGATGAAATTTGTACACTGTGTTTATTAGTCATAATGGAATCCTTATATTAAAAATTGTCGGGAAGGTAGAAATTAATTGAAAGGAAAAATTTAGCAGGGCCTTAAGAAGTGCTCACTTTACCGTGAATAGCCTTTATAGGTTGTTCACGGTTAAATGAGCACTTTTGAAAGCCCCACTTAAGATCTACTTGTCCGCACGTTGTGTATTCCTCCGCATTATGCAAAATTAACATTGCCATGGGCCTCGTCACTTCATTCATGCGTCGGTGAAGTGAAACTGTGGAATTATTAGAAATGTAAATGTGTGAGAAATCTGCTCATTCTTACACTTAGACGCATTAAAAAAAACAGAGAGGAAATGAAATAATTTAATTTGCATAAATGGTTACCTAACACTATTTATGTGACATTAAAATACGGAAATATGTCACATCCTTCATCACCAATTTGACTGGGCGCTTTTCACTCAGTGCGCCGGTTAAAGTATATGCAGGCAGGGGAAGTGATTTTTTTCTAAGATTGATTTCAAAAGTGCTCACTTGACCGTGAACAGCCTATAGAATCACGTCTTAAGTAGGATACTGACGCGCGCTGTCGCGGTCGACGTTGGGCGTTCGCATGCCGTTCTGGCGCAGGATGTCTATGAGCTCGTAGCGCAGCGACGAGATGTCCTGGCGGATCTCCATGACGTCGTCCTCGGTGACGCCGTAGTCGTCCCTCTTGGTCTGCTCGGCGGTGACGTAGCGACGCACCAGCAGATGCATCACCGTCTCGTGCCGCTCCAGGGCCTTCTGGCGCGTCTTGTCCTGCAACACGCCGGTAAACACCCCCCGCGACCTTAAGGACTAACGGCGAGGCGGGCCGCTTGTTCGTCTCCTCTGCGCGTGCACCCAACACTGACCTACCGCAATCGCACACAACTGTCAAAGTCGCGTGGTCAACACTGATCAACGTGTTTGTTTATACCTTGATTTTAAATGACAAGCACTCTGGTATCAAACTGCGTTTCAAATTCGTTACAAATCAGTTTTCTAACCTAAGATTCTAACCTAAGACGTGTTGGCAGAAAAGCAGTTCAATGTTGGGACACGGAGATTGATTGTGAGCAGCCAGTGGGGTTGGTCTATCTCGTCTTTAGTCTATGGAATGAATTGCGTAAAGGCGACGATATAATTGTGGTATGTGCATGGGTCACCCTTCCGCTCTTATGCCTTGGACACCCAATATACCTCCACCAATGGGGCGCCCTTATCCGACAAGTTATGGGCTTTGGAAACGTATCACTGTGGGTAAATTTCCGTTATATAAAATCAAGAAAAGAGTTAGCCGTAATATGTTTCGACGAAGTTGGTTTTATTGACTACTTACTGTGTTTTTAATAACAAAATATTTCGAATAACACTTTTTTTTTTAGACGATTTTTCGTATAGTAACGCACAGAAACCCCAAAATCAGTACATGTGTAATTTCTACATATATATGTATATAATAAACTAAAAAATTACTACCTTAAAGTTAACTGAATTTAATTTTAAAGATAAACCTGCCGTTAAGATTTGGCTGAAAAAAAATTTCGACGATATATAAATGTAATTATAATAACAGTAGATAATATTATTCTGTTAATTTCAAGACATTTGTTTTGCCATATTCACTAATACTAGGTTTCATTCCCCTGATTTTTTGCAAAGAGCGGACATTTTTTAAATTTAATTATATAGACTATAAAAATTCGCCCATTCGTATAAACAGGCAGGTAGTAGATTTTTATGTTTGTAAAATACGCAAGACCTTTCCATAGACCTTAATGAGTGTGAAAGTGGTTTCGGAGCGAAAAGTGTTCGTCTCTCACCATCACTGACTGACTGTGCTTGTCTCCCTTGCGGCAGCCAACCACCGTGCACATCATCTTGGGCGTTGGGATGATGTTGAACGGCGCTGGAACGGTGTCCCCTTCTTCAAAGTAGCTCATCCACAACTTGCTCCTCGCGAACTTCCACTCTTTGTCCGAGTGCTCCTGCAAAATAATAATAATAATAATAATAGAGGGGAGTGAACCGAGTGACGGGCTTTCCAGCTGGGATCCGTAGGTGCCCGTCATCCCCGGACATGACATAAAGTGAGATCCTAGGATGGAGCGGCGCTGGAATACAAGGGCAGGGGAAACGGGAGTACCCCGAGGGTCCAGCACGATTCCCGCATGCGAAAATCCGGTAGTGAACTCGCCGGGGATCGAGCCAGGTTCGCCGTGGTGGGAGGCGAGCGCCCTAGCCACTGCGCCACCGCTGCCTCTGTAATAATAAACATTGTTAGACTCGTTTTAAGGGACACGCCGTAATCTTCATGCAATCAGTACTTTTTTAGACCACTTTATGTATAGATGGAGATTTTTGGATGTCCACCACTGCGATTCAGATGTCTGCCATGGAAAAACAAAACTGAACACGAAAAAAAACTTAAGGAAGACAGGTAATTAGGGATAGGGAACTTTCTTGAGTTCGATGACCTGTAGGCTAGACTTCACAGTCCTGTGTACACTCGAGCGAGCCTCAGATGTGTGTTCATTGGCTGCTGCCCCAGAGAGTAGCCAGCGTTACTCGACACCTGGCAGAATGGGATTCGTCATATGTTTACTGGCAAGTCTCCTATTGGCTCAGTGTCGAATAACCTGTGATCCAATTGTACATGTGAATTCACTGCATATGTGTTTGACTTCTATCGTGTCCCAAAATGAATTCGCGAAATTTTCCTATCCCTACAGGTAACCTATGGACGAGAAAATAATATATTTAAAAAATATTTCTCGTCACAGGTTACTTGCCTTACTTTAGTAATTTTTTCGTGTTGAGTCTTTTTTTTTTTCATGACAGACCTCTACATTGAAATGACGAATGTCCAAAAATCTTCATCTACTCATTCATACCCCATTGCACAATTCATTCAAAGATCACACTTTATGTATTGCTTAGCCCTATCAGGCAGTTTGTCTTTTACCGCGAGAAACGTAGGTGATCGTTTAGTTTGTAATAACGAAGAAATTTGGGCTACGAGATAGCTATCTGCTGCACAGACATGGCGGTCGAAGTATTCCTTTTAAACTGCCCGCTGCGGAGTAGAAGATCTCTTTTATGGCTTCGGGGGCGTCTCGTTGGGTAAACAGGATTAAAACATTGCAAGAACCTCGGCACGACATGCCTCTGAAACACATACGCGGTGCGCCTAGAATAGCGAAAATAAGTTTACGTTTGTGAAATAGCTAATAAAATACACCGGGTTATGCCGCATGAATTAACAGAACGTAGCAAGCACGCGTTTCTGCAAGTGCAGCTAAAAATGCGAAGGACTTTATCATGGTTCCCTTGGCATCGGAATTACTTTTAAAAGCTTATAACTTCAGTTGGCTTTATTTATATGTCATGATTAAGGTCCTGCGTGCAAATTTTCAACCACTGCAAGCACGAGTCCTTTTCCTTTGTGACCTGGTGTCAGAGAGAGCCTCCGACACTGGTGCATAGGCCACCCCGTGCTACTCCCTCGTTTTCATGACACTTGCTGGTTTTCCTAAGGTCCGTTCAGGTTGCACAAGACCGCGGGGTGCGAGCGAGCTCTGTCGTGCTGCAGAATGCCGCCAGGAGCACGCCGCCGTACATGTGGTGAAAACGGGAACCTACGCCCTTGCTGACTTATCGGTAGCCCGACAGTGCGCCCTGCACAACCACAAGAAATATTCTCGGACGTAACTGATGGCGACCCGAAATATAACCCCGGGTGCAAAAGCCTTCTGTCGTACGTGAATATGCGCTGTAGTTGTGTTAGCGTAAGCTTCCTGGAACACTAGTGCAAGAGTTGCGCAAGTGCCATTTAACAAAATGTGTGCCCCCCTCCCCGACCCTTTCTCGTATATGTGTACCCCGTCCACCCCTCCCCTCTCCCCATCTGTTCTGTGATTGGCTGTGCCCCTTCTCATCCACTCCCCCACCACCTACTTCCCCTACGAGGTCTGCTGTGATTGGCTGTTGGTAGTTCCAGCAGATGGCTTACCCCTCCTTCCCCTGGACGTGTGTTTATGATTGGTCAGATGGTTGTTGGAGCAAGAAAGGCACAAAGGACATTTTGAGAGAGTAGATGTTACATCTTCGGTGTCTTGCGAGAAAATGATCAATCACAGTACACCTCCAGTGGTGGGGGTACACACAGGCGGAAGGGGGTGGGGATAGGGCGCACGCATTTTTTGAAATGGTACTTCTCCCACTCTTGCACTGATGGTTCAGGAAGCCTATGCTCACACTGCTGGTACTCACTTCTGTCCCCCAAGTCCGGAGACGACTATCATCAATACCGGGTGAAGTGTGATTGTATGCTCGCCATGGAAACTGAGCCTTTTGAAAGCCCTCCTTAATATATAATTGTATGAACATTGTGTATTATTCTAACATGTATAAAACAAACTTTGCTATCGCCATGATCACTTTATCCATGCGTCGTTCGAGTGAAACTGTTAGAAAAGAAAATATTTCTCCAATCTGCTCGTTCTTTCACTTATATGCACTGAAAAAAACAGAAAATAAAGAAATAATTTCGGTATTCACAAACGTTTACCTGACACATCAATGTCAATTTACCTACTTTCCCTATTTTATTACTAACTTAATTTGGGCACACGGCAGTCAGTACACCCGTTAAAATACATGCAGGTAAGAGGCAGTGACCTTTTTCAAAGGTTGGTTTAAAAAGTGCTCAATTAATCTTGAACAGCCTATAATCGGGAAGGACAATGTGGCTCCATTCCTGCATTCACTCTCCCCATATTTGGCTTACCACTGCAGACATGACGGGCTATGGCGTGGAATCAGAGGCAAATCGACGCAGAGGACACATTTACTGTGGTCTACCCTACAAGCCTCAACTCGGGAAAAAAGGTTTTACACATGAAATATATGTATAAGAGTGGGGGGTAGGGGAGTTAGGGTGGCCAGCAGGATCATCCACGACCATCCTCATCTTCCTGGTAGTTAAAACAATTAATCTTACAAAAAAGGTGATGGGACAGCAAAGTAATTAAAGTAAATAACAGTTATAAAGAGAGGCTGGCTGTAACCATGCAAAATAATGTTGAATAATTTTGTGGTCAGAGAGAAATCCAAATACCAAACACATATAGGAAAATCAAGAACAAAGTAATGGAATGCTTATGCCCCCGTATTCCCCCAAAAAGGGGACAGGAGCAGGGTTTATAAGGAAGCATAAAAGTCCTTTAGCTGGTCACATAAAAATAAATTATCCGGTGAATGACCCCCTGGGATCTTGCACATTTTAGTGTAGGCCCCACTAATGCCATAATCTGTAATAATGTTGTGGTAGGTTCAATTGCTGGAATTCTTCGGATACACGTGCCTTCATGTTCTGTAATTAGAATTATCGAGCCGGAACCTCGCTTACACAATGTAAGGTTTTCGTACATCCGTGCCTGAATATATTTTACTGTGTTCATGGAACAGTCTACACGAGAGGCTGTTTATCACCCCACCCAACCACTCACGTAGTACAGTATATGGCCTTGTTGAAATGTCTCCAACTGTTGGGATAATGCCTCTCTTGACGTCTTGGCATACTGCAAGGTTAAATGTATGTAGTAATCACTGTACTGCACTGTATTAGTAGGGAATAGCTAGTTGATGGCCAAGGGCATCGGGCATCGGAGCCAGAGCCGGGGGAGGCCACCATATTGTTACATCATCCGACCGCCATCTTGGATGTCATTGATCTTTCACCCGACCCGTGTGACGTTTGACCTTGATTTTATCCCTGAGGACCTTTGACCTTAAAAACATTTAAAAAAAACCTTAAACAATTCCAAAACTCCTCAAAAAACCAAAAACTCTAAAAAATTATAAAATTATTAAAAAAATTATTAAAAGGATCCTCAGAAATAACCAATTTCCCCCCAGAAATACTGACAGAGTTCAGCGACCCAAGTACCAGGGGTTTTTTCCAAGAATTTTTGAAATTTTTAAAAGTTTTTTAGTGTTTTTTTAGGTCAAAGGTCCTCGGGGTCAAGGTCAAAGGTAACACGGGTCGGAGGGAAAGGTCAATGACATCCAAGATGGCGGTCAGGTGACATAACAGTATGGCGGCTCCCCCGGCTCCGGCTATGATGCCCGATGCCCTTGGCCGTCAACCGGCTTTACGCTACTACTCACTGTGAATTTTTTTTTTTAAAGTCCTAGCAGTTACTACTCACTACTCTGTTCATGTAAGAGTTAAATTTGAATATCTTACATTTTAAACTTTCATGATTAATCTTTGAATAAAATACGCGTTTTTTAAATATATAATTACACACCAGAGTATTAAATTAATCTTGTTATGTTATTAAATAACCCTCTTTTTAAGTCTCTACTGGAGCGTTATTTCTTCATAATATCTTGGGCTTCGTTAAGTTAAACAAACTATACTCCTTTCACGGTTACTTCCAACTTTTCTGCAGCCCTGCTAAAGTTCTACGGCCAGTATTTTCCTCCGCCTCATACAGCAAGCTTAGAAAGCTCAGTGTAATAATAATTTACATAAGAACTATTTCTTACTAGGCATTGCCAAAAGTATATCTTCTGTGTCTTTATTCATATTATTTATAAATGATATATTATAATTTACATATAAATGTAAGTAAAAGTTAAACTTAATTAAAAATAAGGTACTTTCACGTTCACTGAAGTATAAAATGTTTGTGATACATGATATATTTAGGAAACAACCAAACACTTCATATATTGCGTGTTTTTTCAAAGGTTTGATTAAAAAATTATGAATAAACCGCAAACAGACTATATTTATATATTCCAGTAATATAAAATCCTTATTGACTTTGTTTGCATATATATATATATATATATATATATATATATATATATATATATATATAACAACTTTAAAGTTTTTACTAACCAAAATGCACAATTTTTTCGACAACTCCTTCTTTGCGCCGTCCAAAACTATCTTAAATCAACAGTTTATATATCTTTGGCCAATAAAAAATTGGGTTTAGCTGTGTTGGGAACAATGCCGTTTGTTTTGCGTCAACACATCTACGTTGACGCGCTCGGACGCCTCGATGTTTATTTTACGTCCCCGGCACCGCTTCACTCGATCATGTGGGGTTTTTATGGGTATGCCTGAATTGATTCTGAGATGCTCTTTCCAACCGTATACGATTTCTGTATTTCGACTTGGCTTTTTGACGAATATAGGCCGAAATTGTGTTACGTTTTCTTAATTTTTTTACATTAAACGCATACAATTTCATCATAACCACGCCACACAAATGTTTTTATACACGCAATCGATTTATCTTGACGAGAGCTGCCGACTGAAACTCAAACGAGCGTCGTAGCTTCTCCTAGTCACAAGTTATACTACGCGGAATTTATAAGACGCAGCGAAACGAACTCAACATTGCGGCTCCTCCCCACCCCCCCCCCTTCCTTCTGCTACCAACATGAGCCTTCACAGTCCTCACTCAACGTAACATATTATTTGATCCTTTAGCTATCGAATGGTGTAATTGAATTTTGAATGTATAGCATAGATTCGGAGCTGCAATGCCAAACCGTATCCCCGGATTTTCTTATCATCGGATTTTCTGGATTGCCTCCCACTGTGCTTGCAAATTTAAAGACGTGTTCACGTCACAACACAATGCATTTATTGGCTTCAACAAACCTTCTCTCAGCATGTTTACAAGCAGCAAGGCGAGGTAGAGAATGCCTTACCGATATGATCTGGTAGGAGTTGGACATCATGGCGATGAGCATGTTGAGGAGCACGATGATGTTGATGACGGAGTACGATCCGAACATGAGCATCGCCCAGAACCTGGTGAAGCTCTTGATGCCCGTCAGCTCGAAGTTCATGAGGTCGACGAGGCCGAAGCTGGCCCAGAACAGCGACTGCGAGGTCTCGAACATGCTGCGGACGTACGACCACACAGACTATAGGCCGTCCCCGGTAAAAGGAGCACTTTTGAAATCAACCTTTGACTAATGCCACTGCCCCTGTCTGCGTATCTTTTAATGGAAACATTGACTGTGACGCGCCCAGACAAGTTGGCAACGACAGAAGAAAGTAATTCCATTTGTTAACGTTTAATGGAAACATTGACTGTGACGCGCCCAGACAAGTTGGCAACGACAGAAGAAAGTAATTCCATTTGTTAACGTTTAATGGAAACATTGACTGTGACGCGCCCAGACAAGTTGGCAACGACAGAAGAAAGTAATTCCATTTGTTAACGTTTAATGGAAACATTGACTGTGATGCGCCCAGACAAGTTGGCAACGACAGAAGAAAGTAATTCCATTTGTTAACGTTTAATGGAAACATTGACTGTGACGCGCCCAGACAAGTTGGCAACGACAGAAGAAAGTAATTCCATTTGTTAACGTTTAATGACTAGTGTCAAGTAAATATTTGTGAACACTGAAATATTTTATTTTACTTTCTGTTTTTTTAATTCATATAAGTATGAGAATAAAAAAATTTGTAGTATATTTGCTTTCCTAAAAAAAAAAAAAAAAAAATTACAGTTGCCTTTGACAGACGTACGAATAAAGTGGTCAGATTAATGGTAACGTTAATTCTATATATGATGGAAGAATATACAGTATGCATACATGTAGATCTTAAGCAGGGCTTTCAAAAGCGCTCAACCTGTAGATGATCGGCTTAATAGACAGATGATTCCCAACTTAATTTGTTTCCGGGATAAAGGGATAATGCGAAATTTGAGAAGTATTAAAATGTGGCTTTTACTCCAGTTTTTATTCCAGTCTTCAATAATGTAGTTTCTTCTCGGTTAACTCAGCCCTTTTGAAATCAACTGTTGAAATACGCCACTGCCGTTACACTAACTGGGGTCTGCCCAGTAAAGTTGGTAATGATCGAGGGAAAGTAATTCCATTCCTTACCAATGAATGAAGCGTGCTATGGAAACTTTTGCGGATACTGGAATGATTTCTTTTGAGTTCTGTATCTTCTTTGCTCATATAAGTGTACGGATAAGCAAGTTGGTGAAGCGCTTACTTTTCTTAAAGTTTTGCAGTTTTACTAGATTGAGGCATGTATAAAGTAACGATGCCCATCGTAATGTTAACTTTACATAAGGAGGAAGAATGCGCAATGTGCACGGATTTCCAAAGTGCTCAGTTTACCGTGAACTGCCTGCAATCACGGTTAACATTAGTCTACATTTTAAAAAATACATTGAAACTTACAAAAGACCTACATTGCATACTTCGTTACCAATGCGGCAGTAGAATTGCTGGTCAGTGTTCTGCGCTTGTGGATGTTCATGTCTTTTTTATGCATATTTATTTGTTGGTGTGGAAATTTATATTCATGTTAAATGACTAATGCATATCACAGCATCATTCTGTGGGTAACACGAAAGACTTGCATCTCGGGAATATAAAGGTGCCAATTTTTTTTTTTTTTTTTTCGTTCGCATTGTCTGCTAAGAGTAAAAGCTTTCGACATATGCTGTTCGAAGTGCAGACCGCATGCGTGTGCCTGCGCATGTTTCCTTCTCAGATTACATATGGTGGAAGTCACATGGCAATGGGATGAAGCTTGGCGAGGAGGTGGTGGAGTACATACCGCAGCTCAGATATACTCCTTTTTGAGAGCATGCCACGTATGAAGATACAGTAATTTTGCTTGGCGAAGTTAGCTGTTTTAACATTGTTGTAAGTGTTGTGGGTGTAACTTTAGGCCAATGCATCCTCACAGTGTGTATATTTCTCCCCCGCAAAACTTTGAAACCTGTAGCCTAATAGTTTTATACATTATTTGGATTCTGTAGATATTTTTAATATGTAAGTAGTGGCTAGAGATATCGCTGCTCGTGGGGTAATCATATGGGAATTATTTTTGAGCTGCGTATATTTTAATATGTATAGGATGTTCAAGGTAAAATGAACACTTTTGAAAGCGATGCTTAGGTTATACTTGTATGTGTATTCTTCTGCTTATGAAAAATTAACATTGCCATACGGGTCTCATCACTTTATTCATGCGTCGGTCAAATGAAAGTGTGAAATTATTAGAAGAGTAAATATTGTACGAAACCGCTTATTTTTACAGTTATATACTTTTAAAAAATCAAAGCGAAAAATAATGGTTACCTTTCACTATTTTTTTCTAACTTACGTTAAGAAATGGAACTACTTCCTCTCCATGGAGAATGTGACTCAGTGCGCCCGTTGAAATACATTCAGGCACGGGCAGTGAGTTTTTTCTAAGGTTGATTTCAAAAGAGCTCACTTTTTCGTGAACAGCATTTAGACGGATGCATGTAAGGACCCCAGCTGTAACCCCGACACAGCCATGCCCATATTTTCTGAGTAACGTGACACTGAAATTGTCCACGTTCCCCGTATATTATCCACAGAGTATTTCTAAAAATGTATGTTACTGTTATATAATAATGTAAAGGTTAACTAAGGTAATCTTACTTTGAGAACCTCCTCCAGATGGAACACGCTTTGTCTTCATTATCGTAATCCGGCAGGCCTCCGGGAAGATGGAAACATCTGTTCCTTTCCAATACAGCGTAATATGACAGTAGCTGGTTCATTCCTGACCAACAGACATAGCAATGAGAATATCTGATAGTGTTAGTTGTATAACATCATATAGAATTTAAAATATGACATTGTGCATTAGTGCCCCATGAAATGTTTCTGAAAAATAAACTTAAAATTAAATTAAAATGTTTTGCATTAATTATCTTCGATAAAATTTTTGATCACTTCTCTTTTTGTATTAATTTTTCAAACATTAAAAATCTTATGCCACATGTACAAGTTCAAACTGTCAAACTACAAAAAAAAAAAAAATATGAAGGCATCATTATTTATGCAAAAACTGGAATCAGAATAAAAATCATGATATTACTGAAGTGTCCGAAACTATTAAATAATATAATACTTTATTTTTTCTTCTCCACTTTTGTAATACCTGAAGCGTAACTAACATGATCACTTATACACAAACCCGCCGTTATGAAATACATTTTACTTCATGGTAACAAAATTGAATATAAAGATATATAATAAACGAATCCTTAAAATAGTTGCTCCACGTTTTAGGCGCTATAGGCTTTTCGTGGTAAACTGAGCGTTTTTGAGGCCCTAGTTATTTTCGTTTTAGACATTTTTTATCCTCTAACCATGTTTTTAAAATAAATATCATTACTACGTAAGTAATAAACACAGTGTATATATTCCACCGCACTCGGAAGTTAACGTCTAAGAAAAAAAAATATCTATTAGCTATTATTCAATGTGAGAGGACTTTCAAAAGTGCTCACTCTTCCATGAATAGCCTATAATTGCGCGCACTTTGTGCATTATTTCTGCATATATATGTATATATATATAACATTGACATTGCCATGGACCTGATCACTTCATTCATGCATGAGACAAGTGAAACTGTGAAATTATTATAAAAGTAAATATTTTAAATTCTTTCTCACTTTTCCACTTATACGCATTAAAAACAAACACAAAGCAAAAAAAAATCATTTCAGTATTCACAAATGTGTCCCTAACACTTTAAATTCAAATCTTAAGACAAGTAAATACCTTCCCACCATTGCTTCGTTATCAACATTACTGGGCACTTTTCAGTTCATTTGCCCGTAAAAAAAAAATTTGTGCATGGAGGGGCGGTGACATTTTTAAAAGTTTGATTTGAAAAGTCCGTGATTAACCCTAAACAGCCTATAGTTTCCTGGTTTGGAATTATTATAACTTTATAATAGCTCTTGTTTGTTCGTGGCGACATTTTCACCTTCCCCTCACCTTGCACACCTAGTGGGGAAAATTGTTTGAGACTCTCGGAATCGACTGTAGCGTAATCTGCCGTTACTACCTCAAAACCGATGCACTTGTTTACAGTGCCATTAGCAGACAACTACGTTGTGAGTGCTAAGTGTAACTGTATTGCCTTTAGCGATCTCGCTTATTTTTATAACATGTGACCACCGTGGCAGAGTAGTGCCGGAATGCAAGAGCAGGGGGAAACGTGACCAAATTCCCGGAAAACAGCTTGCCTGGTCTACAAGAGTCCATTCCCGGTTACTTCAAACTTTCCTGAAGCCCTGCTGAAGTTACACTTCCAGGAAATTCCTCCGCCTCCTGAAAAAAGCTTAACCGAGTCTAGAAAATTACATCAAAGGGGCAACGCACCGAATTCGTGCACACTGAATGTAATAACATTTTGCACAAGAGCTATTTCTTACTAGGCATTACCAACACACCGGTTTTATCACTGTTTTTATTCATATTAATTATAAATGAAATATTGGTTTTATCGATAAAATGTAAGTAAAGGTTAAGTTTAACCTAAAATAAGGCACTGTAACGTTAACAGGAGTATAAAACTTAAATAACAAAATACGTATTTCATGGGGTGATTTTCTCCAAAAATGTTACGCTGCAAGGCAGTCACGCAGCAAGACAGTATTTCCCGAACACGTATGGTGGACGATGGTTCGGCAATGAAGGCCCATTTAATTGGCCGGCGCATTCACCAGACCTCAATAATTTGGGCTTCTTATGCAGTCACATCGAAACCGTGGTTTATGGAATTTCTGTGTAACGCGAAGCGGACCTTTCCCCGCGAATCATCGCAGCCTGAAACAGTGTCCGCAACACATCGGGGATGTTGTAAATGGCGCGAAAGTAAGTGCTCCGGCGGTCTCGGTGCTGCATGGACGTTGGTGGCCATCAATTTAAAAATATTATAAAAATAATAACAGACTTATGATGGCTGAAGGTCTGTTGTGTTGTATTGTGCATTGATCATTATATCTTACTCCTCGTGTAATACTGCAGTTGTCCGAACAATATATTACTTTCACTATTGAAGCCCTAGTTAAAATTTCTTTCTTTCAACCATTTTATACCCTTTTATCACCTTTTAAAATAAATATTTCTAAGCAAGAAATAAACACAGTGTGTATTTTACACGGCATTCGGAAGTTAATGTCTAAAGCTGAAATATGATGTAATTATTGACTATTATTTCAAATGAGAGAGCTTTCACAAGTGCTCACTTTACCGTGAATAGCCTAAACTGCGCAGTAACCAGAAAAATTTAGTCGCCTTGCCTAACTTCTAGGCGTTCTTTCCCCTCATTTGTACTTCACATTCAGAGGTTTAACTCATTTACGCCCCTAAACATTTGTGCCAATATTTTCATGACGTATCCCCTCATTCTATAACACAAGTTACGTTACAACCTATGCACAGTATATTTATTTCTGCATATAAGGACGTGTTAGCCCATGTAACACATTTACGAGTTAGGTAAATTAAATCTTAAATTTATCATTGCAGTTAAGTGTGTTAAAGTACGCAGAAAGAACACCATAAAAACATGAAACTATTTTACAAAGTCCGTAGTTATTATTAAAAGCATAATTTAGCTATACATTATTTCAAACTGTGAACAGACGAACATACTACAAAAAGTTGTACCACAAGGAGACATCACTACAGGAAAAATGAACTGTCAACCAGTTACGACTGATACTATGTCCTTACTCACCACAACCAAACGCGAATAGCACCAATGTGTAGATGAAGAAAAATTTCAAGATGTCGATGATCATTCTCCCCAAAGATATCTGCAGAGGACCAAGATGTGGGCTGACGCTGAATATGTGCACTAGTTTCAAGTAACTGTAAATAAATGAAAGCACTGCGATTTAATTATAACGACCTTGTTAATTAGCGGATGTGAAAAGGAAATTCTGTGTTTTTATAAATATAATATTAAAGTATTTTGGCTGCTAGTGCAATAGATGTTAACGTTAGTATACACTGTAAAAATTCGTTATACTTTTACAAGAAGAATCTTTGGAAACCTAGTTGCCAAGACAATCCATTGTAGAACTACAAACAGTTCTCTTGTAAAATCTGCAAAACTTATGTGTAATATTACAAGCGACAGAATTACAACTTACATTATTGAGAGGTGGATATGTTCATTTATTCTAGAAAACAAATGTGATGAATTTATAACAGAGAATAGGAAAAAAAATCGTTTGAAATATAATTCACGAAAAAAAATTAATTAACAAACCTTGCCAGCATGGGGACTAAAAATCACTTCCCTTGTGTTATGAGCCCATGCCATTAACTAAATTTTCTTACAAGTTAGTCAATATTTTTGTTTTAAATATAATATTAAATACCTACAAAATATTAGTTAAGTTATTCAGTTAAGAATAATACATTTGTTTTATTTTAAGATTTCTGTGTAGGTATGAAAGATTAACAATAACAATTAATGAGTCATAGCCCACGTGTTTTTTAAATTATAGTATTTTATTAAGATTATTTCAGTTGCTTGATGTGTTTTACATTATTCACCCCTGTGATACATTTCTTTTTCCATCCTAATACATCTTAAATCACCCCTAGTTTTTGCACAAACCTCTATATATGGCTTTACGTTATTGAGGGTCTGCCATTTAGCAAGAGCAACACAGCTCTTATAGTTCTATAAACGAGTAGTAATACAAGATATATTTTTGTACTGTTACATACATTTGTAAAATTACAATCAAGTTCTCAATAAAAATACAAAGGTTTTTTTTTCTACAGTGATACGGAGAATTTCACCTGAATATCATCCCCGCTGCGAAGGCACCTTCAGAAAGCAACATCGGATCGAAAGGATCCCATTGCTCCCGCGGATACCAGGGATTCATGCCCTTCTTGTACTCCCTCTGAAAGCATAAGACACAACACCGTAGTAACAGTTCACAGGAGATTATAGAAGCAGTTTAAGTATATCTCCCATGGTTATTACCTGCACAATGTACCATGAGGTGAACCGCAGACCGATCCATATGAGGTAGAACACGTTCGTTATGAAGTCCACGATGTTCCACAAGTCACTCACGTACGACAGGAGTCCGTCGCTCCACAAGGAGCGGATTTCATTCCATATTAAACCTGTGACCAGTAAAAAGTACTTCTAAGATATTATTTCTGGTAGAATTAAAGCAATAAATTGGTCTGAATCATAACGAGATAGTGCCATGGCAGAAGTGACTAAGAAGTTACCTTCGGGCTCATGATGTTCCAGGTTTGAAACCCGGGTAAGCCTTGAATGTACGTGATGCTTTTAGATGAAAGTTTATATTAGCATATCCTCAAAGATACCCCAGGTTAGCCCACTAAAAGCAGGGGCGTTGTAACAGAAACTCTCAGCAATATAGAAAAACACAAAATACGAGGGTTGTTCCGTAAGTCCGTAGACGGGCAACAATGCGCTGATTGTATGGAAACGATTCCATGACTCTCTCTTGTGGATGTGCTTTTAAAAGCTTTTATTTTTTATGTGATTAAAGCCAATACGCACTAGTCTTTTCAAAGGGTCGCTGCAGTTTAGTGTAGGTGATTCAAGTGATTCACAAGTGATTCACCGCATCCCAAGAATCTTCAGGGTTTTGGTTCCTGGAAAAAGTGAATTGTGTTTTTTATGTCAGTGAAATAGTACTACAGCAGTGGGTTTCAAATGAACAAATTGTAAATGAATGCTATTATGCTAAGGTTTTGCAAGTTGATTAGAGGAATGCATTTCGCAAAAAGGAAGAACCGTACTACTTTTTGAAGAATTTTTTTTTCTCCAGGATAACCCTATAATACAGTGGCGATGGAACAGTTTTATATTGGGGGAGGAATAAGGAGGGAGGTAAATGTTGAGACCCGAGTTAAAATATAAACAGCAATTTCAAAAAGCTGCTGGAAATTGTAGGAGAAAAAGAAAGGATATTAGGGAATAAGTTACTACTGCATAATTTATTTAGGTACTGAGGAGCATGGCACTAAAATTATTTTGGTGGTTGAAATATGTTGTTCCCCATCCACAAAATTGGGGGTCACAATGTAGCCCTTGTACCACCCTCCGGTTCTTGCACCCCTGCTAGCTCATACGTGGCACGACAGGCAATGGAATTCTTGGAGAAAGTTGGTGAGAATTCTCTAGATCATCCTCAAAACAGCCCAGACTGTGCGCTCTTCGATTTTTGGGTTTTGCAACACTTTCGAAAGAGTTAAAAGGAAGAAAGTTTAGCACGCAACAGAAAGCAAAAATTTCGCCATCGACTACATTACACCAAATCTCAGAAAATGGTCTGCAACATGCATTTTAAGAAGCAACGGCACTGTTTTAAATGGTGTCCATAATGTGAAGGTCACAATTTCGAAAGGGAAACCCACACCAAAGCTACTGACTCGGACTCCGAATAATGATCTCATTCAGGAACTTTCAGAACATAAATCACATGTTACAAGTAAACCAAAGCTCTGATATTTCAAGGAAAAATGTAAAAACATAATTCGTCAGTGACTTCAGTTAACACACTATTAAAATCACTAAAAACTAAATTTGTTCTGTACTTAAGGTGCATACATGTTGTATAAGCCAAAGTTTTCAAAACTAGCACCGGTAGTTTCTGATGGTCTAATTTTTTATCTTCATGCATCACTTTAAGTGTTATGTTCCCATGTAATTTACACTCTAAATTTTTTGACGGAGTATTCCGTCCCAAATTGAAAGAGAAGAATGGTGTTGCATTGAAGCTAATTATGTTGCAGTGGGACACCTGTGAGTGGGCAACCCGTTCGTCGTGAGTGTTTGGTAAGGTGCAGTGTTATCAGGACTCGGCTTCTGTTCACGCGCTAAGCTCCTATTTATTGGCGGGGCGAGTTCGCGGGCTTCCCGAGTATTTGTGTAATTGTAGATGGCATTACGAACGAATAGATCGCGCTTGGGTGGCAAAGAGCGTGCTGCTGGCGTATAGGGGAAGAGGGGGTCTGGCTACTGGGAGGGGGTAAGCTTGAGTAGGGATTGGGGGCCGTTATATAGAGGGGCGCAAGCCTTAGACTGGGAATACGTCACCCGGCAGTGTGCGGGGTTCCTTGGGCCTGAGTAGTTATCCGCCCATGAAAAGGGATGTTGATTCGCAGATCCCAAGATAAGTAAATGAACGTCGGGATGCTGTAAGAGGTCGCTCCGATCGACAGTAGGATGTGGGACTTTGAAAATTTACCAGGTCGTCGGGGTTGGACTTAGCCGAACGACTGGGAGGATTCGGCCTTATTGGAAGATAGCAGGGTTCCCAGTATCGAGACTTAGAATTTCGTCGCCGTATTGTTTCTGGGACTATGTTGTTTGGGAAGCCACTACGGGTGGAGACATAGTTTATGGCATTTGGGACCCGAAAGCCACAGTGAATATTTATTGAGTTTTTTGGAACTTTGACTTTTCAGTGCATGGCGTTAGTGGACTTAGTCGTTTCCTGCGTCTGGGAGTAAATTGAATGTGTTTACGGATTTTCCTATGCGGAGATGGGGCCGGGGAACTGTGTGAGAGACAACATTATCTAAGCTGGCAGTCTTACGGCATTGGGCGAGGAATTGCGAGATGGAGTTTTAAAGCTTGGTCACACGGTGCGGCGTGTTGGTGTTTGTGAACTGATTGTCGCGGTAGGCCCAGAATGCGAGTGAGGCTCTTATAAAGGTTTAGTTCCCTACTAGGCTATTGACAGTGTTGACGGAGGAGTTTCCTCAAGTGAGAATCGTTGGGAATTCTGGAGACGTTCGAGTCAAGAAGCGATCCGGCAAGTTGAGGTTGGGGAGATTGCTACGATGGATCGATAGAAGATCGATTCGGTGGAGACCGGGACATTTTGTTATATGGGATGTTGTGAGAAAGGGAACCTTAACGGTGGGTTTTGGATATGTGTGGGGTGCGCGATGTTGGTGTGTTTGGGTAAAGGAGAGGGAAGTACAGCCCACTTGCGGGAAAGTGTGGGAGACAATATCCTCAGCCCTACTCCTTTGCCAGTAGTGTGTGTGAGAGAGAGAGAGCGGTTGGAAGTCAGCTCAGGGTATCCTCGGCTACCGATGAGGACAATATCCTCACACTGAGTTGGCAGAGTGGAATGAGAGTGTGGAGACCCAGTACCAGCCATAACCGGTGGGAAAAGTATTCCTGGGTACTGGACCTGAATTGTGACCTGTATGAAAGCTCAGAAGTGGAGTACGACTGAGAGAGTGGTTTTCGTTAATGGAGCATGTTCAGGTTTAGGACGTGGGAAATGTTTACTAAGAGTGAACCCCTACTAAGAGCCAACCTCGGCGAGTTCCAGTGTGTGTTTTATATGGGGAAAGTTGTTTAAAATTTTGTAAGTTTGGTGAAAATATGGTAAAAAAAATCCTTATGCTGTTTGTTTATCCAGAAATGGAAGTTTTATGAGAAACCCTCGGCTTAGTGTTGAGCATAAGAGGAGAAATGTTAAATGGCTGTTGTAGCCTCTGTTTTCAAAGTGAAGTTTATGAGAATTTTTAGGGTTGGCTTTTGGGGGCCACAGCAATTTTTAAGTGGGCTATATAGAAGCCCAATTTTACTTGGGTGTTTGATGTTTAAGTGCATCTTAAGATTCAAAGGGAGGAAAGTTACAGTTGTTGTCAAGTGTGAATTTTGGATCTTTAGTAAATTATGAAGAGAAAAAAAAGTTTTCTGTGCCTTATGTTTTGCTGTAGTGTAGTTGCCTTCTTTTGAGGACATATTATATTTTGGAGTGGACCCAGAACGATATGGTGAATTACACAATACTTATTCCTGGACATATTTTTTTTTTTATTTAGATTTTGTGATTTTTCTGCTGAAACTTAAGGTGACCTCATCCTCTTCCTATCCCGTGATAAAATGAGGTTTGGGCGGGAGAGTTGGGGTAGTGGTTGACCCACCTGAGCTGAATCAAAGGCGGTTTCAGTTTTAATCAGTGGAAAACCACTGATTCACAGTTATATACCCTCACCTATTACGTAGAGTATGAGAGCGCTTTCGACCAATCCCGGAAGAGATCCTCGTTCTCTCTTCTTCCATCCTTCCAGGATCTCCCTCATCCACTGAGTCCCGAACCACTCGATCAGCAGAAACTCTGCCCGCTGAGACGCCAACCCTAGAAGCACTGCCAACACAGCACGAGCATAAGACGGCTGCACTGCCTTAAATTTTACAAGCAATTGATTTATACTGCTCTCATATTGGTGACTTATAAACTTACTCAGAACATTTTCATTTTTAATGTCCCAACATTTGTTTCAGAGTAATTACGTTATATCATAATAACTTTTAACATACCTTATCACTAGATTAAGTGTTATTTGGGTGACAATAAAAGCTGAAGACATATTGGTCTAATAAATATTGCATTTTCACTCACGACAGTGATATAACCACACGTAAATCTTCATATGTAACATAATAACCGCTCAGAAAAGTAAACATTTCATATTCTATAGCTTCATTATTTCTAAAAATATTCCCTCTTAGAGTTAAAATATACAAAAAATAAAAGGATTTGATATGATGGATGAAACCTAGACGTAATAATTATGTGATACATAGAAAGTGTCGTATGATAATTTGACAAATGCGAATGATTTTTAAAAGGCCTTGAAGAGCTTAAAAGTATTCGATTAAGAAAACAGTTTTTGCGTGAATATCAAACGGTAAATTTAAGAATTGTGTTCTGCGCTAGCGTTCAACAAGTGTGAAAAACATTCAGATGTCTTTTCCGAGCAGCAGTAACGTGTTTTGGAGAAAAGGAGAATCATTTTAGTTCTTATTATACTTAACGATTGATCTTAATTAGCCATTTTACTCCACTGAATAAAGTAATACACTATAATGAACTAATCCAGAGCAAAATTTGTCTTGGTTTTGAAAATTTGGCCCGACACAAGAAGCTCTGTAAACCTTTCCTTATGTTCCCAATGCTGTTGTACGGATCGGACAAATATTGGCAATGTAAATTAAACATATGGCGGAAGGATGCAAAATGTGGAGAAAATTATATCTTAGTCGGTGCTTTCAAAAGTGTCAATTACAGATAACAGTCTATAACTACACAAGGCATCGATTCCTGTATTTCTCATAAGAGTCAAACTAGTGTGCCACATGAGTCTATCGAAGAGGACGGGAATTATGTTCGGCATTCATTTGCAGTGTCCGGTATCTAGGACGTCATATAGGAAGTGGTTTTAATTAATCGCCTTCTACACAGAAAAAAAACGGCAATCGAAAAAAATTTTGGAAGCACGCCCTAGCAACTTCAACTAAAGTGACCGCAGATGAAATTGAAATGTTTTTGAATACATACATTTCAAACACTGGACAATGTGTGCGAATTCATATTTTAATTTTACACCTTAACTTTTTAGTTTCCTGTTGAGCTCGTTTTATTAGGACGTTTGTACCATTATTAAGTATAAATAAATGCAATAACAAACGGCAATACTATCCGGATTGTCTCAAAAAAAAATCTAAACAAACTCTCGAGCTGTATTTTTGAACGAAGGAAATCAAATTAGTGGCCAAACAAATTATGGGTACAGGGGCAAAAAAGATGGCTGTCCTGATTAGCTCGTTTTGAGTAAACTGCAATCGAAACTATAAACTCCCCCCTGGAAGTGTTACTTCCGAGGCCTGTAATTTACAGACTCTCATCTCCTTTAACCGTTCTGCTCTGGCATACCGACAGTACTGACATTTCTCTTTTAGATGACACCATAATCTCATTTCCTGTAAAAATGGACATTGATCATTTTCCCCCTGTGCCCTTCAAATATATACAGAATGTATACAAATTCGACCGACAAACTTAGGCTGTAGGTTCATCACGAAAAAATAAGTTGAAAACATGTATACAACTTATGGTCTAAAGTGAATACTAAGGTTGGTACACATCTTTGAAGTTGGACCTGGAACACTTGTTTATTGCAAATATTGGAGATGATATTTGAGATGAAACACCAATTGTCTGGGAGTTTAACTGAACAAATATATTCTAACACAAGAACACTTGTCGCTGTCATCAAATTATTTCATGTAAATAATCACTGTTACTACTCCTATTTCGAACTAACATCCATGTCGCGGTAGCATATTCAGATTTAAAGGATGGATTATTAATCCTCATGTCACAATTAACAAAGATGTCATCTTGTGTAAATACCCTAAACCTCGCCGTTTTCGAGTAATTCGTGTTTTACTTTTAAAATAATATTTACCAATACCTGGCAGGTGGGGCACGCCCAAAACCCATTAACCCACTTTTGAGGTTGTTAAAGGGAGGGGAAGATACCAGAGAGAGGTGCATTACAGTCGTACTGTAATAAACTTTTTCTACTATTACAAATTCAAAAATGTGTACCTCCCTTAGAATTAATTGTAGACCATATGTCGCGTATGCCTACATATATTTACATACTTCTTTCTTCGCGTTTTACCTACACCTGAAGGTTGTCGGTCGAATTTAGTTACATCTTGTATACAGTTGATCCAACAAAATATTTCTTCCAAGTCTAACTTGTTTCGCCTTAACACAGAGGTTTTATCATTATCGTAGTCATTCAAACATTTATTCTGTTAGACGAAGAACATTTATTTTGTTGCTTTCCAAGTTTTGTTTACTTAACAAAATATTTTGTTGGACAAATATATTTTTGGCCCTATACCAAAAAAAAATATTTTGTTGGCCTTAATCTCAGTTAAGTCTATTAAACAGCTGTTGCCAATGACACGAGGCTCAAACGCACTTTTTACTGACCTCGATAAATGACAAGACACTTACACGGCCTCGAGAAAAAAATAAGTATTGTTCGCTGCAAGCCCCGAAACGATGGCTAACAAGTTACTCGGCTGGCCGCACGATGGCGCAACGGGCAGGCTGCAGCGTCAACACAGAACACTTGTGAATGCAGAGGCGAAACAGCCAGTGAAATAGCGTCACTGGCTAGCAGCATGGTGGGACGCCGTTCGCCGATCAGCGCGTGGTAACCTGGTCTCGCCATGCCAGCCAGCAGCCCAGAATGCGGCATGCAGTAGCCAATCAGACACGAGGCCCGCTCCCAGAGCCCCGCGCAGCCAATCGGAGAATGGGGGCCCGCCCACATCAGAGGTGCCGCCACGCTATTTTGTCTTTATGTGATTATCGTATGTACTCTGTGGTGTTTCCGTATGTCGCGCTATCACGGGAAACAAGAATACGGCTTGTGAAGGTTTTGCTCCTGCTACATCATTCGGGCCCACGGTGGTGTAGTGGTTAAACTTTCATTATTTTTTCGTGGCCAGCCAAGGTGGGCCACGCAATTTTCTTATCACCCCGTACCTGTGCCCTTTCTGGGTAATACAGTGGTATAGGATGTTCCTTTTTTATTTGTGTCTTCTTTAATTTTAAACTTTATTTTCTCATTACTTCCTTCATGGATTACAATTTTATATAATACAACTCTCTACAATAAGTTGCCTGGAAGGTGAGAGTGGCGCGGTTTTCCTGCATTTCACCCTGACCCCCCTAGTAGCTTGGGAGTCAATTTCTTGACATTCCATTCTATTGATGATTATATAATGCCTATATTGTGGAGCTAAACCACCACCACTACTACTTATATTATATATATTTCAATTCCAGCCATACGTTTTGGAACTGCCACAGGTGAGGGGGGCATGTGGACTCCTTTCCGATCCCCCCCCCCCTCATATTCCGGTCTTTTAGTCTGGAACCTTTTCATACCATTACTCTTTCTCCTTATACATCGCCTAAGTCTTCAGCATTCTCACTCGTTTCCTATTAACTTGCCTTGGTCATTGCTGCTCCGATTTCTCACGCCCTTTTTTCGTTGCTTTGATCTTCAGTATATCTTGTAGGTATTTTCCGAGTGGAAGGCAAGGCCTCCCAACTCATCAGCCACCTTCTGATGTTTCCTTTCTAAGTTTTAGTCTATGTGCATTGGGAACACTAAAGCTGTGTGGTGAGGGCGCTCCCACCACAATGTTTTTAGAGCGGTTTTACAGTGTCACTTCCTGTATAATATATTTTTTTCTTTATCCAGGTAATGGAAGCCTCTGTCTATCTATGGAATAGGATTATTCACGAACTCGTGTGGATTTTCTCGAATCCATTCTTCGAATTCTTCCAGACGTTTGCTTATCTTTCTTGCAAAATCTTCCATTATCTTAGCAGTTTTTCCATTTGCCATGATATTTCTAAGATCTATTTCATTTTCTTCTATTTCAAGCTTCCTACAAAGTTTAATTCTTATATCTTCTATTCTGGGACATTCTCTAAGTACATGTGCGGCAGTATCTTCTACCTGACAGATTCGGAAGAAGGGAGAGTAAACTAAATTAAATCCATGTGATTTTGCATTATAGTTTCCGTGTCCAGTTAGTAACTGTGAGAGATGATGATCTGTAACAGTCCAGTGCTGGCTATATCTTTCCATTATGTTTGGAAAGATTCTATAAGTGACTCTGCCCTTCTGCGAATTGTCCCACCATAATGGTTAGACTGCTAGTCTCCCACCATGACGAACCGGGTCCAATCCCCGGCCGGTTCACTTCGGATTTTCGCAAGTGGGAATCGTGCCGGACGATGCCAGTGGTCGGCGGGTTTTCTCGGGATATCCCTTTTCCCCGCCCTTTAATTCAGGCGATATTCCATACTCGCCTCACTTCACCCTCATCGGCTCTCGAGACCTCGCTGTTAAGAACCACCCAAATCTCTTCACTTCACTTCTACAGCATTCTTTAAGTACGGCGCTAGTACGCAGTAGATCCACGCTGTGAAGTTGTTATCTGTCGACAAACCCAGGAACATCACACGAGCACGTTATAATAAATACAAGATAGTGTACGGCCTAAATACACCCCATAGAAGAACATAACGTGTTATAATACATGTCGAATGAATTTACAGTAAAATTAATTGTAGTTTAAATTTAGGCATAGAATAAAACTAAACACGTTAATTATGAAAAGCCACATAATATAATAATAAAAGCACCCGAAGAAATGTATATAATTTGGTTAAATAGAACACAGAAGTTCCGAAAGTTAAATAACAATAAATAATAACAATGTAAGACGATAAATCTATATACTTGTTTCTGTTCGAACCAATAATTCCTTAACAACTTAAATGTTCCTCTTTTTATGACAGGGATGATGTTGAATAGAACACATTTGTACTGTTATCGCCATTCTAATTTATACACATATAATAATAGGGCTAACAGTAACACATTTTTGTTCTTAACAATTCCAGCACTTGTATATAAAGTGAGTGAGCAAAGAGATTTGGGCGGCTCTTAACAGAGAGGTCTTCAGAGTCGATGAGGGCGATTGAGGTGAGTATGGAGCAGCGCCGGAATGAAGGTGAGGGAGAAACGGGAGATCTCCGAGAAAAAAACCCGCGGCCCCACTCGGATATAAAATTAAACTAGTGAGCTTTATTACAAAGCTAATTTTTACGAAAGGCGAAAGGATAAGTGACAAGGCGGTGGTGAACTGTTGCAAGGTAAGCTGGTGCTTGCTCACTACTGTACATTCTCGGTGCACGTAGCAGGAGCCTGTGAGCACCGTGCAGCCTAGGGAAACTGGATATATTTCGACCACTCACAAGCGAACAGCAAGGGAGCCATCACCCGGGTCTTGTGGCGTCAGCTGCCGAGCTACGGTTTACCGGTGGAAGTGTAAACTAGCAAGCGACGGGGTACAGCACAGAGCTAACGCCAGCTTACCTTGCAACAGTTCACCACACGCCACTGCAATAAGTGGCTAAATATTAATCAAAGCTTTACAAAATGTCGATTAACCGCGAAATAGTATCGAATGTATTGTTTACTTTAAAACATTGAATATGCACAGCTAACAAGCAGTAAGATGAATTGTACCATTAAGGTATGTCTGCCATTTAGATTTTCTAATATTTTGTGTTTGAATTGGCGGGATATTGCTTAGCGATGAAAGGGCATAAAAATTCAAGACAGTAATGAAAATTCACGATTGACAGTGTGACTGCTGACACCACCTACAAATTTTTAGGAGTGCTGGATTGTGGAAACCGGATGAACTTTATAAACTCACCATCGGAACCTTGAAGTATTAATATATTTACTTCAAGATCCGTAGGAAGTTTTAGAGGCATCCAATGTGCCCGCTTTCAAAATTGTTGGTGCAACTTTTCAACTGACTTCTTCTAAGCGACTTTGGACAGCAAGTTCCTGTATTCGAATCCTGGGAGAGCAGATTAGATAAGTTTAGTGCGTAAGCCTCTAAGCAGCCCCGAACTACTCTTCCGGAATAAAATAAAGACCGATAACTCTTTCAGACCTACTTTAATTTTACGCTTCAGGTGACGCAAACAAACGATTTTATGATGGGAGCTATACTTAAGACGAGACAACACTTATTTCGTGGTCACAGCCAATGAGCTGTATGCTACATGTTCGACTACAGTTAAATTAACCAATTATGGTCTAAATAGGTAAGACTGTTTGCGAATCATTTACCCACAGGTAATATCATTGGTCATTGAGTTTTGCAACGTGCAGTACATACATAAAATTACCTACACATGCATAATGTACACAATTGTGTACTTTGGGTCTGAATGGGTTTTAAATGCTTAGTAAAATAACCTGTAAAATGTTTCTCCGAAAGGGATATCATCGTGCACGACTCTGCTTGATATAACCAGCATACTTTAGAAGGGGAAGGAAAATTTCGCGAGTTCATAGACCTTCAGGTTAGACTCCACAGGCCTGTTGTTACGATTGCGACACCAGCCACGCGGTGCGCCCAGGCGAAAGGTGGTCACCGGCAGACAACTCAGAGGGTGGACCAGCATGAGCTGCACCGCGGAAGTGGAATCGTTCGACACAAACCTGCAAGTTGGATCATTGTAACTAGGTCTGGCTGACACAGAACTAAGGGGCATCGGCCGGCAACTGTAACTCCGCCCACACCAAGCTATCGGGGAATAGGGAAGGAGTTGCAACACGTTACCAGGAGGTGGGTGAGAAGCGTGGTCGAGGGATCCGAACCTGGAAACGGCGTCTTCCTGGTGCGTCGGCGACGCGAGGCTGACGCAGAGAGCGAAAGCACCGACCTCCCGCCATCTTCAGGGATGAGTTAGCGAGGGAAAGAGAGCAATCCCCTCATCTGTCCTTCCCCGACCTACTCCTATTCAATTGTAATTGTTTTGACTATCATTAAAAGGACGTAGTGTCTCTATTACTTATTTTATTTCACATCCTCTCCTATCAACTTTTAAGCTGTGGTGTCGCCTTATGCGACAACTGCAACAAGTGGCAGAGGCGCTGGGTACAGCGATCTGCTGGGGTCCTTCATTCTGGTCAGCGTCACGACGGAGAAAGACGCCGTCTGCCACACAGTACCGTCCGATATTCGCGTCGCGTGTTGCAATCCGCCCTGCTTCCTGGTTTGTACTTAAGTCATTAGGGCGAGTTCAGGCGACGATGTTACTGAAGGCACGTTCACGCCAACATGACACTGTGCATACTAGAGCCTCAACTGTATGTTGATTAGCTGTTGACCCAGTGAGCAGCTCTACGCCCTGCCGTCGCCTGACCGCGCCGCCTGAAGAGTTTCTAATCGAATTATATCGCCGCACTTGTCGTCCTAATGGACGTGGAGCGATGAAGGGCCGCTTTAAATTTGTGCCACGCATTAGCCGCCGAGCGATAGCTCTGTTTACACGGTGAGTCGTGAACGTTGTAGGCTATTCACGGTAAAATGAGCACTTTTGAAAGTCCTGCTTAAGATCTACTTGTATGCACGTTATGAAATACTAGCATTGTCATGGCCTCATCACTTTATTCATGCATCGGTCAAGCGGAACTGTGAAATTATTAGAACAGCAAATATTTTACCAATCTGCTCATGATTACACTTAGATGCATTAAAAAAACAGAAAGCGAAACAAATAATTAAACTGATCAGAAATTGTTACCTAACCCTTTCTATTCGACGTTAAGATACGGAACTACTTCCCATCCGTCGTTACCAACTTTACTGGGGCCATGTCACTCAGGTCGCCCGTTAAAATATATGCAGGTAGGAGCAGTGACTTTTTTCTGAGGTTGATTTCAAAAGAGCTCCCTTTTCAGGAACAGCCTTTAGTAGCCTTGATTTGTGTGTTAGCTGAGTTATTTTGAATGTTTAAGGTTATTGTGTGGCGTATATGTGTTTGTCTTTAGTAGGCAGTAAATTTAGTGTTTTTTCGAAATTGCGATTTCGGTCGCCTTTCCGAATTTTGTTTCAGTTATAATTAAAACATTGCGTTGCTGTGTTGCCTGTTTTTAAGTGACGATATATAGTCTTGTTTGCTGCCCAAGAGTAGATATTCCTTTTTCAAATATTATTCGTGTCCTTCACTCTCGCGTTGGGCTTTTTGTCAACATTTTTAAGTGTGCTCATTCTGTAACCTTTTATTCGATAGGAGCTTTGACGGGTCACTTGACTGCCTCCGCCGAAATCTCAATATTTTATATAGTATTATTAATAGTACATTTTTATGTGTTGGTTTTTCAATAAGGGGACTTTAGTAGACCCATACAGCTGTCCTCCTTTCTGATTGCTCCTATGGTAATTGAAGCCATTTATTGCTTTAGTTGTTTGGAAATTGTTAGTTGTTTTAATTAAACTTTATTCAAATTGTATAATTTTTATGTAGAAAGCAGTTTGCTAAATTCATGTAAAGTTTAAATAAATTCGTGTGGATCTAGAAAGAAAATAATTAAGGTAATTTGTACATATTTTATTGCCAAGTTTAACGTCAAGAATTATCAAGGGTGATTCAATGTAAATTTATTAGCAAAATACACAAGTTGTTAACCGTTGGTATGTATATTATTTGTGTTTCGGGACACATGTTTGAACTCTAGCTCGTCTTGAAACTTATTGGCGAAGTGTTCTAGGTCTTAATAATTAGCTTGCTCAAGCAATATCCAGTATTATGTTAATGTTTTGAAGTCCCTGGCAGAGGGTATCTTTTAATTTGTGATTAGGGAGATGCTGACTTGTCGGAGATGGAGGGATTTTGGCGTCTGGTGACGTTGGGGTCTTGAGAGCTGATGAGGGTGAAGCGAGGTGAGCATCGGGCGGCGTCGGAATGCAAGGGTGGGGGAAGCAGGATATTCCCAAGAAGCCCCTCCGAACAACGGAATCGCGCCGGCACTATCCCCACTTGCGAAAATCCGGGAGTGATCCCGCCGGGAATCGAACCCGGTTCGCCTCGGTGGTAGACTGACGCTGTATCCACTGCGCCACTGTGGCATTCTGCATGCTTTAATAAGCTTGTTGAATCTGTTCTCAATACTGAGTTAACTATCTTAATGAAGTATAGGCTGTTCACGGTAAAATGAGCACTTTTGAAAGCTTAAGATCTACTTACATGCACATTGCGTCTTTCACCTTATGTAAAATTAGCATTGCAATGGGCCTTATCACTTTATTCATGCGTAAGTAAATATTTTACACATCTGCTCACTTTTACATTTCGATGCTTTAAAAAAACAGAAAGCGAAATAAATGATTTAAGTCATCACATATAGTTATCTAACACTTTTAATTCGGCGTTAATATATGGAACTACTTTCCCTCCATCGTTGCCAACTTTACTGGGCGCATGTTACTCAGTGCGCCCATTCAAATAAATTTAGGTAGGAGCAGTGACTTTTTATAAGGTTGATTTCAAAAGTACTCACTTTATCGTGAACAGCCTTAACATGTCTGATGCCCGGTTGCACCATCGTGGTCCGAAACTCGATCCGATATCGGATCTAAGATCGACACGGAAAACTGTTGCACCATTGGAGTTCAGAGCTCGACTGGAGATCGAGATTAAGTTCATTTCGAACCGCCAAAATTGGCGGTTAGAAATCTCGATCCGAGATCAGCAACCATCGTCGACAAATATAGTTTGAAAATACGCCAGCAGGTATAACTAAGTTTGTTTTCTTGGGAAATTAAAACAACATTATACGCACTTGAATATTACCCGGTAAAATTCGTACAACAATAATTCACTTAAAACAGATAAAACATCGCACATCTAGTGCTATCTATAGTGAAAAATAAGGCACCTTCCATGACGTCATATATTAGGAACCAATAGCAACATTTGTCTCATTCTTAATCTCGATCTCTCACTTTGGAACCAAGATCGACGAATCGGAGATTCGGAATCATGAAATTTCGTCGTTGCAACACTTTTACATTGAAAGCAAGATCAAGCTGGATCGTGATTCGGAACTAGGATCATACGATCTCGGATCGGGGAAGATGTTGGTGCAACCGGGCATGAGAGAGTGTTCTTAATGAGTAGCGAGCTTTTTCTTTAGTAGGAAGACTCGTCTTAGGGCCGGTTGCACCAATATCTTCCCCGATCCGAGATCGAATGTTCCTAGTTCCGAACCCAGAATCCAGATTGATCTTTGTTCCAATGTAAAAGTGTTGCACCAACGAAATTTCATGATTCTAGATCTTCGATTCGTCGATCTTGGAGAGATCGGTATTAAGTATGAGACAAATTTTGCTATTGGTTCGTAATATATGACGTCAAGGAAGTAGGCGTATTTTTCATAAAAGATAAAACATAGATGGGATTTAAGTGAACTATCGTTGTACGAATTTTACAGTGCGTATAATGTTGTTTTAATTCCCCAAGAAAGCAATCTAACGTAGTTCTATCTGTTGGCGTATTTTCAAACTACATTTGTTGACGATCGTTGCTTATCTCATATCGAAACTAACTTCATCTTGATCTCCAATCCATCTCTGAACTCGAGTGGTGAGACAGTTTTCTGTGTCGATCTCGGATGCGATATCGGATCGAAGTTTTTGAACCGGCCCCCTTACTGAGGAAGAAGGCGCAGGAGGAGGAGTGGCAGATGAACTTGACGAAAGGCTTCTTCATGAAGAGGCCCATCCGCGAGGTGGGCGCGAGCATGTACATGGCGCTGTAGACGGGAAACATCACGCCCAGCTTGGCCACCTGCACCAGCTGCATCGCCATGCTCTTCCTGCGGAAGCCGGGCAGGCCGTCGTACCAGATGGCCGCCAGCAGCTGCTGCACGTTCGGGTGCGCCACGAACTGCAACGAACACGTTCGCTAGTCAAGGACGCCAGGCGTGGGGTTCAGGAGACCCCGAAATTTCCCACTGTTTGTTTAGCCCGGTTGTAAAGTTAAGGGTCCTGCCCACCGAGCTTGCAGCCACAGAGTTTCAAATGGGTAATCAATATTAAATAAATTATTTATCAATGCATTAATTTTAAAGTTAACAGTTTCAAACAGAAAAAATATTCACCGCAACTTCCTCAAAAAAATATTGCATAGCTAAAAAATTTCCATAAAAAATATTTATTCATTACTTTTGTAAAATGTAAATTGTAATGTTTAGTTCTAGAAATAAAAACGTTTGACATGAAAATCGACAGGTTTTCTTAAGGAATACCACGAAGAATAGATTTTTGTTTGGGGCGCGTATCTTTAAAATTGATGCATTGCTGGAAGGAATTACTGCGTGATTCCAAAAGAAAAAAAAATAAGTTTTACACGTATTTGTTAAGTCTAGGTGATTATAAGATTAGTGTTTTTACCTCTGACCAAGAATATCCCCCAAATTGATTCCTTGCAGATTAGAGTTGACGTTATAGTATGCAGAAACATGATGCACGCTATCAACAATCCGTGATTTGTTTCTTGCCATTATTTTTTATGAATAAATGGTTGGCACAGGAAGTCACTAATGACGTATTCGTAACACGTAGTTTTAAGGCACCTCATAAGACTATGGTTTTTATAATTATCTTGGCTAAGGCCTACGAATCGTACCTGATATTTGTTGATAAATATGTAAGTGCTCAAACCGTGCAATCAATTTATGAAACCTGTTTGAGGTGTACAAATTTGTTTCACAAATCGGTTTCATGGCAAAGTGGAATAGGGGCTTAAGCGTTGTCCTTTTCTTATCTCATTCACGCCGACTCTTTTTTCAAAACAGGAACAGAGCTCGAATGTATTTTAATAAAATATATGTTATTTATGGTAAACTCCACACTTTTGAAAGATCTGCTTATGATATATTTGTATGCACGGTGTGCGTTCTTCCACAAAATATAAAATTAATGTTGCCATGGGCCTCATCACTTCCTTCTTGCGTCAATCAAGTAAAATAGTTATCATTAAGAAAAAGTTAATATTTGACACATTTCCTTATTCTTGCATTTATATGAATTAAAAAGAGAAAGAAAAAATATTTAGTATTCACAAACTCTTATCTAACAACTTTAAGACATGGAACTACTTTCCCTCAATTGTTATCAAATTAACTGGGAGTATGCTAGTCTGTTTGCCCGTTGTTATGGAAAGAGATTTTAAATTACATGTCGAAATTCAAACCAAAGTATCTATCGGCTAATATAAAATAGGGTGTTGGCTGTGTTGTGGACATGGTCGTTTGTTTTGCGTGAATACGTCTACGTTGACGCGCTCGGGTGCCTTGATGTTGTTTTACGTTCCCGGCACCGCTTCAATCGATCATATGGGGTTTTATGGCGTTCAATGGATTGCTTTTGAGAGGCTCTTTTCAACCGTACACGATTTATGTATTTCGACTTGGCTTTTTCACGAGTATAGGCCGAAATTGTAATAGCGTTTCTTAATTTTTTTACATTAAACTAATACAATTTCACCACAACCACGCCCCACAAATGTTTTTATACACGCAATCGATTTATATTGACGATAGCTGTAGATTGAAACCTAAACGAGCATTTTATCTTCTCCTAGTCAAAAGTTATACTACGCGGAAGTTATGAGACGCGGCGAAACTAGCTAAAAATTTGCAGTCCCCCTCCCTCTTCTTAAAGATCGATGCTTTGCAGTCCTCACCCAACGCAACATATTCTCTGATCCTTTGGCAATCGAATGGTGTAATTGAATTTCGAATGTAGAGCTGCAATGCCAAACTCTATCCCCCTATTTTGTTATCATAGGATTTTCTGGATTGCCTCCCACTATGGTTGCAAATTTAAAGACGTATTCAAGATAAATAAATAAATACTAGTACAAAATGTTTGTAAGAGAGGAGAACGCCAGCACTTAGGATAGCATAAACTCGAGGTCCGTGGGCACCTCTAGTGGTTGTTTGTTAGTACGCGTGTGTCAAACTACATGAGCACTGGGATATTAGCAACAGAGTAGTAAAGGCTGCCAGAAGTGATTGCATTTTATTTTTCGCGTGGCGAGCCAGTTACGTTCGCCTTGGCGGTCCGTAACGCGCCGTCCACGCAGGTACGTGAAGTTGCCTACTCACGACGCCGATTTCACTTTCTATTTAAAAATACTAGATGAATATTCCGAACATTTTGCTAGTAGGATTGATTGTTTATATTAACTCATAGGTCCGGCGGTTTGAATTTCAATACGTAGTTTAAAAACGTATGCAGACAGGAGAAGTGAAATTTTTCAAAGGTTGATTTGACCATAGACTAAAAATGAGGTAGACAGATCTCGCTGGCGCGCACGACCAACCTCTGTGTCCCAACATTGGACTGCTTTTCTGCCAACACGTATACCGAGAACGGCCTGGTTTGGATTTAAGGTTAGAAAACTGAGGGAGTGAAGAGATTTGGACGGCTCTTAAGAGCGAGGTCTTGAGAGCCGACGCGGGTGATTGAGGTGAGTATGAAGCAGCGCCGGAATGAAAGGGAAGAGGAAACGGGAGATCTCCGAGAGAATACGCCGACCAACGGCATCGTCCGGCACGAGTCCCACATATGAAAATCCGGGGTGACCCGGTCGGGGATTGAACCCGATTCGCATTCGTGGGAGGCGAGCTTTGAGATATTTGTATACTGACTCTAAGCAATTTTTACAGCAGTTCGATTAAATTAAAATCGGTAAAAGTATTTTATTCATATAAATGCACTAGTCATTTAAAAATTAAGATATAAAAAAATCACTGTTATCACTGTTGGCACGGCAGTGGTAACTCAGTGGACTCGCATTCGGGAGGACCCGGGTTCCAAACCTGGTCCGGCCATCCTGATTTCGGTTTTCCACGGTTTCCCGATATCACCTCCAGGCGAATGCTGGGATGGGTCCCAAACAAAGACCACGGCTGATTCCTCCCCGTTCCTTCCCCAATCTCTCTCCTCTCTGCAACTTGCACCTTATCTAATGACCTCGCTGTCGACGAGACGTTAATCCCACTTACCTACCTTACCAGCATCCCTGTCGGCCATGTGAGTTTGACAGTTGTGTTTACTTTGTGGTAGGTCAATATGGAGTACACGCACAGAAGATGAGTAAGCGGTCTTCCTCGTCTTAACTCTGTAGATGTAACCGCGAAGAGCGTACACTGTAAAAACGCTTTCTTTGCTGCAACACATAATTTGTTGCTACAAAGAAAAATTTGTTAAAATATGAGCCTCTGCAAAGTAGCCTTGCCACAAACATAATTTTTGTTTTATCTGCATAGTAATGAAAATGATAACCTTGCATTGTCGTAACAGTAGTTCCGCGAAAATTTTTAGTCGTAATGTCAGTTACACTGTAAAGGATATTCGTGCTTTGACAAACAAACGTAATTAGTAAATTAGAGAGAAGTAACAAATATTTGGAAATGATACAATAAAAGTAGGGTGGCTCTGAGATTTGAAACCACACTCCTTTCGTTACTAAACCAACGCTCTGTACCACACTACCACTTTGTCTTTTCGCGTGTGTAATACTTTTGACAGATATGTTATTTGAGGTGGCAACATGGGCCTAAATACAATGCCACCTCTTGGGAAAAATTTGAGATTAGTGGTGTGGAGAATCACCGAACTTCAGAATGACATTAAACGTCTGCAGGAGGACTATAAATTTGCTCGGCTGCAGTTTCGTAACCGCAGAATATTCTCATTGGTTTATGAACGTTTGTGTTGGGACAGCAGAAACCTTCAATGCACGACAGAAAACCTTTCAACCGTTACCTATGGTACAAAGTAATATTTCTCCGCTGCGAACAAAAGTAGCTCAAAATGTCTTTGCTATAAAGAAATATAATATTGCCATAAAACAAAGACGTGTAAAGAAAACATTTATTAGCAGCAAACGTATGTTTCGGTAACCTTCTCTTTGAATTAAAGCTACAATGTGTTACTGTAAACAAAACAGCTCCAAAGAAATGGTTTTCTTTGTCGTATAGAAAACTATGTATGGACATTTTTTAGAGTGTGGATTGACCGTACCTGTTTCTGCTTGTACTTGATGGCGAGCTTGAGTCGGTCGAGCGTGTATCTCTGGCCCGGCTCCCAGTGGTCCTCCTCGGGGTTGTAGTTGAGCATCACCTCCAGCTCGAGCGACGTGCGTGTGTGGTCCAGCAGCGCCGTGGCGAACGTCTGGCAGCGGGCACGCATCTCCTGCCGCGCACAGTGCAAACCAAGGCCGTAGAAGACACGTCTGGACACTTACTTTGGAAAGTTGACGCCCTTATTGACCTATTTAGTTCACGTACCCAGCCGCAGAGCGCTGATGCCCAAGTAGTGCTTTTGGCATGGCTATAGAGCGTCTTAGATTGCAGTGTGCGGTGTCATGGACATTCAATCTCTCGTTCCGATGCACGATTTCTTTCGTTAACGCTGTCCTTGTTCCTGCGGGCGCTGTTGCCTGATAATTTCCTTATTTGCAACTTCGAAAAAGAAAACTATATACGTTGCTCGCGCGCCGTCCAATCGCAATGATTAGGGTATCTCACAGGCTTCAGTTCCAAAGGAGTCGCTTAGCTTTGCGTCGCAGGATTGGATGCCATTACGAGTCGGTAGGGAGGTAAACAGATAAAAATTATCTTAATCAGGCATTTTCCTTCACCGCCCATTTGTTTCTCAGCTTGCCAATTACGTCACACAGCTGGAGCAATCTGGCAACAGTGAGCGCCATAATCCCTGTACTGCAATCTAAACGTGAGACGGGCATAGGGAGAGGAATTGGCAATTTTTTCTTAAAATGGGAAAATTACATTCATATCTCTATGGGGTTATCCCTATAGAAATAATGGTAACAACACTAGTTTGCTTGCAGCGCTCTGCGGCTACTGCATGAACTAAATCAGTCAATAAGGGGGTCAATTCGCTAACATTGTTAGATAGGAGAGTGTCAAGACCTGTCTTCTACGGCCGTGGTACAAACAACAAGTTAAAGGCTGTGGACGACACAGTGAGCACTTTTGAAATGAACCTTAGAAAATAGTCACTTCCCCTGCCTGCATATATCTTAATGGACGCACCGGGTGGCATTCGCCCAGTAAAGTTGGTAACGATAGCTGGAAAGTAGTTCCATGTCTTGACTTCGGATTAAAAGTGTAAGGTAACCATTTTTGATAACTTAAAATAATTTATTTCGCTTTCTGTGTTTTTTTATTCATCGAAGCGCAAAAATGAGTAGATTTGTAGAGTACTCACTTTCTTAATTATTTCGCAGTTTTATATGACCGACGGATGACTAAAGTGATGAGGCCCATGGCAAAGTTAATTTTACACAAGGCGGGGGAATACACAACGTGCATACGAGTAGTTCTTAAACAGGGCTTTCAAAAGTGCTAATTTTACCGCGAATAGCCTATAGCAAACGAGCCCACTTGCCTCGACACGGGTGCAAACTAATTTTTAAATAATTTCTCAAAAGCTGTTTTGGTAGGGAGGACTTGACTTCTCTTTGAAAGCCAAAGAAACTAGAAACTTATGCAACAGCAGTGAGACAATTACAAATACACACTTGCCTTGCCCGGGACTTGAGCCCACAATACGTCGTACTATAATCTAGTATGCAATCCTCTGCATTACGGAGGTCGGATTCGGAGCATCAACTTCGGATTTAATCAGTCCAATATTTCGAATGATAGGGTTTACCAACTTTAAGATTTACTGGTTCTTTACTTTGAAAATAAGTGACTGAGCAGCATAAAACATGTAAGTTTACATAGCCTACCGTAGCGCTACTTGTGTGAAGAATTTGATGGAAATCGGTTGTTTGGTCCCTGGGATATGACATAGAAAACTTAATTTTTTTAAAATTTGATGCTGTCGTACAAAATTGCCAGGAGAAAAGAGGCTATATGTACGATGCTTCCAATGTATACTGTCTACGTTAAAATTTTTTGATTGAATTTGATTAGATTGTTTAATATGTGTGTCAAACATACCTAAATGAATTACGGAGCTACCATTTTGAACAACGTTGTCTGACCCATATAAATCATGAAAGTCTACATTACTGTAGCATTTATGGTGTGCACAGTTTGGTACAAATTAGTTTAAATGTTCCTGTGTAACATTTGGTGGTAATCGGTTGATTGGTCCTCGAAATATGGCATAAAATCTCCACCATCATCATGTGTCGATCTTCATAAATGGAGAACAAAACAATTTTGTAGTGTGGTAATTTCGATGTTTGCGTACTGCCAATATACAAAGTGAAGTTGGTATTTGTTTCGTTAGTAAAATATACTGTGCTAAAATATTTATATAGCCGCCACTTTGAAAATAAGCGCCTGATCTACATAAATCATACAATTTTACAACACCTGCTGCATTACTATTTGTTTGCCAAATTTGGAAGGAATCGGTCAATTGTTTACCGGGATATGACAGAAAAACTTTATTTACTTCCATGGCGCTATCTTACAAAGCGGTGGGCATAAGATTCTCCACGTAGATACAGTTGATAGTTGTAATGTCTACTGCCAGCATACAAAGTTATGAGGTAATTTAATACATAGTCTCGACGATATAATACTCCGCTCTAAAATTGTATTTATGGCTGCCATTTTAAAAATAAGTGTCTGAGATGCTCGAAACACATAACTTAACATCATCTGCAACAGTACTTCTTGTTTGACAAATTTGGCAGGAATCGGTTAATTATTTACGTTTTATTCCATAACATTTAACTTTATTTATTTGTATGGCTCTATATTCCAAAATGGCCCAAGAAAGTGGTTATTTGTTGGTATGTATGATGCTTGCAATAAATACTTTCAGTATACAACATTTGGTTCAAATTGGTTAAATTATATGGCAGATTTACTAAACAAACTTAAAACATTTGTATGGCAGCCATTTTGAAAATTAGTAACTAATCAATTTCAATCACTTACGTTTATATGGGCTACCATAGCATCGCCTACAAGCCAAATTGGGTGAGAATTGGTTGAACAGTTTTTGAGATAAAATATAATATATTCATTTTTCAAATTGGTGCTATATTACAAACTGGTGGACCAACAACAATCTCTATCTTGAAATTTAATGCTTACGTAGTGATCTGCCAGTATACGAAATTAGGTTAAAATCAGTTTAATGGTTCCCAAGATATGACACATCACCCAAAATATTATAACGGCCACCCTTTTGAAAGTAAGTGTCTGACGTGGTCGAAAACTGTGAAAGTCAAGTGTCATTACTAATTATTATATGTGTACCAAGTTTGGTGAAAGTCGGTTGAAGCGTTCAAACATTGACAGGAGGGACACACACACTCACGCCAAGACTCACACAGCCGTACATACACACAAATACACAGACAGCAAAGTGATCTCGTACGTAGATACCTGAAGAATTCGCGAGTTCAATTACCTGCAGGCTAGGCTCTACAGTCTCACGTACAAATATGCCGATATCGGTTGCATATTGGTTGTCTGCTGCCACAGTGGAAGGCCACAATTGGGCCAGCGTTCTTCAGGAGGTGTCAAACACCATGTGGACCTATTGGTGAAGTTATATAAACACACACGTTTTGAAGTATAGCTTGTCCCGAGATGAATCCGCGAATTTTACAGGACTCTACCCATAAGCCTTTCTTGCCTTCAGGGGCCACGGTGGCTGAGCGGTTAGCCAGATCGCCTCCCACCAGAACGAACCGGGTTCAATTCCATGTGAGGTCACTCTAGGATTTTAGCACGTTGAAATCGTGCCGGACGATGCCGCTAATTTGCGGGTTTTCTCGGGGATATCCCGTTTCCCGCTCCCTTGCATTTCGACACCTACTCCATGTTCACCTCACTTCACCTTCATCGGCTCTCTAGACCTCGGTGTTAACAGCCACCCCAACCTCTCTGCTCACTGCTTAAAATAAACCTGAAGTCTACAATTGTTAGTTAAAATTAAAGATTAGTTTTACACATTCCGCACTAAGGTTTCGTGAAACGTACTGTTACAAAAATGACTCCGGAAACTAACATCCAGAGAATTTCTTGTGCTGATACAGAAGAAACAAGAAGTTATTGATAAGTAATGATCCTACTTTCCTCTACATGCGTGCAGATACATTTCAGTGAGATTGATAAAAGCTTAGATGGTAGGTAGGCGTCGACGTCCCATTGACAGAAATATCATTAGAGATGAAACTACAAACATGTGAAACAGTACCAAGAAAATTAACATTTAAGAGTGATTTACCCGGTATTCAAATTCAGAAAAACTCGTAAAATTAAGCTAGCTTGTAATCAACTGCGTCACAGAGATACGATTCCGAGCATCAACTAAGGATTTAATCAGTTAAATGTTTTGAAATATAGAGTTCACTAACCTGAAACATTTACACTGCTATCATTTTGAAAATCAGTGTCTGAGCCACTTAAACACATAACTTTGCATGGCCTACCATAACGCTACTTGTGTAAAAAAAAATTATGGAAATCGATTGATTGGTCTCCGAGATATGGCACAGAAAGATTATTTTCTTAAACTGAACTATCTACCAAAATTAAAGAAAATAAAAGTGTTTATGTACACAATGGTTGTAATAGATAATATCAGTATAAAAGTTTTGATTGAAATTATTAAATATGTATGCTAAATATATGTCAATATTTTTAAGGCCGCCATTTCGAAATTCATTGTCAGGCCCTATTCAAATCATGTAACTTCATATGGCCTTCTGCAGCTGTGCGAAATTCGGTGGAAATTAGTTATATTGTCCCAGAAATATGACAAAATGCTCAACTCACATGACTTTACTTTGCAAAAGAAGATCTCTGTATGCATGTCGGTTGAATGGTCCTCGATATATGGCATAAAACCTCCATTGTTTATGTCGCGATCTTCATAAATTGAGGGAAAAAAGTTTATATATTAAAACATTCTATTATTTTCATAGATACTACGTATATACAAAGTTAAATTTAAAACTGTTAAATAGTTTTGTAGATATATCACACTAAGCTAAAATATTTGTAAACGTGTCAGTCATACTTAAAACATATACATTAAGATAGCCTACTACAGTCCAACTCCTTTGCCAAATTTGAAAGAAATCGGTGGATTGTTTCCCAAGATAATGCATAAAAACGATATTATTTAATGTAGGGCTATCGTATAAAATGGCAGAGAAATGAGGTTTCGCATAGACAATTTTGATGGATATGACAAAGTTAAGTTGAGATTTGTCTTGCAGTTTCGTAGCTGAAAACGCCTGAGGTAAAATGTTTATATGGCTGCTATTTTGAAAATATGATTGTCTGACACACTCGAAGTTTATCAGTTTACATGGCCTGTCATAGTGCTACTTATTCGCCAACTTTGACAGAAAATCACGTAATTTTAATTTGTCATGTGATATCATTTTACGAAATGGCGGATAAAAGAGATTTTGTGTGTACACATTTTATGTTTGTAAGAAATCAGCTAGCATACAAAGTTTCTTTAGAATTAATTACATGATATCGATGATATAACACATAAAACTAAAATAGCTAGATGGCCACTGTATTTAAAATAAGCGTCTGGCACACATAAAACATTTCAGTTAACATTGCCTACCGCATTACTACTAGTTTGCAATATTTGGAAGAAACCGGTCAATTGTTTCCCGTGATATGACAAAAAAAAAACTTTATTTCTCTGTGTGGCACTATCTTACAAACTGGAAGACAGGAGGCTCTATGTAGAAACATTTGATGGTTTTTATATATAGTACTATTAGTGTACAAAGTTAAGTTGGAATTTATTAAATGTTTTCGAAGATATAACATACTATGACAAAATAGCTATATGGCCGTCGTTTTTAAAATAACTATCTGACATACTTGAAACACATTTGTACATATCAACTGCGGCAGTATTACTTGTCTGCCAAATTTGGAAGGAATCTGTCAATTGTTTCCCGAGAAATTACACAAAAGCTTTATTAATTAGTGCTACCTTACAAAATGTGGGGGGAATGGTTGTTTGGCTTATATTATGCTTGTAACAGATACTTTCAGAGTATAAAAGGTGTGGTAGTTATACGAAACAAACCTAAGATATTTGTATGGCAGCGCAACCATTTTCCGTGTCCCAGGGTTGCAATACTTTTCTGTCACTACGGCTAGCAAAAATGGCTTTTATGAGGTTGGAATAATATACAGTAAGCAAGTTGAGATGATTTAATACTTTCTTTTACTAATTTGTATTGTAGTATGATTAAATTCAAACTGGTGAAAGTATTTTATTCATAAAATAGTGCTTGTCATTTAAATATTAAGATGTAAACAAACACGTTCATCACTGTTGAGCAAGTGACTTTTGACAGTTGTGTTCCTTAGGGGTTGGTCATTGTTGGGTACATTGCGCAAAAGACGAATAAGCAATTTACCCCATATTTAGTCTGTGGAATAAACCATTCATTCTACGGGTCATGGCTATAACCAATTCTACTCAGGTTAGGAACAAAACGAGATTCCATTTGGGAGAGTTTGGCATAGGGAAACTTTCCGCCACTAGGTAAGCGCTATTGTTCCAAAGAGGTCACTTTAAAAAATTAAGATTTTAAGCTACGTTAATAATAAAATAAAAAGATTTCACTTAGTTAAGTAGTTATTTAAATTTTATTTGTGATTATTGCAATTATTTTGCTTTTTAACGTAGAAAATAGGAAAAAAAATCCGTTACACAATGCGACACTAGCGCTTACCTAGTGGCGAAAAATGTTGAGTTGCCAATCTAAAAGCATTGAGTTTCCCAACATGAGTAGAATAAATCTTAAGTCCCTGTCACACTGTCAATTTTTTTCCGTCAAACTGCTTCCAATAAGTTTGGTCAAATAAAGTTTTACAGTTATGACGTCATCAAAACGTCATAAACGCCGCCATATTCGTCTGAGAAAGTTAGATGGCTTCAGTTTCCATCAAACATTCTAATTTTGGACCGGTTCAAAAATTTATTTGAAGTTTGGCGAGCTCAGCCAATCAGAATCGTGCACGACAAAAATTGACGTCACGAAACTTTAGAGTTACGAAAAATTGCTGGAAACGAAATAAGTTATAAGGATAATTAATTTATGTAGTAGCTATCTGGGCATGAATTCTGTTTTAAGTGGCTAATGAGCATAATATTTAGAACTCGGAGACATTAAATTTCATTCTTTAGACACATTTCTGATAAATAAAATTCGAATTCAGTAAAAAAGTGAAAATAAATTAAAATATTCGTTACGTTTCTTCCTTTAATGGTTTGCATTGATACACAACAGCAGCATATAACTTTGAAAATAATTGTAAAGTGAATATTCAGAAGAGATCCTTCCAGAAAAAATTAATTTGACAGTGTGGCATATTTTCAAACACATTCAATTTTATTTGATAAAATTTGTTGGAAGCTAAAATGTGATGGCCTTATTTTATCTACAAATGTTATTGTCAAAAGTTGAAGGCGAAAATTTGACAGTGTGGCAGGGGCTTTAGCCTATAGACTAAAGATGAGGTAGACCGATATCGCTGGCTGCGCACAACCAATCTTCGTGTCCCAATATTGAACTGCTTTTCTGCCAACACGTCTAGTGAAAACGGCATGGTTTGGATTTTATGTTAGAAAACTGAACTGTAAACAAACGTTTTGGGACGTTTCTATAGTTCATCTAACCAATTTGTAATGCAGTTTGATTAAATTATAATTCATACAACTATTTTATTGATATAATATTGTCACTCAAAAAATAAGATATGAAAAAACACTTTAATGGCAGTTGACCATGTGACCAAAATTGACCTACCCCAAAGGAACACAACTGTCAAATTCACATGGTCAACAGAGTTGAACGTGTCTGTTTACATATTAATTTTTAAATGACAAGCACTGTTACATTAATAAAGTATTTTTACAAGTTTGAGTGTAATCAAAAAGCATTACAAATTGATTAGAGGAAGTATAAAAAATCTAAAAACGTTTGTTTACTAAACAGCGTTCTAGCCTCAAATCCAATCCACGCCATTTTCGCTAGACTGTCGGCAGAAAAGCTGTTCAGTGTTGTGGACACGGAGGCTGGTTGTGCGTGGCCAGCGAGATCGGTCTACCTCATCTTCAGCGCGTGCTTCAGCGACGGCTAGGAGGAAGGAGGCTCGTCGGAGCTCTCACGTTGTACGCGTCGCGGAACTCGTTCTCCATGCGCGAGAGGCGGCGCAGTTCCCAGGACAGCTCGAAGGCGGTGAGCAGCGGGTCGCGCGACGACAGCGAGATGAGCGAGGGCGACGACAGCGCCTTGTAGGCGTTGATCCTCGAGTGTGAGTGGCGCAGCGAGTCCATCTCGCTCGACAGCACGCACTCGTCGCAGCCGCACCTGCAACATCGCCCGCCCATCCGCTGCTGTGCACTGTGTAATGCATCCGCCGTTACCAGGACCGCAACACGACGGGTCTGGACGCCAACTTGAAAAGTGGACGTCCTCATTGACCCGATTTAGTTCATGAGCCCAGCCGCAGAGCGCTGCTACCGAGGTAGTGCTGTTTACATGGCACGGATATGGAGGGGAATTGCAATTTTTTTTTTTAAATGGGAAAATTTAATTCATATCTCTGTGGTGTTATCCCTATTCCAGCAATGCAAACAACGCTAGTTTGCTTGCAGCGATCTGCAGCTACTGCATGAACTAAATCAGTCAATAAGGGTGTCAATTCGCTAACATTGTTCGATAGGCGAGTGTCCAGACCTGTCTTATATGGCCGTGACCTCTACTATAGGCTGTTCACGGTAAAATGAACACTTTTGAAAGCCCTGCTTAAACTTGTATAAACGTTGTGTGTTATTCCACCTTATGTAAAATTAACATTGTCATGGGCCTTATCACTTTATTCATGCGTCGGTTAAGCAAAACTGTGAAATAATTATAAAAGTAAATATTGTATGTGCAAATCTGCTTAATTTTAATTTTCGATGCATTAAAAAATACAGAAAGCGAGAGAAATAATTTAAGTTGTAACAAATGGTTACCTAACACTTTTTCTTCAACGTTAATATATGGAACTAATTTCCCCTTCATCGTTACCAACTTTACTGGGCACATGTAACTCAGTGCGCCCGTTAAAATAAATGCAGGTAGGAGCAGTTGATTATTTTCCAAGGTTGATTTCAAAAGTACTCACTTTATCGTGAACAGCATTTATCAGCCTTCTATGAAGCCCTGCTAAAGTTCTACTTCCAGGATATTCTTCCACCTCGTGCAGACTTGAGCTTAACCAAAGGCTGTTCACGATAAAGTGAGCACTTTCGAAATGAACCGTAGAAAAATGCCACTGCTCCTGCGTCGCATATGATGTAACGGGCGTACTGAAGGACATGCACCCAGTAAAGTTGGTAACGATGGAGGGAAAGTAGTCCCATTTCTTAACATCGAATAAAAAGTGCTAAGTAACCATTTGTAATAACTTAAATTATTTCTTTTTCCAACTGTTTTTTTTTATACGCCAACGTATAAAAATGAGCAGATCTGCAAAACATTTACTTTTCTAATAATTCCAGAGTTTCACTTGACCGACGTGTGAATATAGTGACGACGCCCGTGACAATGTTAATTTTACGTAAGGCGGAAGAACACACGACGTGCATACAAGTTGATCTTAAGCAGGGCTATTTACTGTGAACAGCCTATAAGCCTGGAGTATTACACCAGGGGGGACAACGCACCGCTTTCGTGCGCACCAAGTGTAACAGTACTTGTGTAAGAACTATTTCTCACTCAGCGCAGCCAACGTACCTATTTTCTCCCTGCTTCTTATTAAAATTACTCATAAATGAAGCATTATAATTTATAGATAAAATATGAATAACATTTCAATTTAACAAGAAAAAAAAGGTAAGTTTTATGAACACAAGTATAAAACGTTTGAGATACAGGGCGTATTTAGGAAATAACTAAATGCGTCCTACATGGGGAGATTTTTCAAAGGTTTGATTAAAAAAAAAGGTCGAAGAAACCGCGAATTAACTATACGCATGAATATGTGATTTCAATAAGTAAAATCATTGCACTGAATCGTCAATCTGTCGCCTCCCACGAGGATGAACCGGATTCGATTCCCGGCGTGATCAGCTCCCGGACGATGCCATTTGTTAATGGGTTTTCTCGGGGATCTCCCGTTTCCTCAGCCTTTGCATTCCAGGGCTGCTCCACACCCACCTCGCATCGCCCCCATCGGCTCTCAAGCGCCACCAGAAACGTCTAACTCTACTTCAGTCGAGTTGAGAGATCTGTGGGGCTCTTTAACAACGAGGCCTTGAACGCCAGTGAGGGCGAAATGAGGCGAGAATGGAGCAGCGCCGGAATGCAAATGCGGGGCAAACGAGAGATCCCCGAGGAAACCCGCTGGCCAGCGGCACCGTCCAGCACGATTCCCACTAGCGGAAATCCGGAGTGAACCGGCCGGAGATTGAACCCGGTTGGCCTTGGTGGGAGGCGAGCAGACCAACCGCTCAGCCACTGCGGCCCCAACTCCACTTCAGTTAATGAGATATTATCAACTGGCCAATCAGTGGGATGCACTGAGGGGTTGTACTTCCATACCAGTGCAATTCACTAGGAATCTGTATAACATGATTGGTTAGTGAATACCAAAATACTAAATGATCAGTAGGAATTTTACTGCCTCAAGTGAAGCAGTGATTTGCATTCTAATTCACTGATTTGAGGTATTTTTAACTGCTTCGTTTTTAGAGTGTGGAGCGCTAGAATTGAGGAGTTAGCTGGAAGAAGGTAATTGGTAAAGAAATCACATTTTGAGATAATGGCAGGTAAATGTTTTTGGAAACTTGAAGTTGATAACAACAAAAAAAACAACATAATTAATAATGTCTACTCTTAATATACATTATCTGTAAATAGTAACAACTCACATTAAATGAATAACTACAGTTTACAATTAATGAAGGCAAGGATACTACAGCTATTAAAAAACAGTACCAACGTGGGCCCAGAAAATAATTTATAACCAAAAAAATAGAGCTATCGATACCAGATTTTGTGTGTGCCATCTATGGACAATGAAAAATAAAGGTAAACTTTTTGATGGAAGAAATGTCTATCTTACTTTCTTCCAGCCAATTCCCCAATTGCGTCTTCTCGGAATTATGTCATCTCTGGCGACGACAGAATTCCGATCGCTCTTAACTAGACAGCAGAAAACGAGGAACTGGTTCATCATTGAAAATTTATCATCTCCGGTCTGGGTTGAAAGCAACACTGAAAATGTTACATCTCTGTGGATGGAATGGTCATCAAATTGAGAACAACCGGTATTACATCATCATAGGAGATGTTTCATCTCCAGTTTTGCTTTAAAACCAGACGAGAGATACATTTCTGATAATAATTCCCACTGTTCAGTTAGGAACAGTCGTAATCGTGTCATAACCGCAAATGAAACATTTTCTGTTTGGCTTAAGCCCCTGTCACACTGTCGAATTTTCGCCTTCAAATAAAATATGAAAATAAAGTTTCTAGACGAAATGCGGCCATCAAATATTCTCTTCCTATAAATCTTATCAAATAATCTTGAGTTCGTTAAAAAATGCATCACACTGTCAAATTTCTTTACTCTAGAGGATCTAATTTGAATTTTTACTAAAAAATTATTTTCAAACTTTTATACTGCTGTTGTGTTTCCAGGAATAAATGTAACGAGCTTTGTGATTTATTTCCAATTCTTTACAAAATCCCAATTTTATTTATCAGAGATGTTACCTACACACTGAAATTTAATGCCTCTGAGTTCTTGGTATTATGTGCAATAAATACTCAATAAGTTTTCATATAATTTAATCACCTTCATAGAATTATTTAGTCACCAGCAATAGTTCAATATTTTAAAGTTTCATGACTTCAGAAACGGCCGTTTTTGGCGAGCACGATTCTGATTGACTGAGCCCGTCAAACATTTAAAAAAATCTTAGAACCGGTCCAATCCTCAAATGTTTGATGGAAACTGAAACCATCAAACTTTTTCAGACAAATATGGCGGCGTTTATGACGTTTATATGACGTCACAACTGTCCAATTTGATTTGACCGAACTTATTGTAATCAGTTTGACGGGAAAAGGGCCTTAGAGCTTACAAACTACAGAGATGACACATTTCTGAGATGGCACAATATATCGCGCCCCCCCCCCCTCTTCGGCCACCCACCACGTTGCAGTTTTACTACGGCGCAGAGTGCGCATGACAGCTACACGTTAAAAAAGTTTCTGACGCCGTGTTCCAGTTAGCACTTTTTCTTAACAAAAATTTTACGTTGCCGATTTTGTTTGTCGTACTGATATGTGTAATTTTGCAATCGGCATTACTTTTTTTTACTTTCAAACTACCAAATCACCATCATGTTAGCTTTGCCGACTTTAAGATGTAAAATACTCATAGAATTGGACTTATTCTAAAACGTGTATTTGTATCCAGTCGAAATAACTATTAGTAAAGTAAGTTGTCGAAATATTCATAGTATATTTTCGTTACGTAGTTATTGTTTTGTAACAGTTTAGAAACTTTGTTTTAGAATAATTATTTGACATTTATCTGGTCCTAACCAAGTCGTGTGGTATGACATATAGCAGTATGGCATGCTAAACATCCGACTTTTGGATTCCCCAATTGAAACCTTACAATGTTCCAATAGAAGTCTACATAAAACGGAAAACCAAACTATATGAAACACTGCCAGAGCCCCAGTACATGTCACTAGTGCTGTCAACGCTAGTTCATTGTTCACTTAAATACACATCGGGCATTTCAGCACATTTACTCTGATCGTGTGTGTTAACGTACATTTAATAGACATATAATTCACGCAAATTATTATTATTTTTAATAAAAATGAAAGTCTGTTGATAAATCTAGTATAAACCACGAGGGCTATTCCGAAGTCAACTTCAATTTGGCTGGTTCAAGACTTGTATTTTGTACAAAACTATATATATATATATATATATATATATATATATATATATATATATATATATATATATATATATCCAGACACTTGTTCAGGGGATGAATCCAAAAGATAGTGAAAGAGGAGTAGGGGCTATTTATTATGAAAAATATGTTTAACGAAAACAATATTTCCTGGTGTTATAGCAAACTTCATAGACGTACTGGGCCCTTCATGTGAATAAACAACAATTTCGCAGGTATCTATTACATATATTTAGAATTTTATAATAATATAAACAAGAACTGTTTCAAATCTTACAATTCTATTATAAAATGTTTAGTATTGCTAACGATAAGGCTGCGTGAAATTACGGGAAAATAAATTAGCAGCAACTGTCTTTATTGATAATGATCGACACATCGTGGTATTTATAACTGGCTAATTTTTGTTCGAAACATGTACATTGAATAATAACTAATTTATTTATAACAAACCAAAGTTGTTATATGTCCTTATTTAGTGGAAATAATTACCATAGACCCCTATTACAGAGATGACTCACGCTACAAATGTGAAGCAAGAATTTATAATTATACAATTATCAAATCGTGTCAAACTTCATTCAACTAGTAGAAAATAAATGTAAAGTAAATTTAATAGTGCACTTGACAAAGTATTTTTTAATTTGACGATTAGGGCCAGAAGGTCTGTTACGTCAGGTGTACTCGGTAATGCTCACACTTTCTCGCAGACGACTGGTAGGTAGGGAACCTCCGGCAGCGCGCTTGGGTATTTACCACTAGCCACTTGCTGAAGAGTGTCTATTCACGTTTGGCTGAGTTCATTGACGGGAGAAAAAAAAAAAGTTATATCGTAACGAACACAGAAACGTAGGCACTACCAATTCTTAAAGGGGGAAAATTTTTTTTATTACATATTTCATTTGTGTGTGTCGCCGCTAATCCTCTTGTGGCACAAAAATAAAAAATATATTATACTCACTTGTTTTCGTTAATTAGCTACTCTTCTGCGTATTTCTGGACATGAAGCAGAAAGAAAGGCGCGGAATTTATTCCTAGTGTAGTGTCGCCAGTATGTCATAAGGCACAAGTATTCTTATTATTTGTAAGCGCATCGAATTCTGACTACTCAACACAAACGGATCAAAATTAAACTGTAGAGGGTGTTTGTGAAAACGTAAAGCAACCAGCCACTATTGACTGACAGGGCACTACTTGACGGATTAGTAAAATGTGGTAGAAAAGACCAAAGGTCTTGGTTACCCGCGAAATTAGCCTACGTAGGGGTAGGAAAATTTTGCGAGTTGAATGACCTTTAGACTAGACTGCACATTCCTGTGTTTACTCGAGCCTTAGATGTTTATTCATTAGCTTCTACCTCAGAGACTAGTCAGTGTTACTTCACACCTGACAGTATGGCACTCGATAATTTTTTCCTTGCCAGTCAGCTACTGGCTCAGAGTCATCCAGGGAGTGTCTAATGACCTGTGATCCAATTTCAAAGGTGCCTTCAACGTGCACGGGTTGGAAGTCTAGCTTCTCCTGAAATGAATTCGCGAAATTTTCCTGTCCCCTACCTGTACGTCGTGGCGAGTGACACGTCATGTGCGGTGCGGCGCTTACCTGACGTCGTGGGGGGAAGGCAGCGTCGCTCCCCTGTCCAGGAGGATCTTGAGGATCTCATAGTTGTTCATGTGGGCCGCGAGGATGAGAGGAGTGATGTCCGGCGTGAAGGTGGAGGACGTGCGGTCCACCGCTTCCCAGCTCTGGCACAAACAAGCAAACAAAGTCACGAGTGTAGGGACTTACGTCCGTTTGCCCTGTGATGCAGGACTGCGCCCATGAAGTGGTCTCTGAAGACCACCACACACTGTCAAAAAAATATGACGTAAAATTCCCTCACATTTAAAGGGATCCAATAACCTTTACATGTAAGGTAAAATTACCTCTCAAATGCTGAGTAAATTTATATAACAAGCAGAGACCTGCGAAATTCGCGTTATCATTTGGCCACACGTTAAACTTACAACGCGTGTACCTTTGCAATACGCTTGTCATTGGACCATACTTTATCTGACACGCCCTGGGTAAATCTGCACCGGTAAAAAAATACCTCACGTTTGTGTGCCCCAATCACGTGTAGTTCTGTCAGAGAAGGCGTGGCTTCACAGCTATGCGGCTGCCAATGGAGAAACGACGCCGGCTCCAGTACAGGCAGTACTGTGAAGTTTAGCCTGACGCTGAATAATAACGCGAATTTTGCAGGTCCCTGCTAATAACAAGTAAAGTACTGTTCCCTAATCGTACGGGATAAGCACCTGAAAAAAGTGGGGGGGGGGGGGGTAAATCCCATATAAATAAGGGAAAATTAAATATATTGTATAATAAAATTATATTAAAAAATACCCCGTAGTATTAGTACTGTTCATTGTATTTATCATATATATCCTCTGACGAATAGTAACAGAAACCTCAGAACTAAAATCCTCGACACTTGCTGGTGGGTGGGCACGAACCACGGTCCTCTGATTCGGCCGACTTTTTGCCGTATGCTGTCGTACGACACGAATCGAATGCGAGTTCAATGACCTGTTGGCTATACCACACAGTCCTGTGCACACTCGAGCTTCAGATGTTTGTTCATTGGATGCTACTCCAGAGAGTAGGCAGTGTTAACTTCACACCTGGCAGAACGGCAATCGCTACTTGTTTTCTTGCAGGCCTGCTATTGGTTCAGATACATCCAGGGCGTGTCTAATTAACTGTGATCCAATTGCAAAGTAAATTTCAGTGTAAACGTGTTTGACGTCTATCTTACCCTGAAATGAAATCGCGAAATTTTCCTATCCCTAGCGATAGGCCGATGCGCTATCCATTACACCACGACGACAGCATGTGAGCGTCAGCAAATATTAGCGTGTTAAAAGATTGTTTCTTCAGCCCGTCCCCTCACTTATATGTTGAGGATGTTGAAGAAATGTACGCGTCGTAAGGAAATTTTCCCATCCATGTATGGAATTTTCCACTACCATGTACGTGAATTTTTCTCCAGGGTGCGGAAATTTTACCTTACCTGTAAGGAAAACTGTGTTTCCGCCACAAGTTTGCGAATATTAACTTACTCTCGTCAGGTAATTTTCCCATTATTTTTTACAGTGCACTCACTACATGATAAAAAGTTTGTGTTCGAAATGTTGTTCTTTCTTTAACAATTTCAAAGTAAAGTCCTCGCATAAAGGTCGAGCATTTTGATGAACCTGAAGTGATATTTATCTCAAGTTATAGTAGCGGGTCGTCAATATCTATATCAGACATGTTTGAGGCGCTGGCGTCGGAGGTGCTCAGTGGTATAGAATGCCCTCGCCCAGAAGTGCAGTTCGATCCAGAAATCGGCATTAAAACTTAATTAATTGTACTTAATGATACATTCGCTTGAATTCTGAGCTAGCCATTGCCACAGTTTGTTTAGACACTTACAAAATTCCCGTTTTTATTTGTCTCCGTGCTCAAATCCGCTGTGATACACCTTCTTGAACGTCATTATATCATTCGTAAATTAAAACTATAAATCGTCATTCACTGGTGTCACCACTCTACTGTAGAGAGTTTGCTCAGCTGTTTAGCATTGACTTTTAGCAAAAGGCATCGTTGGGACGAGACATACAAGTTTCCAGCTAATGGCGTATGTCTAGTAAGCATACAGCAGCTTGGGGTTTGAACTGTAGCCACAAAATACCTTAATTTAACATGTCCCTAGTTTTTTTTAAATATATATTTATAGGTTGTTTTGAGTGTCCTCGAACGGCTACGAGGCGTTAGTATGAGAACACTAAACATTCAGGAATCGTGAAGGATCGGTCTGAGGGTACATCATAGTATTCTGGATTGATTTTAAAAAAAATATAAAAAAAAAACACTTAAAATCGAAATTCGGTAGGCCGGACCGGGAATCGAACCCGCATTCTGCCGAACGTGCCTGAAAAAAATTATGTGTGTAATATTTTTAAATAATTAAAAACCTTACTCGCCATCTCAATAACATATGGTGTGAAAATGGTCTCAATAGATCAACAATATTTCCTGCATGTATCAGCAAATTCGACCCATAAATATAGAATTTAGACTCCAACGCCACCTATCGGAACCTAACCTACCGAATGAAAAGCACAATAAAACAATTTATTTTAGATCAACAAACATTTCCTTCAGTTATGAGCAAAATCGGCCCATAAATATAGAAGTTATACTCCAGCACCACCTATCGGAATGAAACATAACTAAAAACCTTATTCGCCATCTCAATAACATATGGTGTGAATATGGTCTCAATAGGTCCAGCGTTTTGACGGGTGATGATGCGGTTTAGTCATGCACAATGGATTTTATATACAAAGAAGATGATCTCTACTTACGTATGGTTCTCCAGGTGTGTGAACTTTTTCTTCCCACTCCAGTAGGACCTCCACGGCCTCCACATACTCTTCTTTGATTGCGTGCAGCAGAGCGTCCTGGAAAAAGGAAACAGCTGTGCTACGTGATTTCCTTCACTTATTTTCAATTCTTTAAACATATGATTAAAAATGAGAATGTGTCACGTGGAGACACTAATGCTCGGTTGCACCAACATGTTCCCCAATCCGAGATCGAATGATTCTACGTCCGAACCTGGATCCAGTTTGATCTTGATTCCAATGTAAAAGCGTTACACCTATGAAATTTCATGATTCTGGTTCTCCGATTCGTCGATCATGATACCAAAGTGAAAGATCGAGATTAAGTATGAGACAAATTTTCCTATTGGTTCGTAATATATGACGTCATAGAAGTAGGTGTATTTTTCACTATAGATAGGACTATATGTGGGGTGTTTTATCTGTTTTAAGTTAATTATTGTTGTATGATTTTTACTGAATAATATTCAAGTGCGTATACTGTTGTTTTAATTTCCCAAGAAAACAATGGAAAGTAGTTCTATATGTTGGCGGATTTTCAAACTATATTTGTCGACGATGGCTGCTGATCTCGGATCGAGATTTCAAACCGCCAATTTCGGCGGTTCGAAATGAACTTCAACTGGATCTCCAGTCCAGCTCTGAACTCGAATGGTGCAACAGTTTTCTGTATCGATCTTAGATCCGATCTCGTATCGAGTTTCGAACCGCGATGGTGCAACCGGGCATAAATGGACTGGCTTAGGATATTGACAGAAAACGGACAAATACTGACAGAGGCAGATGACCCAACATTTACGAGCACATATCTGTACTGTGGCATGGAGCAACGCCGGAATGCAAGGGTGGAGTAAACGGGAAATCTCTGAGACAACCCGCCGACAAGCGTCGTCCGGCGTGATTCCCACGTGTGAAAATCTGGGAGTGGCCTCGCCGAGAATAGAATCCGGTTCGCCTTTGTGGACGTTTCTGTATAGTTTACTGAAAATCGAAAGAAAAAAAACTATTCAAAACAGATTAATATAAAATATAGTATAAACCAAAATACCTTACTTAGTGAACTATTAATATTAATATTTTTAAAACTGGACATTTTGTGCTAGTTTAGGAAACCTCAAATGATTATATCTGAGCTGGGAATAATATTTAATCTCTATGAGGCCCAAACACAAAAATTGGGGTACAACTACAAATAAATAATAAACTTACACATAGTAAACAAAAGTATTTCAAAGGAGTTTTCTTTGCTACATGACTATTTCTAAGTAGCCATTAATCTAATGTAAGTTATACATCTCAAGTCTGTCTGTTTACAATTGTTGCGTGTTTGAAAAATATAACTGTTTATCTTTACATACGATCATTATACAAACAACTTTAAAATCAAGTTTTATTTCCGTGAAATGACACATGTACTACATACAATTTAAACAACATCTGAGAGAAATAAAAAAGTAATTAATTGTTTGCTTTCCGATGACTTAGATTTGATAGCCATTAGCAAAAAAGCCAAAGCTTGTCCAGCACGAACCGTTTTTACGGTTAGTTAGTTGGCAAGGCACAACTTGATAAAGTGCTAATTACTCTTAAATATGCCGCAAATACCGGCGTTCTAATACAGTTGGTGGCTCCCAACCCTGACCATCCATTTAGCCATTACTTATTTTCCAGCCTACGAACATCTTCACCACACATAATCAAAAAACTTTCGTCGTGATATATCCCCTGATTGGTGAATTGAAAAAATTGCCAGTATACAGATGCCCAAGGTTGGCGGTGGTACAAATATATATCACGTGTGCTAAGCAGAAAATACAATTTTAGCTTGATTTGTATCGCGCGGTTATGCGCAGAAGCTAACGGTAGTGGGCAGGGAGGTAGGTATAGGCTGTTCACGGTAAAATGCGCACTTTTGAAAGCCCTACTTAAGATCTACTTTATGTAGGTTGTATATTCCTCTGCCTTATGTAAAATTAACATTTATTGGGCCTCATCACTTTATTCATGCGTCGGTCAGGTGAAAAAATTCTGTGGAATTATAAGAAAAAAAAATGTTACAGATCTGATAATTTCTACATTTCGATGCGTTAAAACTAACAGAAAGCGAAATAAATAATTTAAGTTATTACGAGTGATTACATAACACTTTTTATTTGACGTTAAGTTATGGAACTATTTTCCATCCATCATTACTAACTTTACTGGGCGCATGTCACTCAGTGCAGCCGTTAAATTATATATGCAGGCAGGGGCAGTAACTTTTTTCTAAGGTTCATTCTAAAAGTGCTCGCTTTATCGTGAACAGTCTTTGGGTGGGTAGTTATGTAACGCTTAAGGCTCGGCCTCGCCCGCCATGTTGAATTTTCCATTTATATGTCATAACTTCCTTTTCAGTGAGATAACCAAATATTGGTTACTATAGCATTATATCAATTGACAATCCCCTTCAAATTCAGTCGTCAGACTTCATCCACATGTGATATGGTGATTGAAAAATGGCATTAATCTGTTCATAATTCTCGAAAAAAATACGGCATGACTACTTAACGAATTTTCAGAATTTATGTTTGTGCTTCAGCGTAACGTATATTGCCATAATTGTGTAGTAGCAGTTTCGTAATAAGTGTCGGTATAAGCAGAAATAAGCTAGAAGCAATAAGCCAACATGGCGTGTGAGGCCGAGCCTTAAGGTCTCGTCGACAGCGAGGTAGTTAGAGATAGTGCAAGTCGCTAGAGAAGAAGGGCCAGAGGAGGAACCAACAGTGACCAGGAGTTCGGACCCATCCCAGCATTCGCCTGGAGTGATCTCTAGAAACCGCGTGAAACCGATATCAGGATGGTCAGGCCAGGATTTCAACCCAGATCCTCCCCGAATGCAAATCCAAAGTTGAACTACTGGGCCACGTCATTTGACTGTGGTGGCCACGAAACCCCTTGGTAACTGAACAGGAGCTCAGGAAATGTTTTGCCATACCGAGAGTTGGGCTCAAACCCATTGCTGTTTCGGTCTCCTTGCCAAATATATATATATATTTTTTATCGGGGGTGCGATACGCCATGGCGGTTGTGTTGTCAGTGGCGATCCGGCTAGTGGACACCCAGGTTGTACAACAACGTCAACTATTACTCACATCTATGTTAACGCTCCTGGAGACTTGTTCTGTAACAGTTTCGTGTCTTTACAGAAGGAATGCTGTCTTATAAATATCTTTATGAGAATAGATGGCATTCTGAAACGCAGTGCGTCGCCATTATTGTCGTTTGGACGCCTGGTCACTGGTAGGTATCTCTATGAACGACAGGGTTGCAAAAAATGGCCACCGCACAGAGGTTGTACCCCGTAAACAAGATTTGTTGGAGGAAAAATATATTACAAGTAGTGGCTCTGGAGGAGAAATAAAATATTTATTCCCCAGTTTGATAACGCAAAAAAAAATGTTTTTCGAGTATATTTATTATTATGTGCATTGTTTTTTTTTTTGCCAGAGTTAAATTCCCTATGATAACCACAGTACGATGAAGTTGACCACAGATTCAAAGCGTGGAGGGAAAATGGGTTAAAGTGTGTATGCCAGCTGCGCAGTAACATGTCACAGCACTGAACGGCTGTTAGGACCCACATGTTTATGGCATATTTTGCTCCAAATGACCTAAGTGATAAGAGACCAGGGCTAGTTAGCTACAGAGATAAGATGGCACACTGCTTATAACTTGAAAATTAACATGAGATAGCAGCACTAACTGGACTGCAGGTGCGCGCAGGCTTGGTCCGTGGATCCTGATAGTTACAGCCTTCATCTTTGTTAGTGCACAAGTGAGATCATATGTTCAATATTTTTTTCACTCGGTGGGTAAATATTTTGCGATAATCTAAATGCCTTATAACTATCATTTTTAATGCTATGTTCTTAATTTTTTAAAAAATAAAAGTATGGCATATTATCTTCAACAAACCATAACAATCAATAACGTTGGGATAGGTCTTCAGATTTTATACACAGTCACGTATGGTTCAGTAGTGTGACTGGGGTAGTTGGTACATAGATAGCGGAGCTTGTAGACGCAAAGAATACACTGAATACAGATTAAAAATACATTGTCGTCTCTTAAATATGGTTAAACAAAACCCTGCATTTTAAATGATCAACCAATTGATTTTCGTTAATGTGTAGATGAAATGTTTCAGTTTCTGTTACCGCTGCAAGAAATTCACATATATTATTTGTCAATAAAACATGAGTATGTTGTACAAAAGCAAGTGTCGTGTGTTGTAAACTATTCATCTGTTTCCATTTCAAAATGTTTGCTTTTAAGCACCTGAATTAACATTAATATCCTAATTTGGTGATGTGTGCCAACATGCCCCTTTGCGTGCGCAAGTTGGCACACATGCAGTAGGTAACTTCATCATTAAACAAAACACGATCTAACCCAAAAGTCAAGAATTTTGTGGTATAAAATTGTTGCGAAAATGTTGATGTTTGAAACTGCTCAGTCATAATTAATATTAACATAACAGAATAAATTAAAAAATAATTTTTGGAAACTGTGTCAACTAGTCCAAGTCTCCCCTAAGCTCTGTGAGTGGCTGTCACTCCTCGTGACTAATCCTGTATAATAAAGTTATGCAAAATGTTATCATTTTTCGTAAAAGCACCGTATAGTGTTAAAGCCAAATGAAACAAACATCGCACAATTTTTGAGAGACGTTAATTTGGCACTTGTTTCCGCAGTTCATGAGCCAACGTTACGGACCTGCGCAGAAGACCAAAAAAATTGGGTTTGGCTGTGTTGAGGACACGGCCGTTTGTTTTGCGTGAATATGTCTACGTTGACGTGCTCTGATGTCTTGGTGTTTATTTTACGTTCCGGCACCGCTTCACTCGATTCTTATGGGGTTTTATGGCGTTCAATGGATTGCTTTTTAGATGCTCTTTCCAACCGTACACGATTTCTGTATTTAGACTTGGCCTTTTGACGAGTATAGGCCGAAATTGTGTTAAGTTTTCTTAATTTTTTTACATTAAACGCTAAAATGTCTCCATAACCACGCCACAGAAATGCTTTTATACACGCAATCGGTTGATCTTGACGAGCGCTTGTCGATTGAAACTTAAACGAGCGTCGTAGCTTCTCCTAGTCAAAAGTTGTACTACACGGAAGTTATGAGACGCGGCGAAACGAACTCAAAATTGTGGCCCCTACCCCCCCCCCTCACCGCGTGCAATGCTTCTCAGTCCTCACTAAACTTTACATATTCTTTGATCCTTTGGAAATCGGATGGTGTAATTGAATTTTGAATGTAGACGGTAGATACGCAGCTGCAATGCCAAACTGTATCCTCTGATTTTGTTATCATCGGATTTTCTGGATTGCCTCCCACTATGGTTGCAAATTTAAAGACGCATTCACGTCAAAATCGTATACCTTAGCTTTAGTCTACTTTCATGACTGGGCTTTAATGAACGAGAACCTGTCGTGATACGAGTTTCCACGAAGATGCTTAGTTATGGCAAAATGTCCCCGTGGTTCTTTGTAGAAGTCAAGTAAACTGATTTTACCAGTGGCCACTCCGCTGCTGGTGCATGGTTGTCTGAACACTAGCAAATGCCACCTTCGGAAGAAGTGCCCTGCCTATAATTGTGCATATTTTACAGGTAAACTGAGAACTTTCGAAAACCCTGCTTCAGATCTACTTATGTGCACATTATGTGTTCTTCCGTCATGTGTAGAACTAACATTTGCGTGAGCCTGACCACTTCATTCGCGTGTCGGTCAAGTCGAACTGCGAAATTGTTTGAAAAGTAAATATTTAAAAAAATGTGATATTTCTTACATTTGTAAGCAATGGAATAACAGAAAGCAAAATATAATAATTTTACTATTCACAAGTGTTTACCTGATACTTTTATTTAATGTTAAGACATGGAACTACTTTTCCTTTGACGCTGCCAACTTTACTGGACGCATGTCAGACATTGTGCCCATTAAAATATATGCTGGTAGCGACAGTGACGTCTTTCAAAGGTTTATTTCAAAAGTGCTCAATCAACCGCGAACCTGTATACCTTTTAGAACCGCATTAAATTGTAGTTTGTGGCGTTACAATGAAGACAATTTGATGCGTGCTCAACAAAAAGCGGTCACTTGAATGTAGTTGCAAACGTGTTTGAAATACGGGGTTTTTGACGAAAGTATTACACGTGACCCCAATATGTTCACCTAAGAAAATAAAACATGTGCTATTAGGGCCGACTGAATGGAAGCTTATAGATAAAGGCTATTCACGATAAAGTGAGCGCTTTTGAAATGAACGTTAAAAAAAGTGTCACTGCTCCTGCGTGACATATATTTTAACGGACTCACTGAGTGACACGCGTCCAGTAAGGTTGGTAGCGATGGAGGGAAAGTAGTTCCATAACTTAAGGTCGAATAAGAGTGTTGGGTAACCATTTGTAATAACCTAAATTATTTATTTTCCTTTCTTTTTCTTTTTTTTTTTAATGCGCCAAAGTGTAAAAATGAACAGATATGCAAAATATTTACTTTTCTAATAATTTCACAGTTTCACTGGATCGACGTATGAATAAAGCGATGAGGCACATAACAATTTTAATTTCACATAAGGCGGAAAAACCCACAACGTGCATACAGTTAGGTCTTCAGCAGGGCTTTTCAAAAGTGCTCATCTGACCGTGAACAGCCTATATCACTCAAGCCATAAAAATTATTTTGGAACCCTCCGACCTCGTTGAAAACTGCGTTTTCATTCAGACTTCCGTTTCTTGAAACATACTGTCCGGACACTAGTGAATCTACTATAAGACCCCGTATTGAACTTTGCTGTATGCTTTTCGTGAATACAATTTATCTGTAGCACACAGATTAAAAATCCCATAAGTCCACGCAACACAACGTGAACACTACACGCCGGTTCAGAGACTTGCGCACATAGTGTATTCGCACTTTTTATCAAACCTTGGAAAAAAAATCATTTTCTATGACACGTTTAGTCATTTCCTAAATATGCCATGTATACGAAACTTTTCATACTTTCTTTAACGTAAGAGTATCTTATTCTTGGATAAATTGGAAATTTACATATATTTAATTTATAAATTCTAATATTTAATTGATAAGCAATACGAATAAAAACAATGAGAAAACATGTGTACTGGTAGCGCCTAGTAAGAAATAGCTCTCGTGCAAAATGTTATTACAAATGAGTACGCACGAATTCGGCGCGTTGTCCTGTGGTGTAGTTATCGATAGCCCGTACACGTTAAAATGGGCACTTTCGAAAGCCCTGCTGATTATCTACTTGTATGCATATTGTGCATTCTTCCGCCTTATGAAAAATTAACGTTGCCATGGGCCTTATCACTTTATTCATGCGTCGGTTGGTCAAGTGAAACTGTGAAATTATTATTAGGAAAGTAAACATTTTATAAATCTCCTAATTTTTACACACTAGTGCATTTAAAAAATCGGAAAGCAAAATAAATAATTTTAATTTTCACAAATGATTGATTACCTAACACATGTTATTCGAAATTAAGATATGGAACTACATTCCATATATCGTTACCAACTTTACGGGGCGAATGTCACTCAGTGAGCACATTGAAGTACACGCAGGTATGGGCAGTGTTTTTTCTAAGGTTGCTTTCAAAAGTGCTCACTTTGTCGTGAACAGCCTTTAGACTTAGATCAGCTTAGTTTGCACGAGGCGGAGGAATGTCCTGGAATTAGAACTTTAGCAGGGCTTCAGAAGAGTGTGAAGTAAACGCGAATGGACTATAGAGGTGGTGGGGCACTGCATGGCAGTGTAACCCGCTAAAGGCTTTTTTTTTACGATAAGGTGAGCACTTTTGAAATCAACCTTAGAAAAACGTCACTGCCCCTGCCTGCATAAATTTAAACGTGCACGTCGAGTGACATACGCCCAGTAAAGTTGGTAACAATGGGTGGAAAATATTTCGATATCTTAACGTTGAATAAAACATGTCAGGTAACCATTTGCGATAAGTCAAATTATTTCTTTCGTTTCCTGTTTTTTTTATGCGTCGACATATAAATATTAGCAGATTTGTAGAATATTTACTTTTATATTAATTTCACAGTTTCGCTTGACCGACGCATGAATAAAGTGTTGAGGCCCATGGTAATGTTAATATTAGATCAGGCGGAAGAAAAACACAACGTGCACACAAGTAGATCGAATGCAGGGCTTTCATAAGAGCTAATTTTACCGTGAACGGCCTATACACCGCCTTTGCTTCTGAGCCTCAAACGCGGAATTAGCTCCAGACAGGTGACCGCCTAAAGCTGACATAGTGTTTGTTTCGTCATTACAGCCAATGGGCTGTAGGCCATGAGTTAGGCGAGAAACATACATGCCCTATAGCAAGAAACATGGTTTACGGATCAGTTAGTTACCCGCAGGCCAAAGCATTAAGCCCTGTGATTTAAGTGTACATTATCGGTCAAATTTAGCTTTCGCGTGCAATATGCACACGATTGTGTACACTGAGTCTGAATGGGTTCAAGAAATACCGACTGCCACATTTACATTATGTTGCCAGCGAATCAACACATGGCGTTCTGTGCATTTACGTCTTTTTAGTGTTGCAATATGTAAGATGGCGAAGAGTATAAGTGGTGTCTACATTGGTTAAAACAAATTTCCTTCATTTTTACGGAAAAGTGCGGATAAAATTTTATCCAGAGGTAAACTCTCCGTAAAATAACGGGCACATTGATTTTCAAAAACGGATTTTCCGTAAATTTCGCGGAACCTCTCCGTTGATCTCACAGTTAGTTTTCTGTACTTCCAGTTTAAAATAAAAATAGATAATTAAAAAGTCTTTAATTTTCGTTACGTGGGTGTTATACTGCGTATTAAAAAAATGTATTTTAAAAAGTTAAAATAGTTTGTACTCGAACAAGATTTGAAGCTGAGTCAAGAAATCTGCAAGTCCACGACATAACCACTCAACTACAACTCTCACACAATGTCAGCGGTATTACTTATTTATTTGTACTACTCTGACAGAAGCAAATTTTTCTGTTTATATTAAATATCGTGTATTTTAAGTGTTGCGAAATGTTCAAGACACCTGATGCTAATTTTTAATGTTTGAAAGAATAGGTATTAAAGACGTGGCTATGCTAAACCTTCGTGTGGCACGGTAGTGTTCCGCCCCAAAACAGAACCTATAGCAAATAAGGCAATTTTCCGTTGTTTGTATTTATGGACTTAATTCTGTTTTTCATCATTACGGATTGCGTATCCGTATGTGTACTGTAAATTTCCGTAAAAAATTCCTTAAATAGAGGGAACTTTTTAACAGTGTATTAATGGCCGCATAGATATCAGTAAATGAACCCTTGGCACTGTTCATTTCTAGAGCTGGCGGAAGAATGCACAAAGAGATAAAAGAAAATGCAAGTAGAGCTTGAAAATGTATTTAGTCGATGGTCTATCTTCCTAAAATACGCACCTGCTGTAGTGCTACAAGTGGTTGGCGAAACATGGCGGAAAATGATCACTTACACTGAGCCAGCGCTCACGTTTTTATGTTATTTGACGTAGAAACGCTATATAGGAATTAACTGCGTCCGCAATCACCAACATTAAAAAAAAAAAAAAAAAAAAAAAAAAAAAGGTGACCTAGTCCTTCCTCCTGAAAATTGGAAAATGTGTTAGCAGGCGGAAAAAGGAATGCTTCACAATCCAGACGAATGTTACAGAATGTATTCCTAATGGCCACGTATGTGCAAAAAGTTAGCGTTTCTTAAAACTGATAGTGTCTTGGCAACCCAAACTGTAGTATTTTTTGTACTTTTACACACAATTTATAAATCCATTAAAAATACGTAAATTAATGTCAAATTTTTTTTTGTAGCTTTACAAAATGTTTTCTTGTGAAAATTGCATTAAATATGTTTGTAATTACAATTCAAGGCTTTTATTTCAACTTACATAATCTGTAATTGGAAAGAACATTAAAATGCTGTGGAAAAAAAACTGTAGTAAAAAGTAATATACTAGAAAAATCTTACAAATTATGTTCAGAAATTTAATCTCACTCATACTAAGATTGTAACCCGCAACTTGTCAGTTGCAACGCACGCACTTTTAGCACACGGCTACTACAGCTCACACACGCATATTGTTTTAGTGGTATGATTAGAGTTCATTAACTAGGGAAATATTTCAATAATCTTACCTCTTGGAAAGGACTGAGGTTAGCAATCTAGGCAGTTACTGCATTTCAGAAGTATTTTAAGTCTGCAGGTAGATCGAATAGTTGCATAGATGGAGTTTTAAAATCGAACAATATATTGTTTTATGAACTTTGTGTTGGGATGAAAATTACTGCCATTGCAAACCAACAAATTATCACTGCAGCTTGATCGGTCGGTTACAGAATAACCGGGGGGGTGTAATGTATACAACAGCGTGATCATATGGATTTTGAAAGTAATGTGAAAGGTAATGAAGTATTACACACTCGGAAGAACAATAAAATAAAATATGTTTCCCTAACACAAAAGTTGTTATTTAATAGTACGCCATTCACAAATACATTAAGTGAAATAAGGATCACAGAATGTAATAGTTTGTGACTTGGACCTCGCAACGTAAAGTTATTCCTAATCATTAGAAACAAATTTCCAGTTGAATTGAAAATACAGTTCCTGTAACTTTACAAAGAAGACCTTTCACAAAGGATATTATTTTAATGTTACCAAGTGTTGCAAATTTACAGAAATTTTCTCGGTAAAAATTACAAAAATAGTTTAATTAATAACGAAGCAACTTACCTTAACTTGAACATTTTCTTCCAACAGAAGCTTGATTAGCTCAATATTCTCATTCTCTATAGCAGAAATCAGAGCAGATCTATTGAAAGGATCCACGCAGTTGATGTCAAGAACTTCGGGTTGTCCCTTGTATTCGTCCAAAAGCCTGAAAAATTTAGATATCCAGGTTTTCCTACACTATATGGTGGTAATTGTAGATAAGAACACAGAAAAGAGAACGCCTGCATATTTCAAAACTCGAACTAAACACTAAATAAATTACAGAAACGTTGTGATCTTATCAAACTGCATCAGCTTTTCGCTCGGATATTGCATCACGCGTTTATGACGAAAGGGTGAAGAAGATGAGACCTAATAATAGATGGCTCAGTATTAGTCATATCGGGAACTCGGATTGATAAATCACATATTCGGCATCAGTAGTATGATATAGGCGAATCTAGCCTTATGTAATTTAAATGGGAGCTGTGTGACACTGTGGATATGGCTAACGTTCTTCGGCTCGACTCGGTACTGCTCGGCAGTGTTCGACTTTACTCGAGAGGGTGCTCGGCAATCATCGGCTCTACTCGGATGAGCTCGGAAGCCTTAGACTTGGGACTGTCCCACGTACCCAAATGCGCTGAACAGTTACGACCACTAACCCCACATGTAAATCTATCCATTTACAGAGCCATGTTGGTTTTATAGGCAAATCAGCATATATTATACAATACAATTTATTAAATTTTAATTTGTGTTTTAATATGTAACTAAATTGTATATATATATATATATATATATATATATATATATATATATATTGTGTGGTGTAAAAATTTAATTTCGAGAGAGGAGACTGGGTGTGTATATATATATATATATATATATATTGTTTTGGAACCTTTGATCAGTCTCTCATACAGTTACTATATACCCAGTCTCCTCTCTCGAAATTAAATTCTTACACCACACAATAACCTGCAAACTCTTCATACCTTCGACTGTTATGTAGGCATCAGTTATGTTAATCGGCTATTTTAAAATTTAAATGTAATGTATATAAATATATGTGACCAAATAAAGCCCATCATACGAGTAACGGCCACCTGCACAAGTCATGTTATAATCATAGTATGGATCAGCATCTACCAACCTTTAAAATACATAATCGGTTATGATTATGTATATAGTGCTAGGCTCTGTAGATATGAAATGTACGAGGCCAGCTTGGATGACAGTCTTATCTTTCTTGCTCTTATTGACAACCAAAATTTCGATCATTCTCGCAATCTTAAAAATCATTCTTCAAATGTTTCCATCAATCTTTCTATCAAGATCGCAACCTTTCCATAAATCTTCCAGTCTTTCAAACCAAAATTGTGATCAATCTCGCAATCTTTCGCTTAATCTGTCCATATAGCCATCAATCTTTCAACCATGCAATAAATATATACATCAATATTCCACTCTTTCCTTAAATCTTCCAATTTTTCTATCAATATTTTTCTCGCAATATTTCGATAAAACCTGCAATCTTTCCTTCCACTCTTTACATCTATCATTCGATCAATCGTTCAATCTTTCGTCTAATTCTTCGATCAGTATTTTCAACGAGCATACTAACCAGCCAAGAAACGTCCCAAACACCTATGTAACCAACCAGACCACTAAACCAGATGTAAACTATGTCTAAAAAAACATACCAATAAAAATATCTAAAAAAATCACACCTCAAAATACCATTCCTAAAAAATTCTTACCTCAATAATAAAACCTCAAAAATTATACCTCAAGAACATTGCCTGAAATTTATGCCTTACAGATATGCCTCAAAATTATGCCTCAAATATATGCCTCAAATATCAGGCCTCAAAATAAGGCCACATAAAGTTATTCGAAATCAACCAGATCTTAAACAGAGAGTCAACTTTTAACTACCCTAAAAAGACATAACACTCCAGAAAGAACCATGTACATATACATATGTAATAGACACCAGTAGAATATTTCACCTTTAGTAATTTAGGTTTAAACACTTATTTTGATACTCTCTGTCACCTTATAATAAAGATTCATTGAGCTCAGGATTGGCTGTGAGGAATGTGGAGCCAAGGCCTGCGCCTTCGTCAACATCTCGCCCACAGTGTCAATACTACAGCCAGACTTCAACTATGCTGCTGTAAACTGACATAAGAGAAGAGAAGTGGAGTGAGAGATTTGGGTAGCTCTTAACATCGAGGTATTAAGAGCCGAACATGAGAAGAGTGATTGAGGATGACATCTCATGCAAGCAATTGATAAATGCGAATTTCTTATGTATGAAATGAAATGACAAATAAATTTAAATTTACAAAATTGACTTATATTTCCTATATAATTCCATTTTACTCTCTCAGTAATCCTCCATGCCATGGTGTAGGCACTTGGTACGATCTGTCAACATTTTCCAAATACTGGCTAAAAAAATTACCAAAGTGTTGTGAGTCCGAAAGAGAATTCATATTTTTTATATTTTTTGCATTTCTAACTCAGATCCGCACACCATACCTTTCCTTTTGAGATTGCTTAAATCCTTATATTAGTTTTGTATAAGAGTATAAGACCTGGGTGCTTGGGACTTTTCGTTGGCCGGCTAATATGCTTGTTTGCAAATTTTGATCCATGGATTGGACGACAGATTGTGAGATTGTTCGAAAGATCTATTGGAAAGAGTGGAAAATTGATGAAAATTTTGCGAGTGTTATCGGTATATTGCGAGATTGATTAAAAGAATGATGGAAAGATTGGATTATTGGTGGAACGAGTGGGATATACACAGAAAGATTAGAAGACTGACAGAAATACTGATGAAAAGATTGGAATAATGATGAAAAGATAGATTGAATGATTGAAAGTTTAATAAAAATATTGGAACATGATGGAAGGATAGCGAGACTGATCGAAGGATCGATGGAAAGATTGCGAGATTGATAGTAAGATTGGTCGAAAGATTGATGAGAAGATTGCAAGATTGATCGAAAGATTGATGGGAATATTGGAAGATTAATGGAAACAATGCAAGATTGATCAAAAGATAGATATGCTGATTGTCAATAAAACCATATAAGATAAGACTATAATCTGATATTGCCTCGTACATTCCATGTCTCAAGGGCCTAGCACTATTGGTATTTGAATCATAGCCGATTATGTATTTAAAAATGCTTTAAGATGGTGATCCATAACATTATTATTACTTCACCTGTGCAGGTGATCGATATTCTTATGATGGACTTTGTTTGGTCACATATACATACCATAATTAAATTTTTAAATAGCCGAGCAGCATAACATAACAGTCGATGCAATGAAAAATAAATTTAAATAAATATTTTATGAATTAACAATAAATGTAGATTTGTTTAAAAAATCATTATGGCCCCAGTTTGTGTAAATGGATTCGTATACATGTAGGGTTAGTGGTCGTAATAACTCAGCATTTTCGGGAATGTATGGCAATTCCAAGTTTTAAGGCATCCGAGATCATCCGAGTTGAGCCGAAGAATGCCGAGCACCCTCTCGATTCGAGTCGAAGACTGCCGAGCTGTACCGAGATAAGCCGAAGACTGTTAGCCATAGCCACAGTCACACAGCTCCCATTTGAAATACATTAGGCTAAATTAGTCTGTACCAACTTGGTAACCATACAATCACCAAGAAACAACATACATAAACGTAATTAGTTCATATATTTCGTAATGGTAATTACTTCTGGCACCAGTTTTATTACCGGTTCATTACTTCCAGCAAGTGTGTTAGATATAACATGGATTTTAATACACGTCACAACTAACCTTTCGGTACTAGAAGCCTAAAATCGCTTGAAAGAGATGTTTTTCTTTAACCTCCCTAAATATTTATATATTTTTTTACTATAGAGATAAGTTTAACGTATCTGGTTTCGAAGTCATAATTTTGTGTAAGATGAAATTTGAATAATACAAAATATATTTTACCCAATGACTGATCGTCATTATATTTACTGATATCATGAATAACAAAATCATTGTAATAATGTATTATGTCAAATTTTATCATTAACTTTATTAAGTCGGTTTCAGCCATAAATGATTGTGACAAATGTATGCACATAAAAATAAATATAAAATATATTTCCTACATTATTATTGCAATTTTCTTACATACAGCCATAGTAAACATTATGACTATATTCCACGACGAATATTTTCTTGCAAATTCTTCTTTCCGAAGCATCTAGAGTGGAAATGCACTTAAATTTGGTTAAAAACGCATACTATTATAATCGATTATTTTTTCACTTACTAGAACTACATTTTAGTAAGATGTGTTATATGGTTTTGCAAAACATATATACATTCTTCTTTCGAATACAGCATAAATCACACTTTTCTGGCAATTTTTATGGTGCCTGTACTACTTTTTAAGAGTTATTCATGTTGTATAGTCGAGTGCAGTGCTACATAGGCAGTTGTTTTACTTTAACCTTAATGCCGGGTTTGAAGTGTTAGGTAAACATTTGGAAATACTTAAATAATTTGCTTTGCTTTATTTTTCTTTAATGCACGTAAGTAGAGACTGGAAAGTTTCTCGAATTCATTTTAGGACAAGATATACTCCAAACCTATGTGTACTTCTGGTATGTTTGCAATTGAGTCATAGTGTATTAGACATGCCCAGACGAACTCTGAGTCAATAACATACCTGCAAGGAATCAAGCACAGAATCCATGACACTTGGTCTGCGTTAAGCTAAAACTGGCTACACACTGGGACAGCAGCAAATTTACAGAAAACTGAGGCAAGGAAACACATAAGACAGTGGACTTTATCCTACAGGTCGTTGAAATATCGAGATTTTCCTGTCCTTACGCATAGGTTCAGGAATAGGAAAATTGGTAAAATGCTTACATTTCTAATAATTTCACAAATCCACTTGACGAACGCATGAATAAAGTGATGAGGCCCATAGCTAGGGCCACCTATTTTTCGTGGAAATATTCCATGACTAGTTGTACTCAAAACACATTAGTTCAGAACCAGTATCGCAGTTGGGTGATTTTAAATTGCACGTGTCCTAGGTGTCTGCCCGCGAATCACAGACGTACAGTGCCAGAGTTACCTAATAGTGATTGGCCAGTCAAGTATGAAAATGTCTTCTTACAGAGACACGACACCAATAAGATAAATAATGCTGCTGACATGCCCATAGGGTATTGGAATCTTGCATGTCCTGAAATCTTTTAGCGAAAAACAGGTGGCCCTATCCATGGCAATGTTAACCCTTTGAGGATCGAACAAATTTACTGATGCAGAGGGATGGCTTCAGCTGCCTATACTCTTCAATACTGGAGTATCAGTTGTGTTGGTCTCTGTCTATCGACTAACCATCGTCATATTGGTCCTGGCCACACTGGACATGCCTACTGTACTCTGCGATGCTAGCCATCGGCCAATGGAGTCGCGCTTTGACTGTGTACCAATTAATGTGTCGCTACAGAGGTAACATATGTTATAATCCATCGTGTCCAGTTGATAAATTATTAAAAATAACAGTTTTCTTCTTGCAATTTGAAATGTGGACAAATTATAATTTTTTATTAGTTTCGGATAAAGTGCAGTGAAAAATAAATCTATTAAAGTATGCATTTTTCTCAATATCAAAGAGGTTTCCATGTAAACGTAGCCCCGAGTATATACATGAGTAGAGCATGCATGTATGTTCGGGACCACTAGGCGAATAACATGTGGATGGAGCGGAAAATTTGCATATTGCTAATTAGCATCTTAATTGATAATTAACAGATTAATAGCTCATTAATGTGCTAATTGGGTTGAATAATTGTTTAATTGGATTAAATAATTGTTTTATTAATTAATTTTGATCAAATTCCATAAATAAAATAAACAATTCTTAATCCAATCAGCATATTAATTATCAATTAATCCGTTAATTAGCAATTAATATGTAAACTATCTATATGCTATTTTTTCTGCTCCATCCACATGTAATTCGCCTAGTGGTCCAGAACGTACATGCATTCTCTACTTACGTACGTACTCCTCAAACAGTTAAATTTATATATAGCGGAAGAACACAACGTACATACAAGAACAGCCTTTATCGTGGCGTGAAAGCAGCTTGAGCAGTGCGTGTGTTTACCTGCGGATGCTGGCGCAGTCTCCGCGCTCGGCGAACAGCAGGAACCTCTTCTCGACGTTGGAGAGGCTGAACTCCTTGGGCGCCTGCAAGGACTCGTGAGATTGCATGTTGGTGTCCGCGCCTTCCTTGCCCACCAGGTTCTCCCGAGACTCCGTCGTCTTCATCTTGCCCCGAGGCAACTGCTCGCTGCAACAAACGAGCGCTGTCGGCGAGGAAAAAAACACTTTTAAAATTGATCGCACAGTGTCGCGGTCATTGCCAATGTGTAGGGACAGGTGCATTTCACCAAAATATTTATGGCCATGCTAGACTTCAATATCCTACGCCCACAACCACAACTTCCTATGGTGATTGGCCAGGTGTCCACGTGAGAAGACGTCCCTACTTGACTGGACCAATCGTAATAAAGTACTCCGATACTGAGAACGTCCATAATTGGTGGACAGGGACTTGAGGCACGTGACATTTAAAATCATCCAACCACGAAAGCGCATATGAACAAAAGTGTTTTGGAGTAGAACTGGGCTTGAAATATTTTCGCGAAAAACACCTGTCCCTACCAATGCGTTCTTGGCTATTAGATTCGTGGTGGTATTTTTTTTTTTATAACTAACCCATTCGGACAAACTTTAATTTATGATTTCAGGTGTTGCAAATAAAAAAAAATTATATGATGCGTGCTGTACTTAAGCCAATGAGCTGTAGGTTTCGTGATCGGCTACAGTTATATGTACGAATTAAGAACTAGACCAGTAAGAGGGTTTGCAAATAATTTACCCACAGTTAATATCATTGGTCATTGAGCTTCGCAGTGTACAGTGCACAGCAAAAATTACTTATACGTGCGTAATGTACACAATTGTGTGCACTGGGCCTGAACAGGTTAAAATTGCAAACAACATGAGCAGGCAGCATGGCTTCTGACTCAGTAACATATAGACACCAGTGGAGTGTGGTGAAGTGTTGCAGGGTAAGCTTGTGCTTGTTCAGGCTTGTACACACTTGGGGCACGCAGCAGGAACCAATAACCAGGGTGAAGCTGAGAGAGACTGAATGTACTAGTGCCACTCACGAGAGAGCGGCGGGGCATCTATTACGAACGTACTGTGACGTCATAGTAGTGCATATTACGTTTAAGTGTCCGATGTGCAAACTAGCAAACGATTAGATATAGCACAGAGCGAAACACAGTTTACCTTGTAACAGTTCACCACACGCCGCTGACAGACGAATCTCTTCTTGGGGAACCGACAACAACGTGAAAATAAGGCCCCACGGAATTGGCAGAGCACCTCCGAAAATAAGTGGCAACAAAGGCTGTAATCAGCTAACTTACCAGCCAATCATCGAGCCCATGGCACAGAATAGGTAAGTACACAGAAATGAAATAGCGTGGCGGTTCCTTTGATGTTATCGAACTCGATCGCTAGTTGGTCACGCGGAGCTAAGGAAATGGGCATCGAGTCTGATTGGCTATTGCACGTACTGGAATATTCCCTACTGGTCGGACTGCGTCTGCAAGATGGTCTCCAGCAGCTGATTGGAGCACGATGTTCCGCCATACTGCTGGCTGACGAGGCCATTTTCCTGCCATGTGTTGCTGCAGCTCGCAGTTTACGTCACCCTTTAACCTCTGTATTCTTAAGGGGAATGGTGCACCAAAGCCATGTATTTGCCTTAATTTTGGCCTAGAGAATTTTTCAAATTTTTTGGTGTAAAACACCCTTTTACATTCATAGATATCCACCACCAGTACTACTATCGGAGCGCTGATGGAAGATATGAAAGAATATATTGTTTCTCACTTCCATCAGTGCTCACAGAATAACAAAGGCAGTGAATATTTAACAATGCAGGAAGTTGTTAAAAATTAATATTTACGTCTTGTAGTGGCAAAAATTTCGGTATAACTAAAATCGGATAAATATAGTGGTTTCGTTCACCATTGGCAGTAGCCTATTGCCATTGTGTATACACATGTGGAATCCAGTGGCTGAGCGGTTAGCCTGTTCACCTCCCACTAAGGCAAACCTGGTTCAATCACCATCAAGGTTACTCCCAGATTTTCGCAAGTGGGAATCGTGCCGGACGATGCCACTGATCGGCGGGGTTTTCTCGGGGATCTCCCGTTTCGCCGCCCTTTCGTTCCGGCGTTGCTCCATGCTCACCTCAAACGGCCCTCAAGACCTCGCTGTTAAGAGATGCCCAAATCGTTTCACTCAATTCACCTACACGTGAAGTATTAAGGCAGCAACAGTTGTTAACTGGTTTTAATACGGGCCCACGGAGAAGATCAGACCAGAACGTGGAGGTTCGCAGCCGGCTCAATGATGTCGGCCTGCAAATTACATTTGTAAACTCACTCAAACGAGATATGGAAACGTCGGTTCCCAGTTTCGCGAAAGTACGGCCACTGGGGTATAGGCTATTCACGATAAAATGAGCACTTATGAAAGCCCTGCATAATATCTACTTTGTATGCATATTGTGTATTCTTCCGCCTTATGCAAGATTAAAATTTTCATGGGCGTCATCACTTTATTCATGCGTTGATCAAGTGAAACTGTGAAATTATTAGAAAAGTAAATATAAATTATTTATGTTTACAGAAATGTTACCTAACACTTTATTCGACGTTAAGTTACGAAACTACTTTCCCATCCATCGTTACCAACTTACTGGGAGCATATCGCCCAGTGCGCCCGTTAAAATATATGCAGGTAGGAGCAGTGACTTTCTTCTAAGGTTGATATCGAAAGTGCTCACTTTATCGTGGACAGCCTTTAATGCGAGATATCGTCTCAGGCGACGGTACGAGCACCATTCTAACTGCTATGGAGAGATCCTCAAGATAGCAGCTGTAACGACTGCCGAGACGTCGAGAAGATGATACTTGGCGCATCTCGAATCCAGAAGCCAAAGAACACAAACTGTACTCGAAGTTCACGCGCAATGATGAAGTCACGCGGATCGCCTAACGTACGGTCCCACTGCGCCATAATCAAGCTGGGGATGGCAGCTGGCCAATGGTAACGCCTGCAGTGTTCTCTACGTGTGGGAATTTCGTGGGATATTCCACCGGGAATCGAAGCTGATTCATCGTGGTGGGAGGCGACGGCCGAAACTACCCTCCCCACGTGTGGTGATTGTGATTAAGTTGGCTGTTAGCAACTCCACGCAGCGCCCAGGACGAAACTATGCTTTCCTATTGCTTCCCACAGTATGAAGTTGGCCCAGATACACCAACCAAGTAACAAATTTGGTGGCGGGAATCGAACCCGGATCCCCCTGGTGAGATGCAATCAACACTGCCCTGTAAGGCCAGGCTTCACCATGCATGGGCGTATAGGGAATCAAAGGCTAAATTCGGACAAAGATCTCGCTGTCATTTTTTGTGATAGTATTTTCAACTAAGGTTTTTTTTTGTTCAAAATTGAACGCATCTACATTTGTAAACCACTAAAAATTTTATTTTTTAATTTTAAATGCACCTTTTAATTATTTATATGTCACAATTTTATAAATAATGAAAACGTACATTTGAAACTAAAAAATTAAAATTTGGAAGGGTTTGCAAATCTAGATGAGCTCAATTTCTAACAAAAAATCATTATTTTAAAATACTACCTCAAAAAATGGCTGAGAGATCTTTGTCCGAGTTTAGCCTTTGATTCCCTATACGCCTATGCATGGTGAAGCCTGGCCTTAAACCACATCACTTCAAGTGCACAAATATATACGTTAACCGCGGTTTACTGAGCACTTTTGGAGTCAACAGTCCAAAAATTCTTCCCTGCTCCTAAATGCATTAATTTTAACGGAAACATTTGCCGACATGTTCCCAGTAAAGTTTGTAACAAGGTTGGTAAAGTAATCCCTGTTTTAAGGTAATATTAAAATTGACATTTCTTTAATTTGTGGACTCTGTTTGTATTATATAAGAATGAATGAAAATTCACGCATTAACAAAGTGTTTGCACTCCTAATATTTTCATATATTTACTTGATTGTTGCGTGAATAAAAAGAGGCAGTCAGTGGTAATGTTAATGTTACATATGACGGAAGATGCAAAAATGGGCTGGGAATAAGATCCAAAGCAGGGCTTTCAAAAGTGCTAAGTATTCTACGAACAACGTATATAAAACAATACAGAGAAAATAACGTCCAGAAGAGTTCCGTAATAAGTTTTCAAAGTAACAAATACCAGGGGTTCAAAATCGAGCTCTTTCAATGTTAAATGACCATTTTTGAAATCAATCTTTGAAAGAAATCGTGTTAAAACAGCAATTTTTTTTCTAAGTCTGATAGAAAATTAATATTATTTTCTAGTTTCGGGTCTTAAACCGAGGGCTCCACGCCATGCCTGAGAGTATGGTATTTTTTAAATGTATATATTAGGCGTAAACACACAAAAAATCACGTACAAATTTAGATAAAAATTATTCGAAACTCGTGTCATTATTAAAATTGCAAACCTCTTATTTCATTTTCAACCCTGAATTATTCTCCTAAAACTCTCATTTCGCTGTCATTATATATTCCTCCCATTAATGTGTAAAAACAGCAAATTTTTCTAAGTCCGATAGAAAATTAGTATTTTTATGGTTACACGTTTAAATCTGGAGGCCCTGCGCCATTCATAAAGGATAGTTTTTTTTTAATGAATATATTAAGTGCGTATAAGCAGATAAACAGAGAGAAAATCACGTACAAACTTCTTTAAAAATGATTTAATGTCCAGGTCGGTATTCTAACTATATCACCTTTATTCTTCGTCCAAAATTTGTCTAACAGCCACCTTTTTTATGTTTTAAACACCATACATTTTTACCGAATTTATTCCAACGGTGTTTAACAAAGTTCTACTTTGGTGGCACTTCCATGGAAAGCACGTAGTGACATTATGTTGTTTTTGGGACAAGGATAACAAATATGTCCACAACGACGTTATAAGCTGATCGCTCCAGGCCGGCAAGGACGCCCCGTGCGATCGCCGGTCGCCCGCGGCGCCTGTGACGTCAAACCAAATAGCAGACGGATCCTGAATCCTGTCCCAAAACGAAGACTTGCTTACCATGGAAAAGCAGTGTGAGAAGAGGCGTTGGTCAGCAGGAAGGGGGCGGTCGACGCTTTTCGTCAAGGTAAGGAGTCCGAGTATCAAGTGATAGATAATGGTCCCGGGGGGGAGGGGTAGCAAAGGAAGGGGATCTAATGTTTTACGACCCTCGATTTTTAGAACAGTTTTTATAACTTTTTATAATAATTGCCAGGGTGGGGTAGGGTAATGTTACGTTCTTTGATTTTCTAGAATTTATATATATATTTTTTTACTTTAATAATTGGGCGGCGGAAAGAGGGGTGCGGTGGGCTTGGTTAGAGGTGGGGCGAGAGGGATGGAGGCCTGTGGGTAAAAGAAGTGAGTCCCGTATATCCTCCAAATGGCTCGAAAATAGCCTTTCGGGGGCTCGTCCTTGCAAATGGGGGCTAGGTGCTTTTTGAGGGAAACACGGGAAATTTTCAGAGAGAGAAAAGAGGGAAATATCGAGTGGAAAAGAAACTATTTTAAGGAGAAAATGATCGATTTTAAGAAGAAAAAAAAAGGCAAATGTTTTGGGAAAAACGGGAAAATTCCAAGATGGCGAAAACTCCTCCCTCATACTGCCAGATGTCATGTCCCAAAGTCGCCAAAAGTACACCACTAATGGTAAGCAAGTATATTACAAATGTAATTGCAACAAAGGAAATTAAATTATTGCCGCCTGTTCCCGTGGCTTTCCTTTCAATTCGACGAACAGTGCTGTCTCCTTTAATTCCAGTGCTGTCCTGCTGTCTCCTTTAATTCCTACAACACTTTACTCTCACGATTGTGTGGGGTCAAATAACTGCAATTACACTTAAGTAGTAGGGGCGGGCGGGATCTACTTCACTTTTGATTGATGGAAAGGGGTAAATTGATACCAAAGGGTCTATTGTATTGATTGAAAAGGTTAATTAAAAAGGGCTAATCCTTAATCCGATTTAAAATCCGATCAAGAAATTCTTAATCCGATCAAAAATGAAAAGGGTTAAATTGTTAAATTTATTGAAAGGGTTAAAAAATTTTCTCCATTTTCTTGTACTTCTTTCTTTCTTTCATTTTGGGTGGGAATAGCAGGCGCTCTGTAGGATGTTGAGGGTGTGGTCTCCTGAAGGCGATTTACCAGAGTGGTGGGTTACAATGTCTTACATAGGTGTAGAGTTGAGTGCAAGAGTAGTTTAAGGCTCATTTTTTTTCAAATTTTAATTAATTCTGAGGTGTTTGGAGGGATGTTGGTGGTAGATAGACAATTTTTAAGAATATATATATATATAACACACGAGATAATTTCAGAGTGTTTATACAAGTTCTAAGAGTGACCTAACTGTAAATTTTATGTTTTCGGGGGATATTGCTTGTAGATGGTGGTGGGAGATAGGCAAAGTTTTTAAGATGCGATTTATCTGTTAAACGATCTGTTTTCCGAAAGCAATTAAACATTAGAAAACTTCAGAATGTTCTACATTTGAATTAATTACACATGTGGAATTGTAAATTTCAAACGACTATGTGAATAAAAAATGCAATTACATGAGACTTAAATGTAATGTGTGTCTCAGGCTTAGAAAAATAATTTACACAAGAGAGAATTTTAACAGCTCGTGTTGACAAGTGCAAACTCACTAAACGAAATCCAGCTAGCCATTATGAAATTATACAAGACAGAGTCTTTCAATGAGTTCTATGTATGAATGAATAACACAAGAGACAAGTATAATGAACAACTAATGTCTTTAAACGAAATCCAGCTTGTCAGTATGAATAATTAACACATTAACACAATTCAGCCTGGAGAATGATATCTTAGAGCAAAAAACTCTGTATACAATTTAAACCAGACACAATAGTGTGTGTCTATTCTGATAAGTAAAATATATAACTTGGGTAGAGCATAATCCCACATCACTTTATACATGTAACAGAAAAAATGCACACTCATCCTCAAAGAGAAAATGATTTTTTTTAAATAACAAATATATTACAAATTTCCGTAAATAGAGCACACTTGTTAATGCAAACTGTATTTTAGGAATTTGCATCTAGCGAACACAGAAATTGAAATCTTATCGAAATATTGACTTTATGCATGGAAATTTATATTTTCCTGATAAAATACTTTTATATTAAAATGTGTACATTACAATACGTTAATCGCAGCTATCACTAGAGATGCTCGCCGGTCCATAGTTGAGGTAACCCACGACCATAGCCTCGTTTTCTGCCAACTGCCTACCTGCCCGACAAAGACGAGAGGTATGATGACACCAACTGTCTACTTGCACTCAGATTGGATCCTGCACCCCTCAGAACTAGCCCGACTCCACCCCTCCCTTCCCAATAACCCATGTCTGTGAGGTCCTAGTGGTCATTCACCCAGGCTGCCTGTGATTGTATTTTTTTTGTAACTGGGTCAAGATGGTGGCGAATGGATACAAGGGTGCAGATGGCTCCCAAGATCCCTGCACTCCCCCCAAAAACCACCACCCACCTCCACCCCTCACCAGTGTGCATGTCTTTACCAGATATGAATACTGTCTGCCTGCCTAACTGACTCAATCTGCTCGTGCAGCAAAATAAAATTTCACAAGTCCCGCCAATCAAAATTTATATCCCTGAAGCTAAATACTACCTAAAATCTCAATCCCCAGATAAAATTCCAAAAAATTTTATACTTTAATCCAAGAAAGGACTTTTAATCCAATTAGCTTTAGCCTGTAACCAGAAAACTTACTAAAGTATTTCAAGGAAACTAAGTATATTTTTCATACAAGAGATATTTTCACTCAATAATTTTTTTAAACATTGAAAGATTACTGTTTTTCAAACAAGTATCATTCCATTTACCTAAGTTTCAAATATTACAATGGAAGACAGAACACATGCATACATATTCAAACATTTAATCTGTTTTTAAATATATGTGTATAGCATATACAAATACATATATGATGTGTAGACTTGTCTACAACACTAAAATTTACTTATAACCAAAATTTCAATTCAAAAACTTTCCAATCGAAATTTTTATATTCACTATCTACCATAAAATTTGTATATACTCGAACTTATATACAAATCGATTTCCCTAGAAAACAAATCTGGACATAATATTACTGAATAACACATATCCAGCTAGAAATGACTTCAATGGGAGCTGGAATATATCAATTTACATGATATTTCAATATATTTTAGCAAAATTTAAGGGAAAATGGAAGCCATTTTGTAAACATATAACACATGTTTTAGCACAGTTCACTCAAATTATTAACACATTTTTACATCATAAATAGATATCCGAGACAAATAACTTTATTCCATACAACTTAGGAATCGACATAATGAATTATCACAAAATAGTTAGTCAGAAATACGAAATTCGTATTACATACACATTTTAAAACAGAAGATCGTTAAGACAATCACAGCTGAAAATGTTTTACTCAACAGACTAACCTCCTACTAATATGATTGGTCATTAAACAAGGTCTTTAAGAATTCCCTATAAATACTGCTAAACCCATCTCTCCTTTCTACATTCCTGGAATTAAAGTATTATTTATTGGTTTAATCGAAAATCAAGTAATGACATATTTTGTCTAACATACATAGATTTAATCACATGGTGAATTAGAATGCATACCCCTGCAATTATGACAGAAATATTAGAATAGAAAACATTTTACCATCATTAATGAAACTTGATACTGTTTATAAAAATGGTTCATTTATACAGAAACAAGTTAATTGTCATTCTGAGATTGTGAGGTGAACATCTATTCAAAAGTAAACTTTCTCCTCACGCCAGAGTTTATTATTTTAATCTACATTGATGAAAATGGAGACCACCAAATAAACTACACTGCAAATACTGCGAGAAAATAAACACTTTCGCCTACAATGTTCACTGACATGAAAGGAGCGAATGTTTGAAGAATTCATTTCGTACGATTCTTAAATTCAAATACTGTTTTGGCTTGTTTGCATGAACAGTTGACCAAAGTCGTCATGTCAAGATCTCTAAAAAAAATAATATTACTCCTGAGAAAGTAAATATACCATCTACAATAACTAATTTCACAGAAGGAGAGGGAAACAATGTAATTGAAAGGAATTGCATAGAATCGGATTGTATAATATATATAATAACACGTGAACATAACAATTTTCAATATAACCTACTGCAACCAGCTGTGAAAACCAGTGTTGGAGACAATACACCTAGTCTTTCTAAGCAAAGTGAAGTCGATATTTGCGATTAAAAATCTGGTGAAGACAGTACTGAGGATGTCAGAGATAGTGTTCAAGACATTACTTCAACAAATGCTGTGAAGAAGGCAGAAGGAATCAACAACACTTGTTACATATTTCCCGAAGACCCAAATGAACTTGTTTATAAACTTAGATATTTATTGCAGTTTAAAAACATGATGAATATTACAGAATAATAGATGGTTTTCATTATAACAACACTTAAGGAACAAGGTTACATCGACTGAAGTAATATCTGCAAACATCCACGAAGTATGGTAATACATTTTAGTTTATCCTATTACTTAACCAAAAAAGTAATAATTTCAAGTAAACGTTGTGTTTTTATGTTTCCATTTGAAGCATTATATCTTCCTCAAGCCCATCAAGTTGTTTGAATTTGCTTGGAGTGTTAATTAGGTTTGTGGAATAAACAGTCCTTTTTGAGGAATAAAAAAGCCTTATTTGAGTACTAAACAAACTTATTTGAGAAATAAAGTATGGTTTGTGAAATAAAAAAGCCTTGTTTGAGCACTAAACCAACTTATTTGAGGAATAAAGTACGTTTCGAGGAATGAATTTGAGTAATAAGAAACTGACAGACATCCTATAGTATATAACCAGTATTAAAATTTTTGCTATCTATGTTTGTGAAGTGGCCAACACTTACTTGTGCTAATTTTTTGTAACCTCATGTACTTGGTTGTGTTAAAATGTACATAAATTTTTGGATCATCCTGTATTTGTATATATTTTGAAACAATTGTCTAATATGTCCTATGTTTTGTAACATTCTGTAGTTTCTGCTCTTGCTCTCAACTGTACACCTATATAAGACATTGCAATCCACCACTCTGGTCAGTCGTCTCCAGGAGACCACGCCATTAACATCGTACAGAGCTTCTTCTCCCCCCACCCAAAAAGAAAGAAGAAAGGAGTACAAGAAAAAAGAAGAAAAAATTAATCCTTTCATTAAATTTAACCCTTTTTAAATTAATTTTATCCCTTTACATTTTGATCAGATTAAGATCGACTTAAGATCGGATTAATAAATTTGAAGATTTTTTATCGGATTAATATTGGATTAAGGATTAAACCTTTTTAATTAACCCTTTCGGCTAATTTAATAAACCCTTTGATATCAATTTAACCCTTACAGTAAAAGAAAAGTGAAGTACAACCCGCCCGCCCCTACTACTCACATACATTTAATTTTTCTTTTCCTCGTCCCTTTGCCTGTAGTTTTCTGGTATTTTTGCATTCCAATTCCATTCCCTCCTTGGTTCAGGCAGCACATAACACATATGGTTGTATGAGGCGAAGGACCTGCAATATACATTTACACTTGGTTTCCCTTTTCCTTGTCCGTTTGTCAGCTGTTTACTGGGGCTTATATTCCCGTTTTATTATTTATTTAGCGTCTCACAACACCGAATACGTCAGGTTGTGTGGGGGCAAATACCCGCAATGTACATTAACATTAAGTTTTCCATTCCCATATCCATTTGACAGATGTTTTGCGTTCCTGTCACTGCTCGCATATCTGGCCGTGATAGGCTCGTAGCTCGACTAATCACGGCCCGAGCCCTTCCCTAACCGGAATACGGGATTAGAAAACTCCGATTTCTCGTTTCCATTTACTGCTTCCTGTTTTTTGTAACTTCCTGGGTTCCATTTCTAGTAGGTTTAAGGTATCATTCATGAATGGGGTTTTGGTTAATTTCCCCATGTCTGTTTACTTATATTCAATTTTGTTTATCGCAGTTACCAGTTATGTTTACTTTTTATAATTCAGTGCAGAAGAGTGTTTTTACGCTGGCAGGCCGACTCTTGTAGTATGTTCCTTGTCTTGTATCTTTGTCTTTGTAATGCCTGTTCATGTTCAATAAAACAATATATCAATCAAATTGTTGCCAACCATAGTTTTATTGAAGGAGCCTTTTTCCACGTAGTGTAAACGCGCTCTCTCTTTTATCAGTTATATTCTATTCGCGCTATCATCGCACTTTTTTTTATCAAACATTTGAAAAATCACGTGTCTGGTTATGTCCACAATATGTCATGTAATTCCTAGTAAGAAATAGTTCTCACGCAATTTATTATTAAACTGTGTGCCCACTAATACGAATAGTTGTCCTTTTGGTGTAATTCTGTATAGATAGATAAGCTTTGTTTGCAAGAGGCAGAGGAATGGTCTAAAGGAAAAACTTCAACAGGGCTTCAAAAAAAGTAGGAAGTAACCATTAATGGACTGTATTACCAGAACTACCCGACGTTGCCTGTATGTGAGAGGGCAATGAGAGACACACGACCCTGTTTCTCGGGGTTTCAGGCCGAATGAAGAGCCAAAATTACACGATCCCGTTTGGGACGTTTTCGACCCGATGAAAGGTTGGAGTCCATTTCGACCATACAGTTTTAAGTTTGGTACTGAAGGACACCCGTGCCAAATTTGGTTCAGATCCATCAAACGGGCAGGAGCATAGTGATCATTTCTGTTAATAGCGTACCGCGATGAACCAGGTTCTGTCCCAGGCAGGTCCTCGTACGAATAACTGCATGTGGGAAATTCGGCAGACGTTACTGTTGACCGGTGTTTTTTGCCGTGGTACCCCAATTCACCCATCACTGTATTCCATCGCTGCTACACATACGTTGGTTTGAGATAACCAATATTTTTACTGTCGTTCGTCAGCTTCTTTGTCAAATTGGTTTATCACACTTATAATTACTTCCCTCGTTTCACAGTGTACAGAATTCCATACACTCAATCTTTATTCCTGTAATGCACCCTACAACTAAAGGCTGTTCACGATAAGCCGAGCACTTTAGAAATTAACCTTTGGAAAAAGTCACTGCCCCTGCATGCATATATTTTAATGGGCGCACGGAGTGACATTCCCCCAGTTAAGTTGGTAACGATGGAAGGAAAGTAGTTCCATATCTTAACGTCGAACAAAAGGTGTTAGGTAACAATTTGTGATAAATTAAATTTATTTATTTCCCTTTCTGTTGTTCAAAAATTAGCAGATTTGTAGAACATTTACTTTACTAATAATTCCACAGTTTCATTTGGCCGACGCGTGAATAAAGTGATGAGGCCCATGGCAATGTTAATCTTACATAATGCGGAAGAATGCACAACGTGTATACGAGTAGATATTAAGCAGGGCTTTCAGACGTGCTCATTTGACCGTGAACAGCCCTAGAAATGCAGCAGTACGGTACCGGAACCTGAACCACCACCCCGTTCTCAGTCTAACCATCCCGTGAGTCACGTGCTTTACTTATGTACGGTATAGCAAGTTCTCTCAAGGCGCCCGCCCACATATAGTTGCTTGGCGCTTTCAAGCACACATACATGTGTAATTAAGGGCGACACTAGCAATACTGGTACGCCCGTTAAATTTCACTTCGTCTCCACGCTTCGTTGTTTCCGTCGTACAGAATTAAACGGTGTGATTCTAAGTGGCATTTGAACATTTTAACTCAAGCAAAGTCTGTACTAATTTAATCTCGATATTGAATTCGTAGATGTTGTATTCCAGCATATAATAAAAGTAGGGATTTTTATTTTATTTTTTTTCGATAGCATTTTAAATTTTTTAAATACCCTTTCGTAAACTGACACTATTGAACAGTTCTCGCATATGATAATCACGCCTATTACCGAAGATGTATATATTTAAGAGCACTGATACTGTAATCAATTTGGCACCTCCCAGTACATTGTGTAGAGTTTCGGGAAGAGATCCGGTGAAACTATTTTCCGCATTCCTCGGTTTCAACCTTGTCCATCGCAACCTGTTTCCAGCTGTCTCTGCCGATCGATGACCTAGTTCGGCCATGTCTAATCCATCAGAGTTGAAGAGAAATGGTATTAACTTTCCCGTGTACATACCCAACCTCGAATTTCTTGACAATGTGATAAAACGCGCTGTGAGTTTCTGCAGATGTGACATCTCTCTGAGCGGATGACCGCCACGACCTTGGAACTGTAGAAGTCGATCTGCCACACGCCACTACAGCGGATGTGAAGAAGAGCTGCTTCGGAGTCTGAATGGAATAAAAAAGGCGCTCTTTAAAAACTATCAAAAGTAAATGTTTGTCAAAGTTTCGTTTATTTTGTTTTGCCAAGTCAATTTTTGACACTATCAGTAGAGTTAAAAACAGAATTTTATTGGAAGAAGAAGTTGCTTTTCTCACTGAAACACAAATTGTCCCGAAAACCTAAGTTGGTATATTAGGGCTCTTTAAGAATTAGTGCTCTCAAAATATGACACATTAGGACGGAACAAAAGTTTTCACATTCAGAACACTAAATAGACATAATTTGTAACATGTTCCTTGCATTCAGGACTATTAAACTGTATTTATTGAGTATTCCATGAAAATTATCATTTTGTTCACTCAAGGTTATTTATAATTTTTACTATCAATAAATCATAACTGTCTGCCGCAATGCTTTATATTTGCTACTTTTATACTGTATTATTGAGCGACGTTTTCCGAGAACGTATTATCGTTCACTCCCTGCAGAAATGTTTGCAAAACCATAGCTGAACAATTTGTGGTCTTTTGAAAGCTTTGCTTATTTGATGCTTTTATCAGTCATGGTATTGCAAACATATCTTCTGGGTATGAACGAATGGAAGTTTGTCCTTCCGGAAATTCTTGAATCAAGTTTGGGAATGTTTCGGCAAAGTTAGCTGATCTACGTTTCGTTCGGTAACTCTATATCCTCCGAGGATTGTAAGTAACGACGTATGGCGGAGGTTAAAACTCTTGAGGACCACGCTCAACGTTACTTCGAAAACTTCTTCGTCTAAGAAAGCAACCCTCGCACGGGTATTGATTCGACGTTCTGCTACTGTTCAACAGGAGCTTGGAAAAATCAGTAGTGCTAATATTATCCCGAATTATTCTTTTTATTTGTTGTAACTAGAGACCTGCAAATTTTTCGTTGTCGTTAAGGGACACATTAAACTTAAAGCACATATACATTTGTATTAAGTGGTGGATATTTGTTTTGTATGCAGTTAAATGTGTGCAGAAATAAAGTGTTAATTGCGAAGCCTGACTCTCTAAATAACTGTTCAGTGTCTTCTTTTATCCAATTGTGTGTCTTCCCTCCACACGTAAGAATTATGACTTTAGTCGTAATAACTATTACCTAGGCGTTTATACGGTGTCCACTTAAAATAACTATAGGTATAAATATGCTTTACAGTTACGGCAAATATTACTACAAAATATACAAAAATGGCCTGATTTGAGTGGTCACTAGTTTATAAGCATTTCAATTTCTATAATGCGTTGATACGCAAGGAACCACTTGCCATAATTCGTTATCAATTTTTTTTTTATTGGTGACACTCCAGTTAGAAGAAACATTAGATTGTGTGTCAAGTAAGGGTTTTCTCTCTTAGTTGTCAGTTAAAGGCAAGCAATCTATATAAGTGATGAATATACAGTACAAATTTGGTGTACAGTATGTTACTAAACTCTTTAACTGAAATTAAATCACAGTGTGTTGGTAGAAAGAAACATAAAGTCATGGAAAACGTATGCCCGGATAGGTCACATCTCGCCTAAAAATTAGCGAAGCCATGCCGGGAGTACACAACTGCCAATACGCGCGTGCGTGCAGAAAATTGGGTACACACGAAGCCTGTAAATTGCTTTATTTCAGGGCAAGAGAGTGAAAACAATACGAGGGTACCAACCTGATCCTTTTAAATTCCAGTGTAGTACTTTCGAACGGCAGTTTATGTTTCGTCCCCAACACGAAAGTAGTATATGCGTGGGCTTCCGAGACCATTCTCGCCCTTATCGACATCGGGTATATGTAGTCTAAATAACCTGGGAGAGGTCTCGCCCAGCATAGGAAATTTTACTAGGTGACCCTTATCGACGTTGGCTGCCCATTTATTCAACATGGGTGATGGTGACGATAAGGGCGAGAATGATATCGGAAGCCCACGTACACACTACTTACGAAGCTGTGACTTCAGCCTTGGGAAGAGGGTCTATAGTCTATTAGCAGTTTCTTCCCACTTTTAAAATCAAACCTTTGAAAAATCACCCCATGTATAAGATCTTCAGTTACTTCCTAATTATGACATGTATCTCAAGCGTTTTATACCGCTTTTAACATAAAAGTTATTTTTTTTGTTAAATGGATGTTTTATCTGTATTTTATTTATAAATTATTATTATTTTTATTTATAATTAATATGAATAGAAAAAAGTGATAAATATGTTTGTTGGTAGCACCTAGTAAGAAAAAGTTCTCATGCAAAATATTATTACAACTGAGTACCTACGAATTCAGTGTCTTGTCATTTGGCGTAGTTCTTTAGAAAGCCACGTCCGAAATGACTACGAGACCATTATTAAGTTTACTAAATCGACCACTTGACCAAGTTTAGGCCCTAAATATTTGAGGATTTAGGGTTGAAATTTACTGAGGTGAAGTAGCACACTAAATCCTCAAATAGGTCCTTAAAATCGTCTGCTGTTGTTCATTTAGGTTTTATTTCCCGCGTTGTGGCGGAAACGCCGGTATTTACTGTTCTTGAAACGCTGCACAGTACATGCACATGGAAAATGGAAGATCAGGGAACGACATGAATTTATTTTGAAATAAAGTTCGTATATTGTATTGAAATTGCCAAAAATAAATAAATAAATAAAGTGATCGGTTGTTATTTGAAATGGAATGTAATTGCAGGGAGCAAAGAAATAACGAGAAAGTTCGTATCGGCTAGAAATAAATATGATCAGTTATTCACAAGACCACGCGGTTACGTGAAAAATGCTTGGGAGTAAGATATTTATTGATAGGGTGACAAACAAAATAACCTCGAAATTCCACAAGCCTGCAGTTTCCAACTTTGTCGCATTTAGCGCTCTTACAAGCCGTTCGAAATAATCCACCCTAAATTCCTAAACGCTAATTTCCCCAATTGGCCGTTTCGGACACGGCATGACGTAGAAATGACGGAAAATCGCGAACAATTTTTGAGCCAACATATATTCTATAACACTATTACTAGTTTATTCTTTCGTGACTGGATGAACAAGATTTTGACTCGGGTAAGTTGTTTGCAGACCAATCACGAACGTTCTGCCTTATGGTATCAGAATCCTCATTTGTCCTAGTGAAACGGGATAGTATCTTCATACAAGCGTGACAGCCAACAAGGAAAGAAAACTGTCTGACAAGTGTGCAGTGCGTCGAATCCTAGCAAACAGTCAGCCTTTCCCGCGATAAACCATCGTCTCTAGCGCATGAGTTTAGCTTTGTTTACACGAGGCGGAGGAATATCCTGGAAGCAGAACTTCAGCATGGCTTCAGAAAAGCGTGAAGTAACCGCGAACGGATTATAGGAACGCCGCGCATAATCCTGAGTTCCCGTCAGTAAAGTTCGGCCGGCGGAATCCCGCGACGACTTACCTCGTGGCTCGGGTGTGTCTGTTGGTTGCTCGGCTCAGCGACTGCCGAGGGAAGCCTGGGCTGTGTCGCGCGTTCACCATACGACTGTTAACAGGATTCCCTTCGATCCCGTTGCATAACCCGGCTCTCGGCAGGGGTTGGCCACCGCCCCGTGAGTTGCCCCAATGCTCGGGGTCTTCTCACCCTTCGGCGCGAAGGTGTCAAGAAATCTCTGCCCCCCAGGTGTCGAGCACGCATCTCCGTCGTCAACTACGTTCACTTTACGTAGTTGTATAAGTGCGGTCATAAGGATAGTGGAATTTCGCGAAAAGATTTCAACACGCGTTATACTTCAAAACACCGTAGGGAAGCTTACTTATCTTCATTGGCTGAATTAGTTTTTGACACCTGTTAACTGTCTGCACACGAATCACGTAGGAGCCGTGCTGAATTCGGAGTGGCCTGGTCGAATTGAAAAAAAGCACTAGCTCTAATGTATATAGACTGTTCACGGTTAACTGAAACACTCTTAGAATCAACCTTTGAAAAATGTCGCTGCCCCTACCTGCACATAGGCCTATTTTAACGGGCACGCTGATTGGCGAGCGGACAGTGAAATTGGCAACGTCGGAAGCATGTAGTTCCACGTCTCTAAGTTGAATTAAAATTCTTAGGTAAAATGTGTAAATACTTAAATATGTTTTTATTGATTTCATTTTTAATGCACATAAGTGTAAGAATAAGCAAATATGTAAAATATTTACTTTTCTAATATGTTTACAGCTGTACTTGACCAACGCATGAATTAAATGATCAGACACATGGTAATGTTAATTTTACATATGGCGTAAGAATACACATTATGCACATAAGTAGCTTTCGAGCAGGGCTTTCATACGTGCTCAGCTTACTCTGAACAGCCTATACATATTTGTGCACGGATCTGAGTTTTATTTTATCGGCGCTCGACATCCCGTTGAGCGGCGGTGAGGGTGACGTGAGGCGAGGATGGAGCACCATAGGAATGCAACGGCTGGCAGTGCCTCGAGAAAACACCGCCGGCTGACGGCGCCGTCCGCCACGTTTCACACGTGCGAACACCCCGGAGACCCCTCAGGTGAACCGAACCCGGTCCGCATTTGGTGGGAGGCGAGTAGTAGTCTGACCACTGCACCAGCGTGGCAAGCTCCCAAGTATAGGCCGTTCACTGCAAAATGAGCACTTTTGAAAGCCGTGCTGAAGATCTACTTGTAAGCACGTTGTGTATTCTTCCGCCTTGTGTAAAATTAACATTTCCATGGGCCTCGTCACTTTATTCATGCGTCGGTCAGGTGACACTATGGAAAAATTATAAAAGTAAATATGTTACAGATATGGTAGTTTTTACACTTCCATGCAGTAGGAAAAGAAACGGAAAGCTCAAGAAATAGTTTCAGTTATCACAAATGGTTACCCAACACTTCTTATTCGACGTTAAGATATGGAACTACTTTCCCTCCCTCGTTGCCAATTTTACTGGGCGTATGTCACTCAGTACGCCCATTAAAATACAAGCAAGTAGGAGCAGTGGCTTTTTTATAAGGTTGATTTCAAAAGTGCTCGCTTTTTCGTGAACAGCGTTTAAATGTTCACTATGGCCAATAGCGATAACGAAGGCAACATATTTTCGTCAGTTGGGACATGTATTCGCAGATCAGCCCACCACCAAGTAATCTAGAATTATAGAAGAAAAATATAAAACAGAAGAAAATGTACGCTGTACACTTAGGGTCCTACGTACTGAAACGTTTTCTGTGAAATCGTTGTTTGCGCGTAAACGCGTATCTCGGTAAATAAAAGTTCTGGGAAAATGACTTTTTGTCAAAAAAAAAAATTAAAAAAACAATTATCTATGGCTCTATTTTTTTATACTTTTGTTATATTAAGTGTGTTCTTGGGGGGGGGGGGGAAATCGTGAAAATGTTCAAATATCGCATTTTTAACTTGCCTATGCAGTTTCCTTAAGCGGCAAGAGAAAAACACAAAGATACGGACGTAGTTTAATCTGTGGGCTTTCACTGGGTGTAATAAAACCCCTATGTTTCAGATCTAATTTGCACAGTACAGCGTTAGGACGGAAACACTTCACGTCTTGGGCGTAGGGGCGATGAGGCGCTAGGCGTGCGTATTAGTGTCGTCCGTACCGCTCCCTCGCTTCTTGACCTTGGACGCGCAGCTACACAGTCCCCTTAGCTTATTAATCAAATTCACTTAAAAAGAGGCCTGTTTGTAGGAGAACTCAATTTACAAGCTGCAAGCGCTAAAATAATTTTATTCCCTATATGATGCTTACGGAATTGTTCGTATACAGTCTCTAGTTCCTTAGCGCGGTGTAATAGGCAATTCTGCATTGCCTGATCAGTTTAATTTTTCTTCCCGTTGATAGAGATATCGACTTATTGCGGGAAACGTACACTACTTATTAGCTTCCACTTTACTGTGTAAGAGATCTTTATAGACTTTTTATTCGCAGCAGTATTTATGTGAAGCTAGTTCACTATTCAACAGAGTCAATAATAATTCTGCATTATTTATTGCACGTTTGTGATTCGTCTACAGACAACTGAGCCACTCATATACATTTCACCTAATCATAAGAGTTGCAGAACATTTCATCGCTTTGAAGTTTATGTTAAAATATTTTTTTGCGATATGCCACTATCTCTACACTCTGTGTAAACTCCCACACGCACATTTGAAGTTATCATTGTAATAGTCATAAAGAGAAGAGATACACAATGCTTTTTTCAATTGTCACGATGTCATTGTTGCAGTAATTTTTTGTTTTTCTGTGTAAATTATGTGTGACATATTAGTATCTTTAATAGTAATGTTTTAGATGTATAAGATTGCTCATCTACTAGTATTGCTTATCTAATTATGCATTTGTAACTCTATATAGATGGATGTATTGAAAACAATGATTAATTTCTATGGTTCAAAATTCTCTACACTCTGGGTGTAACGCACCACTATAGCCTAACATACCTTATTTTTTATATAATATTAATGGTGGTGTAACAATATTCAGTTTTTACAAAATATTTCAATAATTTATATGATTTTACATTTTATTTGCAGTTGTTTGCAATTAATTAATATTGTGGTATGATCTAAGTGTTTTTAGGTACAGTGAGTAAGATAAGAACTAGTTCAATTAAGTTCGCCTCCAACTTTTGGCTTTCTCAGTTTCCTGACGATGTAGAGGCCACGGTGGCTAAGCGGATTGCCTGCTCGCCTCCCTCCAAGGCGACCCAGGTTCAATGTCCGGACTGGTCACTCGCGGATATTCGCATGTGTGAATCGTGTCTCACTATGCTGCTGGTAGGCGGATTTTTTCGTGGATCTCTCGTTTCCCCCACCCCTTCATCCTGGCGCTACTCCATACTCACTTAAATTACCCTCATCGGCTCTCAAGACCTCGTTGTTAAGAGCCGCCCAAATTTTTTCACTCACTCACTGGCGATGTATGGCAACAGAATTTCGTACCCTAGTGGTGTAAGTGTTACTTTCAAATCTTCTGAGAAGATGGGCGGCAGTTCCTTTTTATTTCAACACATCCTAATACAACGATCATAAACATCTACTTGTATAAAATAAAATGTAGCCATATTATAATCATAGTCCATATTCCAATATAAGGGCCATTCTATGTTGACACCACGCACAAACGGAATCGCGTATGTCTACATGTAACACGCTCCAAATTCTTTTTAAAATGTAGCGTAAAAGGATATGGGCATGCAGTAAATCAATAAAAAAAGCTTGATAAAGTTGAACTGTTGAGTGGCCGTGAATCTGCCAAGGGAATAACAAATGGTTAATTTTTCACTACACTGATATTTAAAATGGCGGTTTTTTCTCTCTCTCTCTATCATTCAGTGTCGGCATTTTATGCTTATAGGCTGTTCATGGTAAAATGAGCACTTTTGAAAACCCTACTTGTATACACGTTGTGTGTTCTTCCGACTTATGTAAAATTAACATTTTCGTGGACCTCGTCACTTTATTCATGCGTCGGTCAAGTGAAACTGGGAAATTATTAGAAAAATAAATACTATACAAATATGCTCATGTTTACATTTCGATGCATTAAAAATACAGAAAGAAAGAGAAATAATTTAAGTTATCACAAAGGTGACCTAACACTTTTTGTTCAACTTTAATATATGGAACTACTTTCCCCTCCATCGTTACCAACTTTACTGGACACAACTCACTGCACCCGTTAGAATATATCTAGACACGGGCAGTGACTTTTTTCTAAGGTTAATTTCAAAAGTACTCACTTTATCGTGAACAGCCTTTAATTGCATATACACTTCATTTTTACTGTAATTACACATTTTCCCATATCTTGTGTAACTAGACGTACAATAAATATGCAGTTAGATCGATGTTGCAATAGGTTTTCTCGCGACGAAGTCTTAAATAAACACGAAGTTGCCGATATAACTAATGAACCTGATATCCTCTACGGGGAAGCAATAGATTGTTGGTAGGCCTTAACGTCTTGTTGACAGAGATACCTTTAAAGGTGAAACAAATATCAGATGCGATACTAGTGAGACAATTGCAAATGCACACGTGCTAGCTCGGGACTCGAAACCAGAACACCTCGTGCTATAATCTGGTATGGAATCAGTTGCATTACGAAGGTACAATTAGGAGCATAAAACTTCTGTTGTCAATAATTTAATTTTTGTACGTCATGATTTTACTAACCTGGGGAAAGAAAACTAGAGTGGGGAGTGAACCCGGGGCGAGGCAACACTCCCCGAGTGACGGGCTTTCCAGCTGGGACCCGGACATAACATGAAATGAGACCCTAGGATGGCGTGGCGCTGGAACGCAAGGGCGGGGGGGGAGGAGTACCTCGAGAAAACCCGCCGGCAAGCAGCATCGTCGAGCACGATTCCCGCGTGCGAAAATCCGGGAGCGAACCCTCCGGGGATTGAGCCCGGATCGCCGTGGTGAGAGGCGAGCGCCCTAGCCACTGTGCCGCTACTGCCCCACTAACCTGGAATATTTACAGGGCAGTCATTTTGAAAATCAAGTATGTAAGTCATTTAAATCATGCAAGTTTACGTGGCCTACTATAGCACTACTTTTGTGTCAAATTTGGTGCGTATCAGTCAACTGGTCCTCCACATATGGAGTTAAAGCCATATTTCCTCAAGTCGTTCTATCTTCGTGAACGGCGTACTAAAAAGTTACGTATTAGTACAACCGGTGTTTGTCATATAGTGCATTCTCGGTTTATTCGGCCTTCTTGAATCAAACCTTTGAAAAATCTCCCCATGTATGACGTGTTTAGTTATTTCCTAAATACGGCCTGTATCACAAGCGTTTTATACTTGTGCTCATAAAAGTTACTTTTCTTCCTGTTAAACTGAAATGTTATTAATATCTTATCCATAAATTATAATGCTTCATTGATAAATAATTTGAATAAAAAACAGGGAGAAAATAGGTATGTTGGTAACGTCTAGTGAGAAATAGTTCTTATACAAAATATCATTACAACTGAGTGCGTACGAATATAGTGCGTTGTCCTTCTGGTGTAATTCTCCAGACTTGTTAAGCTTAGCTTGCACGAGGTGGAGGAATATCCTGCAGGTAGAACATTAGCAGGGCTTCATAAAAGTCTGAAGTAACCGTGAATGAACTATAGAACCTTCCAGCATACAAAGTTTGGTTGAAATAATTTGGGACATATGTCATACTAACATTAAATATTTACCCCTGCATTTATGTTGAAAATGTGTCCAACTACTTATGTCATACAAATTTAAATGGACTGCAGAAATATAACTAGTTGCCTGAGTATGTTATGAACTGTATGATTGTTTCTCCGATATATGACAAATATCTTTGTTTCAAGTGGCGTTCTCTTATAAAATGGTGGAGAAAAGATGCTCTGTATAGGCAAATTTGATGGTTGTAATATATACTGCCAGCATACCAAGTTAAGTTGGAATTTGGAAATTTGTTGCATGGTTTCATATAAATAGCATACTAACCTAAAATGTTTATATCCCCACCACTTTTAAAATAACCGTCCGACTTACTTAAAATATACCAATTTACATGGACTGCCATAGTACGATTTGTCTGCCGAATTTGGTAGTAATCGGTTGATTTGTTCTCGTGGTATAACATAGAAATATTATTTTTATGTGGCTCTATCTTACAAGATGGAGGACAAAAGAAGCTTACAATTTGTAATAATAGTCAATAAACATATTTTATTTTAGCCTCAGACGTTAGCTTCCAGCGGAGGGGAGTATGCACACTGTGTGTATTACTTACGTGGCAATATTTATATTAAAGGATAAAAATGTTTGAAATAAAATAGTAACTAGGGCCTCAAAAACTCTCACTTTAACGTGAACTGCATATAACCGCAAATTGTTTGAATTTCTCTTCTGTTGCTATTATTTACTTGATCAGAAAAGAGCGCAAACGAAATATTACGGAGCCATTATTTTATGCCATGATCCCATATTTTTTAATAAATGCTGATTAAACGTGTGAATATGTTTGTGTGATAATTGTGAATTTTCCTATCAAGGTATCGCACCTGAAAACTACATTAAAAACAGCGGGCAAGGCTGTTGGCAATATCGTTTTTTGATAATGACGATGTCCCTGGCAAATATTTAATTCCATGACACGAACAACGTGTGCACTTGTATCGTTTATGGTACTGGGAATGTGGGGTCACCTCGTGGAATCCTATACGGCTGCGCGCACACTTAGAGCACGTGCTTGTTATAACGGTCGAGACGCGTTTGAAACACGTGTGGAGGTTGGTGTTATTGCCAATTCTCACAGTCGCGGGGCTCCATAACACTTCGAGAACTAAACTCGAGCGTGGCTCGGGTTCCGCCACAAAAATGTCTTTGTCCGTGAAGGGAGAGCTTGCACCGATATAGTCCATTCACGGTCGTTCACAACTTTCCCGAAGCCCTGCTGAAGTTCTACTTCCAGGATATTCCTCCGCCTCGTGCAAACAAAGCTTAACTAATGTCTAGAAAATTACACCAAAGGGACAGCGCACCACATTCGTGCTCAATCACTTTTATCATACGTTACATTAGAACTATTTCTTATTAGGCATTACTAACACGCCTATTTCCTCTCTGTTTTTATTCATATTAATTATATATAATATTATAGATTATAGATAAAATATAATTCAAAGTTGCAATTTACAAAAATAAGATACTTACATGCTAACAGAAGAATAAAACGCATGTGATATACGACATATATAAAAAAAAAACGCAAAAGTTTCATCCAGAAAGTGTGAAGAAACTGCGAATAGAGAACATATGGTTCCATTGTTTTACTAGTATATATTAAGATTAGAAGTACAGTAATATCAACTTTCAGCGACAAGCTAGAAATGAAGCACACATATTCTAACGGTCCGTTTATGATTGAAACGCAGAGAGTTCGACAAGGGCTGGGTATCTCTTTAGCCAGTAGCAAACCGAAAGAAAAAAAATGTGACTGCATCACGTGCAAGCGAATTAAACCAAATAATGCCTCTCGCAAAGGCAACAGCTAATTAATAATCAATTGTTGCCTGAGTATGTAAAGGACTGAGAAATCTCGGTTACTGCCAAATAAATTACCGACAAACCCCATCAAGGGATTCCTCACATAAGTTTACACGAAAGGTATATATATATATATATATATATATATATATATATATATATAGGCTTTTCACGGTAAACTGAGAACTTTTAAAAGCCCTGCTTAAGATATACGTGTTCGTACGTAGTGTATTCCTCCATCATATGTAAAACTAGCATTGCCATGGGCCTTATCGTCTTATTCATGCGTCGGTCAAGTGAAACTGTTTAGTTATTAACAAAATATGTATTTTACCAATTTTTTTTAGTTCAGGCACTTATATGAATTACAAATAACAGCAAGCAAAAAATTTATAAATTCGGTATTCACAACTGTTTAACAACAGCTTTTAACTCAACAATAATACATGAAACTATTTTCACTCCGTCGTTACCAACATTACTGGACGGCTGCCAGCCCGTGTCCCCGTTCAAATACATGCAGGCAGAGGAAGTGACATTTTTCGAAGGTTGATTTCAAAAGTTCTCCAATAACCGTGAACAGCCTGTAGTACATGACGTTTAGCCGAACACGCTTCCTCAAGGATGGTTTATTACGAATAGCACGGGGACATAATTTACTTATGCCCGGTTGCACCAACACCTTCCTCGATCCGAGATCGAATGATCCTAGCTCCGAACTAGGATCTTATTTAATCTTGGTTCCAATTTAAAAGTGTTGCACCAAGAAATTTCATGATTCTGGATCTTCGATTCGTCGAACTTGGTTCCAAAGTGAGAGATCGATATTAAGTATTAGACAAATTTTACTATTGGTTTGTAATATATGACGTCATGGAATTAGGCGTATTTTTCACTATAGGTAGAACTAGATGTGCGATCTTTTATCAGTTTTAAGTGAATTATTGTTGTATGAATTTTACTGAATAATATTCAAGTACTTATAATTTTGTTTTAATTTCCCAAGAAAACAATCGAACGTAGTTCTATCTGTTGGCGTATTTTCAAACTACATCTGTTGACGATGGCTGCTGATCTCGGACCGAGATTTCGAACAGCCAGTTTCGGCTGTTCGAAATGAACTTAACACTTTGAGGTCGGCACACTTTTACCAGTTTTTAAAGACAAGCTAGACGTTAGTCACCTATATCCATATCGCTGCAGGGGCACCATGTTCTATTGGTCCCTATTGCCACTTAACACCATTCTACTGGTTAAAACGGCACCAATCGTTCCGTATTGGCCGGCTGCCAACCAATGGAGTGCCGAGTTTACCGTTTCCCAACCAAATGTTCTTTCGTATTTAACAGGTTCTACATCCCATCGTGTTGATTTCCAACTATACAAACACTTGTCGTTCATTTACGAAGATCGTTGTTGATACTGAATTAGATCCTATTTGAAATCCTTATGAAATAGGAACTTGATATAACTATACCAGGACCAGTATTGGTTTTTATGTGGAATGAAATATTCAAACAAGTTATACCCGAACTACACTCGAGTGTAGTCCTGAAAGTGATAATCTCGATCTCCAGTCCAGTTCTGAACTCGAATGGTGCAACAACAGTTTTCTGTGTCGATCTTAGATACGATCTGAGATCGTGTTTAAAACCACGATGGTACAACCGGGCCTTAGACCTCTGAAAATACGTGTAGTGTACCAGTAAATGAAAAACACAGGTCTACAGAAAATTACTGTCTGTGTACATAAGTAATAGGTTACGGAAAAAAAAGTTGGTTGCCACACAGGTGTACCCAGTCTCATTGGAGGCAAGTGTGATGCCTCGCTACTGTGTGTGTGTGTGTCTAGTACGGCATTTAATGGTTCGCTATACACGTACTGTCAGAGGTCTAATTAAATTTTGTCCCATGCCATTCGCAATAAATCTATCGCTTGTCTCCGCCTTTACGGACGTGTACCGTCCTTAAGAAACGAGTTAGGATAAATGTCATGTATATACTTTTCGTCTTGAAAAAGCACTTGACAGAGTTTGTCGGTGATTGTTTTGAACATCCCGTAGAAGATTTTGTCAACGACAAATTATATCTGAAAAAGTTGGTGTATCTGCATACATGAACACGATGAGCCGTAGATACCGTTACATACATAAAGAAATGATGACTGTAACACAGTCAACTCGTTACTTCATTGGCTAATGTTATTACTACAGTAAGCTTGTCCAGTGTAGTTTTAACCAATGGGATTTTGGTGAGTAGTGAGCTTACGGGGCCGCGGAGACATGCATCATGCATCGGAGTTCGGATACATCCGCCATCTTGGTACGTTCGGGTGCTGTCCACCATATTGGTAGACCTCACAACCAGGGCTCGATGCCATGTTAGATGTTCTTCCTCCTGACATCCCTAGGAAGTATTGTAATAAAAACACTAAGTTAATAAAAAATACTTTAGTAAAAACTTATAAAAAATTAAAAAATTTCGGCCCGACACCTTGGATTATTAATTATTATATCGGATTAGCGTGTCACTGCATATCATATTTCCAATAACTAAAAAATTATTTCATAAAAAAATGAATAATTTCGGACTGCCACTTCGGTACCCAGTGCATCGGGGGACGTATTGTCCCCACTCCTCTAAGATACCTGTGACCAAAAAAAATTTGTAAACACTAGCACATATCACCACTCATCTCCTCACCACACACCAACCCTCTCCCTCTCGATAACCCCTCACCAACCCACACCACCCACACCTCACCTCACCTTACCACCCCCTTCAACCTCTCACCAACACACACCACCCACAACTCACCTCACTACCTCCCCCCCTTCAACTTCGCACCAACCCACATAACCCACACCTCAACAATCCTCCCCCTTCAACCCCTCACATACCCACACCACTCACACCTCACCGCCCCTCCTCCTTCAACCTCTTACCAACACATACCACCCACACCTCACCTCAACACTCCACCCCCTTCAACCTCTCACCAACACACACCACTCACTCCTCACCTCACCACCCCTCCTCTTCAACCCCTCACCAACCCATACCACCCACACCAAACCTCATTACCCCTTCCCTTTCAATCCCTCACCAACTTGCGCCCATCAACTACCCCTCTCCTCCCCTCACCTTCTTCTACCACCCCCACCTCCCTTCACCAACCCCTCAACTCTCTTAAATACTAGCACCCGTCACCACCTCACCGCATCCACACCTCCTTGGCATACAATATTCTAACAACCCATAGACTATTCACTAGCGGTCCTAGATGGTTCGCCTGTATTCACGTCGGAGGGAGTAAGAACTATGTCTGAAGATGTCTTCGTGGAGAGAGATGTTGCTCCTGATGATGAGGTGCCAGGTTCGTCGTCCATACTGGTCGCAGCAGATTTTGGTAGTGGATCCATATAATCGAAATCACCTTCCATCACTCCACCGACTGAGGCTGCAAAAACTCTCTGTTGCAGATCCAGCACCGAGGCATCGATGAGGCCCGCAATTTAACTTTGCATGACCTTCTATTTTACAGTAGGCATCGTTGTGGTAGAAAAACTACCCACACCATAATCACGTGATTGGGACTGTGCATATAGCCACGAAATTCATGGTGCTAAGCGGTGTGTCGATGCCAAAATACCTTGTCGCAGTAGCTGCAGGGATAAGTTTTCTCAGGCGGTGGTGATACAGACGACGTCCCGAACTCTGCAGGATACAGGTCAGCAAAAGAACTGAATGGTACAGCCGAATGAACAGACATTGCACTACGAAATGGTGCTGTAAATTCGTCCTGTCAATTTGTCCGACGTTGCAGTCGACCCCTATTGAAGACATCTCAACCAAAGAGGTCGATGGAACTGTCGACATCATGCTTGAAGATGGCGATGGTTATGCTGTTGCTGCACGTGTTCCATCTGAAGTACTCGATGGTGCTTCTGCTGAACCCATGGACGACGTCTTCATAATATTTATAACCAGGTACCGTCACCTGCTGCGACGATCTGCCACTTACCAAGATCTGTATCAAACTAAGCTCCATAAGATGAACCCAGCTACCTATATATCAGTTTACGAGGTCTTGGAAATATTGTGGCGCATCATGGGAAGCGAAGGCACGTTAACTGTTGCACCTGGTGATGAGTTGACGAGTGAAGCACTCGTTCTCGCCATAGGGTCAGTTTGTGAGTGATATTGTGGGGGCGCTCGACAGCGAGGTCATTAGCGCCCACGGGAACATTAAAGTAAAAGGCTGTGAAAACATCCATAGGAGGCAAAAGAAAAGTCAGGTAAAAATTGGAATAACCTCCGTAGGAGGCAATGCCAAAAGGCTAAAAAAAGATAAAAACATCAACAGGAGGATAGAGACAGTCACAAAAACAACAAACAAAACAGGATAAAATACTCCAGAGGAGCACAAACACAAGAACGAAAGAACAAATCACAACACATTAAAAAAGACCCGTCGCACGTAAAAATGGGAAGATGCCGCTCACAGACGTACCCCTCTCACACAGCAGTCGCCGTAGGTCGTCAGGAATATTAAAAGTGCGACAAGCCTGGCCATACTTGCGACACTCCAACAAAATGTGCCACATAGTTAAGGGAGTGCCGCAGGCATCACACTCAGGAGGAGGCTCTCCACGAAGTAGGTGCTTGTGGGTAAGACAAGTGTGCCCGATACGAAGGCGAGAAAGAACAATATCTTCCCTGTGAGTACAGTAAGCAACAGGACGAGTGCAAACAGGCAAGTCAGAGATGGCCCTTAACTTGTTAGACAGCGGGAGAGAATCCTATTTCCGCTGCCAAGCACGATAGACCAAACCACGATCTGCATGCAGTACATCGCACACAAGGACACAAGGATCACAAGGTGGAAGGCTTAATGCCTCCTTAGCCGCCATATCCACCGCTTCATTGCCCGGAATGCCCACATGGTCTGGAACCCACAGGAAGACTATGTGAACACCAATCCGCACAGCCCCTACCAGCTTCTCCCGGATCAAGGGAAGAAGTGGATGAGCTGTGGAGCCAGATCGAATGGCTCTCAAGGCACTCATCGAATCGGAACACACAAGGCACTTACGGTGAAACTCCCTACATATAAAACACAGAGCCTTGAAAATAGCAAAAAGCTCTGCAGTTAAAACACTGCAATATAGATGAAGTTAAAAAATGTACCGAAAATCACCAATAACATAGGCGCACCCAGTTGATACATTCGATTTGGCACCTTCCGTAAAACAACAAATAAAACCACGGAACACAAAATACACAAGATCAACAAAAACGCTCTTGTAAACAAATAGAGGAGTGGTGAGCTTTGGAAACTCCGCCAGGTCAAGACGCACCTCAACCTGTGTTGTTAGCCACGGCGGTTCATGGCCAGGCAAAGGCAACACATCCAGAAGCATATCATACCTAGTAAGGGTATGTGTAAATCGCGCAGACGCCAGCTGAGGAGAACCCGGCCTAGCGGATTACAGCCGTTCATTGGACGGATGGAGAAAGGCAGTGTGGTGAAGGTGCAAAGAGTCCGAACATGCCCGCACACCACAGGAAATCAACATTTGGTCATGCCTGTAATGGAGGGGACATTCACCAGCAAGAGCACAAAGGCTGACAACAGGGCTTGTGCCGAAAGTCCCAGTCGCAATGCGGATACCAGTATGGCGAACACTTGCTAATGACGCCAGACGAGATGGTCGAGCAGTTGAATAAACAACACTGCCATAGTCTAGTTTGCTACGGACCGGGGCACGATACAGCCGAAGAAGGGTAACTGTGTCAACACCCCAGTTACGACAATTTAGAGTTTTCAAGAGGTTCAAGTCCCTTACACAGCGAGACTTCAGGGACTGAATATGATTTCTCCAAGTAAGTTTGCTGTCAAACAAGAAGCCTAGAAACTTGACGGCACTAGAAACAGGTAAAACAGAGCCTTACAAAAGAACCCCGGGAGAACGAATAATGCAACATCATCTACAGAAATGGACCACGTGTGTTTTAGTGGTGGAAAAGTGGAATCCACATCTGTTGACAATCGCAAAGGTGGTGGATGGCAAGCTGCACCTGACATTCTGCCATAGCCAGTGGTGCAGCACAACAGAAGATAGTAAAGTCGTCTACATACAGCGCACATCACACAGGTGGTCGAACGACAGATACGATGTCATTGTTGGCAATAGCGAACGGGGTAACACTCAATATGCTACCCTATGGTACACTGTTTTCGTGAACAAACTCCAGGGAATAGGAAACATCATTGCAAACCCTGAAGGAATGGAAGTGCATAAATTTCTGTATGAAACCAGGAAGATGTCTACAAAAATCCCAAATGTACAGCTGTCTCAAGATACCATGTCGCCAGGTAGTGTCGTATGCCTTCTCCAGATAAAAGAAAACAGCAAGGAGGTGCTGCCCTTGCAAAAAAGGCAGTCTGTATAGCTTCCTCCAAGCTGACCAAATGATGCAACGCAGAACAATCTCGGTGGAAATCACACTGGAGAGGCGATAATAGCTGCCAGGTTTCAAGGCACTATACGAGATGCGCACTAACCATATGCTCCATGGTCTTACAGGCACAGCTGGTGAGGGAAATAGGACGACAGCTCGAAACGTTTCCTTTGACGTTCCCTGGTTTCAAGATGAGCACAAGGGCTGACTTGCACAAACTCAAGGGGAAAACACCAGAGTTCTAAATATTATTAAACAATATTAGCAGAAATAATTTCCCGTGAAGCAGGAGATGTTGCAACATAGAATAATGGATATTGTCGGGCCAACAGATGTATTCTTAGAGTGTGACAAGGACTGATCCAACTCGAGAAGAGTGAAATGCTGGTTGTAGTCCTTCTCACCCAAGCCTCCAAAGTGGACACCCATTGTCTCGCGTGTCTCCTTGTTGGCTCGAAATGAGGGAGTGTAATGTGCACTGCTCGAAACATTTGCAAAATGCTGACCCAATGTATCTGCTATGTTTGTCCCCTCGGTAACAATATCATTGGTGACCCAAAGGAAGAAACCTGTGTGGCGATTCAATGTCCGCACAGCTTCCGAACAGTGTCCCAGATAAGTTTACTGATGGCATGTACCATGAGTGATGAAATGAAGTCCCTCGAGGATGTCCGCTGGCTGTCCTTGATGACATATCGAGCACGAGCCCGACAGATGTGGAAGAGCTCCAGGTTCTTGAGTGGAGTGAGCTCTAAAGCGCCTGAGCGCACATTGTCAAGCACGGACAGTATCCCTGCATGCGGCATTCCACCAAGGAACACGCCTACGACCACAAGGTGAAGATTGTGCGCTAGAGGTCTCCCCAGCTGACACAACAATAGAGTTGAAAAGTTCCACTGCCACATTCACATCAAGAGGAACCTCGACAGGGAAGTGGAGGGAGCACTGTAAATGTGACCAATCTGCTTTCTTAAGCACCCAGCGAGGTGGTTTCGGTGGGGACGCAAAAGAAACGCAATCTAACCCAATTGGAAAATGGCCACTGCCACAGATATCAGGGTATACAGACCAATCAAAGTGGGTGACAAAAGCTGGGCAACAAAAAGAAAGATCGATGCAGGATGAAGCGCTGCTAAGGGTGGTGAAGTGCATAGGAGTGCCAGAGTTCAACATTGTAATATGTGAACTGGTAAGCAAAGACTCTACCACACGGCCCCGGCCGTCCCTGTGGTCGGAACCCTACATCTGATTATGAGTGTTGAAGTCGCCAACGATCAGAAATGGAGCTGGGAGCTGGGATGTAAGGACCTTGAAATCAGCCGACCGTACATACTGGTGGGGAGGTACATATATGCTACAGACAATGATAAACAAACCTAGGAAAACCCTGACCGCCACTGCCTGCAGAGCAGTGCGATGGGTAACAGCTTCATGGTACACAATACAGACAACTCCACAAGCATGGTCCACCAAAACATTATCCTGGCGGTAAAATGTGTGATGCGGCCTCGAAGGGAGGCCGCATCTGTAGGACGAAAGTGCGTTTCCTGAACGCAAATGATTGTGGGTGTGAGGGATACTAAGAACTTTTTTAGTTCTTCATGATTATTGCAATAACCTCGGCAGTTCCACTGTATGAGGGGTATAAGTTACGGAAAGAAAGTGTGTGGAACCAACTACTTCAATTTCCCCCTATGTCGATTTATCACTGGCTTAAAGCCCTCTAAGCCTTCACCAGTATTGGAAGAATCAACAACAACCACCATCTCGGACTTTGGCTCCGAGGAGACAGGATGGCGAGTGGGTAAGTTGATGTGTTCCTGCGAACCACAGTTGCTCGCGGAAAGGGGCACACGAGATGGAGTCTTTGGCTTGTTGATCTTTTTTGCAGCAGCCTCCTGACGAGATTTGCTAACTGAATGTTTGGACAGTTTCATTTCAGCTGGTCTACAATGTGTACCGACAGACATAGTCCGGGTCGTCTGGACTACCTGTGGCTTCGGTGTACTCGCAGACAATTCAGTCTGGGTAGCCACATCGACTGTCTGTGTTGACGCATCCTTAACTGCTGGTCGAGTATTAGCAACAACACTATAAAACACAGAAGGATTCGGCCCCTGGAGAGGATGGAAACATTTCCGAGCCTAAACAAAGGAAACCTTGTCTGTGCCCCAAATACATTGAAGTGCTTGCTCCTCCTGGTACACAGAGCACTCCTTCAACCAGACCGGATGTCCTTTGTAGCAGTTCACACACTTAAGTGGCTTGCTGCACTGAGCATCTGGATGCGGTGGGTCAGTGCACTTCGGACAAACTGGTGTATTCCGACATTTTACAGAGGAATGTCCAAACTGTTAACAGTTGTAGCAATGGAGAGGAGCAGGAATAAACTGTTTAACATGCACGTTCAAGTATCCTACTTTGATAACAGAGGGAAGATCGCGCACACCAAAAGTCAAGATGAAAGTAGCTGTAGGGGATTTTACACCATCAGTAGTCTTCAGCACACAACGAAAATCGGTGACATACTGGGTTTGCAGCTCACATCGAATCTCCTGTTCTGGGATGTTGATTAAATCGGGACACCAAATGACGCCCTTGCTAGAGTTGAGGGACATGTGGAACTTGACCTCAACAAGGAACTTTGCAGTTGCCCCACTGAAAGTCGTCATCGCCAAGAGTCCCCGCGTCTAGGCAGCATTCGACATCTCCACCAGTAGCTCGCGCTTTTCGCTGATCTTCTTGCAGTCAGCAACAGGACCACCAGCCGCTCCAGCAATCGCTTTCTGTAGTTTGAAGGGTGGCACTTTTTCAAACGTGTGCCCTTTGATACCACGGACAATCAAAAAACGTGGCTTAGGAAACTTCACCATAGCAGTAGCATTGAAAACCGAACCACAATCCGAATCACTGACAGTGTCATCGTGGTGCCATTACATGTGGCTGTTGAGGATGCTACCCTTTTTGTGACCCCCCCCCCCCCCGTACTGGGACTCGTCGGCCTCAGCCTGACGTTCGCGGTGAGGGGGGGAGAAAAGAAGCCAGCAGTTAAAACACCTCCCGGGCTGTGCCGTTAGGAGGGGGGCCAACCTCTCACAGACCTAAGTAGTACATAGGGACAGCTACCCTTCGCCGCCATTCACTGCAAATTACTGCCCCAGTAGCACACCGAAGTGTACACCAGGTCAAACCAGTGGCAAATCGTACATCCTGAGCGAGGCCGGTTTTATTCCCCTACCTGGGAAAATATCCCAGGCTCCCCACTATAGAGGAAACCCTTTGGTGCCAGTTCAGGGGACTTGTGGTTGATTACACCGGCCTCCTCCATACAGCGGTAACACGTCTTCCTGGTAGGTATGAGCACATGGGCTAGTCGGCCATGACACTCATCCCACCAAGAAGGCACCAATTGGTGTTACGTGGGTGTACATGTACTTGAATATGGGCTCGACACCTAGAATTGCCTGCTGGGCTAGTGAGAAGGGTTCGCTAGACCGTCACTAACAAAGGCACCACGTATAGCCATACAATTTGGAGGCAGCGCTCATTTGTGAGGACAGAGACTCATTAGGAAGACGGACATCGCCCTGGCCTGAGACGATGCTGTAGAGAAGGAGGGACCGGGTGAGATGGAAAGAAAAAGGATGATTAAAGAGAAGAAGACGAAGAAAGAAGCATGAGGTGATGGTTCGAAAAAACTTCAGATCCCAACCGCTTCCCGATTAGTGCCTCTTATGGAAAGCACGGGGTCTCGCCATAGTCATTGGCAATGTGGAGAGTTATAGGTACGAAACGATGTTACCATTGTCAGTCGCATCGACGACGGAGGTTGCATCAAAACCCAGATATAAACTTCTTTCCAGCACAGTGGGTACCTTATAGGCATAACTATCGCCGATCCGTCTTCTCGCATGCCTAGGACTATTTGCGTATAAACAGTTTGTGAAAACCGAATGCGAATTGTATCACCACGAATTCTGGAAAATACTGAATGCGTGTAATTGACATCGATTTTGGGTGGACTGATCCCATTTGTTCTCAGCCACAGATGAGGCCGACTAGAAATACCATAGGCTGCATGAGATACATCAATGCGCGCCAACTCTCGTCGAAATGCTGCGATGATGCCTGCCTCATCGCTGGTAACGAACCGTGGCAAACCTCGGAGACTACTTTGAAGGATGTTAAACAGCTCGTGCACATACGATACGTACCTGTTCACATGAGTGCATACAGTTTGTACGAAAATATATCAACTAAGCGATGAATTGAAGAGCCATGTTTGGCTTTGTTCCTTGCCGGACATTCCTGCATCCATACCCCATGTGGTGTCACCTTTAAAACGTACCTGTCCTACACTTTCAAATGAACATAGCACATTTCCTGTGTTGGATCATTTTCGGGAGATAAACCATAGTTTCCATGACTTCTGAACAAGCCCTCGTAGATAATTAAATTAATAACTTCTGTGCACTCTTGCAATCCTTCATAATGTCCCCATCCAGTTCTGACACAAAATAAATGATGTCGGTCTTTGCTGCGCCAACAAACTAGGAAGTCACCTTTATTAAATGTGTCACATTGTAACTATTCAAGTTTTCTATTTCTCTGTTATGCCGCTCGTTAGATACGGAAAAATTTGGCTCAATTTTTAGCTTACTTCTTTTCTATGATTCTGTATACAGTATCCTGATTAATTTTTCTTCGTTGCCGACCAAATAGAATATTCTTTAAACGAATAATCATCAGCGACTTTTCTGTCACCAATTAGCACATTAATCCTCCGTTCCATATTTTGGCAATTCAACTGCGTTTTCGAGAAGGCTGCAATCTGTGTGATACACTGCCTGTGAAATTTATAACTTTATGAGTGATCCCCGCTTAGTTTTCTTTTATTTCAATGAGCTTTTATACATATCAAATTTAATCAGACGTCATTTAAAGTCAATATATTTGTTTATGATCCACGAGATTACGTCATTTTTGTACAGTTCGTTTGGAGATTGGTTCATTAATTTGCTAAGTACGATTGGTCACGTAATACAAAGCTACGATGTAAGGTGGGTTATCGAGCAGGCCAACTATCAAAGTTTAAGTGATTAATATAATCACCAATAACTGCCCAGACTTGTACTCGAAAATATGTATGACTAAACCCATCCCCTTATCTACGTACAGTAAATTATGTCTCTCACCTGACCTTGGATGTGCTGCAGAATTTAAAAAAATTATTTGTTAATTTTAGGCTTTGGTTGTTAGGCCCTTTATGAAAAAATGGCTACTTAGATAGTGATTTTATTTGTATAGATTGTTCGCTGTTGATTGAGCACTTAAGCCTTTCTTATTATCGATTCTCGTTTTGTATACTTTTTCCATATGGAAAATTACGTTATCTCAGGACCGATCACTTCTTTTATGTGTTAATCAATATTCACTGTGAGATTCCAGGAACGGAAACACGTTACTTGTATTCCAGGAACGGAAACACGTTACTTGTATTCCAGGAACGGAAACACGTTACTTGTATTCCAGTTCTTTATCTTATGTACGTATTATGAACGGAAAGTACAATGAAATAAATTAAGTGTCCGCAGACATAAATACGATTAAGAAATGAACATACTTTTCCTAGATATCTGCAACTTTACTGGCAGCATGTAAAATAGTATTTACGTTATAAATGTGCACTCACAGAGAGTTATTTTTTCTTTCAAAGGTTGATTTAAGAAGTGGTAATTTAGCCACGAACTCGCTATAACGACCTGACCACGGAATAGACAAGTACAAAGAGACTAAATGAAGTGGCGGTTTCTTTAACGTGGACGCACCCATTCTCTGATTGGCTGCACGGGGCTCTGGGAACGGATCTCGCGTCTGGTTGGCCACTGCATTCTCCGAAAGTTTCGTTATTGGCTGGACTACCAACTGGCGAGTGGGTTACTAGCGTGTCAACATTTTGCTGGCGAGTGCGGCTAATATTCACTGTGTATAATCCATTCACGATTACTTCACACTTTTCTAAAGGCCTGCTCGAATTCTACTTCCAGGATATTCCTCCGCCTCGTGTGAACTAAGTTTAACTAAGTCTAGGTGATTACACCAGAGGACAAGTCACCACATTCCTGCGCACTCAGTTGTAATCATATTTTTGCATGAGAACTATTTCTTACTAGGCGTTACCAACACACATGTTTTCTCACTGTTTCAGATTAATATTAACTATAAATGAAATATAATTTATAGAGAGAATAATAATAACATTTAAATTTATCCAAAGAAAGTTACTTTTATGAACACAAGTATACACCGCTTGTGAAACATGGTATATTTATGAAATAATCAAAAATGTCATACATGGGGTGATTTTTCAAATGTTTGATACAAAAAGTGTGAAGAAACCGGGAATAATCTATAAGCAGCTGTTTCACGTCTGCATTCTCAAGTAGGCTGCACCTTGACAGTGTGAGAATAGCCCTTTATTACATCGGCCTCGCACAGTTGGAGTCCTCCGTTCGATCCCCGAACCCGGAGGGTGGAAAGTCTTCGGACGTTGATTGTCCTGTGGGGATTATGGTGGACGGTACTGTGATGTGGGAGTTTTCTCGCGGCCTTCCCGTTTTCTCTATTCCTTCATTCCATCGCTGGTTCGTTCCAATCTCGCCCATTCTTAGCGCGCTTACAGGAGAGACAGAGCTGTCTCTTACGTAGAGCAGCTGATTCCAATTAACACCGTAAATCCGCGTTATTTTGTACTTGCTGAAGCTATTTTAAACTGCTGAAAAGGTTATTTTTGTACAATTTGGTAAATAAGAAGTAAAATTACCTGGGCAGATAACATTTAAATTTTAAATTACACAGCTACAGTTCCCTGTTCCTTTGACAAATTGTACCAAAACAAACATGCTAAGTGATTGAAAACCATCCCAGCAGGTGCTGTAATTCCAGTGTGATATATTTTTGAGTATCAAAATGTGTTAAAAACCCGAGTCTTGAATTTAAAATCTCTTCCGCTGCTGTGGTGCAGTGAATTCCTTGAGCTGGTCAACTGAGGATGTGCTCCCCTCAGAGTGTTTTTAAGAGTAGTCGTGTCGCAGTTATTCTTCTAGTGACCTCGTCTACAAATTGTAAATAATGTATAACGGTGAATGCGGAACCAACATGGCGCCTGTTTTCGCTAACCACAGTAGACACACTACATCGCTCTGGCAGTGCCAGTAACTAGTGCGGCTATTTATGCCGATAGATGACAGAGTTATGCAATGTAAAATAATATTTTATATTTTAATTTGTAGTAATACTTTATATACCCATACTTTTAAATCTATAAAGATTATTTTTTTATATTTAATATAATTTTGTAATATGTTGCATACAAAAATATATAATTACAATATGATTAATATATATTTATATTTATCTATAAACTGTATATTGGGACAGCGGTGGCGCAGTGGCTAGGGCGCTCGCCTCCCACCACGGCGATCCTGGCTCGATCCCCAGAGGGCTCACTCCCGGATCCTCGCATGCGAGAATCGTGCTGGACGATGCCACTTGCCGGCGGGTTTTCTCGGGGCACTCCCGCCTCTCTACATCCTAGGGTCTCACTTCATGCCATGTCCGGGGATGACGGGCATCTACGTGTCCCAGCTGGAAAACCCGTCACTCGGAGAGTGTTGCCTCGCCCTGGGTTCACTCCCCCACTAGAGTTTTTTTTTTTTTTTTTTTACAGGATTGTATTTATTTTACATATTCTTGTATTTCTACTGTTATATTATTTGTGCAAAATATTTTATATACTTGTATTTTACTACCCATTTCGGGTAACTTATTGCTGACCAAGTTACCAGATGTCCAGACTAAGATGGCTGGGAAATAAATAGTATAAAGCTGAAGTAATAGCTTGTTACTGCTCAATGTTCTCACATACCTAGTCCCTTGTCTCGCTCACATTACAAGTAGCAACTCACTCCTTTACCCAGTCCATCTCGCTTCAAGATAGCAGTTGTTCTCTCATCGCTCACATTACAAGTAGCAACTCACTCCTTTACCCAGTCCATCTCGCTTCAAGATAGCAGTTGTTCTCTCATCGCTCACATTACAAGTAGCAACTCACTCCTTTACCCAGTCCATCTCGCTTCAAGATAGCCGTTGTTCTCTCATCGCTCACATTACAAGTAGCAACTCACTCCTTTACCCAGTCCATCTCGCTTCAAGATAGCAGTTGTTCTCTCATTCCAAGTCTAGCTCCCTGTGCCATATCTCGTGTTGTACCTGGCTAATGCCTTCATGTTGTAGAAAATAAGGAACACCAGGGTTTAAGAGTGGATGGAAATAATACCTTTACGTGCCAGCACTCGATCGTCCAACAAACTGGATCTTTATGCCAAATTTTTCGGAAAATTGGCTCCCGATCGAGAACTCACGATTATCTTAAAATTTCCGGTGTTTAGTATTCCGACCTAAAGATGACGTCTAGACTCTCATGAGTAAACGAACGGGAGTACTCGAGAGCTGAAGTGTTGTTGAAAACTAGCTTCACTTTCGGCAAGCTCAGTTTCAACATGGTGAGTGAGAAGCATGGTCCCCGTATTTATTACAAACACGCAGTTTACAAGTCTCTCCTCCTTAAACGTGGTACATTAACATAAAAAAGTATTATCTTGCATGTGGAACATTGTTAAAGGCTGTTCACGGTAAAGTGAGCACTTTATAAATGAACCTTAGTAACGATGGATGGAAAGTAGTTCCATATCTTAACGTCAAATAAAAAGTGTTAGGAACCCATTTGTGATAACTTAAAATAAATTCTTTCACTTTCTGTTTTTTTTAATTGTCGAAGTGTAAAAATTATCAGATTTTTAAAGTATTTACTTACTTAATAATTTCACAGTTTCATTTGAATGAGGTGAAGAGACTCATGGCAATGTTAATTTTGCATAAGACGGAAGAATACACAACGTGTATAAAGTAGATCTTAAGCAGGGCTTTCAAAAGTGCTCATTGTACTGTGAACAGCCTGTACAAAAGTGTAACGTTATCAGCTCATGCTCGGATTGATATAAAATAATTATCCTACTCATCGGTACATGTATAAGTGGTCGAGCGTTTATGTTGTGACTCTGCACGCTTCTACGAAATTATATGTTGTGTTCGAACTCTGTCGATTTTTTAATCCTTCATAATTAAAATACGCTATTTTTATATGAGATGACGAAATTGATTTAGCGTGCAAGTACATAAATTAACGCTTTGGAGGGCAATCACACATCACGGGTTCACGGAAACCAATATACGAAAACCAATAAAGTATAATCCCACAAAATTGTTTTTATCAACTATGAGAGCAAATATTTTATCAGAGTTATGAATTTCTGCTGAGCTGTTCCTGACGGCATGTATATGATATGTTATCGCAGCGCAATATACTATGCTAAATAAATACATCCATATTGCAAAACGGCGCCACAGTGGTTGAGCGGTTAGTCAGCTTGCCTCTCACCAAGGCGAGCCGGGTTCAATCCCTGGCCCGGTCACCGGATTTTCGCAAGTGGGAATCGTGCCGGGCGATGCCGCTGGTCAGCGGGTTTCCTCGGGGATCCCCCGTTTCCCCCGACCTTTCATTTCAGTGCCGCTCCATACTCAGCTCGATCGTCCTCATCGGCTCTCAAGACCTAGCAATTAAGAGACTCCCAGATCTCTCCACTCACTCACGTTACCTGCCTGAATATACGGATGTAGGGAACAAGAGCTGTGTCGTGACGCTCGTAAAACACCCGAGAATTGCAGAATGAGTGATACCTTGTACAGACTATTCACGGTAAAGTGAGCACTATTTGAAGCCCTCTCATTTGGAATAACGTTTATAAAATATAATTTATTGTAGCCCTATACGCTGACCTTCGAGCCCGGTGAAATATGTTCACAGTGTTTATTATTCGCATGGCAATATTTATTTTAAAACGTGGGTGAAGGATAAAAATGACTGATAGGAAAAAAACTAACTAGGGCCTCAAAAGTGCTCTTTTTACAGCGGACAGCCCATGACGACGGTGCTTCTAGAATACAGTTATAAACGCTTGTCGGTTGTGTTGGTTGGCTCTGATCGATAGGCACACTTTTGTCGGGATCGATATAGATCAAATAAACGCTTTGGTCACGTCGTTGCTGATTTCTGACGTCGGGGAATAGCGTAACACAGAGAAAACACAAAGCAGGCCTACCTGCTAAAGTAGCGTGGCTGGAGGTATATCAAGCACTTCTGAAAGTGTTCCTTATTTAAATTTTGTCATCTTCTTGTAGAATCACTACGAAAAATTCTTTAAAAATTTATACACTTAACATTTACACTAATCTATAACAGAACTGGATTCGGTTACCACTAATTCAAAAATGGCACATTTTAATAAGACTTTAAAACGTGGCACTTCTTCCTTTGCTTCCGAAATCACAGTAGATATAATTATTCCAGCTTACTTTTAAACATATCTAGGTACGGTCAGATATTTTTTTTCGAAGGTTGGTTTTTAATCCTTTTTTTCCCCCTCTAAGCCAGCTCCCTTTTTCGAGACTGGTAAAATTGGCGTCTGTTGCCGTTCGATGGCATCTTTTACTCATGGTACTAACTTTCCCCCATCTTAGCACTACGTCGCTGCTACATATCGATTCCCCATCAATCCCTTTCGCACTATAGGCTTGAGCTGTTAAGGGAGTTAAAGTGCCAAGAGACAGTTGCTACATGTGTTGTGTATTTTATAGTTCTGTGCTATTATGTCTAATAGTTGTCTGAACAAAATGGGGAAAATATGCTAAACTAATTTTCAAAAACTAAACACGGGAGCAATGGAAATTTTAATTTATATTTTTTCCCATACAAATTTCAAAATTTTGCAGCATTTTTAGCTACAGTTAAAACTAATTGCTAATGTCATGATAATAACATAAAGGAATTTTATAAAAGTTATTTATTGTTAAGATGCCTTAAATTGTTCAGAAAAGGTAGCTGAAAGTAATTTTAAACTCGATTTGGTATTTTTGTCAAATTTTTGTTGATATTATGTCACAAAACCGCGAAATATCTCCAGAACATAGAAAAATATTTTGGTGACTTGAACACCCTAAGCACCGCGCAACTAGCAGATCTCATCCGTTCTCGGAGTTGCATACTCAACCAGGTGCTACCAAGGGACCGAATGTTGTAATTGTACACAGGTTGCGTTTCAGACCACTCCTTACGTCAAAGCGCTAACAACTTCGAAATTATATATCACAAAATCTGGTGAACTAAAGACGTTTTGTTTAATCAACCTTTCGTAATGTACTCCCACATGTCGGCGGGGTTGCTTAGCCAATCCCTTGCAACTGACAGCAATCAGTTTTGGCTTATATCTTTCTACCGCGCGTTCCCGTACTGAGATTCACTGTCTCGAACACCTTATTTTGCCGTTCTCCATCACCCCTTCTAGTTTTCTTGACTTCACGAGAAAATTAGGTTTAATGTAAAGACATGTAATAGTAAACAAGCGTGTATTAAATTATTTCAAAATGAATTAAAGCACTGAATCTTAACCGGTGCTTAAATTAATCGTGTATATTTGGCTTTGTGTGTGTCTGTGACTTGGCGTTATTGCTAGCTGTATATTTTTATAACTACGGTCTGTTATAATAATGTTTCTCAGCTAAACGGTAATGATTTCAACAAACATTGCCAATATAATTCAGTTTAATATTGTGGATATCAGTTAAATGCAGATGTTAGTGACAGTTTAAAGTAATGTTAAAATAACGTATATAAAAAGAAGGATATAAGATTTTTTTTTGGATAAAATTGGAAATATTAAAGGTACTGAAATTTTTATTTCAGTTTTTTATTTGTGTATGAAAATATATCTCACTTAAATCGAGTGACAAGGAACAGTCAAAGATGAAGACACTGCTCTGTTTCCTGATACGGGTAGTCTCGGGACAATGGCAGTATACATCCAGCAGACGAGTCATTTGAACTGAGTGGCAGTGGGAATCACAGAAGCAGGATATTTCGAGTCCACTACTGAGTCGATACTGTATACTGTTTCTGTGTTCTTATAATACGCCATAAATTAGGAACCTTTCAAGAAATTTTGAAATACTGTAGTTGGTATGCTCGTGTTAATTTTTTTTTTTTTTTTTGTAAATTCCAATAACAGACAGTGCTGAAGAAAATTATGATAGTATTATTCAAAACTAGTTACCCAAAAGTATCTATGAATAGCTTAAAAAATAACTACCACAAACGCGTCAGGTATACATATATAAATCTCACTATACTCAAGAAGTTATATTACGATTAGCCACCAGATCACATCCGCTCCTCTACATCACCGTTATGTGCGATTAACTGGACTAGTCGTTCAGTGTTACCTCTATTTTTACATGAAATCGAAACTGTGTAAAAAGACGTTTCGCAAAGACCCTCTTAGGATATATATAAATATATAAATAAATATATATACTACACAGCCGGACGGCTATACTTTTGTATTTTTGCGTGGCGCTTTTGGCCTCACGGCCTTGCTACCGCCACGACCGCCTAATCGTTAGAGGAAAGTGGTTACATCCTTTCGTCTCAGGTGTCCAAGCTTAGCACCTGAGTTGACCAGAACCAAAGCCCTGCCTGATTCACAAGTACAGCACGGTCCACCCAACCTTGAGTACTGAGACCCTCTTACTCAGCACTAAGCGTGTGGTATGGCCGAGGTCCCATCCATACCCCTGCTGTCCCTCCAGGACAAAAACCGGAGCATTTCTGAACCGCATCACCCGGCTCTTCTACAAGAGGAGGAATCTCTCCTGATCTTCTCTAGACTACAGAGATAACCACTACCAGCACGATCCCAACCGGTAGCCACGTCCAATTCAGAATACGGAACTCCCCTCCCCCATCCCTGCCGAAGCCGAGATGGACGGATACTGCACCCAGAGACTAGGACAGTCCCTCAGGACAAAACCTTAAGCTCTGATTACGACCACTTCACGTTTCAAGTAACACGTACCGAGCATCGCGCGTTCACGTAAGCCGACTATGCCTTGACTAATGTGTTCCAAAGAGACCTATTACAGTCATTTCAAGTAACGTTAACGCGACGTAAAAGCTTGTCAATGTCTAGCTTTTGCGTGATTCTGCGCTACGTGATCTCGCCGGCCAATCACAATATGGACGTTGTTGTTTTATCTTTGCTTTTCATGGGTTTGTTTATATTTTCGCGATGTCATCCGCTCACGTTTTTAAATTATGTCCAACATATATAAAATCCCTGCATAAATTAAGAAGAAAGCGTAATAGAATTTAGACTAAAATTATTTATTTCTTAATCTTTAAAAAATTTAGGCAACTATTCATTGCTACAGTTTATCAATTGTGTTTCTCAGAGGTTTACCGTTAAGTTTGGAACTTTTAATATTCTTATCTCATTTAACAAAATTTTAATTTTCTCAGCAGATCAAACTTAGTTTCATACTATTTATTCCATGTACACGAAGAACGTGTCAACATCTTCCCAAAGACATTTCGTTTTTTTTTTTGTTATGACGATATTATAGATGTTTTCAAAGTTTGTATAGATCACAAACGCCATACTTTCGCAGCCTGTTCTTGCCACATCAATATTAAAACACAAATACGCCTGTATACCAAGAATCTTGAGAGTTTTCAATCTATAAAGCAACAAAATCTATCGCTAGCATTTTCATTCAGTGCACAAAGGTTGTGCCTACGCGAAGCGTCATGATATACTACCCAAAAAGACCACTTTTTACGTACACGTGATGAGCGCTACGTGTAACGTGAAGTCATTGTAATCCCGGCATATAACACGCGTCACAGGCCGGTTGTGCTCCGCAAGTGGATGAGGACACTAAAGCTTGGCTCACAACCATCCGTCGCTTCCGTCAGTCGCCCGTCCGTCAGCCAGTCGTCTGTCGGTTTTTTCGTCCGTCAATTGAAAGCGACTCGCAACAGTCCGTCATCTATCGATCCGTCTGGCCAGAAAATGTTCAGTTTTACTACCTAACGACGCGAACTTTCTCGCACAGAGACAAATGTTTTTTTTATTGAATGTCATAAATATGTTCTCTTTCCCTAACATAATTTATCAGCATTTCCTCTGAAAATCTTTAAATCGTCTTCAGTGCAATTCAAAGGTTAAATGTAAAAAGTAAACAACTTCACTGACTTGTTTACTAAAAAATAAAAATATTTTAAAAAATAAACAAGTGACTGTTTTCCGACAGCCATGTTCAAGGAATGATATTACAATGCAGTGGACTATCCGTCGGTCAGTCGAAAGTTAAAGTTGGAGATATATTTGACGGATTGACGGATAGAAAATAAAAATGTTGCCCTGCGATTGGTTGAAGATCACGTGACCGGCGGACGGATGACTGACGTACGAAACGGATTGTTGGGAGTTCAGCTGTACGCCTCATCGGACGTTGGAATCCAGCATCTTCATTAAACACAGTATGCACAACATGGCAATTAATACACGTTCTGTTTTTCACCACATTTCAATGTCTGTAGCTGTTGGAAATTCGTAAAATTAAAACTTAACATGGCAAGAGTTTTCAATAACGTCCAAATAATTTGTAAAGGTTATCTTTATAATATTTAATTTTACTTGTTCAGTTCAACACCAAATCGTAGACGGTAGGAAGGGCTAGCGCGCCCCCAGGTTGGCTCGAACCACCAACCTTTCGATTTACAGCCTAACGCGCTAGTCGATTGCGCCACGGAGTCCACGTAACTGTAATGGTCAATAAATTAACAATATATAATTTTCTTGCTTCAAGCGTTTCTTCAACTGAAGCACATATTTTATTCGTCTTACTTCGCATAATATGAACTGGAAAACGCGTTCATACGAATATTTGCATTTGTTGCAATATCTCGTACAAATTTTTCAGTTGTAAATAGTTTTTGTTGAGGAACTTTTTTTTTTTTAATATTTTCTTCGCCGTACTACGCCAGAAAGAAATAAAAAAGTGTTCGATTACACCTGAAATGGTAGTTCTGACAAGGACCAAGGGTTGTTGTGGTTTCCAGAATTTTATTTGTAAATTTCTGTACAATGTAATTAATTTCGTTTGCATTTACACATCATTTAAAAAAAAAAACTGAAACTTAGAGAGTTCTGCAAAAGTGACAAATTTTTTGCTTCGGCGCTGACAGAATATTGCGTTTTCTTTTGTGGAGCCTTTATTATAATGTGTGAAACCTAAACAGAGGCATTGCGTACAGCCAATGTTCATTGCTGGTGATAATATTACTTTTAAATGATATACTGAAATCGTGTTATTTAACGCAGACCAATTAATCGTTTTGCTTTTGCATTAGGTTCTTCATATGCCCAAATGGCAGGTAATTCTGATCCGAGGGTGATTTTTGTACGACAACTCGAACAATTTCGGGCATTGTAATGTTAGGGCATGCATTACAGCATCCTAATAAATTACTGTATGTCGTTTGCCGTACGGAATAACAACAAAAACATGTATTCCAGCTCTCGAGCAGTGGTTATGCAACAGACTATCCTTCAGATAGCTGTACAATGGTTTCTCCTCACGATAGCTCATTTTCTAGTCTACTGCCTATGAAGAAAATGATGACACGATAACAATAGCCATAATCCACGTTTCTGTAACCAATAGACAACCCAAGTTTTTCTGCCGTTTATGCAACAAATGCAAATATTCTTATGAACGCATTTGCCAGTTCACGTGATGTGAAGCAAGACGAATAAAATATGTGCTCATTATTAAAGAAACGCTTTAAGTAAAAAAAAAAACGCTTGTAATTAATATATTGACGACGTACGTTATGTGGCCTCCGTGGCGCAATCGGCTAGCGCGTTCGGCTGTTAACTGAAAGGTTGGTGGTTCGAGCCCACCCGGGGGCGCGCCTGTTTTTCCCGCCAACCACGATTTGGTGTTGAACTGAGAAAAACTAAGACAGTGCGATACTATTTATGGTCGTGTATTTCTCTCCTTTTTAAATTTGGTCATCTGAAAGAGGATTCGAAAAATGTCTCCAATAATGAAGTTGGTAGTTGTCAAGTCATTACAATTTTCAAAATATAACACTCAAATTCCGACACAAGAGTGTTACAGCCCGATTCAGAAAGTTGAATTATAGTCTAGGGTGGCCTAATGAATTTGCATTATAAGCTACGAAAGGAACAAAAAACAATTTTTCCTCTGCAGTTTATGGTTTAAACTATTTATTAAATGAATGTTAACGGTTTCACTTGAATGAACAAAAATACAGTATATTTACGTCACGTCTGACCCCTATTTTCAACAAAATCCAGAGTGCCAATACTCGCTTACCTGTTTATAAATCGCTCTCATACTGAATCAGTATGTTCTGCACACAATTTTGATTGGAAAAAATATCTAGGGGCAAAGCCTAGTATGCTGCAGAATTCGGAAAATTGAGATTTTGAGTGTCATATTTTAAAAAACTATACTGAACTGACAACTAATAACTGCATTAAGGGGGCACTTTTTGAAAGCTCTTTCAGATAACCAAATTAAAGAATGTCAAATAAAACCTTAAGAGAAAATATCTACTTTTAAAACCGATGGTTAATATATTGTACTTGCGTGATAAGTATATGTGGCAGATTTCAGAGGAAAGGAAAGAATTGCTATTAATAAAATTAAAATGTGCTTTGTTGAGTACGAACCCCGCGTTTAAATATTGCTCAATCCAACATTTGTTCCTGCCGAAACTCAAAACTTTTCACCTAAGAGTGTTTCAAATGTTCGGATGAGTAGCTGTGTAAACATTGTGATTTATTTTAAAAACTTAAAATAATATTGCATCGCTCCTAGATTAAATGCTGAAAAAAAATACAATGAATGCTCGTTCAGAGAAGGTAGTGTACCTAGAATGTTCAGTTACAGGGCACTGTGATTGTTTAAATATTACACGTAAGAACACTAGCATGATGCAATGTACCCAAGCTTTCTGCTAGAAGGGAAATTTTCTAAAGTTCTAGTTACAGCCTTGCTACTATGGTCAATGCCAATCTTCAATCTTCTATTGTCTTCCTTTTGTAGTCCTATTTTGAAAAACTATTTAAAGATTTCGTTACTTACAATAGTATGCAACATAAAATTAGCTGGAGCCTTGTAAAGGTAAACGCAGTATCAATCATTTCTCTCATTTTTTTCAATTTAGGTGATAGTCCTACAGCCCATCCAACACTGGTTGTTTACAGGTTACAATGAAAGTGAAAGAAAAATTTTAATTATATTCTTCCATTGTTAACAACCAATTTAAATGTGATTGTTTAACTGTTTGGTAAAAGAAACTGGAGATTTTACAGAAGTGAAAGTAATATATTTAATGAAGATATGGCAAATTGTATCCTCAAATATAAAGTGAGTGTTTGTCAATTTCTTAGGAACACTGCATTTCTACTATTGTCAGCATTATACTTTATATATAATCTCTAAATGGGGTATAACAAGATATACCAAATTTGGAGATTTTAATTCAAAAACGTCCAGAAATGTTCTTAGCACGACCACTCGTGAGTTGTCGCGGGTATTTTTTGTATGAAAATCAAAAGAAAATTTACAAAACCCACGAGTTCCATTCTTCTAGATGATTTATTTTTGTTTTAAATGCAGCACTTATCTTGCGATTTTTTGTGTCTGGAATAAATGTATGTTCTTTGAAATAATAAATGCATTACATCGCTAGTAGTGACATTCTGATATTAGTATCACTGTGGTAGTGCCACATTTTTTTTTTAAATTCATGTATATATAATGTTAAAAATATAATTGGTCTTCATTAAAGTGTATAGTGTACAAAAACTAATTTTGTTTCTTGAAACGTTGACAAATAAAAGATCACAATTAACTCTCAACTAGAACTATCTTCGTTTTGAAGGGGGAGAGACCAATTTAATCTTTGAATTTTAATGACAATGGTGAGTTCGTGTTATTATGATGGTTTGATTGAACAGTTTTTCTTGATTATCTGTCTGGGGCGTTTTTTTCTTTTTCGTTTCTTGTCTTGCTGAGTTCTGTGTGTGTGTGTGTGTGCGAGATTTTAATTTAGTCTCATGGTCAATAATGGACACAGTCCAATCACACTATCATAATGACCAATTTCTCTGAGAAATCTGTATGAAAAATGGATATACGAATAAAAGTCGTTATTTAAAACCAGGTTGAAAATTTTACAAATAAAGTATTGAAACTATTTTCTTAAACAATATAAAAAGTATTCAGAACATTTTTAATTGAGTTATAAAATAGTAATCAATGGCTTGAAAAGGAAAACAGTTACAGCTGTAATTATATTTTATAATGCATTATTAAGTAAATCTAATTCCAAAGATAATATATGCTTCACGAATTGGGAGTTTTTATTGTAATATATCTGGAAGAACAAAATATTAAATATATATAATATATTTGTAATAGTAATGCAATGTACAAATCAGTCTGAAAATAGTTATTTCCTCATATAGTTCGGTTCAGTTTGTGATGTACATCAAATGGTTTGTGAAAATAAGAGTTGTGTGATGAGCTCCATCCACATTGAAGGTAAAGGTGAGAGTAGTTGGCTGGTGAAGTCTAGCCGAACCGGATGTAGTTCTTCTCGCGCTTGACGTTGTCGGCAAGCGCCAGTCCAGATGGCTGCGGCAGCAGGGACAGCTCAGGGCCAAAGATGTAGGCGGGAAGATCAGCGGCAAGCTGCGGATATAGGTAGCTCTGCCCCGGGGTCGACGCCGCTTCGTCTTCGGAGTTGTCCTCCTCCTCGGCGGCCGACCTCTTGACGCGCCGACCCAGCCGGATGAAGTTACTGTCGGTCAGCTTGCCGCGCCCGAAGGTGGCCGACCCGCCCGTGCGGCGCGCCCGCTGGAACGCTTCGGCCTCCCTTCGCCCGCCTTCGGCCGCCACGAGGTCGCCTTCGGTCGCCTCCGCCTTGCGCGAGCGGATGCGCGGGGTGCCCGTCTGTCCCCCGCGCGTCACCCTACTCATCGCCTCCGCCTCCTCGTCCGGCCGCCCCAGCCGGATGAACCCGTCGGCCTTGCCACGGCCGAAGCGGATGTAGTTCTGCGCCGCTCGGTCGCGGCCGAAGCGGATGAAGCTGTCAGGGCGGGCGCGGCCGAGCCGCAGGAAGCTGCTGTCGGGCGGACCTCCCCGGCCGAGGCGGACGAAGTTGTCGGGCCTCCACCTGCCCAGCCGGACGAAGTTGCTGCCCGCCTTGGCGCGGTCCAGCCGCGCGTACGAGTCGCCGTCGGGCTCGAGCTCCTGCTGGGGACCGCTGCGCCCCACCCGCGACAACACGTCGTCCCTCTCGTCGGCCGGCAGCAGCGCGTCTTGCGGGGAGCCCCACGCCGCCTCGACTCCCGTGCCGTCAGTAAACAGGTCCGCGGGGTAGGACATGGCTGCCGCGAACCACAGCGTCACTGCTGACGTCAACAGCATGGCTGCTGCTCTCTGCAACAACACAACACCGCCGCAGCCTCAGTCTCACCGCCATGTCAGTACTTCACACAGTGGCCTGGAGTATAAGTCTTACTCAGTTAATTTCCATAGTCATAGCCACATGTAAAACTTAATTTTCCTAAACTTGGTATATATGAATCGATCAAACGGAACAGTAAGAAAAAGTTCATACTATCTCTCGCGTAAGGAGCCATTCGACTCCTGAATCACGGACACCCTTCAGATCAATGTAGGCTGTTCAATCTTAATTAAGCACTTTTGAAAGCCCTACTTAAGATATACTTTCCTCCTTGTTTTGTATCTCTCTGCCATATGTAAGATTTGCATTGCCATGAGTCAAGTAACTCTATTAATGTGCCATTCAAGTAACATGTGAAATTGTTAGGAACTACAATGTGTTACTTGTATGCCAATTCGTACTGTATTGTGTGTAAATAAAAACAATGGCAAATTTATGTTCCATTCATTTAAACTTTACTCTCGCAATATAACATGAAGACTGGGAATTATTTTACTTAATTAAATACCGAATTAATAGGAATCCTGTACGCCATTGTGTACGGTAGCACATGTGCAGGAGTTGGGCAATGATTTTTTTTCCAAAGGTTTCTTTCAGAAGTGCTCATTTTACCGTGAACAGCCCTTATCTAATCCCTAATGGGCATAATTTGAGTGAAGAGCCCGACAAAAATGAATTGAGATGCACTTAATCAGCGCTTGCACCTTCAGCTAACAGACCAATTGACCAAGATGCAAATCCCAAGGATGGTACAACTGTGAAACAGTAAAATCTATATAAACATAAATATGTTATTACTATCACAAATATTACTTTTCTCAGAGAAGTAGAATTTTTATCATTTCGTGTTCCGAATAGCTCAACATTTTTTAATTTCGCAATACGAAATTTTGCACTAATGTTCCGCTAATTTTTGACAAAGTATTCCTGAACGTACAGTAGAGAGATTTCTGTTGTTTTAGATGACACGAGACTAAAGTATTACTTTATATAAGAGGTAACACACTACACATTTAAGGCATGTTTCATAACAAGTAGAGGAGAACCACGAATTGTTTCAGTATAAAATAAAACCCCTAATGCAATAGTGTACAACATCGAGAAGAAGCAGTCTAAAAATAATAGAATCATTAGTTTCATTTCACAAATAAAATAGTTACAGGAGTGTTGAAATGTACCGAAAAATATATTTCAAATTAAATAAGGAAATAATTTATAGCAACTAATATAATATGCAATGATTTCTAAAACATTCCATCAGACCTTCATGACCGATCAAACATTCAAGAAGACATAATTCTGAATAATAATTACCCTAGTGTGGGAGCGCTCCGGATAAACGTTTTTAATTGTACCTGGAATATATTTCTGTGGTGACGCTATGTAGTCTGTAAGGAAGGATAACCCGCGCATTATTCACGGAACGCGTCAGAACAAGGGAAATGGTGAATGAAAGCAGTATATTTACACGATTTTCGATCGAAATCAGTCGTTTGCCAAAGGGTTTATCGAAATTTTTCTCTCTACAGGACGTTAATAATAATAATTTTAAACACATTTTCGTGTAGTTTGATTCACTACCTTCATTTTTCTTGGAGCACTTATGGAAGAAAAGAAAGAAATTTCTATCTCCAATCAGTGCTCCGAGAATAAGGAACTCAGAAAATTTATAACAATGTAATAAGGTGTTAAAAATTGTTATTTACGTCTTGTCGAGACAAATATTTCGGAAAATCCTCTGTAAAACATGTTGTGACAAAAATTATGTATATAAATGGATTTTGTGAACCATTCCCCTTAACTCCAGAGTAGTAGATTGTGTCACGTTGCTCGTACCGACAGATGAAAGTATCATAGTTTAATGGACGGACAGCACTTTCGTCCTCATGTCTTATGAGCACTAATGTATTGCTCCCCCTTAGCAAAAAATTTCAAGCTACCTCCAGTGTAGCATGAAACTTCGACTTCCTTATCTTATGTGTTTTGATAGCCTTTGGTTGAAGAATCTCGGATTGGGAAAATATTAGAACAGCAACTAATCTGTGGACATCAGTAAATTTAAATTTATCCCTGTTTTCCACTATGCTTGAAGATTTCTAGGAAGTACTATATAAATGTTTTTACTGTATATACAAACACTTATATATATATATATATATGATACCCGAGTCCCAGGAAACTTGGCTTCGTCGCTCAAAGCGAAGATTCAAATACGCATACAGAATTTAAAGTGAATTTCAACCTTAATTCAACGTGGATGTGCCTAATCATTCGCTGGTTAAGTTATGACGCAGATGAACCTCAATGTATTAAAAGAATAGACACTACCACTGTTGTTATTGTCTGTGACCAATAATTGCGAGACAGTTCTCCGCTGTCTGAAATCTGCGTGGGACTGAATGGTAAATGCTTGCCCCATTAGTTATTGATCTTCCCCGTGTGACAATGCATCGTTCACTCGCTATCTCCTACACACGCGCTCTCTTTCCGTGCAGTTACTTTCTGCCAAAGCGGCGCGATCGTATCTGCAACAATCCGGCGGGCATCGCTGTCATTTCTGGAGTGATGGATAGGGGGAGGGGGAAGAGACGGGGGTTGGTGGTTGAAGAGAGTTTTTGATTTGGGGGGGGGGGGGGTGTGGTGTTCTTACGCACAACGTATTTTGCACCACAACGTCACTTGAGCGATCTGAGCCTCGAGCGACGTCTATCTAACTCGTACACTGTGTTTAAATAGATAGGCTGCTTTCGGTTCATTAGGCAATTTTGCTATAGGCTGTTCAAAGTAAAATGAGCACTTTTGAAAGCCCTGCTTAAAATATATTTGTATAAACGTTGTGTATTCCTCCGTCTTACGTAAAATTAACATTGCCATTGGCCTCATCACTTTATTCATGCGTCGGTAAAATGAAACTGTGGAATTATTAAGAAAGTAAATACTTAACAAATCTGTTCGTTTTTACACTTCGATGAATTAGAAAAAATATGAAGTGAAAAAATAATAATTTTAAATTATCAGAAATGGTTACCTAACATTTTTTATTCGACCTTAAGATATGGAACTACTTTCCATCAATCGTTAACGACTTTACTGGGCGAATTTCACTCAGTGCGCAAATTAAAATATAGGTCTATGCATGAAGGGGCAGTGACTTTTTTCTAAGGCTCATTTATAAAGTGCAAATTTTTCGTGAATAGCCTTTACAAAGATTTGAAACAATTCCCTGCCATTAACCGCACATATTTAGACGGTTACACAAATTAACTTGCTGCTAGTGAAGTTGCCAGCGACGTGGTGAAATGAGTCTCTTCTTTTGATGTCACGTTGAAAGTGTTACATTTGAGGCATTTGTAGGCATTGAATTTACTCATTGTTATTTCCTGTTTGTTTTATGCACATAAGAGTAGAACTGGTGTGTTAGTGTTATATTTACGTTCGTAGGAATTTCACAGACTCACTTTACCGATGCATGAATAAAGTGAATGGGTCTGCGACAAAGTTTATTCTACGTATGTTGGAAGGATATAAGATGAGCAGAAAAGTAGATCCTAAGCAATGATTTCAAAAGTGCTCAATTGATCGCAAACAGCCTAACAATTATATATATATATTTATATTTATATGTGCATATTTGTTTTACCTATTTTCGGAAAGCTCTCAATTTTTTTTTGCCGAAGAAAACTTGAGGAGATGATGGTAGGGCTGATAATATTGAAAGAGAAATCGTTATTATTTATATTGTTTATTTATGAACGTTTCGTTTTACAAAACGATATATTGAAACAAAAATTACGCTTTTCGGTACATCGTAATCCGATTGTTTTATGTGTTAAACGACTTGACAAATGTAAAATTGCTTGGAATATTACATACTGAGGACACGAGGTATTGCAGATAGACGTGGCGCCTTTTTTTGGTGCATGTTGCCAAAGTAAACACGATAATTTTTTTTTAATTTAATAAGTTATTTGTATTCAAAACAGAGCTTATTAAAAGAGCATTTTAAAAATATTTATTCCCGATCCCTGGGAAAAGATACTGATTTCGACAAAATATGGTTTAAATATATAGATGATTTATATCGTTGATAATATCGTGATTTCGATACATCGATATTTTCCCAACTTCCCCGGGCCGGGGGGGGGGGGGTGTTAAGGTTCTACGCAGAAGCGTAATTTGCACTACGGCACCATTTGGGTGATGCTCAGGCTCAAGAATGGCTTCTATATATATATATATCCCGCTCTCGGCCCAGATGGCGCGATGTCGGATACATGCTCACCCCCACCCACGACTGCTCCTTCATAACGACCTCCCCCTTCCACCATCCGCAGCTCCTTCAACAGAACATAACGAGAGTTCCAGTACTGCGCGATGTTCGAGGGACGAGAACGAAAGCTGGCGATAGCTGTAGAACTGCAGTATTGCCGGAGAAGGCAAGATTGGCCTGCAAGGTCGGTTATCGAGGCATGACTAAGGCACCACTTACTTTTTTATTTTAACTGTACTTAGCATTTACTGTCACTTTTACTGTATTAAAAAAATATATGATAAAGGTAACTTAAAAAAAAATTGTCTCTTGAACAGTATAAGCCGGGAACCAAAAAAAATGAAAGCTTTTAGAAGAAAGCTGAAATAAATCCTCAGTTGTAAATAAAACAGTTTAGTGTATTTATAAGATATTTGTAATTTATTGAGTACTTTTGAAACACCTGCTTAGGATATGCTTTCCTGTCCATTTTATTCTTCCACCATATGTAGAATTAACATTGACATGGGCACTGTCATTTTATTCCTACGTCGATGAACTGTAGATGTGAAATTCTTAATTGCGTAAGTATTTTAGTAATATGTTAATTCTTACTATTATGTGAATAAAATAATATGAAATTAAATTTAACAAACTCAGGGGGTCACAATTTTAAACTAAACATTTATAATACGACCCTAGAACAAGGCACTATTTTTCGTATATTGTTAACAACGTTATAACACATACAGTTGTATGCTGTTGACGGTAAAATGAGCACTTTTAAAAGTCCTGCTTAAGATCTATTTGCACACTTGTCTACTTGTATTCTTCCGTCTCATGTAAAATTAACATTGGCAGCGGCCTCATCACTTTATTCATGCGTAGGTCTAATGAGACTATGAAGTTATTAAGAAAGTAAATGCTTCACAGATCTGCTCATTTTTACACTTCGATGCATTGAAAAAACGGAAAGCGAAAGAAATAATTTTAAGTTATCACAAATGTTTGCCTAACACATTTTATTCGACGTTATTACATGGAACTACTTTCCATCCATCGTTACCAACTTTGCTGGGCGAATGGCACTCAGTACGCCCATTAAAATATATGCATTCATGGGCAGTGACTTTTTTCTACGGTTCATTTATAATGTACTCACTTAGTCGTGAACAGCCTTTACGAGCAGATGAGTTTTGAAATGTTTGAAATAAGTACGATGCGTGCTACCGCGCCCCCAGAGCACACATTTTCAAGCACAGTAGTATTATTCTTTTTGTATTATTTTAATTAGAATGTATGAAAATTACAAGAAAGTATGTGCTTCCCTACAAATTTTTCCTCCTACCCTAAATACCTTACTTTTGACAAATTCGTCCTTAATCAGCTGAGCAGACGTTATCTACTACAAGAAAATTCTGAACGAACAAATTAACTTTAACGGAGAACGCGTTTAACAATTCAAATAATTTGAATAATATATGTGTATGACCGGAAATGTTGCAGTCTTTCTTTAGAAATTACTCTTGTGTATTCACCAAAGCCTCTGCGATGTTGGCGTTATAAACGGGCCAAGATGAAGCTCATACGCATGATAACTGGTAGTATTTGCAGCTTCGGAATATATCCGGACTTGCTTAGCTTAACAAACGAAACCACTGAAGAGAAACGCTTGCTGCAGAACAACGAAAAGTTTAAAATACGAAAACTCGCGAGCTTTGTGTTTCGATGCATTCGTTACTTTCGGACATAAGTTATTCTGAAATTATTTGAGGATTGACGTCTCCATTTATATCGGATTCTTCCGTTTTCTCATAACTTAAGTATTTGTGAAAAACCTTTTTAAAATGTTTTAGTATATATTTTTAGCTATTTGACTTACTCTGAAGTACAGACGTTAAATCCGAACTATCAACGTAAAATTTCCCCACAAATATCATAACATAAACTTTAAAATATTCAGATTTCCCTGCAAATTTAAGAGTACAAAATAACGCGAGTTAAAAACCTACTAACTAGTAAAATATAAATTTGCTATAGTTATAAACTCTCAACTATTGCTCTTAAACTGTAAGTATAAATGAGAAAGAAGAATATGAGCACTAGACGTGAAGTTGAGCCTTAACTCACTGATTTCATAAGCCTGAACGTAGAGGTGGTGTTAATATACGCATATCGACTGCATCACAAAAACAGTGGCAGCCACAGGCAGAAATACGACGGCGGATCTTTATGAAACAGTGGCAACCACAGGCAGAAATACCAACGGCGGATGTTTATAAAACAGTGGCAGCCACAGGCAGAAATACCAACGGCGGATGTTTACAAAACATCAGAGAACAGCTCAAGCTACAACAGGAGCAAGAACCTCAGGACACAGACCGAGCAAGGTGGTGCAGTGAAAAGCACTGGACTCGCGGTCGGGAGGAAATGGGTTCGATTCCCTGCCAGGCCACCGGAGGTAAAACTTTAACTCTTCATTTACCGACTTTTAAGGTCGGTTGCATTTCATCCCCGAACATCTAGCAGATAATTAAACCCGCGTAGTAGATGTAAGTTTAGTGACAGACATTTGAAGAACTTTGTACATCTAGAAGGCGGTGCCAAATATTTTGACCACTAATCCATGGAATCTGAGTTGTGTTGTCTTTGGAATCCTGGCAGAAAGAAAAAAGTAAATTTTATAAAATATTAAACAGTGATTTAAACAGCATACGTAAAATATAAAAGAAAAAAATATTGTCAGTGATTGGGAAATAACAAATTAAAATAATAATTGCTTCGGATTTAAAAAAAAAAACCCTAAGAGCATGATAACAAGATTTTTCGTGAATCCATAGACGTCGCCTATAATATTTTCAATGTCCTTGTGCATCAAATTGTTTGTTATAACCGCCATATGTAGATAAACTAGCAAATCACATAAACAATCAATATAATTAAACTTCATTGTCAAACTCACTGTTCTTGGCTTAAAGAGCCGATAAAATACAAACAACATTTAAATGTAGCCTTACAGTTTTACATAACATACAGAATATTCGACATTAATTTAATACCTATTAGAAATGTTTGTGACATGTATATTTTGCATATCCAATCTAACGTATACGTTTTGTATGCATTAATATAACAAATATAAAAGAAAACAACATCGCAGAAACTGAAATTAATATCGTGATCGCAACGAAGGCGTCTGCCGAATTGTTTTCTCATAACCTTCAAAGAATCGCAATATGTTTCGGCAGCCATATTTATATCGTAAGAAGGTTTTAAGGAGTTAAACGGCAGAAAATGGGCGTTCAAACTTAAACTCGGGTAAGTTAAAGTCAATCGCGTTTTGACAGTGGCAAAATGCAGTGAACCAGTAGTCCTAGTTTATTCGTTCTTAAACTCGGGTTAGTAAGTAACATTTGTCTATTGAAACTGGCGCTAACTAACTGGAGGCGTTTGCTGGGACGGTTCCTTCGCACTGGCCATGGCCGATTACTTCCCCGGTCCTGCTTGTCTGAGCAGCTTTCTCTGCCTACAGTTGCCCTCTCTGCTCAAGATACGTCCAGCCCCGCCTATCTACGCGGACGGCATACGAGGAGGATGTTTGGTTCCGGGCCGACAAACAGCGGACGCGACACGTGTAGAGCATTTGTCGATTGTGACTCCACACACGTTGCGGCGCCGCATCGATAAGAGAAATTTACGGTAGGTCAGCGCAAAGGAAGACGCGAAGAGTAACCCTGGGTGCCGAGCCAAAAGCGTATGAATACTCGGTCAGTGGATGGGAATATACCAAGGCAGCTGTTGTGTCGGCCACCCTGAAGCTCAAACGACTTGGGTAAATCTCAGATGTTTTAGAGAGTGCGAAGGGGGGAGAGACAGTCCAGTGATCATTCCTCATCTCACTTTCAAGCCCCTCGGACCATGATCAATGGTCAAAGGTTAAGAATACACTTTGTAAAATTTTCCTAATTTTTTTTTAGTATAACCGAAGGTGCCTATAAAAAATTCCTTCCCAAATATTTAAAAAAAAGTTATCACTTATACTAAAACGTACATGTGCATATATACTATAAAAATATGTGTACATATATATATATACATATTATTTTTCTATTTAACAAAAACACTTATGTAGGCTAGTATGTATTGATATATACATACATTTGTAAGATGAATGAACTTGTATGCATACAGTACACACATTTGTAGGGCGGGAGAGAATGTTTGTGTATATGCACATACACATACGTCTGTAGGGCGAGTCTGAGCAACACCAACGATAAACTTTTCTGACTGATATCGGAGCGTGCCAAAAGGAGCGATTTTCACTAATGCAGTTAGTTATTGATGGAAACGCCTCGTTTTGATGCGTGTGTGTTTATCGCCTGCAAGTAAGCAACCCGCTGTAAACTATTGCAAGCTGATTGCATATAACTAAGGGTTGCCTATCAGTGCTCGTTAAGATAGTAACCCTTTTGCACCAAGTTTGCAGTGGATGACCTGTTTTTACCATATCATCAGTCCTGCATTGGCTGCCCACGGCAAATTGAGCACATTGGAACGCCCTGCTTAAGATATACTTATCCTTCAATTTTGTATTCTTCAGCCATATGCAAATTTAACATTGCCGTGGGCCTCATCATTTTACGTATGCACCGGCCAAGTAAAACCATCTAATTGCTGAGAATGTATATGTTTAACAGTTATAGAAATCCTTTTCTAATATGTCTCAAATACGGGACATTAACATCGATGAATATTACGCTCGCAATATAGTACATTCGTGGTTAACTCCAACTTTTCTAAACCCCCTGTCACACTGTCAAATTTTGTCTTCAACTATTTTTGACAACAAAATTTGAGGACAAAATACGGACATGAAAATTTTTCCTTTCAACAAATTTTTTCAAATAACCTTGATTATGTTTGGAAATGTGCCACACTGTCAAATTTTTTGATTCCGAGACTCTAATTTGAAATATTATTTTTAAATGATTTTCACAGTGTGATATTGCTTTTGTTTTTCCATGTGGTCCATTACAGGAAGAAATGTATGTAATATTGTATTTTATTTTTGTTTCTTTACTAAATTAAAGTTTTCTTTATAAGATATGTTTTCTGCACAATAAAATTTTATGCCTCTGAGTTCGTAATACTATGTGAAATATTCACTTAAAATAACATGCATGCCAAGACAGCTTCTACATAAATGAATTATCTTCATAACCTACTTCGTTCCCAGAAATTGTTCGTTATTTTGAGTTTATTGACATCCATTTTTGTCGTACCCGATTCTGATTGGCTTAGACCGTCAAACATAAAATAAATTTTAGAACCGGTCCAATTTTCAGATGTTTGACGGAAACTGAAGCCATCGAACTTTCTCAGATAAAAATGGTGGCGTTTATGACGTTTCTGTGACGTCGTAACTGTCCAACTTTATTTGACCAAACTTACTGGAATCAGTTTGACGGGAAAAATGGACAGTGTGACAGGGGCTTTAGGTTACAAGACAACGGAGATGAATCTCGTGAATGACGTGCGTGTATCTGCAGTCTCTAGATTTAAATTGATTAAGTTCACTTCGGTACTACCCCTTCCCTCTGAACTAACCATCTGTCATAAAACGAGGCGTCACGGAGAAAATTAAACGAAATAAATTAACTACTTGGGATACCACGATTCATAATTTTGTTTTGCAAATGAGAGATTTTCGCATCAACAGTATCGAATCATTTACGTACCGAATTTAAACAGAAGAAATGTTCGCAAATCACTTATTAGAGTTTAAATTATATAACGTATTTATTATTATTATTGTGGAAAAGTTAAGGCAGCATGTCTTCTCTTCTACTTTACCATATTTTACAATTTAATCCACATGTTTCAGTTAAAAGTCCAAAATTGCACTTAAATTTACCATATAAATTTATAAATTATTAGTGGTCGATGAAGTTAGTTAAAATCGTTTTTTACATGTGATTCAGAAAATAATTTCTAAAATAACGGCAAATAAAAATACTTTCGCAGTTTTATACGCACGCATTTCAGGACATTCACACTAAAAGATAACAATATAAGATAATAACATTTATTGTAGGCAATCGGTGTCCTTTGGTCACAGTTTACCATTTATTGATCACCACGCTACCTAAACTTCCGCTAATCTAAAACTCATTTCCAATACAATATCTATTTGCGAATATGCAATATTTCACTTTTTCGTCATATTTCATTACTTATCAAGAGCGCAAAAAATCGATAAAATACCTGCTGGGAAAATTGTGCAGGAGAGTCGTGCTTTAAAACTGTGTATTTACGCTGCTGGTACTTGTCGAAACGACTTTCACAAACTCTTTGTTGCGGCCATGATATTTGCATTTAAATAGCTCATTGTGAAGTAAAATCGATGACGCATCAATGCCGCTTAAGTGGCTTTCTATATAGAGTAGGTCCTGTCAGCGGCCGGAGATTGGAACTATGTAGCACCTGGCATTATGTTCACCTGAATATGTATGCTTCAAAAATGCTGGGTTCTACTCCACTGCCTTCCTGTTTTACTTTAAAATACGTTCCTTGATTAAGTTTTCGAGGCACTACGTAACGCCATGGCAACTGAATATCGAGTAGTATATTCCCCTGTGAAAAAAAATACATAATTTGCAGATAAGGAATGTTGGCGTATATCCTTTGTAACAAAGTATATATTATTGGTAGGGTCTGGATAATTTCGCGAATTCATTTTAGGACAAGCTACACTTAAAACACACATGTGCGTTTCTGTTATGTTTGCGATCGGATCTCAGTTTATTAGACACGCCCAGGTGAACTCTGAGCCAATAACAGGCCTACAAGGAAGCCAGCACTGAACCCCACGCCACCTAATCTGAGGTGAAATTGGCTACACATTGAGGCAGCAGAGAATTAATGGAAAGTTGAGGCTACAAAATACATAGCACCGTGGATTCTAGCCTACATGACGTTTAAAACGTGAAATTTCCCATTCCTTAATTATTAGTGTCTAATTCCTCTTAGGCAAAGGAAATTTCTGTATGAGTGAAGTTTTAAAATGAACCCAAATATTTATTATCAATGCATGCAGTGAATTTTATAGATTATTACAACAACAAAAATGATTCCTGAGAAAATATATGATTCAACACTACGCTTTCAAGAGTCATAATTAGGGACCCGAGAAATTTGCGAGTTCAATTACCTGTATGCTGGACTTTGCAGTGTTATATACTCTCATACAGTTATCAACTGTTTATTGGTTGATTTTTTTTTATAGTAAAAGGTGGTGGTTGGACGCACAATTTGTTGCATGTTTGTTATTGGCTCATTTATATCCAGTGTCAAAAAAAACTCGTCGACCAATTAAAAACGTAACATGAACGTACATGTGTGTGAATTCCAAGTTGTCTAGAAATGTACCTGCGAAATTCTCGTGTCTCTTAGTCATAATCAAGATGTAGTTCAAATGATATGCGAGGTACAGAAACACTGTTTTTTACTTTGGGTTATTCCGAGAAGTGGCAATGTCAACTTGTATTGACAATACAAAAGATTGAAGTGATGTACGACCCGTCATTTTAACATGTCACGATTGGCTAATTACGAACGATAACGTATTTAGGCATTTTATTAGTTCTTCAGCAATTTGACAGGAAAAATTTTGGTTCATTAAAAACAATGCTTTCTTGTTATGAGTAATATCGAACAATTGCTATGAGTGTGCAGCCCGCCCTACAATTTCTCGCAAAAGAAGATTAGTCTCTAACTTTTTCGCTTGCTTCCATCGATGCTGTAACTGGACATAAACGGAAAATAAGCTTCTTGAGGTATGGCCTGGAATTTGGAGGAAGGGTAGTCGTTGCTTCTACGCGTGGAGTTAAAACGTCGAATTTCACGTGGAACCACATAAAAACCCCAACCATAGATATTTATAACATTTTGTTTCATGTGGTTTTCTACAATCAGTTTCAAAAACCGCGAGTACATGTCTTCCACTCTGTATTTACGCTGTTTTACGCAGATTTTTACCTAAAAGTAATTTGTTGGTGGCTGTGGGGGGGGGGGGGGGCTCAAGGTTTTCTCTGTCACTTGCCTAACAACGTTGAATTCTCCGTGACTCACTCGGTACATGCAGTTGGAGAACTTGCAGAGCAAGAGCGCTGCGTTTCATGGTGTTTTCAAGTGGAATGTGGAGGGAGAAAATTAATCTCGCACCCCGTATTAAATCCGGTGACTTTCCTCCGGCTAGGGTAGGATAGCCATATTTAAGTTTTTTCAACTGAGCACTTTTCGAAGTACTGCGCAGTTTCGTCTATCATTGCACATTGTATACTTCCGCCACGGGTACAGATTAGCATTGACGTCAGCTTAAATGACCTGTGTCCATACGCAGATACAGAGACACGTGGAAATTGTTGAAATATAAGTGAGCTATTTTCAAGCCAGTGCTTTCTCGAATGGGAGTAAAAATGGAATAAACCAATGGGAACCGATTTCATTAGCCATCATTGAAATTTCCAATTTTATGAGTCGTTGAGCCATGGAAATACTTTCCATAATGCTCAGCTAAATTTTACTGAAAATATGACGGCCTGAGTTAACAATGAACTAAATATATAAGCTGCCGTAGGCAGAAATATTTTGATTTGTCGATTGTTTACCTAACCATGTACCAGATGCATCTAAACATTATCCATTCCAAGACGTCATTGCCGATCACAAAGTCAAGGCCAGTGACTGGCTATTCGGTTCACAATACGATAGCAGCAGAAAATAGTTCCGACTGTGTTTGGAAAATTTTAAGGTCAACCGTAGGAATTTAAATGATCAAGTACTTCCTTGAATGCTCAATAATATGAAGTGCTCTGTAAATGCAACAGTATATTCGCTTGTAGCTTGGAAATATTTTCTTTTGTAGTTTTGTTTCGAGACGTGGTGCATCAATTAACCAGTGTTAAAGGCTGTTCACGATAAAGTGATCACTTTTGAAATCAGCCCTATAAAAATCAACTGCTCCTACCTGCATATATATTAACGGGCGCACTGAGGGACATCCGCCCAGTAAAGCTGGTAACGATGGAGAGAAGGTAGCTCCATATCTCAACGTCGAATAAGAAGTGTTGTGTAACAATCTGTGACAACTTGAACTATTTCTTCCGCTTTCTGTTTTTTTTAATGCATCTAAATGTAAAAATTGCCAGATTTGTCATATATTTACTTTTCTAATATTTCCACGGTGTCACATGACCGACGCATGAATAAAGTGATGAGGCAATGTTAATTTTACTTAGGCAGAAGAATACACAACGTGCTTAGAAGAAGATTTTCAGCACGGCTATCAAAAGTGCTTCCTTTTCTCGTGAACAGTCCTTATCAAGATGGCGGTCGCAGCAGGTCGGGCTGAAGTGTCACTACGTGTCGAGAAGTATAAATCAGACAGAAAATAGTGATGATAAATATATTTGATGAAAGGTGTAAAGAGTTTCCTGGAGAACAACCCCGAAACTAAGGTATAGTTTGTGTAACGTGAAATCAAAGCGAGCGTGATTGTGACGTTGATCATGACGCGTGTGTTGGTAGTTAACAACACATCCGATATCTTCCAGTTGCGTTGACAGGCGGAGTGATACACAAACCGCAATTTTTAAATGGATAAAGTGAACGAGTATTGACAGCCGGTTATCTGCTCCAAGTCACGCAGAGTCTGCAACTAATAACTAACTTATCGAAAATGTGCAAGAAGACTGGCAAACCAATTTTTCTGAGATGTTTCTAACACTCTTTCCCATAATAACGTAGTTTTTTTTTCGGAAAGATAGAAAAAAAATCCGATAGCCATCGCGTCTCGATAGACGGTGCAGAACAACCACTTTGGTGCGATTTCGATAGCTAAACTCAGAGGCAAACGATGTCGGGACGAACATATCAGAAAGGAGAGGAAATTAGAATAAATTATGTGTTATCCTTTGGTGGGCTGTGTAGTAGTTCTATCGATCGGCCAGAGCTATACCCATCATTTTAAACTACCTTTGAAGTTTAAAAGCAGGGAATCACTAATATGTCCCTTTTACATGACAGCATTATACCACTTATTTTGTAATATCTGTCCTTTAAAACCTGCTGACGCAATTTTTACTTTGGTATAAATAAACTTTACGTAATTCTGTTATTCGTTCAGTAGTTAAATTTGCTGAAGTGGCACTACCCAAGCAGACAGAACTCCGCCCGTAATTAGATAAGCATATAGGGCATTTGTATGACAGAATAGCCCTTTGAATTAAATAAATACTAGTTCAACAATTTCGTATCGGCAAAATGTTTACTCAGCTTCCGGCTGCCCGTATAATGTTTTTTCCTAGACGGTTAGTGTTGGGCCGAGAGGGGCATACTCCCACACGAACACAAACCAACTATGAGCATGGATGCGTGGAACGAGTTCTGTTTCCCATAGTTGCTTCTGAGCGCGCTCGTGCGAACCGCGTCAAGAGTCTTTGAGGAACAGCGAACTTGGCCAGAGGCGGCAGTAAAACAAGCTAAAATACCACACATCAATGTAAGTTCCCGTTTCCTATAATTCACCAGAACTAGTCTTGAATATCTTCGAGCACTTGCTAGAAACTTGAGAGCCAGGGTCACAAAAAAAAAAAACATTTTTTTTATATTTCCTGTACTAAAACTTGCAGGTAAATAGCAATAATTGGTGTGCACGGGATCGTAGTTTTACCAGAGTTTAGTAATTAGAATTCCGTCATAGCTGAAGGACCGAATTGAGCACGGAGTTAAGATGAGAATTATTAAACAGTGTGCGACGCCTTTGAATAACTGTTGCAGAAGTGATTTCAAACTGCAGCTGACTTGTGAATGGGGTTAAAGGCTGTTCACGATAAAGTGAGCACTTTTGAAATCAAACTTAGAAAAAAGTCACTGCCCCTACCTGCACATATTTTAACGGGCGCAATGAGTGGCATGTGTCCAGTAAAGTTGGTAACGGTGGAGGAGAAAGTAGTTCCATATGTTAACGTCGAACGGAAAGTGTTAGGTAACCATTTGTGATAACTTAAATATTTCTCTCGCGTTCTTTAATTTTTAATGCATAGAAGTGTGAAAACGAGCACATTGGTACAATATTTAATTTTCTAATAATTTCACAGTTTCACTTGACCGACGCATGAATAAAGTGATGAGGCCCATAGCAATGTTAATTTTACATAAGGCGGAAGAACATACAACGTGTATACAAGTAGATCTTAAGCAGGGCTTTCAAAAGTGCTCATTTTACCGTGAACAGCCCATAGAAATGGTTTTGCGAGTGAACGGAGCCAGCTGATCTCCGAAAACGTGAGCTCACGTCACAGCATGTGCGCGTGTATCCAAGCATTTTAGAATTAATTTAAATAACCGAACGTAACTGGTCAAAAATAAATTAAATAAAATCGAAAATGTTTGGGTTAATCACAGGGTCCGCCGAAAAACGGCAAGTCTCGAGCGCTGGTTTGATTCCGCTCACATCACAGCGGCGAGTCGTTTAGATATAAACTGCAGATCAAATATTCGTGGCGTCACGCTCTCTCGTGGATACAACTAACCTTGCGTGTTCCCCTGTGTACCTATGAAGCATTCCAGACAGCACCTATTGTGCTATTGGTTTAAGCCCTACGTCGACAAATTTAAATTACTTTGACTTGGTTAGTAAGAAATTGCCTCATATATCGCTGAGGTATCATGGTTAAAAAAAAATAGTTCTTTCAATTATTGATTTTGCGTCACCGCTCTGGCCCGAAAGACTAATGGAGTGAAGGCATGCCCTCTAAATCTGAATCAGTTTACTATTTCACTGTTTCAGTCAGTCAAACGTATCTCACTGATTCAACAGTCACTTCAGTAACTAATTAATCAGTGAAAAAAAGTCATATTTCCTTCAATGATTGATTCAGTGACATTTCCCACTGATTTGTCAGGCATTTTTTTTTTTCACTATTTTCTCAGTGGTTTTTTTTTTAACTGATATACCAGGGAAACTGCTTTGTAAAATGGCCGTCGAACATCGTTTAGAAATGGCCGCTAAACAACGTGTATCAAGTGAAGTAATAACGAGTAAACGGATAAAAGTAATACAAAATACTCTTTAAAATGGGTTTTGTCTTTCAAAACGCCATTTTACGAGGTAACACGAACACACAGCCTTTCATTCCGTTTTTACGTCTTTCATTTCAGTTCCATATAATCGTCACAGCGCAGCGCTCTTTTGAAAGTTTGAACTGCAGTGCGGTGGAGAGAGTACATTCATATATACTAATCGTTCTGACAACCCTAACAGTACCAATCAAACCAAACACGTAAAGTATGAGCATTCAACATAAACTACACGATTTCTCAGCGGAACCGTAACACATATATTTTCCTCCCGTGACTCAAACTTGGCGTGGTAACTCAAAATCCCTGCCCTCGTAGCTCAGGGGTAGGGTGGCCGACGTGTAGTCAGAGGGTGGCGGGCTCGCGCCTTGGTGCCTCCGACGTGACAGGTGCCCAGCTCGATTGTCGAACCGGGAATTCGTCAACAGGTCGGTCTTACTAGAGCTTCGTCAACGTAAAAAATGTCACAACAACGTAAAATGAATGTTTAAAAAAAAAAGGCAAGGCAACGGATTAGAGCCAAAATGGTAGGCGAATTCAATCCCGACCACCTGAGAAATCATTTTTACTTTTTTTAATTACGGTAAATTGCACAATATAAATAGTAAACTATCGTAAATATATTTATTTCACGTAATTATTTGGCTACATTCAATAAAAACAATATTTAATTCGCAATTGTAGTCGGCCGTCACTTATTCCATCAGTGAAATTATTTCACGTCAGTAATTCAATCAGAGAAATTTTTTTCACTGAAACAATCAGTGGTTTTCCACTGTTTCTAAGTGGAGCCATTTTCACTAATTCGAGTAGTTGAATTTCACTGCTGATTCGAATTTAGAGTGTAGATTCTAAACTAAATTCACATCCAAAAAAAAATGAGCCCAGACACCTATGTTTTATCCGGGGTTCTAACCAGTAATCTCAGGATTCGAAGATTACTAGCATATTCCACCAAAAATGCTGCTGAAGCTATAAACATAAGGCTAAGCGAAAAAAACCTAAATACATCTACAGATAGTTTTACACTCTGTTCGGCTTTAATTTTAATTTTTCCTAAAATGAGCGTTTAAAAAAATATGACGTAAAAGAAGAGACATTAAAAAATCGATAAATATGAATCGTTAAGGACTGAATGTCACGCATCGCATTCATATCAAATTTTTTTCGTGTGAAAAATTGATGTGTGTGCTTTCTTCATTGCCATTAACAACCTGTTGTGAGTAGTGAGACAAATAGCAAGTACCAATAAAAACGGTCGTATCATTTAAACTTTTTTTTTGTGTTTTGCAGTACTGAGTTATGAAAAGAGCGCAACTAAGGCTTTTTAGATAATTAAGGGTTGTACGATGTTAAATATTGCGGTGTCCGATCGCTTCTTCAGTTCAGGATTGTATGTGTATTAAAACTAGTCGCTCACAGTTATAGCAATGGCGAAAACATTTTTGTATAAACTTTTCTCATTTTATCCATCACTCTTTTTAAAAAAGTAACAAATAGTTTTTGTGGTACTTGTCTTCATTTTTTCATTTTAATTACGTCTTTAAAATTTATTATTATCTATTAACATTGCGTTTAGTGAATTTTCTAAATAAAAAAAAATAGTTTGTAGGGTTTAATCCAATTTGTTTTGCTGTGTTTTAATGACTCGAAAATATAAATTACATACCCAACAATGCCCAGATTATAATACCGTATGTCACTCTTTGTCCATTCAGTTTAAATGCGTTGACATCAATTCTCTGTCAGTTGTCAGCGATTGTATCATCATATGCCTCATAGGTTCAAACGCTTTACTAACTAGCACATAAAGTAATGAAGTTATTCAATAAGAAATAATTGGGTGTGAGAATGACTGCATTTGCAAAAAATAGAACTTTGAAGTTTGTTATTCATGAATTCTTGATCTCGAAAAATGTTTATAGAGCCTGTTTTTGATCTGGAACATTTGCCCATTCTCAAGTACGTCCTAGCTGAAAGGAATTGCTCATAAAGCTTAACAACTTATACAGAGTAAATCTTCCCAACAGCTACCGCTTAGGGCAGAATACACTCAAACAACTTCGCCTGAGAATCGGAGTAATAGTCTCCCTTCATCTGCCACGTCATGCTTGAAGTGCCATGTTTGGGATGATGACATTTGCCATCGCACTTCGGCTCACGGCCATCGGGAGAGATTCTAGAAGATTATATGAGCAGTGCTCATCGGCGATCATTTGTTTGGGCCTGATAGTCAACACAGTCGAGTGGAAGTATGTCGATGGTCTTTCTAGAGGCACATTTTATAGAACTTATCATGAGTCACAGAAATGTGACTAACAGAACAGGCCACCGGCGCAGTTTATTCTAGATGCACGGTAACTTAAAGACTGAGCTCCACTCGCTATACAAGTAGATGAGTAACTTGAATAGCGAGTCTGCTCCCCAGATGTGACGCATATGAAATTAACTTTCGGGACATGTAAGAATCTTCATCAAAGTAACACTAATGCGTGACCTGCCAGACCTCATGTGTAGGATATTCTCTGTAGTTGAAGTGACTGTTTATGTGGAAATTATCGCTTTCTACTTTGATTCTCAATATGTTCCTTAAGACTATTAATGTGACAATTCTATCACCCTGAAAACATTTTGTAAGAGGGGGACAGTTTCTTGCCATTTCAGAGCAATTATTATTAGTTTGAAGAGCGTCTAATGACAGCATAATTTATGTATACGTGGGTTACTATTCGGAATTGTTCTATTCAGACCCCTATACACATATAATAACGAATTCTAGTCCAAACTTTTAAAAACATTATCTAGTATAGTCAATAAGTATGAGAGCCGACCATAATTAAAAGAGTTTAAACCAGGCTGCCGTCATCCAGTGCTTGTTGTTACTAATAGCAAAAAATTGGATTTATTTTCAAGGAATTTGTTTTGTAGCACTTCGCATGCTAATGTTTTCGAATGAAAAGGACACGTGAGCAGAATTAAAGCTATAAACACATTATTGTATTTCCTGCTTATTAAATGTTAAACAGTGTACTTGAACACCCTGAAATATGACACGAGGTAGATGAAATTATAGTCTGATATGAATATAATATTCGTGTCCCCATTCGTTGATCATATGAAGGCTAACCCTGCAGGTATTGGAACCTTTGCGGTATGTAGAATTCTTCATTCTTTATTAAATGTGCCTCTCGTAAACAGGTAGCTATGGCACAAACAACATTTATGGACTACTCATTACAGTGGAGGGTGATGGAAAGACTATAGGCATAACATTAGTAAACAGAGGTAGCGAGATGGCTATATGTGAATCGTTCTATCGTGTCACAACTTGGCAGAAGCTTGCACAGATTTCTAATATAGCCTTAAAAAGCAATGTTGCAAGGAGAGGATTAATATTTGTTTCTCAGATCAAAATGAAACTGAGCTAGGAAACCAAAGTGTGGCATTCGACCTTGCAGCATTGAAAGGAACGCTTGTGTCAGATATACAATATATCGAAAGATCAACAAGGAGGCTGAACCCCCCAATGTTTGATAGGGCTCGTCCTCATAGTGCAGTGGTGGATGACATTTTTGAATGTGATAATGTTAGAAGCATGAACTGGCCTGCTTGTTTATTCGATATTCAAACCTGGTATATCAGGCATACTATGCTCTAGGGAGACGAGTTGTTTCACGACACACAAACTGTCTCACAAGTAGAATTACAGCAACTTCTGTGTGTATTGTTTGTAACCATTAGTCTTATCATGCCACAGTATAGCCGGGCCGGCATTATTAGAGTTGACAGCATACACTACTGGTGAGATGTGGTGTCCGGTGTGGTTTCAGTACACTTATCAATGTTGACAACTAATGCAATTGCTTTACTTTATGTTCTTCATGAAAATTATTCTAGTTTGCGTCACTTTTATGCGGAACAGAATGCTTAAGAGCGACTTTTCGCCTAGTTTCGATCATATCACTTAATTGAAACTAATATTGCACAGACATGATCGCTTTATTCATAAGCCGATAAAGTAAAAGTGTAGTATTTTATGAAATGTAGATATGTTGTCGATCTGATAATATGATGCATTTTTTTGCAAAACATAACCAGATGATACTGCGAATAAATTCAGTGTCCACAAATATAATGCTCGGAATTTTAAAACTGTATAAACACATGGAATTTTTTTTTTTTTTTTTTTTTTTCCGCAGAAGTTCTAATAGCGGCATGCCAGTTTGCAAGTCCGTTAAAATATTCGCGGTTAAAAAAAAAGTATTATTTTCAGAGGTTGATTTGAAAAGTGCTCAGATTAATGCGATTCATCTGCACCATCATAACTACCTTTCAAACTGCCGTAATGTCAGTGGTATAACATTAAGTACGTTATGAATTAAAGCAGTAAGTACATACAATATAGTCAGCATTTAGAGGCCGCTGTTTATTCGCCTGCCACCGCATGACGAACAGAGTTCGAGTCCCGGCGGAAGTCACCAGGATTTCCGCATTTAGGAAATGGCGGACGTTTCCTTTGGATGTGGGTTTTATCGAGGTACTCTCCTCCCCCACCCCTAAGCGTTTCTTCCAATTTTTTTCGAGGATGCACTACTTATACATAAATTTCATCCAGCAATGCACTATAATACAGATAATAGTGATTTTATTTCAATGGTTTACAGTGTACAAACATGCCATAGAAATAGGGATGACAACTACTCCGCAACAAAGTCTATTTTCAAATTTAATTCAGACATTCGTTTTTTCATCTATCAGTGAACTTCTCTAATAAAATACGTCAGACTATCGAGCCGCTTTAAATGCGTCGCAGAGTGTTTGAAATGCTCGTTTAAAGGTTATTCGCGACAAAGTGAGCACTTTTGAAATCAACTTCTGAAAAATGTCACTGGCTCTACCTGCATATTGTTTAACGGGCTCACTTAGTGGCATTCAGTCGGTGATGTTGGTAACGTCGGAGGGAAAGTAGTTCATTTTATTGACGTTGAATTAAAAAGTGTCAAGTAAACATTTGTGAATACTAAAACTTTTTTCTTTAGTTTCCTGTTTTTTAAATGTCTAAAAATGTAATGATAAGCAATTTTGTAAAACATTTACTTACTCAATTATTTGACTTTTACACTCGACCAACACACGAATAAAGTGCTGAGGCACATGGCAATGATAATTTTACATAAGGTGGAAGAATACGCAATGTGCCTGCAAGTTGATCTTAAGCAAGGATGTCAAAAGTGCTCAGTTTATCGTGGACCACCTATATCTACGAAACCACTTAACGCGCACCCAATGCGCTGATCAACGAAAGGAACACACACTACAGACAAGAACTGTTGAGTACTTTCGAAATGTCACGCATCTAAGAAACGCCATTTTACTGCACTCCAGAATGGCTAAAAACCTGCTTTATCAAAGTGCTGTATCTCAAAATATATCCGGCAGATACGCACAAAACTACAGCACCGGTCAAAAAGTTTAGAACCACGGTGTAATAGAATAGAATGTCTCATAGAACCTAAACTTTTGCCGCAAGAGCCACGAGAAATTATTTCTGGCACCTTGCATACATACAGACATGGCCATAAGTATTTGTACAGTCACTAGGAAACAACGAAAGTATTTATTTGTAGAACCCGCAATACAAACACACATAAATGCTTATGTTATACATAAAGATAACTAATCGCTTGAACTTATGGACACAGTAATAATACAATTGTTACGTTCTCCATGCACAAAAATTAATATTCCTCTCTCAATACAAGTTTTACGCCGGACAAAAGTATTCGTACACTCGCTAACAGTAATCTTCTCGAACGAAAAACAATGGTGACTTGGTGTGCCTACCTCGGCTGTATATTACTTCCCTTAGTCTCTCGCTCATATTGTGCACCAGATGTCCAGTTTTTTTCTGCTTCGATATTATGCCATTCCTTCAGAAGATATTCTTTTAGCTGAGATTTACTAGAGATGTGATGTTTTCATGCTCTTTCCAGTTCACTCCAGAGGTGCTCAATAGGATGGAGATCGGGGGACTGTGCTGGGCTTTGTAGTGTGTGGGGCGTATTATAAAGCAGCATCCATAGTCAGACAATCTCGGCTGTACACTTGGGGTCGTTGTCGTGCTAGAAGTAGTAATCGTTTCTCAAACCCAGTTCCTCTACACTCTTCTTCAAATTGGCCTTCATAGTAGGTAAATAAGCAAATCTGTCCATAGTTCCCTCAATGACAACCAGTTCCCCGACAACCTTGGGAAAAAATTACTGCTCCTATCTGAATATATTATAACGGGCGCCCTAAGTGACGTGCGCCGAGTAAAGTTGGTAACGATGGATGGGAATAGTTCCATGTCTTAAATCGAATAAAAAGTGTTATGTGACCATTTATAATGGCTCAAATTATTTCTTTCGGTTCCTGTTATTTTTATTGCATCATAGTGTAAAAATGAGAATATTTTTTACTTGTTTACTTTTGTAATAATTTCACAGATTCACTTGCCCTAGGCACGAATAAAGTGATGAGGCCCACGACAATATTAATCTTAAATAAGGCGGAAGAATGCACAACGCGCTACATGTATATCTTCAGCAGGGCTTTCAAAAGTGCTCCGTTTACCGTGAACAGCGTATACACGCAGTGCTACGAGAACACTGCACGCTAGTTCAGAGCCCTGCGAGTAGGAACGATGAGGCACTAGGCGTGCGTGTTAGTGTCGCCCGTATCGCTCCCTCGCTTCTTGACCTTGGACGCGGAGTTCCCACGGAGGTCCATCCCACTCTTAATGAGGAGTGTGAACCTGCGCGTCCAAAGTAAAGAAGCGAGGGAGCGATACAGGCGACACTAACAAGCACGCCTACTGCCTGTATCGCTCCTACGCGCAAGGCGTGCAGTGTTTCCGTCGTGGTCATGTACTGTGCAAATCAGATCTGCAACAGTGGGATTTTATTGCATGCAGTGAAAGCCCACAGATTAAACTACGTCCGTATGTTTGTACTTTTCTCTTGCCGCTTAAGGAAACTGCATAGATAAGCTTAAAATATGCGATATTTGGCCATTTTCACGATTTTTTTTCTCCGTGAATCTACTTAATATGTTAAAAGTAAAAACATAGTCTTATAGATCATGTTTTTTTTTTTTTTACCTTTTCTAGCAAAAGGCCGTGTTTACTGAACATATATTTACCGAGACACGCGAATACGCGCAAACAACGATTTCATAAAAAAAGTTTCACTTCACACTCCTCTTAAGGCGATGCCAAAGCGCGCGAGGCGTAGGCCGAGCAGCGGAGGTTAGTTACTCCCGCGCCAAGGGCTGTGGCCCGCGAAATGCCGCGTCCTCGCGTCTGGTTTTGGGGGGTGGGAGGGCTTGGTCTGGCGGGGAAGGAGGGACAGCTTCGTATTGCGGACGCGAGTTATCGCGTCGCGGGTCAGGTGCGAGCGTCCATCACCGCCGGCTCGGGTGGCGCTGGCGTCGGGTCTCCGTCCTGCCCTCCCTCCCCCTTCACAACCCCTCCTCTGCACCCACGGCGCCCCAACGTAACCCGCTTAGCGCACTTAACAGTCTATTCGCATGTCCTTCACACTTTCTAAACCAAACCTTTGAAAAACCACCCCATATATGACGTGGTTGGTTGTTTACTAAATACGTCACGTACTTGTGTTAACGTAAAAGTACAGAGAGAGAGAGAGAGAGAGAGAGAGAGAGCCCTTTAAAAGAGGCCCCGTGGGACATGTGTGTAACGGAGCGAGGGAATGAAGAAATGCAGTCCAGTGTGACAACAAAATACCTAGAGCAGGGGCTGGAAGTGGCCGCCATTGACCTCGAGGCAGGTGTGCAGACGACACCAAAAGTTGTGAAAGGCACGGGCGAGGGCATGCTGTGGGATGGCATCAACACGGGGCCTTTTTTAAAGGACTCGCCCTGTGCCTTATTTTTGGTTAAATTCGAATTTACTCATATTTTATCTATAAACGTTACTATTCCATTTATTATTATAAATAAAAAGGAGAGAAAATATATGTGTTGGTAATGCTTACTAAGAAATTGTTTTTATGCGAAACGTATTTAAACTGAGTGCGTACGAATGAGGTGCGTTGTCCATTTGATATATTTTCCTAGATTTGGTTTAAGATTTGTTTGCGTAAGGCGGATGAATATCGTGAAAGTAGAACTACAACAGTACTTCAGGAAAGTTGGAAGTGACCATGAATGGACTGTAGTGCTACAGCTGTGTGACCCACAGACTGAAGATGGGGGTGGACCGATTTTTCGTCTTCTGCGCGTGTACCCAGCGTTGACCTACGCCATACCAATACAGATGTAAAAGTCGCCTGTTCAACACTGATGAACGAGTATTTTTATGTACATTAATTATCAAAATAAAAGTGCATTCCATGAATAAAATGCTTTTCCGAATTTGAGATTAATTTAATTTTATAAAAAAAATGGTGTTATAAAGCATACAAACTTCTCAAAGTTCTTGTCTATGTAAACAGAGTTCTACCCTTAAACCCTATCCACGTCGGTTATTATATTCGTATTGGCGGAAAATCAGTTCAATGTTGGCCCACGGAGACTGGTTTTCTCAGCTATCGTGATCACTCTACCCCGTAATAATAATAATAACAATAATAATAATAATAGAACGACTTAAATTTTTGGCGAAGCTAAGGTATTACCTTCTCTTACACTTAACCACTTTGCATAATAAAACATAGTACTTATTTTTTTGAAAAGCAAAAGAAATAAAACAATGACACTAAACTTAATGTTTACTATAAACTTAGAAAGAAGCCTATATGAAATATATAAAAGCAACTTACATAAAATAAAATAAACCTTAATAATGAACTTACACGATTACTCTTAACACATACACGCATACACAAATCCGTATACACACCTGACACATACCCATATACATATAATTGTACTATTTACAAAAATAAACTACAAGATAACATCAACTAGCAAAGTTCTAAAACTGAAATTTATTTTGAGGATTACTGAAGGACATTGTACCCTGGAAAACTCTTCCGAATCTACTTCGGGTGCAGTCTCTCCCCCTCCCCCAGTCACTCTCTCTCTCTCTCTCTCTCTCTCTCTCTCTCTCTCTCTCTCTCTCTGTGTCTCTCTCCTTTATGAGCACATTCATGGCCTGCTTAAGATCTACTTTAATGCGAATGTGTATTCTTCCACCATATGTAAAATTAACATTGTCATGAGCCGTATCAGTTTATTTCTGTGTCGGTCAATTGAAACTGCGAAATTGTCATAAAAACTGAATATATTCCAAATGTCCTCATTCTTACACTTATGAGCATTAAAAGCACAGAAAGCAATAAAAATAATTTCATTGTCCACAAATGTTTACCTAACACTTTAAATTCGACGTTGAAACATGGAGCTAGCTACTTTCCCTTCGTCTGTTTTAATAACCGCAAGGAGAAGTTTCGAAACAGTACAAAAACATAGCAGACGAGAAATAAAATAAAAAAAAGTTTCAAAATTACAAAAAATAGTGTTATTGAATTTTTTATATAATTCGTATTGCATGTTTGGCAATTTCTTAATTACTTGTCAATATCAATTATAGCAAAAAAAAAATAAATTAAAAAAAGGTATAAATTTTAAAAGGCAGACATGAAATTCCTTGTGAAATAAATGCAGAATATTTCATTTGTACGTTTCTTTTTCCTGGGTAATCTAAAAATTTTTGTTGCTCTATGAGATAGGTGGTAAATTTTAGCTGACTTGCCCGAATAAATCAGAAAGAGCACTCACATTTTCCCAGAAACCCCACGATCTTTTGAAACGAAATACATAAAAAAAAGGACATATGCCAGGTGTAAACATCTATTTTTATCTACAAGAACGTGAGCAGAGCATTTTTAAATATCAGCTGACAGATTTTCCACTGCATTATTTTAACACCTATAGCCACGGCCAGTGTTGCTCGACTCAGTAACGGAGCCCAAGGTTTCAAACGATCCAGAAATCAGTTTCCGATTTTAGAGGCCTTTCTACAAAAACTTGAAATTTATTCCCGAAACTTCGATTCGAGCGCCCCTCTGGTACGTTGCGGTAACTAAACGCGATTCGGATCTTCGCTACAGACCACCGCTCATCGTTGCAATTACAAACAATTTTTAAGAGAAAAAAATTCAGTAATAATGCATTTATATTATCGTCTGCAATAAATAATGTATTTATGCCAGCTAAGCGATATGTGATTAATTTTGTATAAATTGTCTGTTATACGCTTTCAGATGGCAAAATATTTCGTATTACATTAGTCGAGTGCCTGAATGCTTAAAAACTTTGACGAAGGTATACGTAAAATTAACGAGCTATAATATTTTTTTTAAATTGCATCATTAAAAAATTGTTGGCCGAAATTGTTTACACTAAAATATAAGTTCCTTTTTTTTTTTATTGTCCAGCCCTACATCTCAAAACTAAGAAACTTTTAAAAGCAAATCAGAACACGTGGCGAACAAGGAGATGTTTTTGGAACGTGACAAATTTCGGAGTTGCATAGTTGAAATATATTGCTCTGATGATTTTTGTACTTTTGTGGACATTGTATCTCTCATATCAGACGGCAATAATAAAATCCTAAAAGTTTATAGTTTTCAGAAAATACCACGTGACCTAATACCCAGTACTACATTTTATCTGAAAATTCGTTATAATACAGTATTAAGGTTTGAGTCGAAATTTTTTGCTAGTCAGCACATGCAGCCTGGAGTATGAAATGCGTTATACTTGCAGTATCATTATCCACTAATCCAGCGCACAAAATATCGAAACAGTAATATGGGTACATAAGAAATCGATTTTTTGACCGAGTCGAAGTTTATGTACAGGCAGTCGTGAAATTAGTTTATAGAATTCTTATATTCAATAGCCTTCATTTAAATTTTACAGTCAGAACAGAAAGTATTCACAAACGCACGTGCTTGCTGTTCCGCATGTATATCTCAAAACATTTCCTACATACATTTAATTCCAAGCTGCGATATTAGTTTTTCTGAGCATCTTATTTGACTAGTCATAGCACCATTTGATTTCAGTCACTTAGATTTTTCTGTGTTATGTGATGTTACAGGCTGCATGGCGATTGCAAAGAAAAAAACATCATTACACCACGCGAGTTAAGTAGGGCTAAACAAAATAATTATCTCCACCGCGCTCTTAACCGGTCTAATCAGCATTGTGTTCTGTTGCCAGTACAGCACAGATGTGTGCCGAAGCAGCTGCAGTTCCAGATGTACATCTGAGGTAAACATAAAATTAGGAATAAAATCAGAGAGGCTGTTTAGAGGAAAGAGAACATATAACTAAGCTGCACAATCGAATTAAATCAAGTTCAGAAATTTCACTTATCAGCGGTAGGCCTCACACGAACATCCAGTCCATCATAGATGGAGTTGGAAAAACAATTCAGTACACAAGTCGAGATGTGGAAGAGCTGAGATTTTCACCCCGCAAGACAAGCGCGGTTTCATTCGCGCCATCACTGAAGAACCCAAAATAAGTGCCCTCAAAGAAACATCTGGCCTAATGGAAAGGGGTGCTCAAGTTTCACTTAGCACTGTGCGTGCTGAGATAAATAGCACGGAGTACCACGGCAGGGTCCCGCCCAGGAAATTCTCTGAGTGAGCGACATAAACAGGAAAAAAGCGCCCGTAATTCGTCTGGCGGTATCGGGATAAGAGTGCGGCATTCTGGAAGAAGGTTGCGTGGTCTGATGAGATACAATTTCAGGTGTTCCGATCAAATAGGAAGCCCGAGGTATGGAGGGAAATAAATGAAGAATTACAACCACAAAACATCACACCGACCGTACAGCACGGAGGGGATCCGTGCTTGTTTGGGGACGTATGAGTGAGTGATGCCAGAGTCGTGTAGCCCCGACAAGCACGATACCAAACCCCCCGACACGACACTTGAAATTAAACAGCCAATGAAATATAAGATAGATCTGACGTAAGCCCGACAAATTCTGACGTCCGGTCAGCAATTTTGGATTAGAAATTGTTTATATTTTCATCGTTTCGTGCAGCACGACACACGGAGTGTACAACCTTGCAAAATGAAATTGTTTGACAAGCTTTCCCTACAATGGCAAATAAGAAGTTTAAAAGAAAAAAAATGAAAATGGCTGTATGACCTTTGTATGCATTAGCGATAGTAATTTTTCACCATTATGTATTCCAAATGTCCCGTCTACCCACCGCCTTTGTAACTAGCGTAATTAATCAGTGCCTTATGAATGGTTCCGAAAGATTCTACTCTTCGTGTCGCGTCAGTAAACTGTCGGGCTGTAAATTCGAGCAGTCACATTAAAAATATAAATGTTTTGTCGTAGTTGCGGATTTTGTCGTGTCGTGCGGTCTTTGTCGGGGCTATGTGACTCCAGAATGAGGTATAGGAAAACTTCACGTCATATAGGGGATAATGGGCCATGATAAATACGTTTCCATACTGAAAGAAGATTAGTCTGCCAGTGTGGAAAAAATGGGATTGCCAGATGACTGGATTTTCATGCACGACTACGATCCCAAACATACTGCATACAGCACACAAACCTGGCTCCTCTATAACATACCCAGACAGCTTCACACCCCTCCCCAGTTTCCTGATTTTAGCCCAATTGACCGTATTTGGTACATACTAGGGAAAAATAACATGAAAGGAAATATCAAGAACAATAAAGATCTAGAAGAAATTCTGTTATAGGCGATTCACGGTAAAGTGAGCAATTTTTAAGGCCCTGAGGAAGTTTTCTTTTTATCAGATTTCTGTCTTCCTACCACTTTTTACTATAGACATCGCCATCAGACTAATAAACAGCGTATACATTTCACAACTACCAAAAAATAACGTCTGGAGCTGCAGTAAAAAAAATGTATTAGTGGTTAATGCCTGTTGAAAGGGCCTTAAAAAGTGCTCAATTTACCTTGAACATCCTATAACTTCTGTAACCGCAAAACTAATGAAATAAATGCGAAGAAGGCTCCAAGCAATTATAAAGTCTAACGACGTTCAACTAAGTACTCGAAGTGTTTCGTTCTGTGCTTTCAAATGGAGTGTACGAATACTTTTCTTTTCCAAGAAGAAACATTTGTTTAAGATGTCTTGCATTTATTCTGACTTTTCTGTGGTAATGCTGGGAGGATTACAACTCAACCTCAGCTTATCTTGTGTCAACAATTATCTCAGATTACACCTTCATTTTGCCGCTCAAAGACACATTTCTTGACATACTATCTCGTTTATGAATAATTTCTGTTCTGACTGTACTTCGTAATTGTATGCTGTTAGACAGTGCTCCTAATGCGTTCATAGAACATAAAAACCCACAAGTTTTCGCTAAATACTAATTTTCAAATTACATCCCGGAGGTTAAGTACAGCCAGATGTTCATCGTGACAGCAGTGGAAAGTACGATCATTCACGACGTATGTTTAAATAGCGTAATTTTGACGTTCATTCTATTTTATTCGCATATGTTCTAGCCATGTTTATGGAGAATACCGCGAATTTAAATTAACACCCAAGAACTATAATTAAAAAATAAAAATGTAAATTCTACTGTTACTATTCGTTAAGATGTTTTACATGGAGCCTGAATTATAAATTCACTGCCAAAAATGTTTTTTTTTTTTTGTGACCTGTGGCTGCAACTGCATTCTGGATTTGTGTACAGGAACTGGTGTTTTGAACACGGTTTTGGGGCCAACAAGCAGAACAAACCAAATGAAAATTGTGAAGAAAAAAAATAGAAATATAAGGTGTGCCCAGTGTCGTGCCAGGAAGTGTATAGAAATTTGGGTGAAGTGTATTTATCCTTGCTACTGCTTTCATTCCGACGCATTTCTATATTGAGGCCCGAAAATGGCAAACAAAAGAAAGCCTGCATCTTAAGAGACATGCCCCTGCAAATTTCATAAAGCACTTCCAAGTGCTCGCGGATTAGTTAGCTGTACTGTAATTCGATTCACCTTTGCCAAACTCTGTGGATGATGTCAAACGTGTAGTATGTCAACGTTGAAATAACACAGATTTAGAGTGGGTTCATACTGTAGTAGGTGTTGCGATTTTTTGCCCTGTGGTTCAGATTACAACGAAACCCTTTGTTGTTGGTATTTAATGAAATGCGAGAGCTCCATTAAGTGGTCGCGAGTTATTTTTCCGCTCTTCTTTTGGGGCTCGCAACTACCCCCCCCCCCCCCGTTATTTTTTTTTTCGTAGTCGTTTGAAAAAAAAAATAATAACGTAGAGAGGCAACAGCGAGGAAGATAATTTAATTAAGGGGACTGTCACGCAAGGACGCCTCGTCCGACTTTTGCAGGTGTGGGAGGTTTTCCGCGCCGTTTACCGCCATCTGTTTCAAAGGGGGGGGGGGGTGGAAAGGAAATGGAATCCAAGTTTTTTGGACGCGAGACTAATTACAACAACCGTGTGAAATTTCTAACGCTATAGGGGCGGGCGTCGGTCAAATTGCGCCTTGCGTCGCTCGCTTTGTAGGCGTCCTTGGGACGTGTGTTCGTACGCTGTGACAGACTTGATATAGTCTATTCGCGGTTCCTTCGCACTTTTTTTCAATCGAACCTTTGAAAAAATCACCCCATGTGTCACGTGTTTGATTCTTTCCTAAATATGTCATGCATCACAAGCGTTTTATACTTCTCTTGGCGTGAAAGTGCCTTATGTTTGATTAAGTTGGATTCTTGCATTTATCATTAATAAGAATAATACTAGAGAGAAAATAGGTGTGTGTGTGTGCGTGTGTGTTTGGTAATGCCTAGTAAGAAATAGTTCTTCTGCAAAATATTATTGAAGCGAGTGCGAACGAATCCGGCGCGCTGGCCGTTTGATGTGCTTTTATAGAGCATAAGGCGGAGGAATATCCTGGGAGTGGATCTTAAGCAGGGCTTCATAAAAGTTGGAAGTCACCGTGAATGGAGTATAAAGGTTTTTATGTAGGTTGTTCACGATAAACTCAAAACTTTTGCAATCCCTGTTTTAAAATCTACTTGTATGCAAGTTATGTATTACACCGCAAAATGTAAAACTTGCATTGCCTATGGGCCTGGTCACTTTATTCACACGTCGGTCCAATGAAACTGAAATAATAAAAAAAAAAACAATGTTTTACAAATGTGCTAACTCTTACAGCTATAAGCATAAAAAACAAAAAGCAAAATAAATAATTTCAGTAGTCACAAATGATAAACTAACATTTTCAATTCAACGTTAAGACATGGCACTAGGTCCCCTTGGTCGTTACCAACTTTACTGGGCGCCTCTCAGTCAGTGTGGCCGTTAAAATGTATATGCAATGACATTTTTCAAAAGTTGGCTTCAAAAGTGATCAGTTTACCGCGAACAGCGTCTAGAAATTTGAAAAGCGTTGGGATTCCCGAAATATATTTTTTAACTAGTCCCTCATACCCACATTCGCTTTTACAAAACAGTAAAATAACAGTTCACGTTTTGTGTAACTCTTTCGCTTCAATGTGTATTATTATTTTCCGCCACATCGAACAGTGGAAATGTGCAAGCAAACAGAAAATGCTTCTTAAATTTTTCCACCTGTATGAGTGAACTATCACAAGGGTCTTAGGAATCCTTGAGAAATGCCATTGTGTATGGCTCAGTCACGTTGGCTACTGAAAGGAAAAAAAATAAAAAATTCCACGATAATTTAAAAATCGAGTTGTGGCTTTGTTGGGGCCCTGGTCGTGGATTTCATGTGAATGTCTGCGGTGGCTGGCGACATTTTCTATGGAGAAATAAGGAACCAAAAACTGATGTAACGAAATTTATGATTGGCTTTTACGGCTTTAGTCTGGAGAGCCGAACGAAACATCGCTCACCGGAGTCGCGAGATATTGCCGCCCGGAAATTCCCGCCCACGCCCAGGATCGCCACCAGCCGTCGCCCCCCCCCCCCCCGGTGCCACGCCCTCTCCACGTCGCGCTCACATAGTAGTCGTACACCCTACCTAATGATGTATGCTTGCTGTTCATGGTAAAATGAGCACTTTCGAAAACAACCTTGGAAAAATGCCACTGCTTCCACATGCATGTGTTTTAACGGGCGCAATGACTGGCACGCGCCCAGTAAAGTTGGTAACGACGGGGAGGAAAGTAGTTCCATGCCTTAACGCTGAATCGAATGTGTTAGGTTGAATATTTGTAAATACTGTAACGATTTCTTTTTCTTTCGGAATTTTTTAATGCATAGTACGCTTAAAAATTGGTACACATGAATAATATTTACTTTGTTAATAATTTTACAGATTTACTTGGCCGACGCATGAATAATGTGACGAGGCTCATGGCGATGTTAATTTTACATTTGGTGGAAGAATACGCAATGCGCACACAAGTATATCTTAATCAGGGCTTTCAAAAGCGCTCTGTTTATCAAGAACAGCCTATACAACGTACGTTTCAATCGTGTCATTATAGTCACTACGTTATGATGCCATAATGGATCACCTTGTAAAGTTGCGAGTTGCGAGATTTGAGGCTGCTCTTGACAACGAGGTCTTGAGAGCCGATGAGGGTGAGATGAGGTGAGAACGGAGCAGCGCCGGCATGCAAGGGCGGGGGAAAACGGGAAATCCCCGAGAACACCCGCCGACCAGCGGCATCGTCTGGCATCACCTTGTAAACCCGAATCGCATTTTCCGATTTCCCTATGAGTCGGTCCGATTATGAAGACGTGTTCACGTCTGAAAATAAAGTAACAGTTCTCATTTATGTTGCACTCTCCTTTCAATATTTACCTTTTTCTTCGACAATAGTGCGCAGGCGAATAGAAGCTGCTTTCAGCAGTTATTAAGCGCGTATTAATGAACTATCCAAGCGAATATTTTAGAGTTCATATGAAGTGTTTTGCTGCACCTAACACTTTCTTGTTAAGTATTGCGAACAGAAGGAATGAAAGGATAGTTTAACAAAGTTAATGCCGAATAATTGTACATGCTTTTGTCTGGTAGGGTTTTTGCTCTTAAATATTTACTCAAAGCCACGAACAAACTGCGGCCCGCAGGCCATCCACGGTCCGTGAGCTTAATTTGGGTGGCTAGTTGCAACTTTCGAAAATAACGTTGGGAATGGCTCGCAGACATACCTAAAGTGAGTGACCTACTTGTACAGCGAAACGTTTTAGAAACAACGGGGGATGTAATGTACGTAGCACTGAAATAAACTACGCATATTAATTATACCGTATTTACTTCAACCAGATGCGAGGATAACAGTACACGTCTATCAGTGTATTTTTTGTAAGATTTGTAGTAGTAAAAATGTGCTATACTACTTGGACTCGGGAATTACTCTTCCCAGTACATCTACGGGGCCAGTGAAGGCTTAAGACGCAAAGGCATGCCGTAAACGATCGTCCCTGCACACGAGTGTGTAACACGAACCAAGTAATAGCGCAGCCCACAGAACGAACTTGAGATTTGGCCCTTTCGTAGAAATACATCTCCACTCCTGATAGCATAATATCGTGCACCACGGTGAAAAATACATTTTAATGTTATGCATAATAAATCTCTGGATATAAATTCACCACACTGATCAAATTTTCGCCCTCAGAATAGGCTAAAACCCTTATTTGTAATTGTTCGTGTATGGTATTTCGGTATTGGCTTCCCAGCTCCTGTGGATTTCAATTACAAGTCACTTAACGTCTCACAAAGTCTTAAGTTTAACGGAATAACGCTACACTTGTTAGAATGAGACGCTCGCCAACTCTGTTCTCGTTTCCTTAGAAACTCAGCTAAGGCGGAAAATAATTTTAAAACGCGAACTTCTTTGGCCAAAAAACAGGGAGAAAGTTTGATTCGAAAAAACTGCTCCAGGTGAAAGGCTCCTGTATTTTATTTTAATATAACCTTTCTGGATACCAGAGCGGTTCTGCGCCCGTATTCATGGTCCCCGGGCGAGTTTGAAGCAAGTCAGTATCGAAAATACAAATGCGCGAGAAAGAACACCAACCAACATTTCATATATGCCTTATTTGAAACTTATTCTTTCTGTAAGATAGACAATCTTCGGTCTCCTTGCTTTGCGAGTTTCCTGGCAAACTTTTATTTCACGCTTCACTCTACATCCATCGTTGGTGTTGATCTAATTCCGTTCTCCCCTATATATATATATATATATATATATATATATATATATATATATATATATATATATATATATATATAATATAGCTTTCAATTGTTTCTTTTTCAGTGTGTAAATTTTAGAAAAAGTTATATTTGCTACTTTCAGTTTTGTAAAGTCAATTCCAGTGGATGTTTGGTTCCGAAGCATGCATTTTTAACAGTAAAACTACGAACTCTTTGCATAACTTTTGATGAAAGGAATTTTTCATTCTATAAGTACTTGAAACATTCTCTTTGAACTGTCTATACATAGTAGTATCTAGTAAAGTCACAGTGAAATTCAAACGTAAATACTATTTCGACAATTTTGTATGTAAGATATTTACTTAATTCTGAGCTGTCCGTACAAATCAACGATGCATACGGCCCATTGACGCTTATTCGATGTATGACATAAAATGTTTAAAATTGGTCATTCAATCGTTAACGTCGCGTGGTAATTGGTTAAAATAATTATTGTACAATGACTTGCGAACTAAATTAATGCAATAAACATCAGGCGGTGTGGAAGCATTGAGACAACTGGCTCCTGTTGTGTCCGCCTTCAGCCAAAATATTTAAATATTTCATCCAAACATATCGTTTCTTCTTATATGTCACCACGTGTCAACCAAGTATATAATGAAGATTTTACAAACATACATATTTTAGCATTATGCTGTGTATTATCTTAGTGTGCAAAAAGACGAAAAAAAAAAAACGTGATTTCAGTTGCAACTAAATTTTGAACGCTGCCTTGCAAATGTAACGTTATTATAATAAATACTGTATGTACTGTATTACCAATCTTATACTTAATGTGTCAGTAGGTGTTTTACATTGAAATATGCAGGATTATCCTAACTACAAATATAAACGCTGGGAATTTCATTTTATGAAGAATTAGGTAGAAAACATGATACGACTTATGACTTAGGGTGAATGTCGAGGGAGACACGCCCTTGGAAATCCTGGAATAAAATAAGTTACTTGCAAAACGTTCACGGCAAACTGAGCACTTTTGAGACCGTAGTTACATTTTCCTTGCCGTCATTTTATATCCTTTAACAACCTTTCTAAGTAAATATTGCCATGTAATAAACACAGTGTGTATATTCCACCGCACTCGGACGTTAACGTATAAGGCTAACATAAAATATATTTATTGACTATTATTCCAAATGAGAGGGCTTTTAAAAGTGCTCACTTTACCGTGAATGGCCTATACCTCATTTTCCATAACGAATTATTTCGAAAAGTTTGCACCTCGAGTTCAGGAAAATCCTGTATGCAGATAACAGGAGGTGCACTGTGTTAGTATTGTCTTCGGAAGTGCCAAACTTAAAATCGAACCAAGCATGCATTCCGTGTATTATACCCTTAAACAGAACCGCTCGTGCTGCAAACAAATTCGAGTTTCTCCAGCCGGGAGTTTTTTTTTTTTCCCCCCTTTTTATTTGCGGCAGTCCGGTGGACAAAGAACGCTAGTCGTAGTCGCTATTGTGTGGGGACCGCCACCACACGAGTCTGCTCGCTGATGAGAACCGACTTCCATGAGTACACCTGCTAGAGATAACTTCGCGCTCTGCAGTCTCTCCTCGCGCCCAGCGGTCAACCAACCCCCAACCTCCCCCTCTACAAACCGCAGGTCTAATTACGCGTGCGGAAACTTTTCCCTCGCCCAGTCAAATTACGGGGAACACGGTGGTGCAGCGGTTAGACTACTCGCCTCCAACCTAGGCAAACCGGGGTCGATTCCCAGTGGAGTCGCTCCAGGATTTTCGCATAAGGGAATCGCGCAGGACGAGGCTGTTGATCAGCGGGTTTTTCTCGGGGATCTCCTGCCCCCCCACCCTTTCATTCCGGCGCTGCTCCACTTCACCCTCATCGACTCTCAAGACCTCGCTGTTAAAGAGCCGCCCTAGTATCTGTGGATGTGTAGTTGTCCCGCCGAAAAGCTCTCCCTTCCATCGCGACAACCCTGCTCCGGTCCACGGTGCATCCGAGTCGCTCATGGAAAACTTGGCGGACGTTTCCGATATCCCGTGGGTTTCCTTGGAATATTGCCGTTTTCCGCAGGTACCTCGTACATTCTTTAGGCTGGCGGGGAAGGACAGGACTGTCCTTATCAGACAGTTTATCGAGCTCTATTTATGGGTCTGCCCACCTGAGGCGCTTTTCTGGGTTTCAGACAGATTGTATTATATTGCAAAGGGCTTTTTAACGTCCTCCAGTTTTATGCGTGAAAGCTTAGCAGGGGGCGGCGTATAGACTAACTAAAACCTAACTTAAATGAACACCCATGTCTTACCCGGTATTCGAACCCAGAGCCTCCCGCACGCCAGATCGGTGGCGCACCAACCGACGGCGACACGGGAGATCGGGAGGTCGGCGTTTGAGGCCGAGAATCACGGGAGTGTTAAGGGCGACACGCATATGCGCATCAACTGCGTTCACCGACGCTACGCGCAGGGCTCTGGACTGGAAAGCAAGTGTTCTCTTAGTGCTGAATAAGCGGCGACACTATCAGTTTACTGATTGAAAGGCTGTGACAATGTGCAGTGCAGGACCTTTGAATAGTTTTGTATGTATAAGTAAATATAGAACGCTTTTTAAAAAAAGCCGTTATTTGGCTACGTTGGTGTGCTGTGAAATGGTGTATACAACACGTGTGACATCTTGAAAGCACTCAACAGACCACATGTGTAGTGTGTGTCCTTTCCCTGCATCAGCACGTTGGCCGTATTTTCAATAGTTTCGTGTGAAAACGTGCATTTCAAACACTCTGCGACGCCAGCTAGACGAGCCCCTTAAGCACCAGTTTACATGTCATCCATGCTGATCCTCGCTTGAACGAATTCTCTACTAAAAATTTGTTTTAACTCTACAATTCCGAAACTGTATCACACGTCGTAAATAATTTCAGCAGTGTATTTTTCGTTGAGTTAGTTTAAACTAGTATTTGGTGTACGCACATGTTGCACTACGACTGAATTAATTAAAACTAAAATATCGAATTAAATGTTGACTTTTCAACTGTGCACTAATCATTGTATCGATAATTAACGAAGGTGACAAAAAGACAAAATGATGTACAATGGACAATAAAACGTATATAAATTCCTGTTTAGTTATTTATGTTATTTAACTTAATCATGTCTCCCTATTTCCACATGCGATTCATAAATGTCTATAACGGGGTGCATTTTCACAAATCTATTCGAGTTGATTAAAATATCAATTAGTTTCAGAGACACGTGAATTACAACGCAGTATGATTTATGCCACAGTAATTTTACATCACGCATTTCGAATTGTGTTCTTATACCCTATTGCGTTCAAGGTCGAGGGGAGGAATAAATGTGTACTTGCGTCTTTTCTAGCTTCTTTTTTTTGGAACATTATTGACTAACTTGACCTAATTTAAATCAATAAGGGGGCCATGGTGGTGTGATGGACTGTGACCTCCTTTGGTAGTTCATTCACGTGCCGTTCTTCGGCACAAGAGGTTGTGGATTCGAGTCATGTGTAAGGCATGGGTGTCAAATTGTGTTAGTAAAGTCGGTCATGAATTAGACACCTTACATAATATGTTCCTGTTAAATAATATGGCAATAAGTAAAATTTCAAAAGTGGACAATCTAGTCGCCACCCGCTATGCCAAACCGGGTTAGATTGTCGGCGACGTCAATCCTGTGAAAACTTGAATATTGTTTTGTACGTAAGAAGAAATGCCAGAAATTGTAAAACTGATATAGTGCTGAACTTTTGCGTGTCAGAAGAAAAGAAAATAGTTTACATAAACCCGACGCGAATACCAAAATATCTTTGTAATGCGAAAAATTAAATATTTTATCAAGCTACAAATTATGAATTTTGTATGGAAATTTTTTGCAGTGTCTTGATACACAAATGGGTAGACTATGACACAAACACATGCGAATGGTCCCAGAGCCAAACCGACTTTATACTCTTAACTTACAATTAACGAAAGGTAAACCATTTTTATTTAACGTTTGGAGGCTTTGAAACCCATTCCGTCCTCACAGCTTTTCTCAAGGAAATATCTGTTTGAAGACTGCATACGGGCCATACCATAGCCGTATTTAGACGACGGCTATGATTATACGCATTGGAAGACACGTTACCAATATAATTCATGTGTTCTGGCCTGACTTTTAGTAATGCATGACTTAAGTTCGGAGGGTATGAAGGTTACATTTTTAACAATGTGTGGTAAAAATTGGAATTTGCATGTCAATGAGCGTAATTTTATCCTCGCCTCTTTCCTACACGCCCTTAAGAGTGGTATAGGACCTGCCCCCCCCCCCCCTCCTTGGACACTAACACGCACGCCTAGCGCCTCGTCGCTCCTACGCACAAGGCATGCAGTGTTTCCGTTGTAACGCTGTACTGTGGAAATTAGATACATAACAGTAGGGTTTTATTACACACAATGAAAGCTCGTAGATTAAACTATGCCCGTATCTTTGTACTTTTCTCTTGCCGTTTAAGGAAACTGCATAAGCAAGCTTTAAAAATGCGATATTTGACTATTTTCACGATTTTTTTTCTCTCCAAGAATACACTTACTATGACAAAAGTAAAAAAAATAGGGACATATATAATAGTTTTTTTTAATCATTTCTGATTTAAAAAAGTGGTAATTGCAGAACATTTATTTGCCGAGATACACGTATTCGCCCAAAAAATTATTTCACAAAAACGCGGGAGTCCATCCCACTCCTAACCCCAACCTATTTCTTCTCCTGATTTATAAATGTCTGTTAATTCAGTACCCGCTAGCAAAAATCTTTCTTTGAATATCTGCTTTTCCGAAATAACCTATTAATATAGTATTCCATTAACTCTTTTTGTAAATGTACGTAACTGGATGTTTTGCAGTAGCATTATTGCTTGGTTACAGTTATATTAAATCATGTATTGATTTCTTAACCGCAGAGATTTAATTAGTAGAAAAGTTAAGTGTTTAGGATTAGTTAACAAGCTATTGCATATCGTTTTATATTATAAACTGGGATTTTTCTGATTGTACAATTTTCTCAAACAGGATATTTCTATTTTTAATAATAGGTGAGTACTATTTATAGAAAAATAATAGGTACCGAGGCACTCGTTAAACTAGTAATTTAAACAATGTGACGGATATGTGAATGCCTTTTCCAACAGCAATGTACTTCAAAACAGTACTATTTATAGAAAAATAATAGGTATCGAGGCACTCGTTAAACTAATAATTTTCAAGTGGTATTATTTACTGAACTACGTTGAGGTAGGGTGTGAAAATATGTATACGGGATGCTCGGAAGTTCCCCTTACAAACTTCTAGGGCTTGTAGAGGGGACTGAGTAGACGATTTTTTGAAAAGGAACCCATGTCCGGAAATGTACCGTCACCGTGCTACAGCCATTTCAAATTAGGTGTTTCACGCGTCCACTTCTGCGTGTGTAATTTAATTAGCAATCAGATTCATTAAGTAACTATTCCAAGGGAACAATAAAGAAACGTATTCATTTATCACAATAACACTTTTGTCTACAGTAAATGCAGCAATCGGTTTCTGTCTTCTGCAAAGGATGTGTAGCATACGGCCACAGAATAGACAATGGATAAAAGAAGCGACACGGGTTAGCCGTTTCATTGTGCTCCGTGTACCAGCGCTCTGGCTGGCCACTTGCTCCCGACGCGTACAAGAATGTTAACAAACGCCATTTTATACCTAGGATATGCTGTGTTACAAACTACAGCTTTTGTGGCAATAAACACAGCAATGTGCTCCAATTCCACTGAAATGTTTCAATTTAGAGTATGTGAAGTAATTTGCGTGCGATATTGACCAACACTCTTCCGTCTATTCGAAGAAATAATGCGACTCTGCGAGTGAAAAATATTTGTGCACATTCTGTGTTTCGATCTCGGCCACATTGTGCGTTCTTTATTAAAATTAATGTACCGCACGTATTTGTGTGTCTAGCATGTAGACATGAAGAAAGCATTGTTTTATATTTGTTAAATGTGTAACGTGAGTACATGTAATTACATTTAAAAACGATAAGAGACTTCAAGCAAGTAGGTGCAAGTTCAATACATTACTTTGTTTTGACCACCTGCACATCATCCGCATTTTACAGTAAACTATTCTTTACATAGATTATTGAATTTTACGTGGCATTAATTACAGCCAACATGAATATTTTGTGTGCGTTTAATTTTTGTTATGTCTCGTTATCGATTACTTATGCCAAAATTACACTGTTATCTACTGAGCCCCCCCCCCCCCCGAGACAATTTTGTGGTTAACTTACTGTACTACGGCTATTTCATTACTATAATATTTTTTTGTTAGTTAATACGCTGTTGAAGCCGTCTGCTAGTACGTTACGAGTACGCAGCCGTATTGGAGACATTAAAGTTTTGTTTACATAGAATAGCCTTGCGAGTGCTATATGGCCTCATTAGTTGATCGGAATTTTCTCTAAATTTGTGTTATTCTTGCATTTGTGAAATGTTAATTTGGCATGTGAACACGCCTAAAACTACTATCTATTTCCGATTTGTTCGGTGACGAAAATAATTAATAATAATGCGTAAGTTTGTAAATGAACAATTAATGTGTATTTAATTTTTGCAAGTACCGCTGCGATTACTAACCTACCGTGCATTTATGGTCTAGCCTGTAAGTTGTGGACCCTTTTCAGGTATAGGCACTTTTATAAAACTGCAGATACGTATTTTTCTAACTGCCGATATGCTATTTGAGTGTAGGAGTTTGTGAAATTCATTTATTACAAGCCAAAGCTGTGGAAGTTTGTAGAGTGAAGGTAAACAAAAATGTGAACAACTGATCCAAGTATGTTCTATACATAACCTTTAGCTTTCCTCGTAATAAGATTGATTTTTACCGGGCATTAATGGCAAATCACATTGTAAACAAATGCATGGCTACACCGTATACAAAATGCCACTCTTGCAATTTTTTCTCCCCAAGCTAGCAGAGTTGACATGACGAACAATAAATAAGCTGTTTGTCAACACAAAAATATACAACCAAATCAGTTCTCATATTTTTAATAGCTAATTAATGTAAACTTCCTAATTTTCATTTTCTATGGCTTATCGAACTCACTCCGGGCAATAACTGGGGTGGCCCATTAATAAAGGCATTACCAATTCCTTCCTTGTATTCCCTTTATTGTGTTTTTGGTGTACCGTTCTCTAATGAACCTGCTGTCGACAAGATGTTAAGTTAAATAAATTAAGTTTACTCGTGTGTTTAGGTGGTGATGTATTTAACGGTAGGCTGTAATCATGACAGTGAATCACAAATGTTTACATTTTATCGTTTTCCAAAGGTAGTTAAAATAAAGTCAATATTTTCCTGTAATTACGCTTTCTGCAAAATTGAAAAACTTCACGTGATTTTCATGAATTCTATTCCACTCTTTTGCAGGATTTATGAAATTCTAATTCTTAGGGCAACAAATTGGACATAAGCGTATTTTAATACTCAAGATGAATCATCAGTATGGACATAAGCGTATTTTAATACTCAAGATGAATCATCAGTATTTAGAATGAAGTTTTCTTCGTGAAATAGCGAATACTCTAGCTGCTACACCACCATGGACTCCATCGCCTTAATAAGGGAGGCGTTGAGAGGAGTTGAGGTTGTTTGGAATAACCAAGGTGTTGAGAGCCAATGAGGGTGAAATATGGCAGATATGGAGCATCACTGAAATGCAAGGGTGGCGAAAACAGGAAAACCTCGAGAAAACATGCCAGCCAGCAGCATCAATCAGCACCATTCCTATATGTGAAATTCTGTGAGTAACCTCACAGGGAAACAAACGAGGATCACATTGATGGAAGGCAAGCGTCCTACCACTATGCCCACCGCATACCCCCCCCCCCCCTTAGGAAGGGTGGAAAGGGACCTCATTTCGTCAATTAATTATATTTGGGTATAAAGTAAATTACAAAGTTGAATTTAAAAAATTGTTGTAACAATTAATATAATTCTCTACCAGCTTATGATTGCTATGATTTATAAATGGGAGGGACAGTATTTTGCACATCTGCAATTTTATTTTTTATAATTATACTTGTATCTTTCTTAGGTACCAGTACATATTGAAAGTTGTCAAATATAATAAATAGGCTGCAATGTACCTACATACGCATGTACAAACAGCATTAATAGATGGGATTTAGAGACAAAAATACAGAAAAAAAACATTAAATTAAAGAAAATTATTGAGAAGTCATGTATTCCTGGAAGTGGCGCAGTTGACCTAGGCACTCAAATGTAAAACATTGGTAAGTATTTTGACAAGCTGGTGATAATGTTTCACAATAGTGATATCATCACCCTCAGTTTCGAATACTCACCAGGTCTGCAGTAGTGACACACGAAACAAATAATACATATTTGTTGAATATATACGGTTGTAGCAGCGTTTATGCTAAGTTACAGCAAATTAGAATTACAAGTACAGACACACAAAACCAAACAGGAATAGTTGTCAACGGGTGCATGAACTCACAGAATTCTTCAGGAGGAATCGCTTTGTTGAAAGAAGACCACCGTGTTTGTGTTCGTTGTGTCCATCAGTAGTTTTTCATTTTGTTAATATATACGGTTGTAGCAGCGTTTATGCTAAGTTACAGAACATTAGAATTACAAGTACAGACACACAAAACCAAACAGGAATAGTTGTCAACGGGTGCATGAACTCACAGAATTCTTCAGGAGGAATCGCTTTGTTGAAAGAAGACCACAGTGTTTGTGTTCGTTGTGTCCATCAGTAGTTTTTCATTTTGTTAATATATACGGTTGTAGCAGCGTTTATGCTAAGTTACAGAACATTAGAATTACAAGTACAGACACACAAAACCAAACAGGAATAGTTGTCAACGGGTGCATGAACTCACAGAATTCTTCAGGAGGAATCGCTTTGTTGAAAGAAGACCACCGTGTTTGTGTTCGTTGTGTCCATCAGTAGTTTTTTAATTTTGTTAATATATACGGTTGTAGCAGCGTTTATGCTAAGTTACAGAACATTAGAATTACAAGTACAGACACACAAAACCAAACAGGAATAGTTGTCAACGGGTGCATGAACTCACAGAATTCTTCAGGAGGAATCGCTTTGTTGAAAGAAGACCACTGTGTTTGTGTTCGTTGTGTCCATCAGTAGTTTTTCATTTTGTTAATATATACGGTTGTAGCAGCGTTTATGCTAAGTTACAGAACATTAGAATTACAAGTACAGACACACAAAACCAAACAGGAATAGTTGTCAACGGGTGCATGAACTCACAGAATTCTTCAGGAGGAATCGCTTTGTTGAAAGAAGACCACCGTGTTTGTGTTCGTTGTGTCCATCAGTAGTTTTTTAATTTTGTTAATATATACGGTTGTAGCAGCGTTTATGCTAAGTTACAGAACATTAGAATTACAAGTACAGACACACAAAACCAAACAGGAATAGTTGTCAACGGGTGCATGAACTCACAGAATTCTTCAGGAGGAATCGCTTTGTTGAAAGAAGACCACTGTGTTTGTGTTCGTTGTGTCCATCAGTAGTTTTTCATTTTGTTAATATATACGGTTGTAGCAGCGTTTATGCTAAGTTACAGAACATTAGAATTACAAGTACAGACACACAAAACCAAACAGGAATAGTTGTCAACGGGTGCATGAACTCACAGAATTCTTCAGGAGGAATCGCTTTGTTGAAAGAAGACCACCGTGTTTGTGTTCGTTGTGTCCATCAGTAGTTTTTCATTTTGTTAATTTGCTGCTTACTGACTGAATTCCTTCCACTGACTTCTCTGCGTTCTTCACGGAGGCTTACCTATTTGTGGCTATTCTTTGTTTGTTTTCTGTGTGCGCATGTTCGTATGTGTAGTTCCAGTTTCCTGCGGCATGAGCTCCGCTGCAAAGGCAAGTGTCAAACGCGATTTTTCATTTAATATTTAATATTCATATAGGCCTACATGAATTATTAGGGGCAAGAAATTTTACCTCAAGAGAAATATGTTTACAAGAATTAGTGTTTAGTTAAATAATCATAAAGCATAGCAACAGTTTATTGTAAGAACTGTGATATCTCGCATGTGTGATGACCCCAACTTTAATAGCAGTCCCAAGTAGGCAGATATTGCCCTTATTCATATTTTGTAAATGACAGTTACAAACATTGGATTCATCAGCTAGTTTCCCGGATTACTGCGGGGAAATACGTTTTACATGTCAACTGCGAATTTTATTGGTGACGCATGTGTCACGAAAATGAAAGTAAACAAACGTGGGTTAAATTACTCGGGGTAAAAACTTGTTTACAAACACCACGTTTTTTGCAAAGGTGAAAATTAATACTATCAAGTATTGCTTAACTATCTCACTTCTGTCACATGATATATTTATTTCTCGAAATGATTTCTACAGATAAACTACACGACAAACTATTACGATAAATTACACAAAGCCTTCGGATAAGGTAAATACAGCAGTCTAACGACCGAAATCCACTTAATATGTAGTTGAAAACATATATATTTATTTGTTATTTCTTTGAATTTATTTATTATTTCATTGTAGTGTACGAACCTTTAACTTATATGGATTGTGACAGGTGAGGGATCAAGCAAAATGCAAGAGTGCGAACCTAACCTAGATGCAAATGATGTGGACAAGTAGTTATGAAATTTAAAGTTATTCCCAGTACAACCCCTATAAGTTTTTAAAGTAGATGTAATAAATATAACAGTTCCACATCACCATCAGGATTATTTAATTTCTCGTGTACGTTCAGTAGCCAGCTTGAAAAATGAGAGCACAAAGGGAAGCTTAATGGCTTGTATTCTCAGCGTTGGGCTACAATTGATACATAACACATTAACAGTTACAGCGACAAGCACAGCACTCGTGTTTTTCATCTTTTTAGAGTGAAATAACACTAACTATTTACTCGTGGAACTTTAATTCACTGAAAAATTTAATATAACTCAACTCAAATACATTCAACGCGCGGTTAAAGCGCGCCCCGAAAAAAAAAATTGGCGACCAAAAAGTAAACAAACACCAGCGAGTTCGGTGGAAACGCCGCCATGTCACCTCTGATTTACTGTGTATTATGTGATACGGTACTGATCCACTACAACAGCGGCTCGATGTGGTAATCATCAACGTCGTTGCACACATTGTAGGCTATAGACTGTTCACGGTCAAATGAGCACTTTTGAAAGCCCTGCTTATGATTTACTTGTGTGCACGTTGTGTGTTCTTCCGCCTTACGTAAAATTAACATTGCCATGGGCCTCATCACTTTATTCATGCGTCGGTCAAGCGAAACTGTGAAATTATTTTTAAAGTAAATATTTTACAAATCTGCTGGTTTTTATTTAAACAGAAAACGAAAGAAATAATTTAACTTATCACAAATGGTTACCCAGCATTTTTTGTTCGACGTTAAGATATCGAACTATTTTCCACTCGTCGTTACCAACTTTACTGGGCGTATGTCACTCAGTGTGTCCGTTGAAATATATGCAGGCAGGGGCAGTGACTTTTTTCTAAGGTTGATTTCAAAAGTGCTCACTTAATCGTGAACAGCCTTTACGTATGAACTATGTTCCGGTACACTCGCACCATCACACCTAGTGCCCTGTCAATCTGTTGTGCAGCGTCCATAACTCGTGCCAGCAGATCTTCCTCTGTCTCCACAGGAGTCTCGTACACCATACTCTTCATACGACCACACAATAAATAGTCCAATGGAGTTGAATCCGGTCTTTCCCTCGGCGGAAGTGGACGAGTGATACACCTGATTTGAAATGGTTGTAGCACGGAAACAGTACGTTTCCGGACATGGGTTCCTATTCGAAAGATAGTCTACTCAGTCCCCTCTACAAGTTCTAGGAGTCTGTAAGGGGAATTTCCGAGCACTCTGTATTTGGTTAGTTCATGGTTAACTGAATAGTTCTGAAAATCATTGTTATTTTTATTTTTATCCTGCTAGCTGTGTATTTTTTTCGCCAAAAGTGTTTAAAAACGTTACGATGGACCTAACGATCAGTATCCATCTAAAGTCCATTCACGACTGGAACAGACTTATAAAAATCAATCTTTGAAAAAATACGCTAGCCATTAGCTGCATGCATAGCTTGTAAAAAAAATGGCGGGTGCGGGTACTGTATCCGCTCCCACCACGTTTTTAACAAGCTATGCATGCAGATAATTTGCTAGGATGTTTTTTCAAAGGTTGATTTTCATAGAATTTGCAACGTGCCGCGAACAGCCTATATCAGCAATGACTCTTTCCTCGCAAGAAAAAATTGGACGCATAGATTTTGCATAGCTACATGCTAAAATCGCACTTTTATTGTTTTATAAATGCACGAATAATAAAAACTAATCTGCAAACAGAAATGGAATATCTTACAACGAAATAAAATGTCAAGAACTACTTGAAGACGTCTTTAAAATCGAACAAGGAAATGTTTTTGCAATAAAAAAAAACCCGGTGAAAGTAAGGAAATTCTTACATATTTTTGGTTTGTAGCTGCTCCTGAATTTTCGTGAAATGACTTTTGCATAGCACACCTTAAAATGAATTAAGGCAATGCCTTTCTGTTGCACTTGTTAAATTTTCTGCACATAGTTACTTTACGAAAACAGTAAATGTGACTCCGACTTGTCATTATTCAAAAACCATTCGATCTAAAGAAGATGTTATATGAGGAAAACGTAGTCACGGGCAATGTCTACAAGTTGAATTATATTTGGTACACATACAAAATAACAAGTTATTCCGTGGCCAACGTCCTTGGCAGTGTAGTTATTTGCGTTTATTACACAACGGCGTCATGAGCGTACGGAAGCGATTACAAAGTTAGTGTTTGTAAAGCCAGAACACTAGCATTATTATTTTTCCCTTCGTAATGTTTTCGCCACTTCTACTTTATGTGCTATTTATATTCATCGGCTGCATCCTCTAGGCAACAACAGCGGAACATTTCATTATGCTCCAAAATCGGATTGACGGGGCCAAAAAAAAAAACCCCTTAAAACGTCGTTCGTTAATGGAACTGTAAGCCTTCTACAGCAAGAGGAACACGGTAGGTAGTAGGGCTAAACGTATCATCGACTGCGAGGGGCCCGCGGTGGCTGAGTGGTTACCCTGCTCGCCTCCTACCAAGGCGATTCGGGTTAAATCCCCGGCCGGGCTACTCCGGATTTTCGCATGTGGGAATCGTGCCGGGCGATGCTGTTTGTCTGCGGGTTTTCTTGTGGATCTCCCGTTCCCCCCACCCTGTCATTCCGGCGCTGCTCCATACTCGCCTTAATCACGCTCATCGGCTCTCAATACCTCGGTCTTAAGAGCCGCCCAAATCTCGCCATTCCAATCGACAGCGAGGTCACAAGAGACGGAGCAAATTGCTCAGAATGCAGGAACGGGTAGGAATCGGCCATGACCTTGGAGTGATTTCTTGAAAAATAAATGAATATGGCTGGATCTGGAATCGAACCCAGTCCCTACTGAATGCGAGTTCAAAGTTTAACCACTGCGTCCCCTCGCTCGAATGATATGGCCACGAGCTGTAAATAGTAAACCAGTAGTATGGTCGAGGCTTCCCTGTTCTGATCTGTTCGCTCACTTAATTTACGGTTTATAAGCAGTTCAAAATTATTAATTTAGCACTTTTGACAACCCTACGTCTCTAATTTCATACTCATTTTCTATGTTTTCAAATTGTGTATACATTAATGCGGTGTCCAAATAATCAGTACATGCCAGTTAAGCAGGGGCCTACACAATTATGCATACCTGCCCTAATATGAACTCGTCAAGATTACTCGGGTGGATATAATCTTAGATTCAAACTTAAAATTAAAAATCTAAATACATTTTTTTAATGGCTTTATGGTTAATGGTAATGCATCTTAATATGACCATTTTGTGAAACCATAGCTCCCAAATATTCACACTTACCACTACTGACTTTACTTGACTGTTGTATGCGTTTCAAAACCAAAGATTTCCATTACTTTTGTCACCACAGTAGGTAATTTTGGTACTTGCAGTAAATGAGTGGTATGCACCCATGAGAAAACGGTTAGTAAAATCTGCTGAATATTTTAGGTGATTTCATCCCTCTATCAAACGGAGCTACTCTTCACAAAAAAAAAAAAACTGACACTTCTTGGGTTCTATTCTGAGTAGAGGTGGATAGAAGTAGTAGAGATTTGAGCTGTTCTTAACATCGAGGTCTTGAGAGCCGACGAGATATCAAGCAACGCCGGAATGCAAGGGCGGTGTAAACTGGAGGGCCTCGAGAAAACCCGCTGACCAACGGCATCGTCCGGCACTCCTGAGCATAAGTAGTAACGCTTCTATGGGAGCATGGGAAGACACTTGAACCATTCGCGCTTTCTTACTATAGGCTATTCGCGGTAAAATTTGCACCTTTGAAAGCCCTGCTTAAAATCTACTTGTATGCACGTTGTGTATTCTTCCGTCTTATATAAAATTAACATTGCCATGGGCCTCATCACTTTATTCATACGTCGGTCAAATTAAACTGTGAAATTATTAAGAAAGTAGATACTTTACAAATCCGCTCAATTTTACAATTCAATGCATTAAAAAACAGAAACTGAAAGAAATAATTTTTAAGTTATCACAAATGGTTAACTAACACTTTTTATTTGACGTTAAGATATGGAAATACTTTCCATCCATCGTTACCAACATTACTGGGCGGACGTCACACAGTGCGCCCATTAAAATATATGCAGGTAGAGGCAGTGACGTTCTTCTAAGGTTCATTTCTTAAAGTGCTCACTTTATCGTGAACAGCCTTTATACTTATATAGTCCATTCACGGTTACTTTCAACTTTTGTGAAGCATTGCTAAGTTATACTTACACGATATTCCTCTGCATCTTAAAAACAAGGCTTAGTCTAGAAAATTACACCCAATGCACAATGCATCGCATAATAGGAACTATTTCCTATTATTTCTTATTTTATCACTTCCTTTGGTAGTATTAATTATAATTATAATATTATAATTTTTACATAAAAAATAAGTAAATGTTAAATTTATCAAAAAATTAAGTTCCCTTGTGTTAACACAACTATAAAACGCGTGTGATTCATGACATATTTAGTAAACAACCAAGCACCTAATGCATGGGGTAATTTTTCAGTGGTTTGTGTAAATAAACCGCAAATAAACTATACAGTGACGTGGTCAAGTTTGTTACTAAGAGAGCAAGAAAGTACTTAATATGAAGTGCAATTTTCGGTGTAGGTGTGAATTACTTTATTGCGTAAGCCACCCACTTTATTCGCGTGAACACGTACGCGTAAATAACTACAGGAAATAAAATGTGTTATAAAATATTCTTTTGCTATTCAAAGTCTCCTTTGACGGTAATATCTATATGCTTTAACGCACACCACAGTGCGGTCTCCCAGCGATTGGCTGCCCCACTTTGCTTTGTAATGGACGTCCTTCAAGTCCCCCACGCAACATCGCGCGCACAGAAGCGCCGGCATATATCACAGTGTTTGGGCTCCGCTTTCAGACGCCACACACGCACATGTGCTAGTCGTCTCTAAAGTAATTAGAACCGTATTAGGCGGGAGCCGTAAACGCTCGGAGATGTCCGGCCCGCGCTCAGAGGAAAGGTACGTCGGCCTCGTTTCCAGGCCGCCTAGTCGGCGAACGTTACGAGGGATTTAAGCTCCACAAGAGGGCGCGCGGGCCGGTCCCGTAGATATGAGGGATTAACCAAACCCTCAAATAGCTGCTCGCATCAGCGAGGTAGGGGTGTCATCTCGCATCGTTCTCGATCAATCGATCTCTGTGTGTCCCCGTCCCTGGGCGTCGCTTTGGTCATCTGCCTACATCCTGAGTAGTTTATTGTTTTTAACGTGAATACGTCTTTAAATTTGCAACCATAGTGGGAGGAAATTCAGAGAATCCGATGATAACAAAATCGGGGGGTACTGTTTGGAATTTCAGTTCCGAATATATCGTCTACATTCAAAATTAAATTACACCACTCGATTGTCAAAGGATCAAAGAATATGTTACTTTGAGTGAGGACTGCGAAGCATCAAGCTTGAATTGTGATTGAGAAAAGGGGGGGGGGGAGGGGGGCTCAATTTTGAGTTCGTTTCGCCGCGTCTCATATCTTCCACGTAGTATAACTTTTGACTAGCAGAAGCTACGACGCTCTTTTAGGTTTCAATCGACAGCTCTCGTCAAGACCAATCGATTGCTTGTATAAAAACATTTGTGTCCTGTGTATATGGTGAAATTGTATGCGTTTAATGTACAAAATTAAGAAAACTTAACACAATTTCGGCCTATACTCGTCAAAAAGCCAAGACGAAATATAGAAATCGTATACGGTTGGAAAGAGCATCTCAAAAAGCAATCCAGTGATATCCATAAAACTCCACATGATGGAGTGAAGCAGTGCCGGGTACGTAAAATAAACATCAAGGCGTACGAGCGCGTCAACGTAGACGTATTCACGCAAAACAAACGGCCGTGTCCCCAACACAGCCAACCCAATTGGGGACCAATTGAGAGAAATAGTTCAAGCCTCTGCCATCTGAGGCGTTCAAACCAAGCTAGAATTGAGTCGCCTAATTCCACTGTTATAGGAACATAAGTACATTGGGTGACTTTATTCCCACTCATGGCTGTCGTATTGGTTCATACTCTGCAGGACACACGTAGCTACTGAACTCCACAGTGTCCATTACTGGCCAGCTGCCAACCAATGCAGTGCCGAGTTGAAAGAAGTCCATTCAAATGTCCTTTTGTACTCAACGTTCTACACAATCCCCGTGGCGCAGTCGGTTGGTGCACCGCCGGTCTGGGTTGGGGGAGGTTCTGGGTTCGAATCCCAAATAAGGCGTGGGTGTTAGTTTATGTTAGATCACGAGTTTATTTGTAAGCCGTCCACTGATAAGCCTTCGCGCATAACACTGGGAGACGTTAATAAGCCAATTACAATACCAAAAAAAAAACATCATGTTCATTTGCGTAGTTATTATAAATTAAGTATTACATTAGAAAATATAGGATTAATCGAAAAAGCATTTTTTAATCACGATAAACATTTCCTCGTGAATGATGACATACAGAATTATTGTATTTACTTCTGTGTACCTCTTTTTATATTCCCGCATTTTCAAAACGACATCACGTATAGGTTTTATAGAAAGTTGGTAGAAGATGTTGGCAGCAGCGTTAGCTATTAGATTTACTCTATGGATATTTTCGCTCACTTTACTGTAGAATAATTAATGTCATGTAAAAATCTGTGCCAGATAGTATTAAAAAATTTTCCTCGTTATTGGTTAAAACAATGTTTGGTAGTAGATGTATGGTAGTTTAAATAGATGAAATAAGAAATTGTTTCTGTAAAATATTTGTTTCCTTTATTTGGTGGTATGATTTGTAAACACAATAAGAAGTAATTTTGTAATAATGATGATGCAGCATCATTCACAATTTTTTGGAATTTTATCTCTTCCGAATATCGCTAAGGGCATACTGTTTACGCCTGGTCAGGCAAGGACTGCATTCACTTCACTATGTACGTTTCGAAGAATGTTCGTAGGTGTTGCTAGTGTGAAAGAAATCTGCAGGACAGAAAGTTGAAGTTGTTTGTATTTTATTGTGAAATTCTCAATTTACTAATTTTAGTTCCGCAACAGTAGATACACAAAGTCAAATATTGTGAATTTACAAAAATATGTCATTTTGCAAGAGTTTATCCTCTCGTAACTATAACACTGAACATGCGCAGAGAAAGGTAAAGAAATCGATTCCCCACTCTCAGCCGATCGAGTAATACCTCAGAAACCTTTGCAGGTTACAGGGATCGATTTTGCAGGACCATTATGTAGTATGATAGAGAATACTATCAACAAGTCTGATATCGTTCTCTTTACATGCGCTACAGCCCGAGCCATTCAATTGGGATTACGAACCTGTATGACAGCCGATAAGTTTCTGTTGGCATTTCAGCGGTTCGTGGGAATACGAGCAGTGCCGAGGGGCCACGGTGGTGTGGTGATTAGTATACTCGCCTCCCACACAGATGAACCGGGTTCGATTCCCGACGGTATCGCTCCCAGACTTTCGCATGTGGGAACTGTGCCGAGCGTTACCGATGGTGGGCGGGTTTTCTCGGGGATCTCCCGTTTACCCCATCCTATCAATCCGGCGCTGCTCCATACTCGCCTCCCTTCGCCATTATCGGCTCTCAAGACCTCGATGTTAAGAGCCGCCCAAATCTCTTCACTCACTCACGAGAAGTGCCCAGTGTCATATACACGGACATTGCCTAGACCTTACATGCCACCAACAAAATTTTGACTAAATTGTGGACCTCTCCGACCGCCGCCAAGACTAACAAGTTTCTTCTGTAACACATCACTTGGAAATCCATTCCTGCCAGGGTGGCTTGGTGGAGAGGATGGTGGCCGACACTGATTGGAACCACCAAACGCTGTTTACGAACAGTACTGGTACAATCGCAGTTATCGGAAGAAGGGCTAAATACCGCATTGGTAACCCTAGAAGCTGTCATCAACTCCAGGCCTACTGTGTAATGTGTAAGTGACCCGGACACTCTAACACCAGCACACTTTCTCTTTGGGGAAAGGTTAGTCGCAATACCAAAGAATACCTAACAGGAATTCCGTACGCGGCTGAAACTAGTGGAAGATTTCTGGTCTCTCAGCAGCAGTAGTTTACAAGGTTCCGAGTTGGAGACGTGGCTCTGTTTGCAAGAAGATATTCGTCTCCGACCTATGTGGAAAAGAGAGTGCTTGGAGAAACGATTGAAGAACGATTTGAAGGATACGCACCCTCGTACTCTGCACTCCAGATGTCAAGAAACTCGCTCGTCCAATTCAACTTATTGTCTCGTTGGAGGTTGACCAGGGCGGGGAGTATGTCAAGGAATGAGGCTTGTCTTTGGATTATAATAACTTTGCTATCCCAAGAGTTTAGTTTGTTATTGCATTTTTTAACCTTGTACTATAGTTTTAAATTTTTTTCTTCCATGGTGGGAAAATAATAAATGGGAATACGTATATTAAACCAGTTCACCTTTCATTTTTACGCAACAAAAGACCCAGCATTTTGGAGTTCATAAGTATTTCTATAAATGTTTTCTTTCGGATTATGCATCCATGGCATGACAGGATATGCATAGAAGTTTCTCATGATTTCGTAAACAGTTACGGAACTGATTTAATAGTTTCTGACTAACGAAAGGGGAGAAGACAATTTAATCAGTTGTTTTACGCGAGTAGCTACAAAGATTATGATAATACTCGAAAAATGTTTCCATTTCAATGTTGTATTAAGAATGACCCTATGCTCGATCTAAATATATAAGTTAATGCAAATTCGTCACTGCAAGTTGCTAAACAATCGAACATACAACGACTAGCTTCAGAGACTGTGACAGTATTCGAAGCAATTAATGGTTTCGTAAATGTGAAATGATAACAAGTGAGACCCTGCCAACTATATTAACAAAGCTCTGAATTAAAAATCAAGTTGCGGGTTTTGAAAAGTATTGTGTCTGATTTGGAATATATTTGAACATATTTAAAATTTAAGTAACTCTTTTTGCGAGATTAAGTACTGGATATTTCAGGCTATGTAGCCATAATTACGCAGTGATAAAATTAAATTGGGCTTCTTAATATTCAACTGCAGGTAGAGTCTAGTCGCTGTTTCTTCGCACTTTTTTTTATCAAACATTTGAAAAATCACCTCGTGTATAATGTGCGTGGTTATTTCCTAAGTATGTTACGTATTACAAGCGTTTTATACGCGTGTTACAGTAAAATTACCTTAATTTTGGTTAAATTTAACTTTTACTTATAAGTCTATCTTTAAATTATAATATTTAATTTATAGCTAATATTAATAAAAGCAGGGAGAAAATAAGTGTGTTGGTAACGCTTACCAATAAATAGTTCTAACGCAAAATAATATTACATTGAGTGCGCGCGAAATCCGGTGGAATATCAGGCAGAGGAATATCCTGGAAGTAGAACTTTAGCAGATCTTCAGTAAAGTCGGTAGTAACAGTGAATAACCTATGACAAAATGCTCGTCTAGAACGGTACAGTGTATACATACGCATTTAAGAGTCCTATGTACCCGCAGCCTTTTGGTGATTCGAGCAAGAGAAGCGAGGGAGCAATAAAGGCGAAATCGACCCGCAAACCTATTGCTCCAGCGTCTCTACATGCAAGGTTCTGAAATGACGTGCAGGGTTCCAATTGTTCCGCAGGAACAACAGAACTCTTAAGTGTCGACCCTGTGATTTTATTGGTGCAGAGCCTGTAGCAAAGTACACTATATGTATGTCCCTATACTAGTTTCGAGTCCTTCCGACCAGTGCATTACGCGGTAAGACACAGTGTGAACAGGCAGTATTTAGCTATGTCGAAGATTTCGAAAATAGTGTTTGTAATGCACTAGGTGTCTTGAAAGTAGTCTTCGTACCTCGTATAAAGTGTATTTTCTTTTCTTAGATCATTACATATGATGCACGTAAAGTATTTTTGTAAACAAACGTGTTTTTTAAACACTCAACGCACTGGAACCTCCAGGTACATAGTCCTCTTAAGAGCTGTTCAACCGAGAGCTCATTGTAGACGGAAACATTAGAATCGGGGGCTGCAAAGGAACCAACCATGGTTTTGTATTAAATAAATAAGCTCTGGGCATTCGCCTGGAAGTATTTCACAAAACCACGGCAAACCGAGATGATGGCCGGACCAGGAATTGAATGCAGGTTCTCGTGATCACGAATTGAGGGTGGGTTACTGCTGTGCCACCTCGCTGGATATTTTTTAAACTTAAATAAATATGTACAGTATGTGATATTATTGAGATATGAAGTTTTGTTTAGTCACTGAATGTGTAACACAAAATAACTGTAACTATTTCTAAAACTCTCCTTAAAATATTTTGCGTCGTAATTCATAGCCTAACTACGGTATATCATTCCTAGTTTCTGTGGCAACCTGGAAACAAGACGGTCAGTATAAGTAACTTATAAACAAGGCGTGAATATTTCAGCTCCTGAAAAGAAATGGTTAGCATGTAATATACTATATATTAGAAAATATGCTTTACTTTAAATAACATTTCGTTTCGCTGAGCAGAACAAAATATAAACAATAAATATTCATTAAAGGCTGTTCACGACAAAGTGAGCACTTTTGAAATCAAACTTAGGAAAAAGTTACCGTTCCTACGTGCGTATATTTTAACGGGCACTCTGAGTGAACTACGCCCATTAAAGTTGGTAACGATGGATGGGAAGTAGTTCCATATCTTAACGCCGAATAAAAATTGTTAGGTAGGTAACCATTTCTGATCATTTAAATTATTTATTTCGCTTTCTGTTTTTTTTTTAATGCATCATAGTGTAGAAATGAGAATATTTGTAACTTTCAATTTTCTAATAATTTCACAGTTTCACTTGACCGACGCATGAATAAAATGATGAGGCCCATGACAATGTTAATCTTACATAAAGCGGAAGAATACACAACTTGCATACAAGTATGTCTTCTGCAGGGCTCTCAAAAGTGCTCATTTTACCGTGAACAGCCTATATAAATGTTTACTCTAAGGAACCACAAACAGGTTTATTCATATGGTATTCGACCAGAATGTTATCATGCATGCTACGTCACTGAGAATTTCTCCTCGAGTAAACCCAGACGGTGCATGGGGTAGAAACGGAGATGAGACACAGGACATGCTGCTGCTGCGGTGCTGAAGGAGGAGCCGGGAGCATAGAAAAAGGGGAAAGAACTGAATGGTGATTTGCTGCTCGGGCGTGCCTCGCGTTTAACCCAGAGCGGGATGAAGCAGTGATTTAGCGCGATGGGTTAGCCATCGACATGCACTTCCCTAAGGAGCTCGCGCGAAGCGACAGGGCGACCGAGGCGACCGAGACGAAGAGGCGCAAAACATTTGCGGCGGGACACTGTTTACCGACGGGGCGTTCTGATAAACTTGGTTTGCGGTAAACTAGTCCACCTACGACGGCGAGGTCAACCAGGCGCCTTCACATCACGAGGTTCCGAGTTCGAGTCTCTGATATAGTTAGTTAGCAGTTGTTTGATAACATTTGGAAAAAAAATCCCTGTGAACACACTAACTCCTTACAGTGACACTTAATAACATTCCCTCGGTAGTTAAGTTGGCAGTGACATAATAAAAACCGTTTCATGTCTGAACGTCGCTTAAAACTGTGGACACCGAATTTATTCCACTTTTTTACAAGCTTTTATTTAACTTGCCTTATTTGTATGTATGGTAGGTGTCTGTGCGACCTCTATTTATTGAACTGGTGTGCAGTCTGCCTGCAGCGCATCACTGTTTGTCAGGTTGCAGCCCGACGTGCGAAAGGGGCCACCAGTGTTTAATTTCTCTTTCTATGCACAATGACATAATGACAGGAGCATATTTATTTCGCTTGAACATTTCACAGTTTGATCCACGAATAAAGTGATCAGTTCCATGTCTGTTTTAATATTACATATGGTGGGAGGATACAAAATTCGCTTAAAAGTAAATCCAAAGCAGTGCTTTACAAAATGTTTAATTAACTGCGAGCAGCCAATAAGCATAAATGCTGCTATTACTTGTGAGGTATAATTAGTTTGGTATAAAACTTGTTCGTCAATTAGTCTCCCGGTACAAAATAGGGAAGATGAAAAGTAATAATAAAAAAGCAGTTATTTGAATACTTTTCAAATCAACCATTAGATTAGATAAATAGATGTAGTTTAACCCAGACGTTATCTGGTGTTCTCTCTGTGAAGTTGGCAGTGAATAACAAAAGTATTTTCATGTCTTCACGTCTTATTAAAATGTTTTATTGACTTTTGTGAACTTACTTTCTTTAGTTTTGTAAGCAACATTACAAAAACTGGCGAAATATTCAAATAGTCATGTTTCTAACCATTTCACATATTACCTTGATCTAAGCAAAGATGCTAGTTAATAGAGCCAGGAAATCTATTTATTTATGTGGCGGATAGATACACAATGTAATGAAAGAAAAACTAAACATGTATTCAAAAGTCTTCAATTAACCGTGAATAACGCAACTCTATATAGCACTTAATGATTTGTGACCAAATGTTTTTTATGATTTATAGTATGTGAACAGGAACCAAGGTTTAGAATGAACACGACATTTAGACAACAAATAGCAGAACACCATAAATGATTCATCTTAATCAATGTAACTCGTATGTCCTCTTGAGGATACAAAAGTTTTTCAGTGACTCAATAAATGACGTGAATTCCTGGTGCCCTGTTGATATAAATATTTCGTTGACTTACAAATTTTTGGATAAGTTGTGCATTTTCAGACGTTATTTAGGATAAAATATTGTCAGGAATTTATTTAACTCATGCAGTTTCGCATTTGAGCCACAGCGTAAATGAGAAAGCGAATATTTGTCTGACTCCTTTAAAGTATTTTTTTCTTTCATTTTAACCCTAATCAATAATGTTCTCAAACGTGTAAGCATTTAGCTCCATGCTTCTTGCGCAGTTTTCTGGAGGAAAAAACTTGTTATAAAGTATTTCTTCACGATTAAACGGTATTTAAGTAAACATGCAATTATTTGTTTTCTTATTTGATTTAATAAATTCCCTTGTCTATACTATATGGTTAATCAGCGAAAGCCTAGCGAAGCTAACAAAAACATCCACATTATGTAAATCTGGAACATCACAGTGCATAAATAAAACATAGTTTGTATTTTTTCTAATTTCTCATGTATCTTATAATGATATAGAGCCTACGTACCAGGAGAGGGCAGAATATAGTCAATAAACACAATTTACATACCCATACCCTACCGGGGAACTCGAACTCAGAACCTCTCGCACCAACAGCCAATACGCAGACAACTATACGGCATGGAGAAATAATGGCTACACAGATCGCTTCGAATTATTCATTTCGCATTTTTAACTTTCGAATCATAATAGCGTTTTTTTTTTTTTAATCTGATTTTTACTTCTAGCTGAGATTTACTGTCTTCTGCAGTAGTGTGATCCCATTACCTCCAAGACACTAAGGGAATGCATTTGTATGTACGTTGAACGTTTACGTGAATCTATTCCCCGGACTTATTGCAACAGTCTTTGGGGAGATATTTCTTCTCGGGCGTGTTGTTAGACAGTAGTGTCTAACATTTTAAAATACGGCATGCAATTCCCGGTTATGATATAAAATCCCGTTACCTCAGGAACAACGAATGTTTACGTGAGGACATTTGCACGTAAATTGCTGCGGGGCTGTGTGAGAACGTCCCAGCTGGGGGGCGCGTGATTAAAGGCTCGTCCAGGTCGACAGACATCTGTTTCCGCGGACAGACGGGAACACCTGCGTGGACGTTCAGCCTTGGGAAGTTCTGCTTCCTTGATATTCCTCCGCCTCGTGCAAACAAAGCTTAACTGAATATAGGAAATCACACCAAATGGACAACGCATCGCATTCGTGCGCACTTAGTGTGATAACATTTTCCTTGGGAACTATTTCTCAAGCCCCTGTCACACTGTCAAATTTTCTCCTCTAAACCGCTTCCAATGAGTTCGATCAAACGAAGTTGGACAGTTATGACGTCATCGAAAGGTCATAAACGTCGCCATATTTGTCTAAGAAAATGGATGAAAAAAATGGATGGCTTCAGTTTCTATAAAAAATACTTGACGATTGGACCGGTTATGAAATACGTTTGATGTTTGACGGTCTCAGCCAATCAGAACCGTGCACGACAAAAAACGGACGACGCGGAACTGTAAAATAACGAACAATTGCTGGGAACGAAGTAAGTCGTGAAGATAATTCATTTAAGTAGACGCTGTCTGAGCATGAATGCTATCTTTAGTGAATATTGCACATAATAATACGAATTCAGAGGTATTTAATTTCATGGTTTATGAAACATCATCGATAAATAAAATTTGAATTTAAAAAAGAAGCGAAAATAAACTACAACATTCCTTACATTTATTCCTGGAATGGACTGCATGGAAAACCAATAGCATTATCTCGCTTAGAAAAACATTTTAAAATAATAATTCAAATTATATTCTCCCAGTAAAAAAAAATTGAGAGTCACAAATTTTCAAAAACATTCAAGATTATTTGGTAAAATTTGTTAGAAGGAAAAATTTGATGGCCGTATTTGTCTTCAGATGTCATTTTCATACATCATGCAAGGCGAAAATTTTACAGTGTGATAGGGGCTTTACTAAGCATGACCAGCACACATTTTTTTTCTTCCTCGTTCCGCTCGTATTAATAATAAATTAAATATTATTATTTATAAACAAAATATATGTTGAAGACAAATTTAAACTTAAATTAGATATTTTTTACGTTGACACGAGTAAAACCCGGTTGTGATAAATTACATATTCAGGAAACAACCAATCACGTCTTACATGGGGTGAATTTTTCAAATGTTTGATTCAGAAAGTGTGAAGAAACCGCAAATAGACTAGAGATTTAATTTACACTACTCAGGTTGGGAAGTTCAGTGCTTTTAGTTTGGCAACTAAAAATTTTCGCCTCCAGGTAACACTGTTATGACAAGTGTACCGGATTTTTTCCATTTTGTGTGTAAGTAAATGCGACAATTGTAATCTCCATAAAATAAATATAAAATATTCCTAATTAGAACCCACGTGAAAATAATGAACATTGTTCTTCACTCTAGAGCGGAAATATAATGAAATATGTTCACACGTTTAATATTCTGTCGTAAACTGGATGAAGTAAAACATTGACTTATCCAATTGCTTCATTTAAATATGACAAGCGAATCAAAAAATTAAGCGAAATGGTTAAAAATGTTATTTTCATGGCTTCCCTGCAAAGTTTCACAAAGGTAGAGGAGAAAAGCATGAAGTTCCTTTTGATGATGATTATATTCTTTTCGAATTTAAATTCGTAACCGTTATTTCTCATTGAAATAAGCTTGCTTATTAACGATCAATGCTAAACGCAGTTGTCTTTTTACTGTTTGCTCTTGTATACAACATTGGAGGGCGTGAGTAATAGTTACTTAAATAAATTTAATAAATAAACTTTTGACTGGAGGAAGTATATATCGCAATTGGAGCCACGCACGAGCTCTTACGCACAAATAAATAGAATTACTTAATATACCGCTTGCTTTAAAGCTACCTCTTTATAACAAAAGAGTACATTGCGGTAGAAATTTACCCTACTCCAAACTCTCTCATATGAATCTCATTTTGTTCTTAGCATGACTGGGATAAACCTTAGCTTAGTTTACGATGAAAAATGAGTAAAGGCTGTTCCGATAACGTGAGCACTTTTGTAATCAACCATAGAAAAAAAGTCACTGCCCCTGGCTGCATATATTTTACCCAGCGCATTGAGGGACATGCGCCCAGTCAAGTTGGTAACGATGGAAGGAAAGTGGTTTCATATTATAACTTGGGAAAAAAGTGCTAGGTATCCATTTGTGATAACTTAAATTATTTCTTTCACTTCCTGTTTTTTTTATGCATCGAAGTGTAAAAATAAGCAGATTTGTAAAATATTTACGTTTCTACTAATTTTGGTTTCACTTGACCGACACATGAATAAAGCGGTTAGGCCCATGGCAATGTTAATTTAACATAAGACAGAAGAATGTACAAGTTGCATACTAGTAGATCCTAAGTAGGGCTTTCAAAAGTGTTCAGTTTACTGTGAACAGCATATGCGAGTTGAACGAGTGCATAATAACTAGGGGTAGGAAAAATTCGCGAGTTCAATGGCCTGTAAGCTAGACTCCTCAGTCCTCTGCATACTGGAGCCTCAGCTGTACGCTCATTGTCTGTTTTTCCTATCCCTGATAATAACGTGTGCGTGTTAAGGAAAATAAAGCTATTGCGCATGATGGCCAAGCGCGTACTCGATGTCGTTCAGCCGGTCATAGTCGAACCTGATATTGACGTCTTGGCATTTCACGACTTTCTCACTAGGTTACATTTTTCGTGGTGAGGATATGTAGTCACTGGATATTTTAGTTGTATTCGTACTTATAGGAATTTAATTAAAAAAATGAAGCGGTAAAAAACGGACGCGTGCGAAACAGAAATGCGTATATTCAAATAATCGGCCTAATCGAAGTTGTCCATTAAGCAATTTTTTTAAAACTAAATAATAAGCAAACAATTTTCATTACGCTCGCTTCATGTTCGTTATGGTTCCAATCTCTTTCAATGAAATTCCATCCACATTAGAGTCCCAGAATTCTTTGGATTTTCTGTTGAATAGATCAGGATACCTCTCAACCACTGATGTGGGTAAATTATCACTGTCTTGTACTTCAGCGAGAAATAACCTCGTGCCATGTCCATCTAAACGGTAGTCAAAATATTCGCGAGATTCGTTACTAATATTTTCCACTCGATTGAAAGTTCGCTACGGATAATTAAACTGCCCTAAAGAAAGACACGATTAAACAGCGCTGTGAAAAACATCAACAAACGCAGCAGCGTACAGGAAAAACGGAAATCATGCACTAGTCTTTGTTTCTAGGAGGGACCTATCGGTTGACTCCACATGAACAAATTCCGAAATAAATTGTCGCCAAATTCTGCACGTTGGCAAGTTGGTAATTGCTTTCCACGCGGTATGTACTCTATGACCGCGAATATTATCACTAAGAACTGAGACGTCCTTCGCTGGAACACGTGATTTGTGGCTGCAAAGAAGATGTTGGTTGAATGTGAATCAATAAAAGGTAGGTTTGTCACAAACCAGATATCTGATTGATATGCTTATAATTGGCAATGCTAAAATTGCCGATATCTCAGCAGTAAAATTTCCGGTGAAGTTAGTTTGTCTGTATATTTTAGAGTTTAGCAGTTCATATCGTTGATCCAGGGAGTTTGTTATATTGTAGCGTAACACACTAAACACTTTTAATGAAATAAAGGAAATTGTAACATTACTTAACCCTTGCGTTTTGTGTACACTGTATATCAAGATTTCATTTATAAATGTTCTCCTTTGCTATAAGGAAAGGTAACACATAAAACAAAAATGTATTTAAAAAGTTAGAAATAGCAAACATAAGTGTTTTTAACCTTCAATTTGGACAAAAGTATGATTTTTATACAGTAAACCAAACCTCATCAAGGAATTATCATTATTTTTTTTTTTTGCTGTACGGATGTCCACACGGATTATTTTTCCGAGTGTATCTTGACTTTAAAAGGTACTCTTCCAGCACGTGCTCGTTTCTCACAGTGAACCAAGTCTTACTGAGCGCGACGGGTAGTGACGTAGTCGGGGTGCGAGCACTGGAGAGTGTGGTCAGGATAGTGACAAGCGCTGGGGGGCTAACCCCATGTCGTGGAGCTCGGGCCACACCACCTGGGGCGGGGCTCGCCGGGGATGAACACTTGTGGCACACCGCAGCCACTTCGACATATTCGTACTCAAGAATATCCCCCCCCCTCCCCTTTCCCCTTTTTTACACCAAATTTTCTATTTTTATTAGATAACCTGTATCTCCAGAAGTTTTCTTTCCGCGACATATTCATACGCAATAATATCCCCCCTTTTTTACTCTAAATTTTCTTTTTTTATTTGTTAACCTGTATCTCGAGAAGTTTTTTCTCCGACATATTCATACGCAATAATAAAAAACCTTTTTTATTTTAAATTTTATTTCCTATTAGTTCCCATATATCTCCATAAATTCAAAGGCAACCCGAAATGTAATCTCTTCAGTAAAATCAGAATTAATTCAATCTTTGGAGGAAAACGGTACCTTTAGCTGTAGTTCCGCGTATTAAAAAATGTTTAATTTGTAATTTATTTTATTTTTAAGTTATGTAGTTTGTAGGCACTCAAGTTTTATACCGTATGGCTAATCGTGAGGGGAGGAGGGTGACTTATAGATATCCGTAACCTAAGCTTACACCTTAAAGCGAACAACCATTCACGTCTTATGCGGGAGTCGAACCCAGAAGGTAGTGTGAGTGACGACCTCTTAGCGGCCTCGACAACTAGGTTATCTCCAAAGTCTTGTTATCCCTTTCACGCCCATTGTAGGCGATTGTCTACATGTTGCACAGTAAGCTTATATTTGACTGGTGCTGTACCCTGTGGGGCTCGGTGGACAATGATCTTCTCTGTGGGTAACTGATCTACGTCGTGATTGGTTGATACCACTGAAGCAGAGCACTGATACTGCACCTTGTTGGTTGTGATAACGGAAAAAAATTGTTAACCAGTTTAAGTACAGCTCGCACCAACAAAAAATCTTATATGCAACACTACGAATTATAAATTATTGTGGTATTGAAAGGGCTAAATGTCTTACGTTTATAAATTTGAAGTGTTGGAAATTACTTCCTTTTGTTTTGTACACCTTATGGTAATAATTGGTGTAATGGATAACGTACTTGTGTTCCGATTATTTTTACGGTGCCATCTGGAAGACGATTGGTTGCCATTGGTTCCAGGACAATGTTAATTTTTACGTTTGGCAAAAAGTTACGCAAAGAGAGGGAAGAAAACCTCATCAGGGCTTTTGAAAAACGTCCCATTTTAATTCCAGTCAAATACACGTACAGCGAGTAAAATTCCAGGTAGTAAAATTTACCACAGTTAAACTGGACTCGGTAACAGTAACAAATAGCATTGTGTGTTCCATCTGTGCCTAATAGTACGGATGATATTTCCTTCTTTTTTTTTTTAATACACAAACTAATGGCAACATACGCCAAATGGGAAAGTACTTTTGTCCGTGCGCAGAAAGACCAAGTGTGTTTATTCTTCAGTGGCATGTTTGAGAGAGACAAAAGAAGACGAAACGTCCTGATGTAGACTCCGAACCACGTAGTTCTTAGTTGATCCATAACCTGGGTCATACCAGGATCTTTGGTGCGAGCAATCGCCAATGTGGTTATTTGATATATGTCATCTGTAAACATCTGGTGTGTAATATATTCACCCATCATTAGAGAACCAACAAATGTGTGTTACCTACAGGTAGTTTATCTACTGTTACGATGAATTATTCACGTGTACATAGGCAGGCATCAAATCAGGCTAACACTATTAATGAATTCTTCTTTTCAGCTTACAATGTTTCTGACATTCTGCAATTAACTAATCTTAATTGCAACAATTTTCAAGAGCGAGAGACTCCCTTGATAATCACGTTATATCATAGGTCACATAATGTCTTATCATCCCATTTTCCGTAACAATAGTCTCACAACGTAATTCAGGATAATCCTGTATTTTGAGGGCGATAAAAATTTCATACCACTCAGAACATCAGATAGAACTGAAACACAAGAATGTAACGTGTAAAACGGCTCCATGTATTAAAATTTTACTGGGATTATTTATGCTGTGTCTTCTCATCCCACTGCAATGCATTATAAGTTCTTAGAGTATCAAGTGATTTCACAGTCCTTATTTTATTATATATGCTAAATTTCTCCTCATAAACACACACAATTAAGTTTATTTCACTCAAATTCACCAACAATGAATGTGTCCTTCCACTTGCCTGCTATTGGTGTTTATTCCTACATTGTCATTTCAAATAACTCCTACTGAGAGGCATAATTTTTACAAAATGGCCAGAGAGTAGATACTTAGCAGGACTGTCAAAAACTACCAGTCAATCATAGATTAGTTATAATCATAATTATCTACCTTATTCGTTCATTATTACGGTCTTGAACTAGGTGTAATTTTAATTGCGGAATCCTGTGGCAAATCTACACACTATCCTTGTTTACGCACAGTTTCCAGTGCAGGAACATTTGCATTGTTGGCTGTATCGTTTTCGGAGAAAAGGAATTGCCACTGGAATGCCAGAATACCGTCAAATCAATATTGGACAAATTTATATTAATATAATTATTACTCAGTACTGCTGTATTTTTTATTATGGTCTTCAGACAATGTTGGTTATTAGTATAAGGGGAATAGCTAGGATTTCTGTTATTTTCGAAGTGGGAATGCCATCCCTTCCAGTGTATACTGCAATGTGTAAAGTGAATGAGGTGAGATTTGTTCAACCAAGTATGTGTATACCACTATTATCGTAGTAATTGCAGTTTACATCTTAAATCCCACTCATACAGTATCGACTGTTGTTAGTATCCACCGTATTATAACATAGCCAATGAAAAATGTCATATAATATAATTACCCTTGGGTTAACTTGGCACATTTGAAAGCCCAGTAAAGTTTCTATTTTTAGCTCATTTCGTATTGTTCTATATAATATACGGAAAACTTAGCATCTCCACCGTTATAACTACCCATACCCTTTTGTACAGGACATAAAATATGAAAATTATTTGAATTAAATAAAAATTTATATTGCGTCAATTGTAATCTTAATATGTATACAATAAAAATAACCTGTATTTATTTGTTACAACTTAAAAAATAACACTTTTTTAAAACGTTAATACATATAATTTCATTTCACAATACTCTGCAATCATTATTGTTGACGTTCCCGTTATGTTCCACGCTAGAATTGATGCTGTAACGGGATGGACATTTTTCAGATATTTATTTATAAAGACTGTTCATGACAAACGCTTTTGAAATCAACCTTGGAAAAATGTCACTGCCACTACCTGCATATATTTCAATGGGCTCCCTGAGTGACATGCGCCCAGTAAAGTTGATAAAGATGGGTGGGAAGTAGATTCGTATTTACCGTCGATTAAACCGCTTGACCGACGCGCGACAATGTTAATCTTACATAAGGCGGATGAATACACAACGTGCATACAAGTAGATTTTAAACAGGGCTTTCAAAAGTGCTCAGTTTACGGCGAATAGCCTGTAACTGAGAAGTTGTTGTATGATATTTTCTTCGCTGTGTGTGGGCTACAGATCGTGCTTATGTTGCAGGTAATTTTACGTGGCGCGGTTTCACATGCGCAGGGAAACAACGAAGACGACGTGACGCGGGCTCCAAACTACCCGAGTGTACCGACCTAGTGCTAAGATTCTCTCTCGCCCTAGTTGGGGTAGATGAGGTGTCGAACTGCCAGCTGTCCCTTTTCTCGAGACGCGAGCGTGACTTTTCGTCAGGCACGTCCGCCACTTTTCCTCGCGCTCTTTCACACCACAGATGCTGCACTGAGATAAAGGTTTTTTTTTTTTTTTTTAAGAGACTATATATTCGTTTGCATACGGCCATGTGTATATATATATGGCCCATTCACGGTTAATTCCCAACTTTTATGGAGCCCTGCTTATGTTCTACTTTCTGTATATTCCTCCGCCTCTTACTTAACCTTGTCGGAAAAATTTCACCGCATTCGTGCACACTCAGTTTAATAATATTGTGCATAAGAACTATTTATTACTAGGCATTACCAACACCCCTATATATATATATATATATATATATATATATATATACCCATACTAATTATAAATAAAGTATTGTAGTAAAATATAAGTAGAAGTTTAAATTTAACGAAAAATAGGGCATTTCTTTGCTGCCGCGACTATAAACTGCTTGTGGCACATGGCATATTTAGAAAACAGCCAAACACGTCATACATATGAGTTGATAGTTATCTTCGTTCGGGGACAACGGCTGTCGGCTGTGGTGCTGTGGTGTCGTCCGCCAACTTGGATGACGTCACAGGCCCTGCTGGAGGCCTCGTTCTCCCCCCCTCCCCCCCCCCCTCGGGCCCTTCCAACACCGGCCGATAATTCCAGCGGCCCGTAACCCTAGAAATGATTTTAATAAAAAAAGAAATATTTTGATAATATTTTGTGACGGGCGACCCGTCATCGCACGTTTGTGAATATTTTCCAACTTGCAAAACAAAGTAAAAACACTCTTAAAACTAGTGGGCTGTGACCTCGTCAAACATGCCCTCGAAAAGTACTTTCTGTGTCTGCCTGGTAACCTGTTGAATTGTACAGCGTACAGCCCGTTACGTACGAACTTTTCTCACGCGTTGTTTCGAGGTTTTAAAACTCTCCTGTGTGGCTTGAAGCACTAATAAAGTAAAACTGTGTTGTTCTTGCCAGCTTCACGTCACTACAAAATACTTTAAAATATCTGAGGTACCGGGAAAATATCTGTTAGTGTCCGTGCATATTTTCCACGTGCAGCAACAACAAGACATGGCAAAGAAGTGTGCAGCGGACTGGTGTTTCAGTGATTCGTCGTGGAAGCGCAGCACAATCGACGGCAAGTTTGATGACCAGCTTGGGATGGTGCGTGCGTCGCCGAAAACGGGACTATTCGTTACGTTATTCCCGGCATCTTGGTCAAGAGGACGGAAGTTGAGGGCATATTGTAATCTAAATGGGTGTTTTAAATGTCATTGTCTTATACCCCCTAAGGAAAATTGGTGTCCGCTGGGTCGGTCGCCATAAATGGTAATGTTTTCTGCCATTGGCTGTGAATTGCCCGAACCCTCCCAGGAGTAATTGGAGGCCCCACGATTTCTTAGAAAAACTGCTTTTTGAGGGGAAAATTAATTTGGTCGGTAGTGCAAGAGGACGAGGCGGGTTATTTAATACCGGTACGCGATGCTCTCAGGGTCAGTTCAGCGACCTCGAGCGGGCAAGAGTCTACCATGAGATAAGGAGCACACTAATTGAATCACCAATGTAATCTTATGAAGCGAATAGGTCACATACGTCACTTTGGCGTTTGGCAGGGGCTATGATGGCCGGAAAATAATTTTGAAGTTTTTTCAATTTTGCGAAATGTTGGCCTTTTAGCCAAAAATCCAATACTGTCACCTTTTGTAACCAAGTTTTAGTGGCTATGTCGTCACCAAGACGTAAAGTTGTGGCAGCTACTAGAAACCATGGGTAAACTTTTGTAACCACTTGTAAACATTTTCAAACACTTGTAAACTCTTACAAACCTTGGTAAACTTTATAAACATTTGCCAATAATTGTTGATTAATGTCTTAGCCTTTGGTATCAAGTAGAAGCTATGCGAAACTTCTTGTTTTTATGACATTTGTAAGAGAAACTTTACGAAGTTTAGGGCTTGTGCAAAAATCAAATTTTCTCGCTGGAGTTAAGGCTGGCATTGCTTAGCAGTTGCTCCCATCCACTTGGTATTGCGAGTAAATTAGAACATAACTATTGTTTGATGACCAGTAATGTGTTACCAAAAGGGGTCGTTCCTGGTGTAGGAATGAAAAATTATGTGGTAATGTCAAGGGTAAATTTAAGGTGCGGCAAAAAAATAGCAGCCATTTCTAACTATGGTAACATTATGTAACCAATATTATGCCAACATTGAAAATTGAACATTACTATATTCCTGATGAAAAATACAATCATTAAGCACGTTTCCTTAAACCTATGGTTTTTTAACATACAAATCCTGCATTAATTAAAATTTACTTTGTTGATCATGTGATGATTAGTTGTTGAAAAACATAGTGTTGACATTTGGTATGTATAATTTCGCTGGGCCAACATTATAAGCCATCATAATTCCTTATTAGGAAACCAGTTTTATATGTAAAAAAGATTAATTGTTGCAGCGGATTAAGTATTTAAAATAATACCCCTTTCATATATTTTATGAAATGCGAATATTTTCTAAGATATGGAAGCATTTTTCTTTTAGATGTGTTTATTTGGTTACATGTCGTGTCTAGGGTAGAAACACTACGGTTGGTAATTGATGCATATCGATAAGTTGTGCAAACATTGTTTAACCAACATAATATTTAGAACCATGGGAACTACTATATTTCTTACGAAATAAAACAAAGATTTCTATGTTTTATTAAGAGCTATGATTTTCAACTCACAATCCATATCTTATTTAAAATTTACTTGGCTGGTCATGTGTTCGTTAATTGTTGAAAAAACCTACTGTCGGCATTTGCTACATTTACTGTCGTCGAGCCAATACTATACAGCCATCATAAAGTCACTAATATTAAACATTTTTTTTTCGATGTAAACGATAATAGTATTAGCAGCATACAAAATCTTTCCAGGAGTAATTTTCCTTTTAATTATGTTTAATTCTTTATGAACTGAGGCGATGTTTTGAACATAACTGTTAATGCCGAGTACTTTTTGTTATGTTGAGTTAACATTCCAACACAAACATTACGACAACATGGGATATTATTAATAGGTTATAAATAATAAAGTAGACAGTGCTCGTAATATTATACATTGCATTATTTTATTGAACACATGACATAAGAAGAATATGCGCCATACTGTGAAGCAAGTAGGGCATAACCATAACTGTATTAGTTATTTCACATCGGATGATAGTTAAATACAGTTTAAAAGCAGTACAAATACAACGTATTAATACTTTAAAGAGTACATAACATAGTGTAGTGAACGGCACTGTTTCAGTAGAGTTAAAGTGTTGGATAGAACACTGAACTGGCAACACAAAGGGCGTGGCTTCGCGCCCAACTCCCGCTCAGTAGGTTTTCAGAAGGTTGATTTTAATGGCAAGTAGTCGAGGCTAACGTAAAAACAAAACAAATAACCGCGTTACGTAAGGGAATTTTTTAATTCTCACATATTGGTATACATTTATTTAAAATATCAGTAATCAATTTTGGCAAAATGCTGTTTATTGGTTGCCATTGTGTATGTAATAGCATGTCTTGACAACACTCTACCATTGTTGTAAAACATCAGTAATCCTTATTGGTAAATGGTTGCATAACCAGTTGGCCTACAATAACCCAACGTTGGGCAACATAGCGCTGCGTGTCATTTTGATATCCAGCCAACGTAATTTTTCCTACTTTGGCCCAACTTCCAAACAGAGGTTGGATTAACTTTGGCCCAACCAACAAATGCTATATTGCTCTACACTGTTGGACCATATCACCGTTGCGATAGTTCAGAAATATCGTTTCATGATCGATATATCGCCATATCGCACAGCCCTACTCGTTGGTCGAGTTTCTAGCACTCTGGCCTCCCACCAAGTTCGAGTCCCGGTGGTGGTTACGCCAGGATTTCCCTGCGAAGATAACGTGGCAGACGTTGCGAAGTAGGCCGGTTGCTGTTATTTCGAAGTCCTTCCATTTTTACCGTCACTTCAATCCGTAGCCGCTCCAGTCTAGGCTATGATTACTGTATGTACCACGATTCAGGTATGGTGAACAACAATGGGTATCGCATCGAGAACCCGTCGACAGATTGACGTTACCTCCAACAAAGAATACAGTACACCTATACTACGAAATTCGTTTATTCATATCTTCATTCATATCTGAAGACGCCATTCCTGCCAACCTCCTATAGGCTATTCACGGTAAAGTGAGCACTTTTTGAAGCCCTCTCGTTCGTAATAATAGTCAATAAATACAATTTATTGTAGCCTTAGCTGTTAACTTTCGATTACGCTGAAATTTTTACATTGTGTTAATTACTTACATAGCAATATTTATTTTAAAAAGTTTTCGAACGATGAAAATGGCTGACAGGAAAAAGGTAACTAGGGCCCCAAAGTGCTCACTTTACCATTAACAGCATGCAACAGTGCGACACGTTGCAAATAAGAACATAGCATGTCTTGGAAAGACATATAACGTTTTAAAAATCATCAAGCAAAGCTTTTCTTGAGTTATTTGGCTGAAATTCAAACGTATGGTGTGGGAGGTTTATGTACGCCGTGTCAACATTTAAGACAAGATTTAATTTAGTTTTAATTGAATTTCGATTACCGCTCTGGCACGAAGCGGGCGCAAAATAAACAGAAGTTTTAAATAAATACCAAGTCAACCGTACGAGGATCAAACAAGTGGTAGAAAATTTTGAATACGCCACTATGCTCTTGGGCCATGAACAGTCGACGGTTAGGACTCGTCGCAAAATTACAGTGACCCCCAAGCGATCACATCCACCAAATTCTGTTTACAGCGGACCCCTTCAGTTTAAAAGATAAGGTTTTCTGCACGATATTCCCAATCTCTTCAAATCTCCAGTTAATTTTAATATTCGCTGAATATATATATATATATATATATATATATATATATATATATAAGATCCTCAAGTCTGCGGTAGCACAGGAGCAATTTTTATGATTTATTGTAATTTCTTAAGTAAATGCGGCATGTGTCTTGTTTCAAGTTAACATCTCCACTTCATTTGCCCGCATAAAATACACACCACTGTTTATATAAGGAGTATTTTACACCCTCCACTTATGGTTACTGAATAAACTACCCGACGTTTCAATACCCCGATATTTAAAAGTGCACGTCAGTTCAGGGTTCAGCGAAAGATAAAAAGCTTAAGATAATAATTCTTTTCGGTGTTTTTCCGGCATTATTTAGGGCGACTTTTCCGTTGTATTTTAAAAGCAAAGTTGTTTCGATAGCGCTCCACGCTGAAGCACCGTCCCGCGGCAACTCGACTCTGCCGAGGGACTTGTAAATCAAGAGGCCACGGGGAGCGCTGCTCTGGGGTTATCTCGAATTATAACGGGAACACACAGGACAAATAGCGGCGAGCGCGGAAGAGGGTAGCAAGGCTGCTCGCAGACGATCCGAAGGTCCTTAATTTGATAAGCGAAAACCCGACACCAGCCGGATACCTTTACTAAACACGATTCACCTTTTACCTCCGATCATATTTAACAATACAACTTTTCTCCTCGCAGTTAATACAACTAGCGTAAATTTTTGTATCAATGCTAGAGCTATTAAATTCGACATGTTGAACAAAACACATTTTTTTTGGCACACTTATTTTATAATAATCGTTGTAGATGCATGATTTCTTACGACAGAGTGTCATATTATTTCGTCTTGATAAAATCACTACCAAAAAAAAAAACTACAAACAACAAAACCTGTACAGTGGTTTATAAACATATTCCTGATTGTGTTACATCATAAAATGAATGGAATTTTCTATATTGTGAGTGGAATATATTTATGTCTGAAACCAGACTATGATGGTTTTTTTAATTTTCTTTACATTTTTAGCTGATTTTGTTGCGTCTGGTATATTGCCACTTACAGATTAATTTATAAAAGTACGTAGTTCTTCGTGCTACGACAGGAAGGTGACTTATAATTTTAAGTGCTTTGCTTCAAACAATGTGTTCTGTTTTTAGACACCTTATATCATAAATAAAAATTAATAACTATTCGGAAATAATAGTCCAGACCGATTTAAATAGTACTGTATATAAACGTTGCGAACTATATGGCCGAAGTAGGCAAGGTTTTAATTTCGTGTCTGGAATTTCCGGGTTCGTATCCAGGATAGGTCACACATGTATGTGCTATTTTATTTTAGTTTAGTTCACAATAGTAGGGCAATCGTCGCTCTTAATTCTATTAAGTCACCTTTATGAAGCGATGACGTTAATTAGCATATCTAAATGTAATACAACGTAGCTAATAATATTATAGATGCAGTGTACGCAAATAATTTAAGAATTATTTTTTGTTCATTCCAAAGCAAAATGGAATATTCGACTGACGAATTAAAATTCCTGCGTCGCAATATCATTCAAACTGGAAATTTTCAGTCTTTCGTAATACTTGGCCACAACTGTTAAGTACGACCAACCTACTTTATACAACTGTTGACTGTAATTCCATGCGTACATTTTTACAAATAAGATGGTGGCTAATTTACACAAATACAAGTATAATTATCGAATTCAAATATTTCTAGGATTTCAGTATCAAAATATCTGGGAAAAAAATAAATATTTATCTGTATTACAGACATTAAATCTTTTATAAATCACTTAGAATGGCATCTACAACACACAAGATGATGACGTGTCAAAATCTCATTTTCTACTGTTATTGGAACACATTCATAAAATAAATGAAGCCGTTGACAAAAACTGAAACAAGTTGATACTAATACGTGTTGCCGTAAATTGTTTGAAGATGTTATCAGCATAAGTGATTCCGTATAAATTCAGGGACTGCTACAAACACATATATAAAAAAATGTCCATACAACCAACAACTGAATAACCAAATGAATTTACATTTGTGCAATAATACACGTTTATCTTTGCAGAGCTTGTATTATTATTTTAATGTTTATTAAGCTTTTTTCCTACTACAACTTTTTTAATTTCCCAGAAATTGCCATGCAAGTAATATATAGGCTATTCACGGTAAAATCAGCACTTTTGAAAGCCCTAATTAAGATCTACTTGTATGCACGTTGTGTGTTCTTCCGCCTTATGTAAAATTAACATTGTCATGGGCCTCGTCACTTTACTCATGCGGCGGTCAAGTGAAACTGTGAAATTATTATAAAAGTATAAATTTTCAAAATCTGCTCATTTTCACACTCTAAGTATTAAAATAACAGAAAGGGAAATAAATAATTCTAAGTTATTATAAATGGCTACCTAACACTTAAATTCGACGCTAAGATATGGGACTATTTTTAATCCTTCGTTACCAACTTAACTGGGCGGATGTCACTCAGTGAGCTCGTTAATATATATGCAGGTAGAAATAGTGACATTTTTCTAAGGTTGATTTCAAAAGTACTCACATTATCGTGAACAGCTTTCATAAAAGTTAAACAGTAATTAGCATGATTGAAAGGTACTGAATTATTTTCAGCCCCAACGCCCCAAACGCAATGGTCGAAATTCTGCACCCCGTGGCATCATTTAGGCAAAGTTCCTGGTGGAACCGGCGCTGGCCTCTCCAAACCTCCCCTCTAGGTGGACGATACCTATTAAAAGGTCATACCTAGAGCGCTACTTTCTAACCGTTCCGTTAACTCCCGCGAAAACAAAAGCTAAATCGGCTCTTTGATCTTCATGGTCCACCGGGAATTTTGTAATTTTGAAACCGCCATGCTGTCCGAAATAGAAAAAAAGAAACACTACACTTTTCTATTCACTCACACTAACTACCCCCATAAAAGCATTCGAGGACCAATGCGTTCGAGTGCATACGTACTTAGTTTTGGGGGATGCCCGGTAACCAGAAACATCCCCCGCCACCTTCCCCCCCCCCCCCGCCCACAACGAAAAAGTGCGTAGTCATTCCACACTGCAGAGTGGGCAGGTAGAGTTTAACGTCTCGTCAACAGCGAGGAAATTGGTGTGTGAGCTAGCTGCTCAGAATAAACTGGGATAGAATCGACCATGGCCAGTAGAAATGATGACCCATCCCAGCATCCGCCTGGAGCGATTTCGGGAAACCGGTACGGCTGGACCGGGAATAGAATATCCATGTTCCGCCGAATTCGAGTCCAAGGCGTCCTCGCTCGGCATCATCATTCAGCAACGGAGAATTGTCGACGGCGCAGAATATTAAACGTTGGCTTCAGGCAGGTTTCAATGTGAAAACGCAACGCATGATAAACAAGACGTAGCAAAAAAATACAAGGTACTGTAACATCAAGGACTATAGTATTTTGAACATCTGCAATAATCGTAAATTCAGTGCTCCTGGCGGCCAGTGTAATGACATGGAATATTCGCGGTTTCTTCAAAATTTTTGAATCAAACCTATGAAATTGATATCACCTCATTTATAGCGTGCTCGGTTTCCTAAATATACAATGTATCACAAGCGTTTGTGTTAACATAAATAAAAGTAATTTTTAGTTAAACTGAACTTTCACTTAAGTTATATCTATGAATGGGGAAATAAGTGTGTTGGTAATGCTCTGAAAGAAATATTTCTTACGCGGAATATTATTACACTGAGTGCGCACGAATGCGGTGCGTCGTCCCTTTGATGATGTGATTTTCTAGACTTTGTTAAGCTTTGTTTGCATGAGGCGGGAGAATATCCTGGAAGTGGAACTTCAGCAAGGGCTTCAGAAAAGTTGGCAAGTAACCGCGAATTAACTATGCGCTAGTATACGCATGAATTTTGAGTCGCACGCAAAACAAGCCTAAGTCCAGAATCCGGATAATTAATTGATGACGCATCCACGAATGCAAATTCTCTGAGACTGACAAGAACTGACAAACTTCTGTGCTGCGTCGTCTAAAGTGTAACGTAAGGAAATTTATAGCACAATTTAATTTTTCTCGTGAATTTGAGTTCTCCGATACACCAGGGTATTGACTTAATGCGACTCCCTGCACAGTTCTGAAGGACGCGTTACATAAAACTTCATTGGTCAGCGAGATCCCAACTGCGGCAGCCTCGTTACGAAGCGCCATAGGCCTAGCTAAGGTAACAGTTGCGTTTGAATGTTCTCTTTATTTGCTGATGACGTAGTTGAGTTCAGTGCAATCCCGGACGTCTGTCTGCATCCTTACACGTCGCATTTACTTTGCAATGACCTTCAAGGGTTAATGAAGATATCTACGGTCGGCTGCCAGCTTGCGCAATCTCGTGTCAATGTGAGTTTAACTCGGCATTGTTAATGCAAAACCAATTTACACGAAATTTTCGGGTTTGGTTTGCGAAAGTACTATAGTAAGAGAATGAGTTTCTGAAGTTTTGTCTTCTCTAATACGCTGCAAAAAAAAAAAAAAAAAAAAAAAGTAGTCTATCGATGTTACGTGTTTGCAGTCTATTTTCCAAAATGTGTGAAAAATTTTGACATTACTCTAGGCGAGTAGTGTACAGATGCAAAAAAAAATAGGTAAATGATTAAGTTTTACTTTGGCGTTCAGTTAGTGGTGATATGTTATACCATTTTCTCACAAGTGGTTGTTAAGTTTTAAGGTGTTGTTTGATAACACTCCCTCAAAACTACAAACATTCTATGTTCATAAGGAAGTGGTTATGAAATTACATAAATGTACACAAATACATATATGCTAAGATTATGTGTACTGTGAAATATTATACATCACACAAGATATATAATCAAATACAATTGCTTCAAAAATACCTTGTTGCATTGTGTATAATTTAATTTGAGGTATCACTGCAAACTGCGAATAGTGCATTAAACAATTTTAAACTCCGATTCACTCTGTATGTAAGCATTACGGCATAGTCGTCTATAAGGTTATATATATTATAACTTGTGTCTTAATTTCGCAAAAAGGAAAGTTCATGCCATTAAACAGTCCACACCGGTAGGCAGCCTGCTGTTTGCAAGTGTGCAGTTGCTGTCAAACCATACAGTAACAATGTTTAGTTCTGCCTGTGTAAGTACGTGTTTATTTAAGTTTTATGACTGCTTGAATAATAAAATAAATATATGGATAATATCCAGTAGACTAAGCTGCTCAAATACGTAGCAAAAAATTATTACACTTTGACAAATGGACGCAGGTATAACGAACTCTCAACATGAGTATAATTTATTTTTCTAACAAATCGCATAAAAAACTTTTTGTTGGAGGAATTTTCTATCTCACGTATGTAAGTGCGCGTTATCTAATAACACTAGATTACAGTTACGGCCGGTAGCGGATAATAAACGTAAATATAAGAATGCCACAAATTCACGTATTTTTCAAATTATATTAATTGACTTATTGTTAATGTTGTTCGCTGTTCCTCGAAGTGTTACGTTATTCACGCTGCCATCAGTTTCCATTCATCTTACTAACACATCTTGCAGGCCATATTATTTCTATATAATTTTAACGTATATGGCGTTTGGCGTATTTTACTTGCATGTCCATTATCTTGTCTGCTTCCGCCCGTGAATATACAGGAAAAAAAAAACCATCCGACGAAGATTGGCACACATGATGAACACGTGTGCAAAGAACGTTAAGTAGCATATTCGGTAAGCGTGTAAGAGTAAATCGTTCGTAGTGACATTACTATACGTTTGTTCGTCATTAGGGGGCTGGGCTCGTTCTCTGGGTGGCTTGTGTGACGCAGTTGCCGAGAACCGACGTCGATTCAAGATTCTCCCTTGACATGACAGAACTTGAGTTAAGAGCCTTCATATAAAGCAATTTTCCAGCTCACCGAAATCAGAAGTTCCGTCGCTTTTAGATTTTCTGTCGCTCAGTCACATGACTTGGAATTTAATGCTTTAAACTTTACGTTCGTTGTAGCGATATGTGGTAAAAATCGAATGATTTGAAATTAAATCTAGCCGTCAATAAGCGGCATCCACGCGATAAGTTAACATTATTTTTCATATCATTTCTTAAACATGAAGAACATATAAATATTTCAAGTGAATTAAAAGTTTGCTGAGAGTAATGTAGTATTTCTTGCACTGGAAAAGGAAAACAAGTCAAAAAAGAAAAAAAATAATGACAAGTACTGCAATATCTCCACTACTTAAAAGTTAATTTCATTTTTAGAAATGTAGTAATTTCTCAAATCGGTTTATTCAAGCAAGTTCTACGCGATGTCGTCATTGTGATGGGCGGTTTATTTACTGTTTATAACGTTTCTGCGTGGGACAGATATACCAAGTTTATTTCATAAATCGTCACTGTCGACATTTAAGCCACGCCCTATCGCAACCCGCACGCTCAAACCGTATTACGGGTTTATGTGCCGATATGCTATGTATGCACTCCCAGTCAAAAGCAACGTTACGTGCTTTCCTAAAACGGCTTTGTAATCTTTTTACTCATTCAATTGTACATAAATGTTTTGTGTACAATATTATTTTGTATAATTCGACTATATGCTTTTCTTCGCAAAACACGCTAAAATTCTGAACCTGAATATCTCAGTTAGCATTATTCAGTCGATGCTGCGAAATGTGATGTCCTTTAAATATTTTTTAAGTTTATAAAACACACTACAATACGCAAAAAACTGTGAAAATATTATAACCATTCATAACTCAAAATATTTCAGAATAAAAATTTTTTATTTCGACATTTGTTTGAAGTTGTAAGTTAAGTAGCTGTAAAATTTAAGTATTTGGTATCCTTGAAATTTTCGTTTTTGGGGTTTAAAAACATTGGTGTTAAATAAGTAATTCTGTCTATCTTAAGTTTTTTAATCTCGTTGAACATTATAATAATAAGGAAGAAACTTAATTGAAAAATACAATTTCATGCAACACTATTGATACCATTAATTAGGTTAGAATTAACTTTATTTATTGTTTTTGGAAGAAGAGTCTATAAACATTTTTGACACGTGTAACACTAATATTACTTGAACTACGAATTTTCTTCATAAAAATATTACTGTCTTGCATTTAAACAGTTCGGTTTTGTCACGTTCACATGTTTTCAATAGAAATCAATATGAACAGCCGTAATTTTTACTGTAAGAGTAAAAAAGTATGCCATGTATATATATATATATGGCATTTTATATATATACACACACATATACATATAACGTGTGCAGGTATAATATTACCGTTACAAGTTATTTTTCCTCTAGTTTTATGCGCGTAACTAATATATACTTGAAGCAGTTATCTACGTATGAGCGAGCAATTTTCTTTACTTTACTTCGGTTATTCACGTTATCTTATTGAGCAGGATACAAAGCAGAGATAAACCCAAACAACCGACTAGTGTATTATTAATTAAATATTGTGTTTATTTTAATTAATTAATTAAAATATTTTAACATCTCGATATTAAAATTGTTGGTTCAATTCAGGGTATTTTCCATTTTCCGAGGCATTAGTTAATTTGTTACAATTTGTCAATTCCGTATTATTTCTTCGGTGGTATACTACTCCGAATCAAATTAATATTATGTATTTCATTTTTCTATCATACCAGGAGAGGGTAATAGATAAAATACTGTATAATCGGGCTTACAATAATTCATCCCTAGATCAGCGATTTAATAAAAATGATTTCGAAGTACTTGTTAAGTGGAAAATTTATTACGATTATTATATGCCAGATTGTTTCTAAGACAAAAAATTCCATATGCAACAATTTATAAAAATTAGGTAACACCAAGTTTTACATTGCTATAATAATATTTTTTTTTTTTTAATTTCAGTAGTATCTCTTATTATTGTATCTATGATTAGTTGATTGGGAACTAGAAAAAGACTCAATTAAATACGTAAAGTTTTTTCATAAATCCGCACAAAATCTGCAAACACTTGGCTTAATAAAAGAATCCATTCGATTGCATCCACAAAACTTTACATTTAGTCTAATAATTACTGTAACTCTCTTTATTGTCAAAATTATAAGAAATACTAATATTTTTTACTTTATTTTATTGTAACATATAACCATAATTATGTAAGGAAATTTCCCGACGAAAATATCTGAAAACATTTAATCGACGAATTTTTCGATACAAATATTAAAATATGTATTATGAGGAACATTAAACGCAGACTAAGAACACCAAAAATATCAATACTGTGTTATTGTCAATGCCCTTTGTTCCGTAAATCGAATGTTGGCAACTTTAAACTATGTCTGGTTTACAAGAAACTAATAAAAATATTTGAATGCTAAAAAAAACGTATGTATTGCTTATTATAAATTCGCTTATATTATCTATATCGACAGTTGTTAGGTCAGATCGGAAGTTGACGCATTCGTATTCGGCTTAGACCTCGGAGAGCTCACCTTAGATAATGCTCCGCTGCGGACCGGCAGAGTACTGCGATGTGGCGCCTGGCAACTCTTTGGAACGCAACCCACACTACACTTCTGTGCGGCGAGCTGCGTCCCGCGGTTTTATAAGGCTGGAGCGCGCGCGAGGCGGCGACGCCACGCCATTGGTCCGGCCCGCCTCCGTGGCCGCGCCCACACGTCAACACGGGAGCCGTCTCTCGGTTGGTGTCCGCTAACACCCCAACACCCCTTGTTACGTCCCATCGCGCGAGCACCCGCACCATCCCCCAATAAATCTCCACTGCGATGTCACGCCGCGTATTAAACACCCCGTTGATTGCGGGGTTGACGGTTTCTTGGCGCCGGCAGCCGTGGTTTCGACGCAACGTGATGCCCCCGGGGGGGGGGGTTCACGCGGGTCAGAACACAACTCCCCCGCTTCGCAAGCTGTTGTCACTTCATCCCGCCACCGAGGTCATCCTGAACGCGCTGGAGAAACGGCCCTTTCTAGGTCCGCGCTTGTCTCTTGGCGACACCGAGGAGCCGCGGTGGTGTAGTGGCTAGACTAATCTCTTCTCGCCAAGGCGATCCGGGTTCGATTACCAGCGGGGCCGCGCCCGAATTTTCGCATGTGGGAATCGTGTCTGGCTGTGCCGTTGGTCGTCGGGTTTTGATTCCAGACTCGGACAAGGGTGTGTGTCCTGGTTTGCAGGCTTCAAAGGTAATGTTAGTACTTTAACTTATGACACTAAACGTAGCACATTCATCCACAACGCTCCGAACGTTGAATCGTTCAACTGTAATAGGCATCCCAACAGTTTTTTCGGTTGTATCGTTCCACGGAGACATTTCTGGACCAGCGTTCCTTATCTCAAATGGATCCTGGTGTCCTCAATCATCACCCCGGATACGTCCTGTAGAAATGCTACAACACACACTTGGCAACTTCACTACACATTTGAATTTACCTGAAAATTAAAATAAAACTGCCTTGGATGTATAGGGACTAGTACCTTACGAATCGTGCTCTCAGTGCGCAAAAACGCGATGTTGTACATCTGCGAATAATCTCTTACATAATACTGGCTGAAAACCACCTGGTATACTATGTACATTCTTTCGTCTGAAAGCATCGCTACGTGATGTTAGAGTGAGTGAGTGAGTGAGTGAAGAAATTCCGTCGGTTCTAAACACCGAGGTACTGAGAGCAGATGAGGGTGAAGCGAGGTGAGTGTGAAGCAGTGTCTGAATGAAAGGGCAGGGTAAACGGGAGATCCCCGAGAAAACCCACCAACCAGAGGCGTCTTCCGTCACGATTCCCACATGCGGAGACCCGGGTGTGACACCGCCGGGAATCGAACCCGGTTCGCCTTGGTGGTGGGAGGCAAGTGGTCTAACCACTACATCACCGCGGCCCCTCGTGCTGTTGGAGTTTCGCGATTTGTTTACCTGTGTGTCCACGAACAGTGGCGGTGATATCATGCCGGAAGAGGAAAAAAACTATGAACGGCATTGCAACGTGATTCACGTTGAATGTTTCTGCCAGAAAGGTTGGAAATTGCTGATCCACATAATTTCAGTACAGATTTCAATCCGCTTTATCGCAAACGCTGTGCTTTAATATTGGGATGGACCCCCGCATTTTTTGTGAAATAGTTGTTTTCACGAATACGCCTATCTCGGTAAATCAATGCTCTACACATACCACTTGTTGTCAGAAAAGATAAAAAGAAACATTATATATACCACTATATTTTTATTTTTGTCATATCAAGTGTATTCTTGAGGGGGAAAATCGCGAAAATCGTCAAATATCACATTTTTAAAGCTTGCCTATGCATTTTCTTTAAGTGACAAGAGAAGATGCTAAATATACCGATGTAGTTTAATCTGTCGGCTTTCATCGTGTGTAATAAAACCCCTGTGTTACAGCTCTAATTTGCACAGTACATCGTTACGACGGAAACACTGCACTCTTTGCCCGTAGGAGCGATGAGGCACTAGGCGTGCGATTTAGTGTCGCCCGTATCGCTCCTTCGCTTCTCGACCTTGGACGCGGGGTTCCCACGGGGGTCCATCCCACTCTTAATTTTCAGCAATCACTTGGGAGCTGGGTCACAAGCCACCGTCGGTTCTACTTATTCGTTATAAGAGAGTGATAGTAGCGAGTGTTTGATTCCTTGTGAATTTTCCTAAAAAAGATATAATTTATTTGTGTGTATTTTGTCAAAAAATATATTTCGAAACAACTATAAAGAAAAGATTGGTTAAACATGTGGCCTGTGTGGCTGCAGTCAGTATGTCACTAACTCCGGACCGGGAAGTATCCAGTTTGAAACCCCAGTTGAGCACGAATTCACGTGCCATATATAATTGTAAATCCTAATTAGTTTTGTATGTAAACTTCTAAGCCGGCATATCATCGAGAGAAAGAAATATGTGTGAGTCACTTCACGGCTGAGATCTCCTGCGCCAATGGGGATGATACGAGGGGAATATAAATCAATGACGGAATACAGCGGTGAGGGAAAAGGGAGAACCCCTATAATACCCACCAATCAAAGTAAACGTCCACCATGCAGAGGGAATATAGGGGAGTGTGCACGTGCCAGGTTAGTGGTAGAAATTTAGTATATAATATTCCTCAGGATGTAAAATAATTTGCTATCTCCTCCAGCTTTTGTTGTGGCTAGGGACCTGCAAAATTCGAGTTATTATTTAACCACCCGTTATACTTCAAACACGTGTAACTCTGCAATAAATGTTTGTCATTGGACCATACTTCATTTGACACGCCCTGGGTAACTGTGCACCAATAAATTAATACGTCACAATCGTGTGCCCCAATCGCGTGCAGTTCAGTCAGAAAGAGGAGTAAATTCACATCTAGGCAGCAGCCAATGAAGAAGCGACGCTAACTAGAGTACACACGATACTGTGAAGTTCAACATGATGCCAAATAATAACGAGAATTTTGCAGACTATGTAGGCATATTATATATGGGAGAATAAGGTACGCAGCAGAAGTTGAGAGATGCTACATGCTCAACAAATGGGTGCTCGTTCATTTGGCTCGACAGTGATATGAAAAGTGCACGAAAGCAAAGGAGATGCAAAATTGTGGCACGCGATTTTACGCATCCATTTCAGTAAAAAGATATTTAAAATAATTTGCGGGGTATAAAAATTAAAGGCAATTTAAAATTTACCTTTTTAAGGAATTCTACCATAAAAAACCACCGGAATTTTTCTTATTGCTGAGTACTAAAAATCAGTGTAATTAACAATAAAATGTTTGAAAATTAATTAAGGACGTCAGCAACACGAGGTAACGCTGAAATTTTCTGAATACATGAAATTAATCAATCGTGAGTAGTACTAATTTAAACAGCGCTGTTAACACAGGAAAGATCCATACGTGTCGTTCTTTTAACCATAATTTTGTATAAAACACATTCAAGGCGATTTTTACCCAGACTTAACTTATTCTGCTAGTTCTTACTACTACATTACGTTGTCTTAATGATATTGTTGGGCAATCCTACGACTATGAGGTTCAAAGAAAACTTTTTGGCTTATCATCATTAGCAGGTTACAATACGGTTGCAATTATATGCGCGATGGACTTCTGTGTTATAATTGGCTACTTTCTGGCATTGCGTTAGAAAATACAGGACCGTAAAAGTAGAGGTTAACTGTTTTATTCCGTCATCAGCCACTATTCTTAAAAGTTAAGCGGCTATACTCGAAAAGTTGGTGGTGGTAACAAATACAGAACGTTGAGGTGAAATAATGCAGTTCTTAACACAGCACTTCATCCTCTATTACTCAATTGCTATATCAGTAGATTACTGTAGTAAGTTTTAGATCTGGCTTGTTTGTGCATATTTGTTGTCCTTTAATTGTATTTTTCCTCAATTCTAAGTGGACATTTCTACCATATTCCTTAAGAAAAATTGTTTGCTGGTTATTTTGCAGTGAGACGGATGAGAAGTTTATAACAGGTGCTGTTTTTTGTAATATATATGGTGTATAAAAATGACAGACTGTAACATCGTGAACGCGCAGAAAAATTAAAACCGTGCAGAAAATACACTGGTCATTCTGTATTATGGCCAACCGTTTGGTAGCAGAAAATTAAGAAATCTAGCGTACGACATTACAGATACGGTGGCAAAACTTCATTCCGTGATTAGGCTACTACAGTTGATGAGGAAATGCTGGATAATGCGCACGGTAATATTCTGCTGCGTGCGGCCACTTGCCAACAAATGAACGGTGAATGCCTCAAATATCTGATGTAAGTCCCGCCCGTCTAAAAAATTACTGTGGACCGCTATAGTGCACAGCCTGTTCGGTTCTTGTGATTGTACTGTAGAGTTGTGTGTAGTAACGTGTTCTATAATTACATGACGTATCACATGTGGAACTTTACAGTGCCTGATTCACTACCTTAAAAAAATACTCGAGTGGGGGAATGATCCCAGGGCGAGGCAACACTCTCCGAGTGACGGGTTTTCCAGCCGGGACCCGTAGGTGCCCGTCATCCCCGGACATGACATGAAGTGAGACCCTAGGATGTAGAGAAACGGGAGTACACCGAGAAAACCCACCGGCAAGCGGCATCGTCCAGCACGATTCCCACATGCGAAGATCTGGGAGTGAACCCGCTGGGGATCGGGCCCGGATCGCCGTGGTGGGAGGGGAGCGCCCTAGTCACTGCACCACCACTGCCCCTATTTACGTCCTTCATCACAGAGCTACTGTGTAGCTAGTGCTGTAGCTAGTGCGGTGCTCCGCCCTCGAACTCATGGCTAGATTCATGGGGCCACTAAGATCGAACTGGTGGCCATAATAAAACTGACCCGTATATTTTCTTCGCAGTTTTCACTTCTCTATGCAACTCCAGTGGTATTAAAATCTCCCTTTTCACACGTTTATAATAATACTAGTTTACCTTGCTTACAGTAATAATAGCATGTCTCATCATTTGTAATCTAAATTTATACCTCTAAGGAATTTAAATTGTGTAGTCTGACTCTTGATCGTTGGGAAAATTGTTTGGACAGTGATTTTGGCAATAAACAGCCCAGAGTCCGAAGAGGGGCATTGGCTATTGCGAAGCTGGAATACGCACCCTTGCCTGTTGTCTCTCTTGCGATTCACAGCTAGCTAAGGGTCGTAACCACATGCAACGTCACAGTGATAGAAGCCTTGGCGCATATAAAACTCTCGAGGCCGTAGACTAAAGATGAGGTGGACCGATCTCGCTGGCTGCACATAACCAATCTCCGTGTCTCAAAACTAAACTGCTTTTCTGCCGAAAAGCGAAAACGGCATGGTTTGGATTTTAGGTTAGAAAACTGATTTGTAAATAAAAGCTTTGATATGTTTGTATACTTCCTCTAACCAATCTGTATTGCAGGTGGATTAATTTAACATTGGCGACAGTATTTTATTCATTTAACAGTGCTTGCCATTTAAAAATTAATATATAAACAAGCACTTTCATCACAATTGACCATGTGACGTTGGCAGTTGTGTGTGATTAGGGTAGGTCAAGAAAAAAGAATAAGCGGCCTAACTCATATTTAGTCTATGCTCGAGGCGGAATGATACTACAGTATTTGACCGTTGCCTTCCGCGGTATCAGAACTCCAGAAGTGCCAGACCCATTCCATACCCCTTCCATCTTCAACCTCTCGAAAATAAAATAGTTTGTGCCAGGAATCGTACACATATCCACCGGATGGGAGTAATGAACTCTAATGATTACTCCTTGCTGTGGTAAGTTATTTAAGTGCACTGGGAATTAAATTTCATAACTGTACATCTAAGAGACATTCAGGCACTTAGCTAGCAATTGAGTTTCGCTGATTCCAAGATAATTAGCAAAAATTCAGTAACCTTCTACCTACTAGGGGCTAGTACAATAATTTGTGCTTATGTAAGGCGTAGTACATTGAAAAATAACCAAGCATACTCTCCTGTTCAATTACTTGCAGTCATCCCCACACACGATAATACGCTCATATGATACCTTTCCAGTGCCACTGCGACCATATGGTTGATAAACTTAAAAGTTTTCCGCTGTATTTGATTTTAAGTATTCGCCGATATTCTCGTCTCGCGTATTACATTCCGCCATTTTTTCAACCTGTATACACTCTAAATCCGAATCACTAATCAGTGATATTATTCAGTGAAAAAAACGTTCGCTCTATGTCGTTGATAAGCTACTGCTGGCCGGCGAATAAAGCAAATTAGCTGGCAACGAGTAATTGATAGCAGTGGAATTCTTCACATTCAGTGGGAAATCACAAATAAATCAGTGAAATATAACCTCTATATTAATTATTTATCTGGCAGTGAGTTTCATTTGCTCAGTTCTCACTGTTTTCACTCATTTGACTCTATTCTCACTGTTTCAAGTTTAAAGTGTATATTTGTCCTGTTAACTCTACTTGTACAGCTCTCAGAAATCACTTAAATCATGATTCATATGTTTCCAAATATTTTCCTCATGATTATCCTGCAGATGATGTTCGACACCAAATTCGCATTGTTTCCGAAGATATTATTTTTTAAAATGGAAAGTTTTTTAGTGTAAACCATATCCAACAGACTACTAGTTCTGGCACTGTGCCTGCCAACCGGAAGTTGTGGGTTCGTGTACCATCACATTTTCACAATTTGGCACAGATAAACTAACCTACTGAGTACCTCAATGGCTTAATACTCTTAATGCTTTAGTTTGAAAACATATAATTGTCTATTTTACGTGATGCGTTAACATTTCTCGTGTAAAATTGAAAATTTAAATTATTTTTGTTAAAATCGAGGAAGTAACTCTTGACGAACGCAAGTATTTACGAAAAATTCCACCACACCAACTGAGGCATGTATAAGAGTATAAGAATACATGTGGTTCGTTATAATGATTTCTATTCACTTTACGTAAAGATCGGGGAGAAAACGGGCTACGTACCATTTGTTTCCCAAGCAAACGTCACCTTTAAGTCTGAATTGAGAATCTCAATAAAACAATAGGTTAAAATTCACTTGTGTATATGAGCGAAAGTAAATGTATAGGTGGACTGATGTTCTGTTAATTTTATTACATTGAAGATCTTTGAGAATTGCTTAGAACGATTACCGATAAACAACAAATTAAAATTAAATATAACACATTTACGGTGGGAATTATTTTAGTTTACATAGGAGGGATCTATCATATTTATACATAATTATTGAGAACGAGAAAAATATAAGCATCTGCTTAAAGCAACAAAAGTAAGGTGAATAATGCAGAACAGTAGCGGTAACGAGTCTAGTAACAAATACAGAGATGAGCATAGTATTGAGTGCAGTTCCACTTGGAATCATCTCATTGCAACTTATTGAAGAATTAGCACTCGCCTGCAGTATTCACTGGCACGCATAACACTCGAGAAATACTTAGGTCCTGAAATATACATTCCTTCTAAATTTTGCTGGAATGTTTATTTATTGGATTCGTCACGTAAATATTCAACTATGAATTCAGTCTCAGAAACATATCGTTTTGCAATAAACGAAACACGTTGTTTTAAATTCTTGCGTGAAAATACTGAACGCAGAAAGATTTAGACTCCATGAATTTGGCCGAAAGAGATAATACAACATTTAAAATGTTACCACATTTTGGAACTTTCGGTTCAGAGTCACAACTCCGACGAGAATAATTTAAGCCTGAGAGATATTTAAATATTTGAAGTGTTTACTTATCTCATTAATGTTTTGAGAATATTTCATGATCAAAAGTTTGATAATATTTTTCTATTAGTTTTCTTTGAACAAATCAAACGTCTTAACATTTTAAAGTCCTTCACGAAAATCACATATGAAAAATAGTATATAAGGTAAATACTGGGCGTGAAAATATACATTTATTAAACATAAAGTGGGAAACCGGGTAGGAGTGACGTTATATTGCTACTGCAACAGTGCCGTGGTCTGAAAGATAGCCGCAATGACCACATCCATGGAGGTTACCATGAGTAATGGTGTTATTTTTCCACTTCTCATTAGAAGATAAATTTATAGAACTGGTATTAACTGAAGTCGGCCTATTTCCCTTCGATGCACGTGAAGCACCAACTCAGAATCGCTTTACCTCCCAAACCTTTCCTGAATCTCGGCATCGCTGTATGCATAACACACTGTAGGAAATTATTTGTAAATTTACCATATCAGTGAATAGGTACAGTGTATAGGTACAGGTATGGTAAAATATTTCCCCATAGGTCCATGGTAACGTTCCTACAGTTGCTCAGGAAAGAGTCAAATGGGTAGGGAAGTTCCTAACTATAGCAACATTCACATATTTTCAGCCTGATACATACTGTAGTACTATTCTCATACACTGTATAGGTAGAGCCCCGAGTATTTCGTGGATTGAGTTAGCAGCAAGCTAGGCTGAACTGCGCTCTATTCACTCGAGATATTAGTGTTTGCTTATTGGTTGCTGTGATCAAGTGAGGCTTCTGTACAGGACTGTTAAATGCTCAATCACGCTACTGCCTCCTGATTATTACTGGCTCAAAGTTACACGCGGCGTGTCTAAAGAACTGTCGGCCAATCACAACAGGAGGAGAGAGAGAAAAAAACAAGTGTTTGGAGTCCGCCTCACCTCCGAATGAATTCGCGAAATACTCGTGGCGCTAAGTATAGGTTTAAAAACTTCCATTGCAGTTTAGGAAGTTTACCAGAAATATTTTCACAGTGCACGTCTTCCGACTTTACGACCATCGACATCAAAGACGGGGGGGGGGGGGGGGAATTCTCCCCGTATTCATATTATGTGGACCTAAGTATTTTTTTTAAATAAACTTTTAATATTTATGTTCTGCTTGTACTTTGAAAACTACCTTTCTTTAATGATACAAACGAAGCTTAAGAAAACTGTGAATATTTTAATGATAGAATGTCAGTTGTACTCTGAGAGCCGAGATGCAAAATTTATATTTCGTACAAATATCGTAAACGTATAAAATTCTTGCCATTTGAAGGCTTGAGCGCATAAAAATAAGTTTCTTCAGCGATTACATTGGCTTTAAAAAATACCGTGTTATCAGCCCCTCACATAGGTCTCGGCGCTCTGTTTTCCAAACTCTCCATCTGTGGTCTTTTAGTCTCATTCAGCAGTCATGGCATGCGATAGGAAAACAGTATAAGTCAATCGTCGATAACCCGAATCCTCTCGCAAATGCATTTCAGAGATGCTCGCAGTTTATCCGATCCAGTTTGTCGCAATACGTCTAGTCCTAGAAACTGGGTATGTAAGATATTTTCCTAAACATACGTTCTCGGCATGCAGTCCGATCTCGCCTTCTTTGGTCTCCAATTCTATTTGTTACCCTGGTCGCCGATCAGAAGATAATGGTCATGATCACTTACTTTTTCCCTTAACTTACCCTTATGTAAGTCTTAACTTACCCTTATGTAAGTCTTAACTTACCCTTATGTAAGTCTTAACTTACCCTTATGTAAGTCTTAACTTACCCTTATGTAAGTCTTAACTTACCCTTATGTAAGTCTTAACTTACCCTTATGTAAGTCTTAACTTACCCTTATGTAAGTCTTAACTTACCCTTATGTAAGTCTAACGCGTGATGTAGCTCCGAGATGTATATTCTATAAGCGGTTCCTTCACATTTTTTGAATCGTACCTTTTGCAATATCACTCCATGTATGATGTGTTTGGTTGTTTCCTAAATATCCCATGTATTACAAGCTTTTATGCTATGTTTAAATAAGAGTACTTTATTTTCTAAAATCGAATTTCCCATTATACTTCATCTATAAATTACAACACATCACTCCTTATTAATATGAATAAAAACAGAGAGGAAATGTGTGGGTTGGCAACGCTTAGTGAGAAATAGTTCTTATGCAAAATTTTTTGAGACTGCGTGCGAATGAACGCGGTGCCTTTTCACTTTGGTGTGGATTTATAGACTCGGTTAAGCTTTCTTTGCATGAGGCGGGGAATATCCTGGAAGTAGGACCTAAGTAGTGCTTCAGAAATGTTATAAGTGACTGTGAGTGGATTATGGGCGTTATTTAGATTATTTATCGTGGCCGAGTGAGCCACTTGCGGCTTTAAGGAACGTAAATAGATGCGAGTGTACGGGAACCGCAACAGGGAAGGATTGAGCAATCTTGACCGCGATTGCATCTCTAAGTATCGACATACATCTAAGGTGGTGGAGGGAAAACCCGGCGTACACGCCGAAAAGAAACCCTCTTGACAGAAGTTGTCGTACTTCTACTCAGCAGTACCACGCATTAAAAATAAAGTCTACTCGAAATTTAGGATCGTGATGGTACTGTGGGAATCCTAGTAGATACTGATGAGGAATTAATACAAGCAATTATCGCGAACCTCATTTTTCCGCTCGGCGTAAATATTTTTTACGTAAGCTTTAATTCTCGAAGCAGTCGGAGACCTTTAAATTTTACATCAGGTATTCCTGAGACCACGTATGTGTTTTTGTTTCGGGAGGAAGTCCCCCTCCCCGCCCCCCCCCCCACAAAATGGGTTTGGCTATGTTGGGGACACGGCCGTTTGTTTTGCGTGAATACGTCTACGTTGACGCGCTCGGACTCCTCGATGTTTATTTTATGTTCCCGGCACCGCTTCACTAGATCAAATGGGGTTTTATGGGTATCACTGGATTGCTTTTGAGATGCTCTTTCCAACCCTATACGATTTCTACATTTCGACTTTGCTTTTCGACGAGTATAGGCCGACATTGTGTTAAGTTTTCTTAATTTTTTTACATTAAACGCATGCAATTTCACCACAACCACGCCACACAAATGTTTTTGCACACGCAGTCGACTGATCTTGACGATAGCTGTAGATTGAAACTTAAACGAGCGTCGTAGCTTCTCCTAGTCAAAAGTTATACTACGCATAAATTATGAGAAGCGGCGAAATGAACACAAAAATGCACCCCCCCCCCCCCCCACGGGCGCGCGCGATGCTTCGCAGTCCTCACTTAACGTAAAATATTTTTTGATCCTTTGCCAATCGAGTAGTGTAATTGAATTTTAAATGTAGACAGATTCGGAGCTGCAATAACAAACTGTATCCCCCGATTTTGTTATCAACGGATTTTCTCAATTGCCTTCCACTATGGTTGCAAATTTAAATACGTAATCACGTCAAAAAACTAAACATATTTTTCTGCATAAAAAGTGAAACAAGATCTTCCCCACTTTTAATTTGGCTGAAAAAGATGCAGTGCGTGGTTTGAAACTCGAAAGTCGATTAGTTTTCCTATATTATTATAACCGAACTAAGTAATAAAATAATGCACTCCTACAACCAGCAAGAAGAGTCCAATTTAACAAATGGGGCTAATCTGAAGCGGCTATTTGTTAAGGAAAGTCTACATCAATACCTGTTTTTGTCAGTCGCGGGCACACGGTTTGCACAAAAAACTTGCGGGTAGCCCATTAAAACGCAATACAATTTTTTGTTTCCAGCAACACGCGCTTGTATTGCGGGTGGCTTTACTGCAGGGGCATGACCATTCTTGACGCATCCACCTGCGGAGAACAACGGCACGTAGATAGGTGGAGTGAGGAGATATGAGCGGTTCTTAACAACAAGGTCTTGAGAGCCGATGAGGATGAAGTGAGGTGAGTATGGAACAGTGCTGGGATATAAGGGCGGGGAAACTGGAGATCCCTAAGAAAACCCGCCAACCAGCGGCATCGTCCAGCACGATTCCCACATGCGACGGAAGTAGGTATAGGCTGTTCACGGTAAAATGAGCACGTTTGAAAGCCCTGCTTCAGATTTACTTGTATACACAATGTGTATTTCTCCACCTTATATAAAATTAACATTGCAATGGGCCTTATCATTTTATTCTTACGTCGGTCAAGTGAAACTGTGAAATTATTAGAAAAGTAAATACTTTACAAATATGCTAATGTTTCCACTTCGATGCATTAAGAAAACAGAAAGTGGAAGAACTAATTTTAAGTTATCACAAACGGTTACCTAACACTTTTTATTTGAGGTTAAAATATGGAACTACTTTCTTTCCAGCGCTACCAACTTTACTGGACGAATGTCACTCAATGTGCCCATTAAAATATATGCATGCAGGGGCAGTAACTTTTTTCTAAGGTTCAATTCCAAATGGCTCACTTTATCGTGAACAGTTTTTAGACGTGGTTTAGCGTCTTGTTGACAGCGAGGTCGTTAGAGACGAAGCAGATTGCTATGAGAAGCAGGAACTGGGAAGTAATAGGCCGTGACCTGCCGTGAGGAACCGAAATCAGGATGGCTGGAGTGGTTATCGAACCCATGACCTTCCGAATGTAAATGTGACGCCTCGCTCGATCACGACGGCACGTCCCGGCGGAGTTTTTTTCCCTTCGGTGACGTCGCGGAGGAAGGGAGAAGGCCATTCTCAAACGATCGTGAAGAGAGGGGAGTGATCGTAGAGTAAACGCCGTTACACAAGCTCGCGAATCGTCCACCCTCCACGACCCACGCCTCACATCGCGGCCTACATCGCAGTTAGTCCTGAGGGATGGTCAGCTTCACATCGATAAAGGCTGCGTGCGTGTGCATCCACAAGGCGAAATATAAAGTTACGGCGGTACTCGGTTCATATGTTACTTGCGCAAAGAAATATTAAACGTCTGTTTGTATCACTATACACGGACCTCAGGCAAGATGGAGTTTTTTTTTTCGACGTGAACATATCTTTAAATTTTCAACCATAGTGGGAGGCAATCCAGAAAATCCGATGATAACAAAACCGGAAGATACACTGTGGTATTGCAGCTCCTAATATGCCATTCAAAATTCAGTTACACCATTCGATTGCCAAAGGATCAAAGAGTATGGTCCGTTGAGCGAGGCCTGCGAACCATCGCGCGAGGGAGGGGGGAGGCGCAATTTTGAGTTCGTTTCACCGCGTCTCATAATTTCCGCGTAGTATAACCTTTGACTAGGGGAAGCTACGACGCTAGTTTAGGTTTCAGTCGACAGCTCTCGTCAAGATTAATTGATTGCGTGTATAAAAACATTTGTGTGGTGTGGTTATGGTGAAATTATGTGCGTTTAATATAAAAAATTAAGAAAAGTTAACACAATGTCGGCCTATACTCGTCAAAAAGCCAAGTCGAAATACAGAAATCGTATACGGTTGGAAAGAGCATTTCAAAGACAATCCAGTGATTCCCATAAAACCCCATATGATCGAGTGAAGCGGTACTGGGAACATAAACATCAAGGCGTCCGAGAGTGTCAACGTAGACGTATTCACGCAAAACAAACGGCCGTGTCCTCAATACAGCCAAACCCCATTTTTTCACTATTTTCTAATGTCAGCAATATAGTTATACAAATAAACACTTTAATTGATATAAATGAACTTATATATTTCAAAAATAAATAAATCAATTTTTTGGCTAATATTTTTACTATATTATATATACTTTTCATAATAAATATACATATTACACATACAAACTATATAAATAAACAAATATATTGTATAATAAGTAAAATACATATAAAATACCATACAAACAACTATAAACATATAGTAATTGTGTAAATAAATGCATAAATATATTCCAGTGTTCTTTCTAGTACGTATATCGCAAGACGCTAATTTTTGAAATTTATTTGTGTCGCACAAGTTTGTGAAAGCTGTTTGAAGGAATTTAGTTTTAGTTTTTAATCACTTGTAACCTTTACATGACTACAGTAATTGATATTTCTTGCTACAGTATAATTATCAAAACGATAGTTTACTTAAATTCTTTATTTCAAAATAAATGCTATGTTCAGAGTATGTTGACCGTCATTATTCCCGACCTGTGTGTTATAGCGCCTTATGGATTAACAATGAAAGAAATACAGTGACATGAGGCAACGTATTAGTCACTCACAAATAACATTGCTTTGCAGGTGGATTAACTATGAAATAAATTTAACTTATCCACTAAGTACTGTGAGCTATTATGTTTATGATTAATACCGGAAAAATATTCACATGAATAAAAGTATGCCCACTAATTGGCAGGTTTCATTGTTACATATACCCCCATCATTACAAATATTATATATATATATATATAATAAATGCCATATTTCAATATGTTCAGTATGTTTGAAAGGTATAAACAAGGACACAACTATAACTTTTTCCATGGTTTGGTGGGTTGAAGAGGAAGGGGGTGAGCTTATACGCCTATATAATGCATTTGTTTTTCTTTTTTTTAAATATAAAACACAGAAATCTTTATTTTTTAGTTGATCGAAGTTGTGATTTTCCTAAAAATGTAAACACACGTGGCGTTTATGAAGACACTAATTGCTTCACTTACTATTCTCCTCCTCGTAACGGCCATGGACTTAAGGGAAATAGTGGTTCATTTATATTGTACAATGATAGCTATCCAGTATTGCCCGGGTATAAGATGGCAATGAGATATACACGACGCCGTTTTAGGGGTTTGGAGATTTCAGATTTCCAGACAAATGTGAGGCTGGAGTCATTTTGGCCTACACACTATTTTAATATTTGAAGTTAGGTACTGAAGGCATCCCAACCAAATTTTGCCCAGGTCCTTTGAACGGTGTAGAATTGTGCAGAGAGCAATATTTACATAGGGCCTACGAAAATATTTTGACATATATATATATCTGTGTGTGTGTATGGGTTCCAAAACTTGATAATTGTAGAAATAAAAAATAGTGAGTTATCTATTTGATTGGTTCAGACGTTGCCCCTGCACCATATTACACAAAGTATTTTGAGGTTTAAAATATGGACTTTGTTTCGAAACCTTATATGAGAATCCGTCACTTTGTTCCAAAGACTTACATGAAAAATCGGCATGTGGAGTAAAAGCTATGTATATTTATATGCCGCTGCATGAAACAAATTTCTCATTTTGTTCTACAACTTCATACATTCATATGAACCATACTGCTGCTTCAGTCTTATTTCATTTTTACGCTGCAACAGAACTACGTACTTGCTCGCGATTTTGACTCAATACTTTATACACAGGTTTTTTGTAACAAAACTTAATACATGTAAATTTCGACAAAAATGAGCAAATAATGGATTATTTTGTTTGGAGTTGCTTTTATTGACTAACTTTTGCATACGGTGGTATAAAATTCAACACATTCAGATTTGATTAAGAGAACCAAGTTGTTTGTATTTTATGAAAAATAATGTTGAGTGTACTGATCAACTTTTGGAACTCACCGCCTCATTTATTTATATACAAACCTGCATACATTCAATGCCTACGTACTTCCATATCTACGTAAACTTATTTTTCAAAGGTAAATATAAGTAAGCACTTATTTATTTCTTTGTTGTCCGTATTTTTCCATAAAGTCGTCTACCACGAAGAAACATATTTCCTGCCAACCCTTCCGTGTCCTATCCCTAATTTTTGTACTCCTCGTTCGACAGGTACATCCCATATATCGGGCCACGGCCCCACTTCTGTTGTAGGCTGTTCGCTGTAAAATGAGCCCTCTTGAACGCCCTACTTAAGATCTGTATGCACGTTGTGTATTCTTCCGCCTTACGTATCTAAAATTAACATTGCCTTGGGCCTCATCACTTTAATCATGCGTCGGTCAAGTAAAACTGTGCAATAGAAAAGTAAATATTTGTACAGATCTGCTCATTTTTACAGCACTTTGGTGCATTACAAACAAACAGAAGGCGAACGAAATAATTTAAGTTGCCACAAACTGTTAACTGACACTTTTTATTCACCGTAAAGATATGGAACAACTTTCGCTCCATCGTTACCAACTTTACTAGGCGCATGCCACTCACTGCACCCGCTAAAAATAAATGCATTTATGTGCTATTCACGGTAAAGAGAGCCCTTTATGTAGACCTCTCATTTGGAATAATAGTCAATAAACGTATTTTATTGTAGCCTTAGAGGTTAATTTTCAAGTTCGATGAAATATTTACACTGTGTGTATTACTTGCACGGCATTATTTATTTCAAAAAGTGGTGGAAGGATGAAAAATGACCGATAGGAAAAAAGTGCACACTTTACCGTGAACAGCCTATAGGAGCAGTGACTTTTTTTTTGTAAGGTTGACTTCAAAAGTGCTCACATTACCGTGAACAGCTTATACAAAAAAAATTCCGTCTCGATGTTCATAGCCGTATACACGGCGCCCGCACTACAAGGACACGGCAGTGATTGTATAGCTCGCGCAGCAGTTCTTGGCGCTGGACCTTCCGTTCCATGTGGAAGCACTAACTTGATTCCTGTGGAAACAACCAGCGCAGACCGTCCTCAAGGTGTACGGGCTGCGCGGGCGGCTACCAAGTGTGTGGGCGATACGAGTACATCATCTGAACACCCGCATTTGTCTCTTAGGCAACAAGGCCATTACACAATTGAAGACTTCAACGTTTGACTTTACGATTTGACTTTACGTTTGCTTTCCAACGTGTTGTTTCTTATGGATCTTGGCACGATGGAACTGTCAAATGTAGGTCAAGCACTCTCCAATTTACGATTTCTAAAAGTTGAAATGAAATTTAAAGTCAAAGCCAAGCACAGCCATTTTGCCGAGAATCTAACAGAGGTTATGTGGAATGCGTGTTATTTTATTGTAGGGTGATTTTTATCTCGGTATATTAAACAATGATCCTCTTAAATTAAATAAATTGCAAACGAATATTATTTTAAGGTTAAATATATGACTTCATGTTTTTAATCAAGTAAACAAGTGAGCTTTTTGCTTTGAAATTACTTTAAATATAAATTTTAAGCCTATTAAAAAAAATGTCCGTATAAAGCGTTTCTGGATAATATTGCAATGATTTACCTAACAAAATACACATTTTTACGAAGCTTTCAGAACCGATATTCAATTGTCTGAACTCTGACCTTATAATTTTATCGTGTATTGGTGGTTTCGTCAAATGAAAGGAAATTTAAAGTAATTTGTTAAAGTTTTCTATTGTGTAAGAGCCTTAATACGCTCTCCGTTGGTCAAAATAGGAAAAGGGATGGATTTGGGGGGGGGGGAGAATTTCGGGACCATGTGTAACCGACCTAAGTAAGGTTGATATATCAAGAGTGGACACTGCCATGTTAAAGAACGAACCCCTACATAGGGGCGTCGAAGGCAGGCAACATCGTAATAACAAATCAGTAAATTACAGGTTGGCTACACCCCCATGCAGCAGCTTGGTTTATGTCCATTATATATATAACGATTGCGAATATTCGCATGAACATATTTACCAAGTCACATGCCGTGAAGTCGGAAGATTAAAATATGTGCTTACTATTGTATAACGCTTTAAGTACGAAATATAATTGGTATATTTACAGAATAATCCAAGGAGCCTCCTTGGCCCAATCGACTAGCGCGTTCGGCTGTTAACCGAAAGGTTAGCAGTTCGAGCCCCCCCCCCCCCCAGGGGCGCAATCGCCTTACCTGCGAATCACAATTGTCGTATTGGCAAAAACAACTGACTGAGAAAGAGTGTTGCAATTTAAGGAATAAAACATACTTTTAAAATAGGGAGTGAGATAATCGTATTTTAGTGATAAAGATGCTTCGCATATCGCATAGGAAAGGAAGGGGCAAACCGCGTTGCTATTAATAAATTAAAAACAAAAAAGTGACGGGTTTATTTCAATGCTCTGTGTTAAAAAGCACACACTCAACCGTCCGAGCTGCAAAGCTCTGTTGAAGAAGAGAGTCTGTAAAGTTTGCTCTGCAGTACTGTTACCTATTATATTGAAACATTTTCACTCCACTATCTGCATAAAAGTAAATATAATTTTAAAAAATGTTAGTGCAAAACTGTGCTATATACGGGTTTTGCTAATTATTAGAGCCGAATCCTACGAAAGTTATTCAATTAATAAAATAAGCCGGCTGGTTTTTCCCATATTTCTCCGTCATTGCGTACAACTGAAACTGTGTGTTATTAAGTCTTTAGATTAATATTAATTTATATGAGTAAATATGTTAATTATATATTGCCTACTTGTGTCCTATTTATCATATACAATAAGAAACGCTGAGTTTTATCAACGAAAAATGTAGTTAATAATATAAACATATTTAAATTATATACAAATATAAATATATTTGTATAACGTTGTCGGTGAATGATTGTCGTTGCATCCGCGGCAGTGTTTATTTTTGCATCAGGTGGAATAATACGCAAAGGTCAAATGTATGACAGCGCGGCTTTCAAATGCGTTCAGCCAATACGAGCCGACTACAGATAAGACCACTCCCACACTTCAGCTCACGCTTGGCATCCCAAAATTTGACTTCCTGCAACTTCTGTTAGAAGCGGCACACCCACCACATAATTTCCCACTTATTTTCTTAAATAAACTGGTTTAGGCGGCGCCGCGATCATGTGAAAGTAAACTACAATGCCAACAGCCACAGTTTCGTACTGCACATGTTAAAAAATAACCTGTAATTATTATCTATCGCATCTCCAGAATTTTCGTATGTGCATTAGGGTAAAGGCTCTGCTAATATTGCCTCGAAAACAACACATGTGACTGACGGACGCAGGGGGCAGCGTTAGGGTTCTTTATGTGCAAATCCACTCGTTTTTAATTTTGAAGAGCTTCGGGTTCTCCTGCGATATCGCAGCCAACTACATCAGATTAATTTTTGTGTTTCCTACATGAAAACTTCTCGGTAAAAAAAATGATCATGTGGTACGTGTGATTAAAATTCCGCGATTAAAATGCCATGTCATCTGAAGTAGTTCATAAGGTGCGGAGTTTGGAGAATTTCGGATAACGCGTGCGCGGTTTCGCAGGCAGTCGCAGAACAGAATAAGTGAAACGTGAACCCAGAAGCCGTGGAATGGAGGAAACGGAGGGAGGCGGTTTCACAACGTGTAAAACGCCGCACCACGCTAAGTCAGCCAAGCTTTCCAGTGAGTTGTCCTTTCTATAGGCTGTTCACGGTCAAATGAGCACTTTTGAGAGCCTTGCTTAAGATATACTTGTATACACGTTGTGTGTTCTTCCACCTGATTTAAAATTAACATTGCCACGGGCCTCACCACTTTAATTCATTCGCCTGTCAAGTGGAAGTGTGAAGCCATTATAAAAGTAAATATTGTAGAAATATGCTCATTTTTACACTTCGATGCATTAAAAAAATACAGAAAGGGAGAGAAATAATTTATTACAAATAGTTACCTAACACTTTTTATTCGACGTTAACATATGGAACTACTTTCGATCCTTCATTACCAACTTTACTGGACAAATGTCGCTCATTGCGCCCATTAAAATATATGCCAGTAGAGTCAGTAAATTTTTTCTAGTGTTATTTTTAATAGTGCTCACTTTATTGTGAACAGCCTTTTATAGACTGAGACTCGCTGGAGCCGCTAAATAAACCTGGTTGTTGCAAATATTAAAATATAACTAGAGGGAATAGCGATATGTCACGGTGCAAAAAAATAACTTGAACTTCAGACGCACAGAGGGGTCTCGGTGGTCTAGTGGATAGACTACTCGCCCCCACCAAGGCGAACCGGGTTCGATTCCCGTCGGGGGCCGCCCGCGGATTCTCGTAAGCGGGAATCGTGCTGGACGATGCCGCTGGTTAGCGGGCCTTCTCGGGGATCTCCCATTTAACCCACCCCCGCATTCCGGCGCTGCTCCATACTAACCTCGCTTCACCCGCATCGGCTCTCAAGACCTCGTGGTTAATAGCCTCCCAAATCTCTTCACTCACTGACTCGAACAATCAGGAGAATTAATTCGCTTTTTGTTTGTAACCGCGAAAAGTTAATAATTCCGTATTTTTATATTTTGTAACGTACTTGAACATTTATATGCATGTGGCGTTAGGAAGCAACAGCATTGAACGCGAAAGTTACAGAAATTACTCATAGAAATATGTTACCTAATAAAAACTGTTTCAAGTAATGGGAATGGTGATTTATGTTCCCTTAGAAATGAAATTTGAAATTTAAGCATACTTACGATAAACGCACGATCGGTAGGAAGGGAGGGGATGAAACAACCTAAGGAAGTGAGAGATTTTAATTTGTATTCAGCCACTCATTTCCACAAATTGAAATATCGAGAGTTGTGATTTTCAACTGTGTTATCTGTTAGTGTAAATAAACCAGCAGGGTTTTAAAAATAATATTTCTAAATACAACTTCACGATGAAATGTGTACGCGAAAAATAATAGAAAATTTTACTGACAAAGCAGCGTTGGTGTTTTTGCCGGTGTTATCAGTTAATCAGAAGAAAAGTGCTTAGCAAGATTCTTTGAAACGCGTTCGTGGAACGTAAGACCACACATGCAAACGGTAGGCCTATTTTAAAAAACGTACAGTTAAGAATCGGCAGTTTCGATCCTCCCGTTTGCGTAAATGTGAACTTCACTATGATACTCGCCGCGGCTTCGTGCCTTTCTTATAAATACACCTGCAAAATGTACTACGCGCAACAAAATTTGTGGAGTTTGACGTAAGATTTTCAGTATTGTATCCTTCGTCAGATGTAATAACGCTAGATAAAACTAGGCAGTACATCAACAGTAAAACGCTTCGTTTTATTTGAGTTCCACGCACTTGTGAAATAGCACTGCTTTTGCGAGGAGGGATCTTATCTCGTGCGAATTATAGCCCCCGTTTTGTAGAAATTCCAGAAAAAAAGGTATGTATTTTATTTAGAAAGGAATATTATATCCCTTGTTTAAAAAAAAAAAAAGTAGTCTCTTGTTTTCTTTTCCAGAGAAATCTGATGTTATATTTATTTGGGCATGAACAAAGCCAACGCATAGGCAGAGAGGCGAAAATTACACCGCAAAGCTTGGGGGTGTTCTGCTGCCACGTGAATTTCGTGTTCGTTTGCGAGCGGGAAAAAAAAAAAAACTTGAGAACAGTTGCTAAAGACTGTTCACGATAAAGTGAGCACTTTTGAAATTAATCTTAGAAAAAAGTTACTGCCCCTGCCTGCGTGTATTTTAATGGGTGCACCGAGTGACATTCGCCCAGTATAGTTGGTAACGATGGATGGAAAGTAGATCCATATCTTAACGTCGAATAAAAAGTGTTAGGTAACCATGTGTGATAGCTTAAATTATTTCTTTCTCTTTCTGTTTTATAATGCGTCGAAATTTAAAAATGAGCATATTTATAAAATATTTACATTCCATATAATTTCCCAGTTTCACTTGACCGACGGATGAATAAAATGATGAGGCTAATTGCAATGTTAATTTTACATATGGCGGAAGAATACACGAAGTGCATACAAGTAGATCTTTAGCAGGGCTTTCAAAAATTGCTCAGTTTAACGTGAACAGCCTATACTAACTTGTTAGATGTCACCCGCTGTGTGTAAGTGGTGATATTCCGTGCGCACTGGGAGCCGTGTTTAACCAGCGCGACCACGTTAAGGACAACTGCCTACAAGCGTTCCGGACACTTCGTCCAGATTCCTCCGAGCGTGTGGGAAGTTCTCGCGTCCCAGGGGCGTAGCAGGCGGTGGAAGTACACTCGTGAGGGAGGATGGGGGGGAGGGGGAGGCGTCGGGTGTGATATGTGACAATGGGCTCGTCGTCGCGCCGGGAGTACGAATGTCGGCCCGAACACGCGACGGCTATAGCGAGAAAAATTAGCCACATTTACTTGTTATTGGACGTAGTGTGTGTAAAAAGTATTGATAAATGCATTTATAAAGACACCAGATATAAAGAATAAAAATAAAACAATATTGATCTTTATCTGTTGATTTCGTCACAAATTTTTACAAAGGGGTGTAAATAGTAGTTAACATCCCGGTGTGTCCTAACATAATTTGGACGATCCCGAAAGAAGATTAAGCACTTGAAAATATGTAAATGCTGTTCACGATAAAGTGAGCACTTTTGTAATCAACCTTAGAAAAAAAAATTACCGCCTCTGACTGCATATATTTTAACGGGCTCACTGAATGGCATTCGGCCAGTAAAGTTGGTAACGATGGATGGAAAATAGTTCCATATTTTAACGTCGAATAAAAATTTTTAGGTAACCACTTGTGATAACATAAAAATAATTCTTTAGCTTCTGTTTATTTTCATGCCTCGAAGTGTAACCATGAACAGATTTGTAAAGTATTTACTTTTATAATAATTTCACCGTTTCACTTAACCGACGCGTGAACAAAGTGACCAGGCCCATGTCAATGTTAATTTTACGCAAGGCGGGGGAGTGCACAACGTGCATACATGTAGATCTTAAGCAGAGCTCTCAAAAGTGCTCATTTTACCGTGAACAGCCTATATAAGTCATAAATAAACACAATCACGGTAACTCTAACATGGTCCTTAGACCAACCACGAAAAAATGAAAGTAGAGGGAAATAAGTGTTTCTGGAGCACCTCAAGCACTACAGAGAAGCAAGCCTCTCAACTGTTACTAGAGGCTTCCGTGTTTAAGCTGTTTTAACATGGAAAAATAATATACGAAAGTGGTTGACTTTGTATAAGGCAACATGCTGGCTCACCACCGACGTGGTTACGAGTTGGGCTCGTGGTGTTGGCTTACATGCTAAACTAACCTAACCTTGCAGCTAAAATTTACACGCTCAGCTGTGGCTTAATCAGGTGTCGCTTGAATCGAAGTCGGCAAGGAGGTAGCTAAAATATAATTACTGGAGTGATTTTGCGCAAAAATAGGTATCAACATGGGTCATATTTGCAAACATTGCAGAACCGTACGATGCTGGATATTCGCAAAAATAGTAATCCCCGGAGGACTAAAAACGGGTTCTGCACTGATAGTCGCATACATTCAACTTTTACAGTACCATACAAATAATACACTCAAACTTTTATGAACTTTTCTTATATACCAAGTATTTGGTTAAGACACATATTGCTGACATTTTTTCTCTCCCCGTGCTACATCATTGTGAATCATTATATATAAATATATGTAAAAATCCTTCAAGCTATCATAACAGGAACGGTCTTCCACCGCAATAAGCTATATTTGTATACCCTCAGACCGCAGTCTTTTAACCATTACCAAGAAGTGTCATTGATTACCTGAAAAGTGGATCGCCGCTTATATAGCACTGTTGATTCAAAATAAGAAAAGGCTGCAAAATTCCCATAGTCAATATTCGGTTTTTATAAAAATTTCTTTAATTTCTTCTATCCGATTTTAAATTTTGAGATGTTTAAGATTTTAAATGCGTCAGTTTAATATAATTAGTGATACGTCTGTGTTAGTGTATCATTGTGGATAAAGTTAAAAGTTCCGAAATAGCATAACTTAATGGTTTATAATGTTATACGCCTACGGGAAAATTCTAAAAATTAGAATATCCAGAAACATACATCGTAGTTCAGAGAAAGCAGTGCTAAAAGAAAATATGTTGAGTTTGACGAGAAAGAGTGCAAGTGCTAAAATTTTGCCCTACTGTCTTTTTATTTGCATGCCGCTATTTGTTCAGGCTACAGTGCCTGCTGTTGAATCGTTGCAATTCTTATGTTTCATTTGTGTGTTTCACCTGTTTTTACGGCAGTTTTTACATCATCTACGTAAAATAATGAGTTAAGAATTGTTTAGGAAAATTTTAAATACAAAATTCAATTTTATTTTTTATTTTGTTTTCATAACAAATAACAAATATTTATTGTTTAATATTTTTTCAGTGAATGTAATTTCATTCCCCAATAATACGCCACACCCCCTCCCCCCCCCCCATTATATATATATATATATATATATATATATATATATATATATATATATATATATATATATATTCTTTTTAATATCTTGAGGGTATGTGAAACTTACAATCGGTTTTTTGTAAATAAATGTAAAATAAGAAATATCTCAAATTAACGTGAAATATCTTAACAGCAAAGAAGCCCTAAATAAGCGGCTACAAGGAAAAGAATCTGTAAGTTTCACTCTTTTCAATTACTGTTCATAATTTATTCAAAGGCCATCAAAAAGGCTTACCACTTACAACTATCTCAAACCTTGCTGGGCCCAACTGAGAGAAAACATCCTTTGGTGGCTTAAAGAGAGGCAAAGGCATTAAGAGAAACAAGATCTGTTATAAATCAACAACATTACTTAGCGGAGAAATTTCCACAGGGCCCTGGCTCTTGTAATTTCTGGATTCGTGACGTAATTCTGTTTTCGTCGGGCCGGTGCCACAGGTCGAGCGCTTCTCATTCATTACAATTTTTTTTATTCACGTTCCTTGCTTGATATCACGTCATCGCGCACGTTCGTTATGCATTCGAATGCATTAGGAGCGTGCTTTCCTACTGCTTTCGCGTTGCGAGTGCCAGACGGGAAACAGAGGCAGGTGGCTTGCAAATTATTCATTCTCCATTCCTCTTTGAGTGAATTTGTGAGTAGTCTCTCACCATATCAGAGTACACGTATCAGTTGTGCTTCATAGAACAATTCGTAATAAATAATGCTACCTTTTTAAGGTCATTTAAGGTCATATATTGAGAAAATTAGTTTCCAAATATTGCAATAAATTTCTCACAGTGGGGATACTTGTTTTGTTTAAGGCAGATACATTTGGTAACTTCAGTGCATCTATTTTTGACATAATTTTTTCAGGCATAGAGGAAATATTGACTCTGTTGAGGCATGAAAAAAATTGAATAAATTTTTACAAATTGTTAATATTTGTCTAATAGCATTATCCTCAAAATACTTGGCAGTTCACTCACTTTGATCTCATGTGACAACATATCAAGAGATTTTTATCGGTTTTAACGTCAGAAAATCAATCGGACCTTATATTATGCCTGAATAGTACAAAACATTCAATAATTAAAATCCAATATTTGCTGCAGCCCAAAACCCATACTTTATACGACTTAATCTCCCATGCCTCTCAAACTTAGCTAACCATATATTAAAAAGCAGCCTTATATAAATCGGCAAGCCACAGTCAAAAATATATGACGTTCTTTTTACATACTGTAAATCTCTGACTGAACTCCATTTCGGAGGTCTTCAGAATCAAGAAGCAGCCACGGGAAAACCCATAGCTTGTCAATGTCCGCTTCCATTTACAGTTACTCATCAGGTTTAAATTGCAGTCAGAATTACAGCCTCCTCTTTTATTGGCCGTATATGTACTTTAGGCTTGTAATACTAGTTTTGGATCACAATGATACATGTGTGTGTAAATGTGTAAAATAAACAAAATGTTATGTACATGCAAATGTATCCAAGCCGCGGTGGCGTAGTGCATAGAGTGCTCGCCTCGTAAGTCAAACTCCCGGCGGGGTCGCTCCCGGATTTTCGCACGTGGAAATCGTGCCAGACGATGCCTCTGGTCGGCGGGTTTCCTCGGGGATCTCCCGTTTCTCCCACCCTTACATTTTGACGCTGATCTATACTCACCTCAATACTTCGTTCATAAGTGCCACCAAAACCTCGAAGTAGAATTGTTTAGGGAAGTCTGGGACAAGGAAACAAGGAAGTAGTCGCCAGGCACCAGCAGGCCACCAGTCTGGATGTCAGTGACCTTGACCTTGACTCTGTGCCCTGACATTGAATGACCTTGGACCCAAAAAATAATAAATATCCTTAAAATGTTTTTAAAAAATTCATTAAAATGTTAAAAAAAATTAAAAAATTAATGTTTTAAAGAAATTATTTAAATATGTACATGTAGGAGATCCGGGGTTCAATAACAGATGAATTGACTAAGCTCCCGACATGACCAGCCCTCGCCAAGTCGGCCAGTGTCCATCTTGTCAGCCATAATAGATGTTGATGACCTTGACTTTGGATGACCTTAAAATCAAAAGAATTCTCAAAAACTCTCAAAAAAAATACAAATATTACAACAAATTCCCAAAAAAATCCTTGATACATAACTCAAATCCCAAGACAAAATACCAAAGACAAAAGACTAAAGACCCAAGAATGAAGACACAATACTCAAGACCCAAGACCCTTGACTGAAAACCATTGACTCAAAACTCAAGACCCTTGACTCAAGGCTTAAGACCCTTGCCCCAAGACTCATGACTCAATATGCTAGACTCAAGACCCTTGAAGGAAGACTCAAGATGCAAGACTCAAGACCCTTGACCCAAGACATCATGAAGAAATAATAGTGATAATGACTATGAAAACATTGTTGATGAAGTATCTGATGAGAAGGATGATTCTCTCGATGTTCCCACATATTTCGCCAACGAGTTTCCTTCGACAAGGGTTGTGAAGAAGGCAGAAGGCGTCAATAACGCTCATTACATATTTATCGAAGACCCTAATTAACTTGTAGACAACAATTTAATATTTGATTGACCTGCAAAAAGTAGGGATTTCTCACGCATTGTTGAGATATCTTCAATCGTCGATTAAATTAAGAATCGAGGTTATATCAAATGAGATTTTTGGCTACAATGTATGATCGGCGCACATCTCAGAATTGTAAAGATGAAATGTTAAGAATAATTAGAAAAATGCAATGTGTATAGTAAGTAAATAAATAAGATGTTATCATATAGTAATGTGTATTTGATTTCTTATTCAGTCCCTTCTGATTCTCTGAAATACTTATTAATTCGGTGGTGTAAACAATCAGTTGAGAGTCTGTTTTAGATCAAATTCACGTGAGTGCGTGCAGTAGGAGGGCTATAGTTCAATTTGAAGTATTGTGCCTTACTCGGGTCGTTTAAAATCGACTCAGTTTTATATGGCAAACGAATGTAATTAGGGGAATATTTTTTTGGGATATTTTGCAACTAGTTGTTTGGTCTGGTCAGTTTGTCTGTTAAAGTAGCTTTGTAAGTTAGTAGGACTCTTTGGTATGGACAGCTCTGGTAGAAATGGTTCGCGAAGATTTTGGGAAGATGTTCTGTGAAGAAGTTAGCTACAAGGCTCTTATTAGAAGACTTTTTTCAAGATTCCCATCATCGTTGGTCTGTATAGGTGGGTTGTATGGCAATTTGTTCTATATTTTTCTGTAGGAACTGGTTTCGTCAGGAGCTAGTCTTGGGCTAAGTCAGTCTCGCCAGGAACCTGTCTTGGGTGAAGTTAGTCTTGGGTGAATTAGTTTTGGGTGGAGTAAGTCTTGGGAGGAACTAAGTCTTGGGTGGAGTTAGTCTTGGGTGGAGTCGGTCCTGGGTGGAGTTAGTCTTGGATGGAGTCGGTCTTGTGTGCAGTCAGTCGTTAATTAGTATTGTTCGTCGGTATGGTCTCTTGTTGTAACCAGCTAGTAATCGACAATTGTATGAACTGCGATTTTTCTCGATTTTTCGAGTTCAATGTCATTGGGGTAAGGTCAAGGCCAACAACATGGTGGCTAAATCGACAGCTTCTCTGGCGACGAAATCTATCATTAATACACTAGTGTCAACTAGGTGTTGAAAATTAAAGCAAATGACAAATTAAAAGAAAAACGAGACGCCTGCATACGACGGAATGAGCAAAGGCGAGGGAGACGGAGGCCTGTTGTCTAATTAACCAATGAGAAACATTGGTGGAGGGTCAAACGAATATGAGTAATCAACCAATAAACACACTTGTGTGGGTGAAGCGAGTACAAGTAATAAACCAAAGATAATTTATGGTGGAAGGATTCGATGGGAAGTGACTAACTAACCAATAAGAAACATTAGTGAGGGTCAGTCGTCTGCTGGATGGGGAGGTGAGCGAACCTCCAGAAATGTAAGTTTCTAAATAAATTTCTAACTCTTAGTATTTAACAATTTATATTATTTTTTAAAATATATTTTTATAAACTTTGGAAGTTTCAATTTTGTTATTTTTGGAGTATTTTGTGATTTTTGGGTTTAAGGACATACAAGGTTATGGGGTCAAGTTCAAAGGTCAAATTCGCAGTCACTTGGATTCAATATGGTGATTGGGTGATGTCATAACATGGCAGTCGAAGACTACAATGACAGAGCATGATGTCGGCTTCAGCTACGGGCCCCGTATGTCCAAACATTCGAAATCTTAATTTTTCTAATTGTTTAATTTTTGGTCAAGGTTCTTGGGTCAAGTGTCTTGAGTCTTTGGTCTTGATTTTTGAGTTTTTAGTTATGGGTCAAGGGTCATGAGTCATGGGTCATGGGTCATGGGTCTTGAGTCATCGGTCAAGGGTCTTGAGTCTTGAGTCTTGTGTCAGAGGTCTTGAGCCATGAGTCATGGGTTTTGCATCAAGGGTATTGAGTGGAGGGTTTTGAGTCAAAGCTCTTGAGCATTGGGTCGAGGATCTTGAGTCTTGGGTCAAGGGTCTTGAGTCAATGGTCTTGAGTTGAGGGTCTTGAATCTTGAGTGTTGAGTCTTGTGTCTTGGGTCTCGAGTCTTCAGTCAATGTCAAGGTATTTTTTGGGAATTTATTGGAATTTTTGGCAATTTTTTGGGATTCCGTAGAATTTTTTGGCTTCAAGGTCTTCCAAGGTCAAGGTTGAAGGTCAGGTCAAGGTTATCAACATCTAACATGGCTGACGAGATGGATACTGGCCGACCTGGCGAGGGGCGATCGTATCGGGAGCTTAGTCGATGCGCCTGTCATCAAACCCCGGACTTCCTACCTGTACTTCTTTTAATAAATTTTTTAACAATTTATTTTTATTTTTATTTTTTATGCATTTTAATCATTTTTTGGATTTTAAGTTTTTTGAAATATTTTGTCTTCAAGGTCATTTAAGATTACGGGTACAGTTTCAACTTCATGGGTCAAGGTCGCCAACATACAACATGCCAGTTGGCTGACGTCACAACATGGCAGTCGGCTAGCGCCTGGAGCTACTTCCCTGTTCCCTTGTCCCAGACTTTCCTAAATCATTCTACTCCTCTCCACTCTATTTTATTCTGTGAAGTGAAATTTCATTTGTTATAATGATCTGCGCTACTTTATTAACTTAAAATATCTTCTACATTCTTGCTAAGTTTACTTTACATGTGTACATTTATGTTTCCATCTTACAGTTATAATACAGATATTGATCACTTTAACATTAGAGGGTGGTTCTAAATTGTCTGTCCAAACTGCAAAGAGAACATATGTGAGAATAAATAGATACAAAATCCTTGTAAACCTACATCCGGATCGATATATCATCACATAGTACAGAAAAGCAACCGAAGATGGCACCTCAATGCCAGGAGTACCCAGATACATGCACTGTAAGTTTCATATCACAAGGCACTCCAAACAGAGTGTGGGTATGTGTTAGAAAATCTAAATAAGGCTATTTTGCTAAACACCCTTAGCATACGTTAATCTATAGATATACATCTTACTATTTTTGTTACTCTGTACAAATGCATAACCAAACCGCTTTGGAAATTTCAGAGGTCGTAGTTTCAAGTCCCATTTGAGGACTGTATATCAACTTTTCTATGACATAAATTCAGAAGACTTACTTCATAATAATTTTAAAATTATTTTAATCACTTTCGAGATTCTTAGAATTATTTCATTAATTATAATGTTTGATTCCTAGCATATACTGTTTTACTGTTTTGTCTGAACAGTTTGGTTTTTATATTTTCTGAAAATTTAGTCAGATACGGTGTAGTTTGTTTTTTAATATGATCGATTTTACGTAGATCTGCACCTATTACTCTTAGGTCCACACATTGACCCCTGGGCCAGTTTCCATTACGGTACTATATATAAAAAAAAATGCATATGTCAGCCTGTATTTCCTAAAGACAAATATGTTCGATTGAAAAGTGAATTTAAAATACTGCCATAAAAAAATATTGTAATACATTTTATTTACACAATAAAATTCATCACCAATGCTTGTTAGTTAGCGGGTCAGGTAACCTCCATTGCATTGTGTCATGGATACTGTTTTATGGGCTGGTTCGTATGGAGAAATAAATTTATTGATATTTGATGAATAAATTAAATTTTCCTGTTCAGTTTGAAATTTTGTAAAACTGCGCACATTTAGCTGTTACAAGAACTTTTTTATTTGTTGGCCGTATTTATATGAAATTTATGACAATTGAGTTTCAATCCCAAACATTTGTTTCAAAATCAAAATTTTATTCTGTTGTAAGAAAATTGTTTATGGAATTTATTTTATTTTCCCGAATTCTCTTTCATATTGCCGTAGACGATAATGTTAAACCAGGGATCGGGCCCGCGGGAACCGTGGGCTGAGCCACCATAGATGAAGCAGGTAACCGTACGAATTAGTATTTATGGTGCAATGTTGTCTGGGAACTTCGGCACGTGCTCGCTAGCATCTATCGGCGCTCGCTCGCATATCCCGACATGCAGTAGCATTTATGGTGAAAGTATGACTTGAGACTTAATACTTAAAACGTAAGACTTAATACCTAAGATTTAAAATTTAAGAATCAAGGCGTAAGACGTAAGACTTAAGACCTAAAGCGTAAGGCCTACGAAGGGCCTAACTGCCCATGGGGCGGGCCTACTATCATTCGTCCATACTGGCTTCAACATAAGGAGGCTCAAAAAGGTGAAATATGGGACGCACTACAATCCCACAAAATGGAAAACATACCTACCCCCTTGTCTCACTAACTCCTCCATGGGTTGGCAGGGTGGCACTTGGGGGGAGGGGGTGGATTTCAGAGAGGAAGGATGAGGGATCAGTGAGGGGGGTTGGCTTCCCTCCCCCTACTTTTCGTTTGCCCACAGTGGCCCTCCAAAAACAGCGTTTTAGTGCAAAAACTTGCGTTCTTGATAAATTAGTATGACTCGTCGAAAAAGTCACACTACATGTCAGTTATCACACATCTTGCAGTATAAAACAGGACCATACTTAATGAACTTAACCGTAACTTTTAAAAAGTAGCAGGTTCAGTACAGATAGAAAAATTTCTGAAGTTATAGAGGTGATCAAAACTTAATTTACATGGCTCATATTCAGCTTATTAATTCTGAAATCAAGAACGAAAGAATCGTTGCCTTTAATAAAACATTAACTGGCGTGCCCCTAGTAAAGTTGTGAATTATGGATATCTTAACAACGGTCTAGAGGCAGATCTGGTGTAATATTAGCACATCGTGCAAATTACTGCAACAATTGCGGAATGCCATTAGATCGAAAAAAAAGAGTGTTGGCCAAGAGGTTCATGGTACTGCGGCGGAGATATACGCAATAGGGTAAGGAAATCGACTATAATCCAGTCACGGCTACTTAACACTTTTCTGACGCCTTGATAAAGCTATACTTCCAGGATGTTCCTCCACCTGATGCAAACAAAGCTTAACCAAGTCTAGAAAATTACACCAAATGACAATGCACCGAATTCGTGCCCACTCAGTTGTATTAATATTTTCCGCGAGAAAAAATGTTTCTTACTAGGCGCTACCGAAACACATGTTTTCTCGGATTTTTTTTAATAATTATCTATATCTATACTACTAAATGAAATAGAAGTGTATGTCTATGATTTTCAAATTTTTCACTTTTAATTATTTTTTCGTGTAGTATAATTGATTACTAAGCCACATCTAATGTTTTTTTTTTTTCGTATCTGTCTGTCTGTCCGAACGGATTTAACTCAAAGACCACTTAACGTATTGACATCCAATTTACACAGTATATAGATAAATAACCCCAGGACCAACTTTGTTTCATTGAGATATCTCGAACGGATCCGGAAAAAATGATTATCAGGGATGTAAATAGGTATTGGATTAAGCTTTTCTTAGGATTACTGCATTAAAAAAATCATTGTTAAAAAAGTCGTCATTTCTCCTTTCTTTTTGTCTATGGGCTGTAAACTTTTCCTTCCAAAAAGCCGTAAATGCCCAGTGGCTAGAGATATTCCAAGTGGGGCCGCAATGACCCAGTGGACAGATATATATCAAGTGGAGCCGAAGTAGCTCAGTGGCTAGAGCACCCAATAAGGGGACCGCAGTTGTTCAGTGGCTAAAAAAAGTCAATTTAAAGTCCTAAATATCATGCTAACATAAAACATGTGCTAAGCGATGGCAGGGTGTAATTTAATAACTCCATTAAACCTGAAAGAAGAGATATTAGTATTTTAAACATAAAACCTTAATGAAACTGCTGGCCTTTAAATAATAACTTTAAAAAAAAATCATGTGAACGAAGTCGCACGGGTCAGTTAGTTATTAAAAATTTATAATTATAAATGAAATAGTAAAACTTTAATTCAATGAAAAATAAGATACTTTTATGTAAACACAAGTATTAAACGTTTGTAATACATGGAATATTTTGGAAATAACTAAAAAAAAAGTCTTACAAGGAGTGATTTTTCAAAGATTTGATTAAAAAAAGTGTGGAGAAACCGAGAATATACTATAAGTAATCTTCACAGTGTACACACACACACACGTGTGTGTATGTTTACGTGCGTATGTTAACACACGTATATCTACTCACGTAGTATGAAGTTTATAAAAATCTGTTATTCACTCACCGAAATACATTATCTGCGAATATGTGCAAAGAGAGAGAAGTTCGAACACATGTTTCTGTATTCTGATTCAACCCAGTATGTGATATTTAAACTGACTTTATTGACCTTACAATGGAGTTTGGACGAATGAACTGTACTTTTTTAAATTATGAAAAAAAATATTTTTTTATATTTATTTATATGCAAACAAATATCTTGAAGAGCAACTTTGCATTGGTTTATACTTATACAAATAAGAAATTCTTTGGTTCAATATTAATTTCAAATGCGGCGGAAGGATACAAAACAAGAAGGCTTTCAAAAGTGCTCAATTAAATGTGAACGATCTATGTAGCATATTTGCGATTTCTTCACACTTTTTAAATAATTTTTTAAAAAATCACACCATGCGTGACGAGTCTGATTGCTTCGTAAGTATGTCACGTATGACATGTACTGTTAAACCACAACAATATATTCAGTTAAACCACCAACATCAAAAGAATGTATGCTATCTATGGCCTAATTTAAGAAAAGGAAGAAATGTAATGACAAAACATAAACCGATTCGTACGGCAAAAAATATTTATTACGGATTAAAATACAATTCAGCATGACCATGAATATGCATATCACCAGTCGTACCAACCAGTTTGCGATACAACCAAATCTGATCACCAAGTTCAAACTTGAGTTTCTTACGAGAAAACATGGAAGCGTTACCAAACACGCTAATAACAGCAGTATTATCGATCTCCCCTTCATGGACTGGAAAAGTCTTCCAACATATTATATCACGAGTGTCAATGTCACTAATTTCCTTAGGCGCAGGATCCTTTTGAGTATGCGACTTCCTGAAGAAACACATTTCCAACAAACAACTACTTGCTTTAGCGGTTATTCCTTGAAGACCAAAACGGTACAAAAAAGACAACAAAATGTAACTCTTTTCTACATCAACAATCTTGACAGTCCAAGACCTATCGTCCTTATTTACATCCTTATCGCAGTACTGACATTTTAGTTATATTTTATCTATAAAAAACAATATTCCATTTATAACTATAATCCATTCGCGGTTACTTCATACTTTTCTGAAGCCCTGCTAAAGTTCTACTTTCAGGATATTCCTCCGCCCCGTGCAACCTCATGTTAACCAAGTCTGGAAAATTACATCAGAGGAGAACGGAACGCTTTCTTGCGCAATCAGTTGTAATATTATTTTGCATGATAAATATTTATTACTAGGCGCTACCAACACAGTTATTTCCTCACTTTTTTATTCGTGTTTATTATAATACTAATATTATAATATATTAATGAAATATAGGTAAAACTTCAATTAAACGAGAAATAAGCTACGCCTGTGTTTACAGAGGTATAAAACGTTTGATACATGGCCTATTTAGGAGATAACAAAATACGTAATATATGGGATGATTTTTCAAAGGTTTGTGTTAAAAAGTCCGAATTAACCATAACTGGACTATAATGAACAAATACAGAGGAAAAATATGTTTGTTGATAATGCGTAGTAAGAAATAGTCTTTATGCAACATATGATTGCACTGAGTGCGCACGAATGCGGTGCGTTTTCTCCCTTATATAATTTTCTAGGCTTTGTTTGCACGAGGTGGAGGAATATCCTGGAAGTAGAACTTTAGCAGGGCCTCAGAAAAGTTGAAAGTAGCTGCGACTGAACTATACAAACCTTTCTTTAGTGTACACTGTACTTTAATGAAATAGCTCATTTTCGAAAAGAAATTTCTTAAAACTACTGTGTTGTTAACTGAATATTTTCAAGAGCCGTGCCTACATTATACTCTTTTTCTCATTTCGTATTCCTCCACCCCATGTAAAAATGATCGTCGACATGTGAACTAGTATTTACGAGTCGTTCAAGTGAAAATGTTATATTATATTAACATAAGATGTAGACCTATTACGTTAAACGTTTCATCACCAAATTATTCTATCCTATTACACGTATGCCTATAATTTCGATCAAACATGCGTAACATACATAATTTCCCACAATTCACTGCAAACACAACTGTAAAAATGCCAGTTGCTGGTTAACTTAAACAATATAAGCTGTAACGGACGGGAATTCATTTTTCAAAGGTTGGTATAAAAAGGTGTCGTGTAACCGAATGCCGCGACGTAGGGCGAAATTCCCCCAGCGCGTCTCGCACGCTGCTGTTGTGCAAGGGCGAGCAGTTCCGCTGGACCGTGTCCTGCATCACGTCTCTCACCTCCCAGCAGATGTTCTCAGTTTATTGCCGGCTTTCCCTTCTGTTATTAGGAGCTGCGAGATCACTATATCAAGCCGCCTCGCTAGTCTTCATCCTCAAGCCACCTCTACTCCACTGCCTTCCTGCCGGAGAGATAGACAGGCAGAGAGAGAAAGAGCTGAGTAACTGCCATGCTAGATATCAATACTGGTAAACAGGAACGTGTCCAGGAATTAAGTTTGGAGACTTCAGCACTAGTGTAGCGAGGTGGACCGGTGTGGCACCACAAGTCATGGAAAGGGGAGGATGGGACATTGTCCCTCTGAAATAGAGAATAAATTGTGAAACTACGAAAATGATACATCAAATACAGTTTCCACGTATATTTTATTACTCTGCACTAGACAAATCTCAGCAAGTGATTCATTCGTGGAAGAAAGCACAATTAATAAAAATATATACTTAAAAGATAGACTTTTTATTAAAAACCAAAGTTTGTCTCTGTTTGACAGAAAATCTAGCTACGCCTGTGGATTTCAGTTTTTATTTGTACGATGTGATCATTATACTACCTCTGTGACATTTGCTAAGGGATAATTGGAATAAACATTTAAAAGACTACACGGAAGTATGCATTTCATAAATAATAATTAAAGTTTCTAAAAAATGTAAGTACAATAATAACAATAAAACTATATGGAAGTAAAAAGTTGCTTAGGGATGTGCTGAGAGTGATCACCTCAGCTAGAATTTCTGAGTTATGCAACAGTTGCTCTCTCAAAATGTTTTGTCTAGTAACTTTTATTTATGTTTGTTAGTAGTGTATACATGGGGCTTTTGGTACAGGATTTAAGGAGTAGAATCCAGGATCCGTCCGCCATCTTGGTAGGCGTGACTGGCGGCGATGTTGGTCCGTGCAGTGCGCCATGTTGGTCATTGCCACCTGCCATCTAGGTAGGGGTCACAGCCAGAACAGCCATGATGGATGTTCGTCCAACCAACATTCCAAGGAATTAGTTGAATAAAAATTATTTAAAGAAGAAATATTTTAAAAAATATTACAATAAAAGTTATAACAAACTAACACCCCTAACGTCCCAATCCCTCACACTCAAAAAACTCTCACCAATCCTAACCCCTTCAACAACCCAGTGACACTTGACCTTGGTCCATGACCTTGACCCATAGCTTTGACCCTTGACCTTGATCTCTTACCTTAACCCATGACAATTATCTATTACCTTGACTCTTGACCCATGACCTTGGCCTTGACCCATGACATTGATCATGTGACCTTGAAATTAAAAACTGTGGAAACTAAAACAATTCTTAAAAATCGAAGTACGTATGTTAACCCACCCAACAACCCTAACCAACACCCCCTCCTCCCCCAAATTAATCATTGGCCTTTCATTACAGAAATTATCCCTTCGCCCATACCAATCAATGGTATATGCCCATTGGCCACTAAATTACGACTTTAACGCATATTTCACCAGGATTGGACACTAAAGAAAGTATTAATTATTTTTAGCATCTACACGAGAGCTCCCATGTCGTCCATTTCCAGGCATTTTTGGCGACTCCTAAGATAAGGTATTTAATGATTTATATTTAAATTTTTGAAAAAGAAATAAAACCCAATATTTACTTCAAAAAATAATTTTATTCAGTAATGTACAACATGAGGAAACTCATAAGACCTTAAATAAAAGTCGTTACATATACATCATCCTGGAATTGAAGGGTTCAGGGAAACCCCACCACTTTATGTACGCCCTTCCATTGCCTAGTTTCAGAACCTTCTTGGCCAAATACACATCTGGAAACTTCCATGGCTGCATCTCCTCTGTGTAGAAACATCAACAGATGGGTGCGTTATTCAGATCCTCGAGATCTCAGATGTTTGCAGATCATGGATAGTAGCCACCATTCTCATCTGATACAACGCCGATGTTTCAGTTCACTAATGATAGACGATATCTCTTTAATGTGCGATAAATCTCCATCTTGTTACAATGCGATCAAATGTATGAGTCCATCAATAAGTTAATTTGGGTCTTCGATAAATATATAGTCAGTATTCTCAGCACCTTCTGCCTTCTCCATTTCTCTCGTTGCAGCAAATGAACAAGTGTTCTTGATGCCTTCTGCCATCTTCACGCCACTTTTCGAAGGAAACTCGTAGGTGAAATGTGTGGGAACTTGGGTAGACTCTTCATCCTTTTGATCAGATACTTCATAGACACTGTGTTCATAGTCATCATCAATGCTGTTTTCATGATCGTCTTCCCCCTCCTGTTTCATCCTCAATATCAAGTTTGCTTTTCTTTGTTGGGAGTCACTTGTCATCAGTATTTAGAGTCGATAGCCATTTATTTCGAAATTCGTTGACTTCACGCGAATGTCTTGTAAGAGTACATTCCACACAAATCGACTTTACTGCACACATTCCATCTTTATCATTGACTCTGTCATCATTATCGCCTGACGAATCAGTACCCGCCGATGCAGCATGAGGTACTGGCACCATCACTAACTGGATCCCAGTAGACGAACCTTTCCAGATCTCAATGTGACCTGCGTCGACGACACTTTATTGTGCAACACAACCTATATCAGTGCTCTGCGAGCCGAAGAAAATCTTAAAGGTATCTTCCTGAATCGATCTGGATTCAGGGTTCTTCTTGAATAATATGGTTAATCGAATATGTAGATTACATCGAAAGATGTTTGCTCGTTCCTGTCAAGAATGAAACCTAATTTGACAACCAACTTATCGATGGGGTGAAAAATACCACAAGTACACTCTGTGCCACGGATCTCTGACTCTCGTAATTTGGCGCAGTCTCTGCGTCTTTGCTCAATGGTGTCTTACTTACTGGCATTATTCTTGCGAAGCCTCCACTCTATCATGATGACATTCCGTATAAGAACTCTTTCACACTGTTAGGATGTTTTTTCTTGACAAAACAAACAAGTTGTTGAGGTAGCGTGTGAACAACGTAGGCTGAAGTAAGTGCGCGGAAAACCGCACTACACTTTCAAGTACATGACTTGGATATCTTTTTTTTTTTTTCACATTCGAGGCACAGCGATACGGGCGACAATTGCACGTGCGACCAGTGCCTCGTAGCCCCTACGCACAAGGCGCTGAACCTGCGTGCAGTGCTTCCGCTGTTACGCTTTCCTGTGCAAATAAGATTTGTAACAGTAGGATTTTACTACACGCTATGAAAACCCATAGATTAAACTACTTCTGTACTGTTTTATTATGCTCCTGTCTAGTAAGGAAATTGCGCAGGGAAGCTCAAAATGCGATTTGTTTTTTAAACCTTTTCCCGATTATTTGAGGATAAACTTAATATCATAAAAACAAAACTATAATAGTTTCGATAAATTTTTTTTATCTACTATAGCAAAAAAAAGCCGTATTGCCAGGACATTCATTGGCTGAGATAAGCGTACATGCGCAAACAACGAATGTATATAAAATATGTCCAGACACTTAAATGTTCCTTTGGGCGTGTACTACATGTGTCCCTGTTTTCCGGCAAACTATTAACGCAAGTGTTATGCATGTTGCCCACCTGCAGGAACTTCAAGCATGCTGTATTTGTACCTACATGCTACGTGTACGACCCGATGACGTCGTACCACTTTGATAAGGCTTGAACTGGCGGCATCCTCAACTATATAATCGATGTCCAGAGGCGTGTAAGCCCACTGCGAAGAACTTCGCGAAACTCGACGCACGTCATCCATCTATTTTACGAACTGTCACTCACGAAGCAGTTCGCCGAACACGCAGCAAACGATCAGTCTAGTTGACGAAGCATTTCTGGAAGTGCTCTTGTAATGTGACTCACTTGTACTCACGGAATAACTTGTCAGCATACATTTTTATATCACGATATCGAAGCATCCTGAGAAAACCCGCGCACACTGTTTGCACGAGTACGGGCTCGATATAATTAGGAAGCCCGGATATAGTGACATTTCTATGGATATATTTTTTAAATTAACAGCTGAATATTAATTCTTAACGTATTCAGAAATTTGCTCACAAATATAACTAAAATTTTCCGAAACTCGGGTCAGTATTTTAAATGCGTGTCTCTTTATTCTCCGTCTACATAATGCCTTACAGTTTTCACTATCTGTTTCATACGCCATGTATTAATACGCATTTTAGTACTGCATAGAAACTAAGTTATCTTATGGTTATATATATGACAATGGTGATTCAATACAGTGGAATGTTGGGGAGGTGGGTGGTGCCAGGTCAATTACCTCGGATATCAGTCACTTTGGATGACCTTGTGCTTTAACTATGTTTAAAGTGTGTGATTTTGACCATCTCCATTGAACCTGGCCTCGGCTGTCTTTGGAATGAACTTGACCTTGAAAATTCGCAACAGTTGAAAACCATAGCGGAAATTCCTTTCATTACGAAAAACCTTTTTCGGAAAAAGATTTACAAAATATTTTTATTTACTTTCAAAGTTTTTTTTTTTTTTTTTTTTTTTTCATTTTGCAATATTTATATTGTTTTATTCTTCGTCCTACTTTAGATGCCATCTATATGCCAACATAATCACATACCTCTTCCACATGTTGAGATTTATTCAGACGACCCTTAACTACGAAAACTGTCAGAAAGTTTAGCATTCACCTTTCCAACTTCCTACCAAGTAGGACACAAGGAACAGCACTATTTTTGTGGCTCATTCCGTCGGCGCACAGTGTGTAATATTGGCAATCTAGGCGGAAAAATTCTTATTGAATGTGCAGAATGACTAGGTCAATAATTATGACCATGTTTGAATAAAACAAGTATAAAGTACATATTTAAAGTAATTATTAATTATTCAGATCGAATAAAAATTTATTAAACTTCTGGTATGGTAAAAAATTATTTGTAACTGGCAATATACCTTCACAAATATTGTGGTAATGCTTTAATGTATATATGTGAAAAGAATGCATTAATGAATATGTACAGGTGTTACTAAACAATCCAAGTATAGTTAATAAAAGTGATTTATCTTAATTGCAATGTTTATAATTAAACACACCAACAATTAGTCACTATCACTCAAGATACTGTTACCATCTGATGAGTTTTACTCGAATGAGTCGGCGGAATCTTCCACTGGTATTGACGTATCCATTTCTAATATAAGTTGCAGTTCTTGTTTAACTTTCATTTCATGTTTTTGAGACCTCCGTAAACTCGCTTAATAGGGGTCTAATGTAATAAGTAAACTATTCAACAAGTCCGTGTTTGTATCTACTCTGGAAGTTTTCCGTGTAAAACGGTCTCTATGCTGCCTTTTATGCTTATTGCTCGCTTCCTGAGCTTCTTCTGGATATTGACCGATATGCAGGATACATGCTTCAAACATGTGTCTCACATAGAATCAAATTTTGCGGAGGCATTTGATACCAACTGCAATTTTGAAAGTATAGATGCTGGGGTTCGTTACAGAATATTTAAAACTTCTCTGAATATATTATGTGATCACAACTTATACATTAAAGTATGACCCCTAAAAGCTTAATGAACTCCGGGTTCAGCCCAGTTATTTCTGCAGACTTCTCGGGTTTCCTAAGAATCGTTCGGGGTGAGTTGCCGTCATTTGTATTGCCACTTTGCTGCTTAGGCATATCAACTAAAAGTTTTACCTCACTTCTAAACCTCCCCTGAGATACTTTTTTTCTTTTCTAATACCTTTAATTTTCCTTCAGAGCTCCTTGCTTGGCATTTTTCTATGTCTAGAGAGTATGGAATGTAGAGCATGCATATAAACAGCCCAATCCACAAGTGAAGAGGTAATATACTGACGGGAAGAAGTCGAATGAATATGTCATGTCGGGGACATCCGGATCGGGGATCGGAGCTTGGAGCAATTTATGCTCTGTTATTCTGGCCACCGGCAGGCAGCCATTTTCCCTCAAAATTTCTCATTTTTCCCTTCAAAATCAACCAATTCCCCTCAAAATTTCCCTTTCCCCTCAAGATTTTCCGTTTTTCTTTCGAAAAAGCACCGATCCCCCGGTTGCATAAACGATCCCCCGAAAAGCACTTTTCGATCCACCGGAAGAATTTCGCGGGATTGTTTTCGAGGGCAGAGCAGTGGCGGTCATATTAGTTTTATAGGCATAGGGTATGCCTAATCTATACACAGGGTCCAGGTCAGGAGCCACACCTGACCACCAGCCATCTTGTCCGCCATATTGGATCCATGTGACCTTGACTCTCCTTAAACCCAAAAGTTTCTGAAAAAAATACCAAAAAATATACTTAAATATTATATGAATGTATTTAGAAATTTTATAGAAATTTATCACAAATTATTTTAAAAGTAATATTAAAAATTGAATTAAAAATTCTTACAATTCCGCAGGTCCCCTTCCCCAGCTTTATGTCAAGCAGACGACTGGCCCTCCTCCAATCCAACACATTTGTCTTAATATTCCCCTCCCCTGCCAATGTTTCTCCTAGATTAATTAGTCCGCAGACCACTGCCTATACTCATTCATCGTATGCAGCCATCTTGGATTTTTTTTCGTTTGTAATTTGTTTATACATTGCTGGAGGCCGCCATCTCGGACTTCTTGTTTTAATTTTCAATTCGATTTACCCACCAGGTTACAGCCATATTTGTTTATGTTTGCAAAGTTTAGGTTGTGCTGTGGACGCCCTCCATGCTGGATAAAATTTCCAATGTTTAGCTGGGGTGCTAATTTCTCGATTATGCAGCCTGCTATCGGCCTGTACCGAATGGTGACGTTGGCCATTCCAGCAAAGTACATAAATTGTCATATTTAATTTTTTGGTTTATTTTTTATATGTAACTATTTTGATTTAAAATTATATTTCGTGTAAAGCGGAGGTATTTTAAAATAGAATTAAAAACACGATGTATTTGAAAAAAAAATTATTTTATTTGGTAATGTACGAAATTGAAAAAAAAACACAGGTTTATTAATTGCAATATTCTGTATTCACTGATAGATGTCCCAGGAATTGTAGTGGGCTGGGAAACCCCATCAAATGACACACGATCATATATTATACCGTTTCAGCACCTTCTCGAACCTTGAAGCTGCCGACTCTCGAATACCACCTAGGTGTTGAAAATGAAAACACGAAATCCAAGATGGCAACCTCCAGCAATGTATCAACAAACGACAAACTAAAAATCCAAGATGGCTGCATACAACGGAATGAGTATGGGTGGTGGCTTGTCAACAAATTAACCAATGAGAAATATTGGTAGGAGAGGGCAATATTAAGACAATGTGTTGGATTGGAGGAGGATCAGTCGTCTGCTTAACATGAAGCTGGGAAGGAGACCTGCGGAACTGTTTCTTAAATAACATTTTGAATTTTTATATATATTATTTATAAATTTTAATAGAATTTTAAGTTATATGATTTTTTATAAATTTTCAAAATAAATTCTTGCTAATTTTTCGTAATTTTTGGGTTCAAGGTCAATCAAGGTCACGGAATCAAGGTCAAAGTCACCTGCATACAATATGGTGGACAATATGGCTGACAGATTCAAGATGGATGATGGTCAGGTCTGACTCCGCACCCTGGGCCCTGTGTATCGATTTGGCATACTCTGTACCTATAAAACCAATATGGCCGCCACTGCTCTGCCCTCGAAAACGATCCCCGCAAATACTTCCGATAGATCGAAAAGTGCCTTCCGGTGAATCGTTTATGCAACTGGGGGGGGGGGGGGGGGGGATCGGTGCTTTTTTTTTTTTTTATGAAAAATGGGAAATGTTGAGGGCAAAGGAAGAATTTCGAGAGAAAATGGTCGATTTTGTGGGGGAGAAGGGAAATTTCGAGGGAAAAATAGCCGCCGCAGACCGGAATGAAAGAGCATGAACAGCTGCGAGCTCCAATCCCGGATCTTAATTGACCCCGAACTGCCGTAATGATTCTACTGAAAGGAATTCTCTTTTTACCGTCTTTCTCGATCACTTCTCTGGGTTTTGCTCCGCATAAGTAACACTTTTGTATGGACGAACATGACGACACTGCATTACAAGATTTACCATCTACCATGCACAATATCAAATCCGACTTTATAATAAGGTCCATTTCGTCAGGTCCAGTATCAGAACTACGTGCCGTACTGGGGGCAGTCTGGCAAGCTTCCTTGAAATACGGAAAATTAATGTTTTCTTGGCTCCAAGAGGAGTTAAATTGATGAAAGTGCTGTCGGTGCCTTCCAACTTTTTCCCATTTAATGCTAACTTTATAACAAACATTTCTAACTTACTTATTAGGCACTTGAAATCACTTGCAGAATACTCACTGTTTCCCATTTCTTCCAGAACGTGAACAGTTATTCCTTACAGTTTTGATATCTTCAGTTTTTCAAGCCATACTTCAAAACAGTGCCATCTGGGAAATGGAGCTCGCATCCTGCAAAGGTTAAATAAATGCCATCAGTTCGCAAGTATTAGCAACAATTTTTCTTTTAAATTTAGACTATCTAGCGTTCTAGCTTTAAAACCTGTATGAACACAACGCGCAACTCGACGAAATTCTAAACTAAATTCTTAAGTGAATTAACACAATAGTGTTTACATTAATAAGATTTTACTCGCATTTTTGAGGGGATGTTGCTCGACGACAAAGAAACAGTTTTTAACATACTATAGCTCTATAAAACAGAGCAAACTGTAAGAATTCTATTTCATATTGCATGAAGCTCTGCATATTGTTATGAAGTTAACATTTTGTCAACTCCATACATGATAGCTGAGTGACAATATGCGATGGTTGAGCTTTACTGTTAATGATGCTGTTTATTTTGATATGAGGTACTTACAATAACATGATTACGGTAATGTTAAATACTCAGGGGAGCACAATTAACCGATATTAATTTAGATTACATTATTATGTTAACTCACACCACTACTATATTAAACTAAACTGGCCTTTCCCACCTTAAGCATGATTTCCGGACGCTGTATCTAGTAAAGCGGTTATCGACGATCGGACACAACACCCATTCTTCGTTCTTCCCTTGAAGCTGGACGGATGTGGAACGACGACTCTCCCTGCCTTGTATTGGCCTATATCGGCGCTTTATTTGGGAAGATGTCCTAGATTGCCTGCCGGTGGAGGGGGTTATTTCTGTCGGCCTTTTCGCGATACGCTGTTGTGATTTCTGGCGTCCAGGTTTTTGACACGCTGCTAGCCCCATGAAACAGAGGAAACTGTAAGCAATTCTACTCCGTATTGCTCAAAGCTCTGCATATCGCCGTGTGTGTACACAGGTGTCTGCACGGGGGATAGCGAGTCGCTGATATGACGGACACGGGCAAGTTCGCACTAGTTCACACGTGCACCACTGCCCGCAGAGCGTGTGTGCAAGGTAGAAAACTACGTCATCATGTACTGCGGACAGTCAACTGTTGAAACATAAAACAGACTAGAATAATGTGAATTTTTTTCAAGCCTAGATTGCCAAAATTACACACTGTGCGGCGATATCGTCCGAGATTCAAGCACGCCTACTCCATTCGACCCACTGTTAAAGACGACCGGTTCCCTAACGAACTGTCTCATCCACTGACCCGGTTCCGGCCTTCAGCGCTTCTTTGCACTTGAAACAGCAGTTTGTACTCGTACGTATGTACGTTTCAGTATGTGTTTAAATTAGACCGACAAACCTCGGCTGCCTGTCGGCCTGATTGGTAAAATAACGTGCCTATTTAACCAAAATATTCAACTACCACAAAATAAGCAGTCGTTGCATAAACATAAAAACATATTTTCGTAACTATAGTAATATCCTATATAATAAGTAGACTATCTCTGACCTTGTGTCTGTCTATCTGCCTGCCTATCCGTCTTTAATACCTCTAAGTCCCTTGAAACTCAACAGAAATTCTTCAAATTTTGCAGAGAGAATCCTCAGGGTAAAATACAGGTCAAGTTCGAATTTCAGCAAGATCAGATTACTCAATCATTAACTTACACCTTAAAAACTAATTTTTAATAACTTTTTCCTTATGAAAAGTTTTGTATTAATGCATAGAGAATATTGAATAGAGATACGAAGGTATTGAAATATAATTTTTGTTTACTTTCAATGTCTCGCTTCAATGTTGAGTTAATTAAATGGGACCCCAGGGGCTCAGTGGATAGACCGATTCCAAGTGGGGCCTTATTGGCTCAGTGGATAGAACTATGTTAAGTGGTGTCGCAGTGGCCAAGTGTATAGAGGAATATTAAATGGGACCGCAGTCACTTCAATGTTGAGTTAATTTCACATGATTTCATTATTACCTACTTATATATGTGCATTTTTTTCAGTCTTTGTATGATAACCAAATTTTTTAACATGTTAACTGTTCTAGCCCCATGACAATACAAAAAAAAAAGGTCATGGGCTAACCCCTAGTTTATAATAAAGATCTTTATTCCACCCAGTAATTTTAAGGAAAATATTTTAAAGGGTGAGGTAATAATTGCATAAAAATCGCTCCAGATTTTGCGCGCAATGGGAATGGAAAACCATTTGGTATAGGCTGTTCACGATAAAGGGAGCACTTTTGAAATCAACCTTAGAAAAATGTCACTAGCTCTGCCTGTATATATTTTAACGGGCGCGCTCAGTGACATGCGGCCAGTAAAGTTGGAAACGAGGGAGGGAAAGTAGTTCCGTATTTTAACGTTGAATAAAAAGTGTTAGGTTATCATTTCTGAAAACTTAAATTATATCTTTCGCTTCTGTTTTTTTTTAATGCATCGAGGTGTAAAAATGAGCAGATCTGTAAAATATTTACTTCTCCAATAATTCAACAGTTTAACTTTACCGACGCATGAATAAAGTGACGAGGCCCTTGGCAACGTTAATTTTTCCTACGGCGGAAGAAAACAAAATGCGTATAAAAGTTGATGGATCATAAGAAAAGCCTTCAAAAGTGTTCATTTTATCGTGAACAGCCTATAAAACCACATATAGTCTCGTGTAGTTTGCAGGGTTCAAACCCACGACATTGAAAGCAAGTCGGTTGCGGTACCATTTAACAATTCACGCTTGGGTTTCACAACAATAATTATGCGTTACACCTGCGAGTAATACTGCCTGCACCACGTTAAACTTAAATAACTCAGATTACTATAAAATCATCTATCTTCTCTTGCATGCTCTCGTCGTTCGCACGTTAGCCTCATTGTAAACGCTGAGCACGCCACTTGCTTCAGCAAACATTCGGTAATAACAATTTTTACATTCTCGTAATAGAGTTTGCCAAACGAAATTCTCTTTTAATGCAATGCTAAGACAAACCACTGCTAACCAATCTCAGTAGTTATTTATGAAAGAATAAAATCGGAATTTCTTAAACAATTCAGGGAACCTTTAAAAAAGGAAGTGTGTGGGTCTAAGTCAAGAGTAGGTTCGGATAAAGTAATCGTAAACGCTTTTCAGCTAAGTCAGTAATACAAGGTTATTTTAAAAATTTAAAAGTGAACCGTATGTAATAAATATTAAAACCGTTAACTTATTATGTGTTATTTATGTTTACAGTTCTCGCAGTAAAAATTAAAATCCATGAGTTGTATATACATGGGGATTTGATGTATTTTAAAAAGGAGTTGAGTTGCTCGGTAGCTCGCTTACTTCGGCTCGAGTCGAAAATACTCGGCAGTCTTTGGCGGACCTGGGAGGCCATCCATCTACTTCGGTTCCACTCGGGGCAGCTCGTCAGTCTTCGGTGAACCTGGGGGCCCTCTACCTACCTACTTCAGCTCAGTAGTATGACTATGTAGATTCAGGTGCATGGATTGGTGGAAGAGGAGCTGAAGAGCAATGACTTCGGGTGGCGGCCTTGACTTTGTCTTAGTTTCATTTTCATTTCAGTCAGTAGTAAGCCTTCATAATTAAGAATAATCTCCTTAACAAGGAGAGTGATCATTTTCAAATCTAAGTTTGTGCCTGACTCCCAAAAGAGGAAATTGCTACTGCTGCCTATAACAGCTCTATACAAGATGTTCAGAAACTTCCTGCCAAAATTCAAATCACAGCATCTATGGACGAACATAAACAATACAGTCTAGTCACAAAATGTTCGGAAAGGCCATACAAGTATGTTTAAATTGAAGTTGAATTTCGGCAAACGACGTCGTGTGGCCGCAGCCGTATGTACCTGCGTGTAACCACAAGTTGCATAACACGAAGGCGAACTGATCCACGACAGTGTTGCACGCGACTTTTTTTTTCTAAACTTCCTTATTCTAAGTGTTATGTGAAGTTAAGGCCCGAAGGTTGGGCGGGAGTTTATTGCGTGTCAGGGCTAACCCCATGCATTGCTGCAAAGAGGGATTGGGCAACCATGACTACCTCGCTAAGTGTACTTAGAGCTAGTCTTAACTATGAAGAGCAAGGGAAAAACCGCCAAGAGAGACGTAAAAACCCTTGCGACATAGAATTAAAAATTCCAAAAATTTTTGATGCATTAAATTAAATTAAATAGAATGCTACGGGAGACAGTGTGTTTGAAAAACATTATATTAGTTAATAGAGTTGGAAAGACTAGTAGAGAGGGGGCGGGAGCTTTGTTTATTCTTAACTTGATTCCGGCAGTAACCAGAGAGGTGTTTGGGCGCCTCTCTGGTGGGACTCGCGCTGCCTGTCAGTCGGATGGGTTTCCACTGTCGCATACGTAGGCGTCACCACAGTGCCAAGGAGTTCGCCTATCTCATGGTTGCCTATGTACAGGCGCTGGCCGTATTTTACGCCACTGTCCTTCGCCTTCGTGCCTCGCAACTTTCTGTGCACGCAAGTACTTACGGCTGCGGACACCCGGCGTCGTTTGCCGAAATTCAACTTCAATTTAAACATACTAAATTACCTTTCCGAACATTTTGTGACAAGAGTGTCTTGAATATATTCGCCCACATATGCTGTGGTTTGAATGTCGACAGGTAGTATCCGAATATCTTGTATACGTTCATCCAGTCTGGAGTCTCATATTTACATTATAAAATAATCATACTTTCCAAAGCTATAAGGCAAAGTAGATATGTCTTCGCGCATAGTTCGCTTGTCATCCGAACAAAACAAAACAAATTTATTTACACTTTCTGTATAACAGGTGTGTTATCATTGTCGAAAGTTCCGTATATCCCAACACCATCGTTTCGCAGTAATAACATTTCAGTAGAACTGATGTTGTTATAGCAATTTGATTTACATTCGCTCGTAAAGTGTAAGGATCCTTCTCTGGACACGGATATTTCAAAATACTTAGAATAAAATACAATTTTTCACAAAATTTTATCATTCTGAATATATTCCGACGACTTTGGCTTAGTCTTCGTCGAGCCAAAGGCCGCCGAAAAGCTGAGTTCTCGCCATAGCTTCTTTCGTGTGTTACATCAACGCAGCTGTTTAGCAAGCCATCGTCCGGCGAAGGCTCGAGCCAGGCAACCGGATGCTGGAGAGCACGCCATCGACCCGCACGCTCGCGGGCCTATCCACGACGGACGATGTAGCGTCATCTGATTGCGCTCGAGTTGACGGCACGCTCGCCGACATCTTAGATACACAGCTGCAAGTTCCCTGTTTGCGAAGCACTTCGAAAAACTTCTCACAAAATATTATTTTATTTTACGGATTCGCCGTCTCGAGTCAATCCGTGAAACTCGTCGCGAGCCATCATTCTTGCTGATGAAACATTCACGGTAAAGTGAGTAATGCTTAAGATCTACTTGTATGTACGTTGTGAATTCTGCCGCTTCGTGTAAAATTAACATTGTCATGCGCCTCATCACTTTATTCGTGCGTCGGTCAGGTGTAACTCATAAATTATTAAAAAGAAAATATTTTATAAATGTTATCATTTTTACACTTCTATGCATTAAAAAACAGAAAGCAATATAAATAATTTAAGTTATCACAGGTGGTTACCTAACACTTGTTTCTCGACATTAAGATATGGAACTAATTCCCCTCCGTCGTTACCAACTTTACTGACCGTATGTAATTCAGTGCACCCGTTAAAATTCACTGTCTACCAAACAGTAATTGGGCACCTGTTCACAGTTTGCTCGGTGTTTGTCACCCCGTTAGAATCTCGTAGGGCCACCCCTTGTGGCTATAACAGCAGCCACTCTGTCTGGCATGCTCTCTACGAGTGTTTGCAGGACATCCACGGGGATTCGTCGTCATTCCTCTTGGGACCATTCCATGAGTTGAGCAATGGATTTTGGCCGCACCTGACGAGCCCTCACCCGGCGAGTCAATTCGTCCCAAACATGTTCTATAGGTTGAGGTCGGGGCTGTGGGCGGGCCAGTCCAATCGACGAACATTGTTGTTGGCGTACCACTGCATAGTAGCCCTTGAAATATGGCACCTGGAATTGTCATCCTGGAAGTAACACGGGTCCATTCCGTAAAACGCCACAATGTTGGGAGTATTTCATTATCAAGAATGTTACAATAGGCCTCTGTGTTCATGCTACCACAGACAAACACCAGCGGTCCTACTCCGAAGGCCGTCAAACACAAGTCAACTGACCTACTGAATTACCTATCTTCACGGGTGCCCAATTACTTTTGGTAGATAGTTTAGTATAGTCTTTTCGCGGTTTCTCCAAACTTTCGGAATGAAACCTTTGAAAAATCACGCTATGTATGGCATGTTTGGTTGTTTCTAACATATGTAATGTATCGCAAACATTTTATAATTCTGTTAATATGGCGGTATCTAACTTTTGTTACAATGATACTTTTACTTATATTTTATTTAAATATCACGGCATTTTATTTATAATTAAAACAAATAAAAACAGGGTGAAAATAGATATGTTGGCAGTACCTAGTAAGAACTAGTTCTCATGCAAATTATTAATACCTTGAGCGCTCACGAATGAGGTGCGCTGTCCCATTGGTGTAAATTTCTAGACTCGGTTCAAGCTTTGTTTGCGTGAGGCGGAGAAATATTCTGGAAGTAAAACTTAAGCAGGGGTTCAGAAAACTTGGAAGTAACCGTAAATGGACTACGAATGAGGTTCCCACCTTATGATCATAGAAGTCCTCCTATCATACGTTTTTAATGAAAATAAATTGGAGCTCTCCATAAGTTAACCACAAGCGGGCCACTTCTGGATGTACTGTCGGCTGATGTCTGGCAAACCAAGAGTTGTCCATAAGTCAACCACAAGCGGGCCACTTCTTGATGAACTGTCGACTGATGTCTGGCAAAACAAGAGTTGCCCATAAGTCAACCACAAGCGGACCACTTCTTGATGAACTGTCGGCTGAGATCTGGCAAAACAAGAGTTGCCCATAAGTCAACGGCAATCGGCACGCGAAGAGACGTGAGTATTTTCTCGATAACTACTTAGTTTATGTCTTGCTTTCTTATTATTCCGTTTGTGCTTTGTATTTAAGCCAAATCGCAGTACAAAATAGCACTGTAAACTGTGTAAAACCAAGAAATAAGAATTTTTATTTTGTTGAGTTCTGCCGTTTAATTTTAGAGACCACAAGGTTGTGACAAATATTTTTGCACGTCTCCTCTGTATATACTCTCTCTGCTGAGTGATGTAAATGATGTTAATGTTCCCGCCAACCTGCAGCTATTTTCCGCCTTGGAGGCCGAGCGACGCGGAAGCCATAAGGGCCAGACTGCCACGTACATCAAGTGCGCCATCGCCGCTGAGCGCAAGTCTCTGGACTGGCGTGCAGTGTTTCCGTCATGTTGCGCGTACCTATGGGAATTTAAGCACTTACCCTATCATTTTACTGGCGCAAATTTCAGTTCAGTTCCCTTGAGTATTTTCGTATTTATATTAATCGTGTATTTTGATATATAGCATTCTGAAAATACGTTTATAGCTATGGTGTTTCATATGTGCGTGTTGTCTTCAAAGAACTCAACGGGGGCACGTCTGAACGCCAAGTTATTTTCGCGGATCAGCACGTCGGACGAACGATTCGTTGTTTCCTAGGAAACCGTAACGTGTATTTCAAAACACTTGGCAGCGCAGTTCAAATACCCGGTAGGCGGGTCCCGTTTGAGTCCTCCTCCAAAAATAATATTGCGTTGTTTTTTCTTACCGCTCGTCGCTTTGAGCGAGCGATTTGCGCGGATTGATGCTTGTCTTGGATATTTATTCCGCCCTCTCAGAGCTAAGTTGCTTCATGTTCAGATATTTATATTGTGAAGATTGCTTTGATAGTAACTACGTGCCACCGAATTACGTTCGTCGCTTCTTCTTGACGCAGAGGTTGAGCTACCGTACTGTGGAGATTTTGGCTTGTCGTCACTGTGAAATATAATATAGCCTTACGTTACAGAAAGGCAGCCAACGATACTCTACCGTAAAGAAAAACAGAAACAAACTTCTTGAAGCGACAGATCGTCCAGAATCATACGTCAGTGTCAGAAGCAAACCGTATTTTACACAGGCGCACGCAGGATACAAAACATACCTGAAGCAGAAGCAAGTCATATTGCTTCATGATGTATCTTTATATTTTAAGGTACATAACGAACTTAGTCGCGTTTTTGCGCCTGCCGTGAAACAATCGCATGCACTCCCATGACCGAGTTATGAAGAGTCCAAAAAATATATGCTCGCACATTCGCCACTCTGAAGTGGTAATAGGTAACGCTGTTCCGTTTGAGACCAAGTTGTAACGTCTAGCCTTTCCAACTCTACTCTGACCACTGGAAAAAAGTTAATTAAGTAAAGCATTTCCAACACAAGGTAAGGGGAGAACGTGCATATGAGAATGGAGGGTAGCTTATAAAGTCATTAACTAACTGGTGTTCATAAAAGCAACACTTTATTAACATTAATATATATTAATACAAATAGGAGAGATACAGTACGTTACACCGATTGCTAAATGCACAATATTCAATTAACCCTTACGCACAAGCGGCTCGGTGCCGTTAAGTCGCAATACAGGAAACAACCTCAAGTCCCTAGCCTTGCCAATTATTAATTATTATTCTTAAGGGGGGATTGACGGGGTCTCGAAGGATGACTTGCGCCCTAACCGCTAGCACGAGGTATGCTCACCAGTGTCACAGAAGACTACCTGGAAGCTCCTCCGAGCCTCGATGTCTTGATGATCCTGTTGCCAGCTCCGGCAACTAACGGAGTAGTACTTCTGGTGTCGGCGGAACTCTGGAGAGGGGGAGGGGTAAGGGTGCGGCGTTCCTGGCCTTATATACGCCGCGCCCTCAGTAGGTCAGAGGTGATGTTTCGCAAACAATCAAATATATAGTGCGTCGTACCTTAGCATGTATTTCCGTTTGCGGCTCTCCTCTGGCCGCTACACTGCCCTCCAGGTCGAACAAACAGCCGCCCCGGCTGTCGGCAGGTGTGGAGAGAAATATCAATGAGCAAGTTGGAGCCTTCCAAGGGTGTAGAGGCGATGCAGGCTGAGGAGCTTAGGTCAGGGGCAGACGACGACCAATGGTGGCAATCGCGGTAATATTTCACAGTATCGCAGGGGCAAGGTGAAACTCGAGACCTCGTCAAAAACAAAAAAAAGTAATCAATTAAGTAATAGCAAAATTGATTAAGGGAAATGGCAGCAAAAGGCAAGGTAGGGAGGATTAAAATCATCATACATACAAACGTTAAAAAAGTAACATACAAAAGTTTTACAAGATGAGTGTGGCCAAAATTACATTTAAGCTATCTGACCATGTTGATCAACACAGTCACAGGAGGGAAGGAAGTATGTCCACCGCCACACAATCTAATCTGGCTGTTTTTATATAATCCAGTCCAAAACATACAGTATTATATTTTTCAAATTTATTGTGTCCAGCTATTTACGTGTATATATATATATGTGTGTGTGTGTGTGTGCATGCGTATGCATAGAAACACACGCACGTTACGTTTTCCCACGAAACCTATAAGTCTCTCTTTCGAAAATCTTTACACACACGATTTTATTAAATTCATTTATGAAAGATACCACACACTATCTTGGGAGATGTGCGAGGATTTATAAGTTTATATACAATATACAAAAGTATCCAGTTGCAGTAGTAAAAAAAAAATACCACAAAAAATAAAAACTCTGTGTGTGTAATCAATCCGACACAGACTCGGTCAGTATCAGAATCTGAACCAGTATCTTGTGAACAGTTTGAGCTGGTTGGGGCTCTACGTTGTTGCTGAGAGTCATTCACAGTTACTTCTGTGGCACCATGCTGTGTCACATACACGACAATGTGTGCATCATTGCCTGTACGCACTGTAAATAAAAACGCTGTGTGTGTGTAATCAATCCGACACAGACTCGGTCAGTATCAGAATCTGAACCAGTATCTTGTGAACAGTTTGAGCTGGTTGGGGCTCTACGTTGTTGCTGAGAGTCATTCACAGTTACTTCTGTGGCACCATGCTGTGTCACATACACGACAATGTGTGCATCATTGCCTATACGCACTGTAAATAAAAACGCTGTGTGTGTGTAATCAATCCGACACAGACTCGGTCAGTATCAGAATCTGAACCAGTATTTTGTGAACAGTTTGAGCTGGTTGGGGCTCTACGTTGTTGCTGAGAGTCATTCACAGTTACTTCTGTGGCACCACGCTGTGTCACACACACGACAATGTGAGCACCATTGCCTATACGCACTGTAAATTATTTTCTCATTTTGGTTGGGTTTTTTTTTTCCATGGAGGAGAGATGTTGTGGCAGGGGCGCACCAGGAGTGCGTTGGATGCATACTCTACGCATGCTGTCAGCATATCTGTGCGCTGCTGGTGTGCAATCCGCACAGTGCTGAGAGATCGAACAATTTTCCAGTTTACGTAAATGTCAGCAATAATTTTAACGTATGCTTTACGGGAATACATTTAGCGCGTTATGTGTTTTTTTTTTTTTTTTTTCACTTCGATGTCCGAATAAAATATGATGAAATAACAAATACTATTAGGAGAAATACATATTTGTTGGTCCTTAAAGACAACTAAGTAACGGACAAATGGAAAACGTGCTCATAAAATACACGAGTTGTATTCTGGTTACATTTGAAAACTAAAATAAATTAATTTGGAAATTGCAATGGTGTAAAAGTTCAGCGCAGAACAATAATTCAGTGATAAAATAATTATTTAATATACTTAGATTTTTCTAAGTATGGTGAATTACTGTACACTTACTTATTACCCTATAGAAATGTAGTTGTAATTACCTCGTAAGACAACATTAAAGAGGAATGTGACTAACAAACGAGAGATTCCAACAGAAATGTGCGAAACCCAAATATCAAGGCAAGTACCACAGACACTTAATATTAATCCAGCACAAGTCGTGTCCGTCCATCGTACATCAGTCAATCCCGTGGCATCCAGACGATCAGTGAGCCACTATCCGTGCGGCGAAACAATAGACTAAAGTTGAGGTAGGCCGCTTATTCGTCTTCTGGACACGTATCCAACACTGACCTACCCCACACTGATACAACAGTCAAAGTGACGAGGCCAACGGTGATGAACGTGCTTGTTTGAACTTAAATTTAAAAAAAAAATCATGCACTTTTATACTAATAAAATTCTGTTGCCAATTTAAATTTAATCAAATCGCACTAATATATTGTCGGAGGAAGTATACAAACATCACATTAAAAACGTATGATAGGAGGACGTCTATGATTATAAGGTGGAATCATCATACGTAGTCCATTTACGGTTACTTCCAAGTTTTCTGACCACATGCTTAAGTTTCTCCTCCAGAACATTTCTCCGCCTCATGCAAACAAAGCTTGAACCGAGTTTAGAAATTTACACCAATGGGACAGCGCACCTCATTCGTGCGCGCTCAAGGTATTAATAATTTGCATGAGAACAATTTCTTACTAGGTACTGCCAACACATCTATTTTCATCCTGTTTTTATTTGTTTTAATTATAAATAAAATACCGTGCGTGATATTTAAATAAAATATGAGTAAAATTATCATTGTAACAAAAGTTAGATACCGCCATATTAACAGAATTATAAAATGTTTGCGATACATTACATATGTAAGAAACAACCAAACATGCCATACATGGCGTGATTTTTAAAAGGTTTCATTCCGAAAGTTTGGAGAAACCGCGAAAAGACTATATTACACTATCTACCAAAAGTAATTGGGCACCCGTGAAGATAGGTAATTCAGTAGGTCAGTTGACTTGTGTTTCACGGCCTTCGTCGTAGGACCGCTGGTGTTTGTCCGTGGTAGCATGAACACAGGGGCCTATTGTAAAATTCTGTATTATGAAATGCTCCCAACATTGTGCCGTTTTTTTCTGAATGGACCCGTGTTACTTCCAGGATGACAATGTCAGGTGCCATGTTTCAAGGGCTACTATTCAGTGGTACGCCGACAACAATGTTCGCCGATTGGACTGGCCCGTCTAGAGCCCCGACCTCAACCTTATAGAACATCTTTGGGACGAATTGGATCGCCGGGTGAGGGCTCGTCAGGCGCGGCCAAAATCCATTGCTCAACTCATGGAATGGTCGCAAGAGGAATGACGACGAATCACCGTGGATGTCCTGCAAACACTCGTAGAGAGCATGCCAGACAGAGTGGCTGCTGTTATAGCCACAAGGGGTGGCCCTACGAGATTCTAACGGGGTGACAAACACCGAGCAAACTGTGAACAGGTGCCCAATTACTGTTTGGTAGACAGTGTATTTTAACGGGTGCACTGAATTACATACGGTCAGTAAAGTTGGTAACGACGGACATTACATTAAATCCCCATGTATATACAACTCATGGATTTTAATTTTTACTGCGAGAACTGTAAACATAAATAACACATAATACGTTAACGGTTTCAATATTTATTACATACGGTTCACTTTTAAATTTTAAATATAGCCTTGTATTACTGACTTAGCTGAAAAGCGTTTACGATTGCTTTATCCGAACCTACTCTTGACTTAGGCCTACACACTTCCTATTTTAAAGGTTCCCGGAATTGTTTAAGAATTTCTGATTTTCTTCTTTTGTAAACAACTACTGAGATTGGTTAGCAGTGGTTTGTCTTAGCATTGCATAAAAAGAGAATTGAGCTTGGCAAACTCTATCACGAGAATGTAAAAATCGTTTTTACCGAATGTTTGCTGAAGCAAGTGGCGTGCTCAGCATTTACAATGAGGCTGACGTGCGAACGACGAGAGCATGCAAGAGAAGATAGATGATTTCCTAGTAATCTGGGTTAAGTTCAATGTGGTTCAGGCAGCATAACTCGCAGGTGTAACGCATAATTATTGTTGCGAAACCCAAGCGTGAATTGTTAAATGGTACCGCAACCGACTTGCTTTCAATGTCGTGGGGTTTGAACCCTGCAAACTGAGCAGCTAGCATGATCACTCTACCCTATATGCACTCTACGGGTGAAACCACGCTAGGATTTTCTCTCTCTGGCACAACTTTCTAAATGCGGTTGAAGGTGTCGGCGATACGATTAATATTCGCAGGGAGCTGTATTTTTTACGTTCATTAGTTTATTGAGATATTTATTGCTTGTTGTAAACATGTTCAGAAAAGCAGTAATTTACTGAGAATAATCATAACCAATTATGCATATGACATGGATTTATGTACATATATTCTTAATAAAAATTTCTAAATTTATAGTTGAAACAATTTTAAATTTCAAACTACCACGGAAGGAATCGACTGTGGCAGTAGAGGGATTTCATCATCGACTCTGTACCTGCCATAAAAGGAACAGTCGGGGAAAAAGCTTTGTAATGCGAAAACATAGTTACATTGGCAGTATTGATGAAAGTAAGAATTCTGGCGGAGGCAGGAATTCTTTTTGTAAAAGTTTTCGCTTCATCATAGAGTTACTGTAACAAGTGTTGCAGTTTAACGCTTGAAACGAACATCTTTATTCCACAACTACCTTTTTTTTACGTGATAATGTGTCTCACTCGCATTTGGAAGATAGGACGTTTGATGCCAGCCAACTTCATTTAGTGTTTTTTTTTTCCAAGTAGTTTTCCCAATTTCATTCTTGGCGAATAATGATGCAGTTTTTTTTTTCAATACGGATCGTCTCAGTTAACAACATATATCAACATCGTGACTCTCCTCCGTGCAAAAAAAAATATAGAAATAAAAGTGATGAAGTCATTTGTCACATCCGCAAAACTCCGCCACTCCTTTGTTTCCAGGACCGCGGTGGTGTAGTGGTTAGACTACTCGCATCCCACCAAGGCGAACCGGGTTCGATTCCCGGCGGGCTCACCCTCGGATTTTCGCAAGTGGGAATCATGCCGGATGATGCCGCCGGTAGACGGGTTTTCTCGGGGATCTCCCGTTTCCCCCGCCTTTGCATTCCGGCGCTGCTCCATACAAACCTCGCTTCATCATAATCGGCTCTCAAGACCTCGATGTTAAGAGCCGCTCAAACATCTTCGCTTGCTCCCCCCTCCAATACCTTTCTAACCATTGGCCAGAAGGGGGCGCTGCTCAACTACATTTTTTGACGTGAATACGTCTTTAAATTAGCAACCATAGCGGGAGGCAATCCAGAAAATCTGATGATAACAAAATCGGGGGGTACAGTTTGGCATTACAGCTCCGAATCTATCAACTACATTCAATATCAAATTTAACCACGCTATTGCCAAAGAATCAAAGAATATGTTACGTTGAGTGAGGAATGCGAAGCCTCATGCGCAGAGGAAGAAAAAAAAAGGGGGGGGGGGGAGTCGCCACAATGTTGAGTTCGTTTCGCCACGTCTCATAACTTCCGCGTAATGTAACTTTTGACTATAAGAAGCTACGACGCTCGTTTAAGTTTCATTCGTCAGCTATCGTCAAGATCAATCGATTGCATGTATAAAAACATTTGTGTGGCGTGGTTATGGTGAAATTGTATGAGTTTAATGTAAAAAATTTAAGAAAACTTAACACAGTGTCGGGCTATACTCGTCAAAAAGCCACAGCAGAATACAGAAATTGCATACGGTTGGAAAGTGCATCATGAAAGCAATCCAGTGCAACCCATAAAACTCCTTATGATCGAGTGAAGCGGTGCCGGGAACGTAAAAGTTACATCAAATCGTTCGAGCGCGTCAACGTAGACGTGTTCACACGAACCAAAAGGCGGTGTCCCCAACACAGACACGCCCAATTTTTTTCCCTCACTAACAGGTGTCGCGTCCCGACTTGGCCACCTGCTCAGGCAGCAATTAGCGACTAGGACGGGGATGTGCGGCCTCGAGGTAGTAGGTGACAAAACAGCCTGCCACGAGACAACAAAACAGCTGGATCGCGCCACGGCGCAGGCGCTGTGAGGCTTACCCCTCCCTTACCCGGGGAAAGACCAAAGCGGCCATTCGCTTATATCCTCGTCACGGTAAACGGAATGTCCGAGCACTCTGTATAACGTTGTCCAGAAAGTTAGCACTTTAATAAGAAAGTTCACTATTACTCCACTACAAATTTGCCGTGCATTCTGGCCTGTGTTCCTCTGCACAGAACGTGTCTAACTCGCATTATCGAGGTTGCGGATTTCAGTTGGTTAGTATGAACCTGCCAACTTCAAGATATTGATTATCCCCAGTACATTAAAAGGACAGGCATGTATAGCTTAACGCCAATGTCGGTAGCTGGTTCATTACAGACAAGCAGTAACGGGGAATGAATTGACTGTCGTTTTTAACAACGAAAAAAAGACAAGATTTTAATGGCTGGGCCGGGAATCGAACCCGGATACTCACTAATGAAAGGTAATTGTTTTACTACTGCGTTGGTTCGATTGGCGCTTACGCGGGAATGAAAAATGTTATATCAGTAACGTCCCTTGCACAAGCTTCAAGTAAAACGTCATTTTTAAATTACTACCTAATTTCAAATGAATATTTTTTAATTACTCTTTTTTACTGTACTCGTTTAATCACAGCTGCCAGTCGGGAAACTAAGTACGGTACTTTTATCGTATAATTGCAATCCGAGTCTTGCCCGGGATTTGAACAGGAAATATCACTTTCCACACTGAAAGAAATATTTCGTGGAAAATTTTTTTTTTCAGTGCAAAGGTTCTTTCAGTGACCTAAATGGCAGAAGCGTTGCTAAAAGAGGTCTATGAAACACTTGGCGGAATTTGTGTTTCTCTTTCTACTATCTTTCTTTACCGATTTATACTTTAGAATATACTGTGTTACAACTATACGCCAAAACACAAATTTCTTTAATAACTAATGTACAGAACCAGCGTGCAAAGTTAGTTAGATGTTTACAGTAAAAATTAAATATGACTAAGTAGTTGGCAGGAATGGTCGATGTCACAGTTGGGTAAAAGCCGATAGCAGGCGGCATAATCGGTACTACCTACGTGCAGAAAATAGAATCCAATATGGAGGAGATGGGGCGAATTCGACTAATTAGCGTCACTTATACGTTAAAAAACATAGACAAATATGACCGTCGCCTGCTGGGTGAAATAATACACTAGCGCAACCTAGGTGATGAAAACATGAAACTCCAGCAATGTATAAACAAATTAAAAACGAAAAAAAAAAACAATATGATAGAATGAGTTTAGGCGTGGGGGTGGAGGCCTGCCGACTAATTAATCAATGTGAAACGTTGGTGTGGTGGGTGAACTCAAGAAATTTAATTTTTTTTAATAAAAGTGTTATAAATTTTTGGTTTTTTTTTTTTTTTTAAGAATTTTTAAAGGAAAAAGTGAGTCTTTAGGGAAATTGGTAGGGGGAAGGGGCATTTTTAGGAAAAGGGAATTTTTAGGGAAATTTGGTCGATTTTGAGCGGAAAAAGGAAAAAAGGTAAATTCCAACATGGTGGCCAGAGCCCCCTGAAATATTTTTGGTAAAATAGTGCTTTTTTTGGTAAAAACAAGTGATTTTTGGGTTTAAAAACGTTATTTTTAGGCAAAAACAAGTGGTTTTGAGAAAAAAAAAATTCCAAAATGGTAGAATCTAAGATGACGGCTGACTCCGGGATCCTGGACCCTGTTCATGAACTCTCTATGCCCTACTACTAATATTTATACGCCAAAACATACATTTCTTTGATAACTAATGTATAGAACCTGCGTGCATGGTTACGTAGATGTTCACACTCAAAATTCTCTGTGAGGACTTACGAGAGACAACATAACACAACGAGCTAGAATCAACTACGAAACTTGAGTTGTGCATTACTGACTGACGCCCGTTAGCCTGACAAATTATCGCCCTGCGTTCCAATAAATCGCGCCTGTTATTACTCCGTCTAGCAGGGTGCCGTGTGACTATAACTAGAGCCATCTGATTGGATTTTGTGAAGAGATTTAAGTGCAGTCTACAGTTTTTTTGTATATTGTGTTCATTATTGTCAGCGTGTGTTTGTAGAAGACTTTTTCATACTTGGCCCGGCCGATCAGAATTAGGTGACGCCGATAAGATGTTCAAAATCAAATATTTTCGATGTGACTAATTTAAGATAGTGATAATTACAGTAATTGTTTAAGTGTAGCAATTCCCATCGTAATTTCATTGCCAAGTGTTTTATAGTATGAAATTGCACTACGAAAGTCGGACCTGTTTTTTATTGTTTAGTATTTAAATTAATCATAAATATAGTTTTTTTTTCAAAGAAGAGAGTTCAAGCATATCACGAACCGGCTACACCCACAAGTTTTTTTTACAATAGTATTGTAATTTGGTATGTAATATAATACGTAACGATCTCTATAAAAAAAAGGTTTTTTCCACGTACATGACTTTTCATTATCAGATACTTTTTCCTGGTTTATGTGCGGCCAGATGTAAAGCACGCTTCCTGCGTAATGTATACTCTAAAGATTGGATATAAACTTTACCGACAAAATTCGGTAGGCGATTCCCCATCAAAAAAATTAATATTTCGAAAATATACGCGGCATGTATCAACCCCCTTCCATAAAAAAAAACGGATAGGCTGGAACTCCACATGCGAACTTAAAAATGTAACTATGTGGCAATTTTACGTAGTTCCCTGCGGGTTAAAAATTGACCATACATATTGAAAAAAGTTCGCCTCGAGTTTTAACCCTGCATGCCATCGTTTTCGAGAAATTAATGCATAATGAGTTGCAACGTATGCAGCGTTAGTTCGTAACGTGTTAACTTATAGAAAACGGTTGCGTTTAGAGTAAAATACAACACGGATTTTTTGTTTACCATTTACGGTGGAATCCCATGCCGCAGGTAGAATAAACAAAAATAAATTCTGGACACTTACATTTTTTAATGCACACATGAGATTCCAACCCATCGATTTGACTATTTGGCTACTGCAGTATTATAATCGATTAATAATAGTCCCCAAAATAAAAACAAAACTGCAAAAGTTATTAATTTAAATATGTAAAATGTATCATTTAAACATTTTTTTTTTTTTACTTTTTTTAACTATATATCAAATCATTGTGAAATTGCCAACCAAACCTTTTCCGTTTAACCGATTTTTCAAAATAAAATTTTTAAAATTTTATATTTTGTAAGGGAAAAAATATTTTTGTCAGAATTTTCTTTATGAATAACAGTCATTTTTTCAAGCAGCCTTAACTATAACAGGAAGTTAGTACCCCGGGAAATACGAATCGGGGCGAAAATTGTCGACACAGTAAAACATACAGTATTTGGAAGTTTTGTATTCAGTATCCCAAGTGATCAGTATCCTAAATGGAGCCTATGTTCCTCTTGCCGGTGTCCAGAGCCCAGATTAGCGAAATACATTATATTTGTGGGCATGTATATACACGACAGTAAGAGTTATGAAACGAGTAACTCCTCGCGGGAAAGAATACAATTAATGTTCCACGCCTCTCTTCTAGTTTATTTCCCCACCCGATAATAGATGGTAACCATACCACATACACGGTCACCCCCAACTTTTCCGAAACCCTGCTGGAGTTCTACTTCGAAGCTATTTCTCTGTCACGCGGCAAACAAAGATTAGCCAAGTGCAGAAAATTGCACCAAAGGGTTAGCACACTGCACTGATACCTACTCAGTTCAACAATAATTTACACTGGGTTACCAGGCGTCCTCTTTTTACCCGGACATGTCCTCTTTCTGAGGCCTTGTTCGGCCGGGTATTACTTAAAAAAATCGAGATGTCCTCTTTTCCAATAAAAACTAAAGACAACTAATTTCTACTTTCTTAGGCGTCCTCTTTTTACCCGGACATGTCCTCTTTCTGAGGCCTTGTTCGGCCGGGTATTACTTAAAAAAATCGAGATGTCCTCTTTTCCAATAAAAACTAAAGACAACTAATTTCTACTTTCTTAGGCGTCCTCTTTTTACCCGGACATGTCCTCTTTCTGAGGCCTTGTTCGGCCGGGTATTACTTAAAAAAATCGAGATGTCCTCTTTTCCAATAAAAACTAAAGACAACTAATTTCTACTTTCTTGTGAATTTTTTTCTTTTACGTCGTAAAAAAAATGTAGAAACGGGGCCAACGAACTTCCTGCAAAAGTGCGAACATTTTGGAGAACATTCCGCTATTCCTTTGTCTTTATTAACTCTCATAATAAATTTCCTGGCAGCTTTTTTACGTGTCTAAATCTAGCAATAGCTAATCAATTCGAGAAATTTATGGTTTTTTTGTTAGGAAATAGAAACCTGTTAGAACAAATAAAATCGTCAAAGAAATACGATCGAAATGTATGAAAACCTGAGCTGTGTGAGAGTGATTAATTGTTAATTAACCAAATTGTGTCTACTGCTTATGTACAACTATGTTTAGTGCGAATGCATCTATATTATTTTCTTGCAAAAAATTGTGTACCTGCTGCCTACAAACTAAATGGGATTGACTTCCGTATTCAGAGTGAACATGATTATCACTTTATCTGGTTGCAAGAAAAAAAAAACATTTTGTAATACAAACAGCTACATGGAAACAAATTTTGAATACTCTTTTGGATGTAGTGTATTTTTAACTGACCTGCGACTTAATGAACTAATTCCGAACTACATTCCGACATGTTTGTTGGCCAGTGACGCCATTTTGCTGGCGCGTGCTGCTATTTCGCCTCTGTGTAATTACGTACTCTGTGGTTTCGTTTGAGTGTCGAGCGGAAGTGCGCGCACGCTCGAGTGGTGATTGTGTATATAAGCTGTTCACGGTAAAATGAGCACTTCTGGAAGCCCTGCTTAAGATCTACTTGTATACACATTGTGTGTTCTTCCACCTTATGTAAAATTAACATTGCCATGGACCACATCACTTTATTCACGCGTCGGTCAAGTGAAACTGTGATGTTATTATAAAAGCAAATACTGTATATATACACTTCGACACATTAAAAAATACAAAAAGCGAGATATATAATTTAAGTTACCACAAATGGTTACCTCGCACTTTTTGTTCGACGTTAATATATGGAACTACTTTCCCCTCCATCGTTGCCAACTTTACTGGATACGTGTCACTCATTGCGCCTGTTGACATATGGGGCCACGGTGGCTGAGCGATTAGCACGCTCGCCTCCCACCAAGGCGAATCGGGAACAGTCCCCGGCCGGGTCACCGGATTTTCGCAAGTGAGAGTCGTGCCGGAAGATGCTTTCTCGGGGATCTCCCGTTTCTCCAGCCCCTTCATTCCGGCGCCGATCCATATTCACTTTAATCGCTCTCGTCGGCTCTCAAAACCTCGCTGTTAAGAGCCACGGAAATCTCTTCACTCACTCGCCCTTCGCCCGTTAAAATACATGCAGGTAGGAGCACAGTAACATTTTTTTTCTCAGGTTGATTTCAAAAGTGTTCGCTTTATCGTGAACAGCCTTTAGCTGACGCGCGTGGAACTGAAGTTGGTTTCGAACATGCTGGCAATCAGGGATACGAGCGGGGACGATTGCGTATAATCGCGGGTCGTTCCTGCCGGGGGCGACGGTCTCTCTCTCTCTCTCTCTCTCTCTCTCTCTCTCTCTCTCTCTCTCTCTCTCTCTCTCTCTCTCGCTCTCTCTCTCTCCTCTCTCTCTCTCGTGGGCGGTGGCCATGCCGGCGAGCTCCTAGTCCGCGTGGGACACTCCAGAAAACTCGTTATTGTCCGTGAAAGAGGTAAACAAGCCGGACAAGACCCACCCGGCCGGGGATTATCAGATACTGAGGACTCCCGTATCTTCTCTCTTCATCCTTCCCCCGGGCGCTCTCCAGGGTAATGAACCAGGTGGTCAGACACGGGGAGGCTGCGGTGAAACACGGTCGGCTGACAAGCCTCCTTTCCGGAAATTAAAATATGTGATTTTATTTGTAAAGATGATTCGAGCAGACTGAGAATTTTACGTCGCCGCTCCGCGCTCTGAAAGTGTTGTTCGGCGTAACTGTTTCAAGCTGGTACCGTTCGCTACCAGAAATGTTGACCACCATTCTCGCGAAAAAAAATTACCAAGCGTCAAATTTGCATCCGTTTTGGGCTCTGTACAAAAAAAATACTACTCTAACTTGTAATGCGTAATGTCTAAATAAATATTCATTCATTTAGAAGCACCGCCGATTTTATGATGCCCTTGTGATTTTTAATACAGGACATATTTTGTTTTTATTAATATTTCTTTTCGTCTAATATTCCAGTTTATAAGTGTTAAATTAAACCATGTGATGGCATACGGCAGTGAGTAGCCGGAGTTTCCACAGACAAACTTCTATGCATGCTTCATCATGCGAAATGAAAATAAAACTTTGTATTAGTTACTTTCATTGACATTCTCTGGTGTGCCATCATCTCGGCCATCATGGACAGATATTATGTATGGATTTTAAAGATTAAAATTTAAAAACAGACTTTGTCGTCTAACGGGCCTGTTCTGAATATCAGTTCCAAGATGGTTCTGTAGGTATATAAATACACTCAGGGACATGAATTTCAAGCACCGAGGAGTGATGGAAATGAGCCGTATTGCCGTTGTATCCTCTTCGAATGCTAGTTGGCCGACTGCTGTTGCATATGACCATCGATATTCTTCATATCAGCACCGGGTCGTATTTGGAGTTCGAGCTGATACCACACGCGTTCTGTTGAAAAAAGACCAGGGGACCTTGCTGGTCATGCGAGTAAAGGCTGTTCGCGATATAGTGAGCACTCTTGAAATCAACCTCAGAAAAATGTCACTGCCCTGCCTGCATATATTATAACGGGTGCACTGAGTGACATGCGCACGGTAAAGTTGGTAACGATGAATAGAAAGTGTTAGGTAACGATGTGTAATGATTTAAATTATTTCTTACGCTTTCTGTTTTCTTTAACGGCTCTGTGTTTAAAAATTAGCAGACATATAAAGTGTTCACTTTTTAATAATTTCACAGTTTTACTTGACCGACGCGTGAATAAAGTGACGAGGCCCGTGGCAATGTTAATTTTACATAAGGTGGAAAAATACATAACGTGCATACAAGTAGATCTTAAGCAGGGCTTTTAAAAGTGCTCATTTTACCGTGAACAGCCTATACCTCATCATGACGTAAGTATTCCATAGATACGTATGTTTTGTGTGTGAAAGAAAATTTTATCTTATTAACAAAAAAAATTGTACCATATTGCTGCCTCATGGAGGGCAATATAATACGTATAATATCCCCCGTCTTCATATTGTGAAGAGGCAAGATGTCACTGAATTACTGCTGTACCATAAGTGTCTCCATTATCACTAACACAACTGACCTCGGATCATACCCTATGACAGGCTCCAAAACTCCATGATTCCAGGGGTAACGCTAACGTGTCTCTCCACAACTTAAGAGGTTGATAGCAGAGAATGTGAACTAAAAGAATTAATAAAGACACTGCGTCCTTTTAATGATAGTCAAAACAATTACAATTGAATAGGAGTAGGTCGGGGAAGGACAGATGAGGGGATTGCTCTCTTTCCCTCGCTAACTCATCCCTGAAGATGGCGGGGGAGGTCGGTGCTTTCGCTCTCTGCGTCCGCCTCGCGTCGCCGGCGCACCAGGAAGACGCCGTTTCCAGGTTCGGATCCCTCGACCACGCTTCTCACCCACCTCCTGGTAACGTGTTGCAACTCCTCCCCTATTCGCCGATAGCTTGGTGTGGGCGGAGTCACAGTTGCCGGCCGATGCCCCTTAGTTCTGTGTCAGCCAGACCTAGTTACAATGATCCAACTTGCAGGTTTGTGTCGAACGATTCCACTTCTGCAGTGCAGCTCATGCTGGTCCACCCTCTGAGTTGTCTGCCGGTGACCACCTTTCGCCTGGGCGCACCGCGTGGCTGGTGTCGTAGTAATTCAAAACCAAGTTTCATTGCTGCACTGTTGAAAATTTCCGTGTATTTACGGAATGTTTTACGGAAACGTACAGTGTATATACGGAAAGGCAATCCGTAATGACGAAAAACGGAGTTAAGTCCGTAAATACGAAATACGGAAAAGTTTCCGTATTCCCTTTGGCTTGGAGTTACGGGGACGAACAATGGTGATTCTACACGAAGCTTTCTTCGCCACTGTAACAAGAAAATTGTCGTTTCCGCGGCAGTTAAGGTTATCCACGCGGCTATGACCTATTCTTGGCAACACTAAAAATACACTAAATTTAATAGAAACTGAATTTTTGCTTTTGTCTTTTAAACACAAATATAGAAGTTATACCACAATTTTCAAGTGAGACTTGTAGGTGAATTAGAGTCGTGGACTGCTAATTTTTTGACTCGAGTTCAAACCTCGCTTAAGTACAAAATATTTTAACTTATTTAATATCATTATTTATACGCGATAGAACACCCACATAACGAAAAGTAAAGACATTTTCATTATATCTTTTTATTTCAAACGGAAAGGACAGAAAACTAACTTGGAAATTAACGAAGATGTTCCGTGATATTTACGGAAAGTCCGTTTCTGAAAATCAATGTGTCCGTAATTTTACGGAGAGTTTGCGGACACTTCTAAAAAAAAAAAATTTACCAGCACTTTTGCGTAAAATGAAGGAATTTTTTTTAACAGTGTGATCATGCTGCGACCTCCGCCCATCATCACTCCATGCCTTCCGGTTAAGAGCACCACTCCCAACGTAGCCGTTTCTGCTTTGATGACAACCTAACAGGCACCGATGGCAGGGCTGGCCCTTGACATAAGCGAAGTATGCAGCCGCGTAGGGCGTCAAACAAAAGAGGACGTATATGGCACTGTGAATGTTTTACACTAGGCGAATACATGAAGAAATAAAGAAAATATTTATTGAACCAATTTGTGGAAATTTTACTTAGATTATGATTTCAAATAACATTAAAATATTTTACTAAAAGTCACTTTTAAACCCACTATAATTAAACTTTTAACTACTTTCCAAACCCGTTTTCGTGTTGAAGAAAAGTAATGTGGCGTGGAGGCTAAGACTATGACTACTGAGTCATTTTTCCCACTCGCATAGTGACAAGCAGGAGTATAATATATAAGATAAACTGACTCATCCAATTCGCGCAAAACGACAACACGACCGTCCCGTCCCGCCTTTGGCTGCACTTATTCTTCAAACTCGCAGTGAACTTGTGCTGACGTGTAACATTGAATTTAAAATGTGGTGTCAATTTTCACTGTCGTTTCAAATTGCTTTAATTACAATAAAATAATTTAAAGCGTACGAATAAATATCTGTGACTGTATTGATTTGCTGCCCCGTACCAATGTGTATTCCAAAAAGCAGGAACCACAGCTACATGACAGTTTGATGACATTATTACCTCCGTGAGAAAAAGGAGGGAGGTGGTGTCGAAATATTGTCCGCTTACATTTCAAATATGTCAAGGGCCGGCTCTGTCCGATGGCACGGGGTAACATAATGCTTGGAACATAACACGGCGATACTTCTTTGGTGTCGTCTGCCTTGGTCCATTGTAACCTTCACGACGTGTGTGTGTGTGTGTGTATGTGGGTGTGTGTGTGCCATCTCATAGCCACAGGTTCCAACAATGGGTGACTGTAACATAGGAAGGCTACGCGTGCTCAACAATTTGCACGTTACTTCCATTCAGCCTGACGCAGAACCACGTAATTTGGCCCCTACCAAACCCTATCAAATGTTGGAAATGCTGTCTAATACGCCTACGAGGCTTACTCAATCCAGTGACCTTCCTCGGTGTGTTAAGTGACTGTCTAGGACCCCGCACAGACCTTATGAACACTACCGCATTAATCGCGGTGGAACAACTAATGCACGCTGGATGCTGTTATAAAAGTTAGATATAAATGTAAATATAATGATCAACATATCCAGCAATGGTTTGCACGTGTACCAAATTACCCCTGATTTGGAAGGTTCCTTCTAGGAGCGCCAATTTTTTTGTCAGTCAGTGTCAAATCAAGAGGGTGGGTACCTGTCCACCATAATAACTGCGCGTTCTCCTCGCAACCAACGTATTACCAGTTCTGTCCGAGTAAAGCTTCTATTTAACAGCATCATTTTTGCCTTTCCACTCAGGACCTATCTAGATAAAATTATAAAATACTGGGCGTGGTTGACTCGTGGTTACCTAAGCGCTTTTGGATCCAATCTCTGTAAAAATTCTGTGTCCCTTACTTCAAATATTTTAACTTGTATATTTACTGGCATCCCCTCCCCCCCCCCCCCCCCCCAGTAAAGTTGGAAGCGATGTATGAAAAATAGTGCCATGTCTTAAACTCATATAAAATGTGCTGCGTTTAGATTATAAATGCCGAATTACAACATTACAGTATTAATAATTTCAGAGTTACACTTAAGTGACACACGGATGAAGTCATCTCATGCATGTAAATTTTAGGTTTACATTTGGCGGAAGGATACAAAATGAGCGAAATAGTATATCCTAAAGTAACAGTTTAAGAGTGCAGCGTATAGTTCACTTGCTTACAGGTAAACGGCCTCCGTGATAGGATTTGCTAAGACGTAAAATTTAAACATGGAGTTATAGTTCGGTTTCCGTATTATTCATGGAAGCGTGTTTTTTTTTTTTTTTTTATAAAGATGTAAACTACCTCATTTCTATTCTCAAATAATCTATCTCCTCTTACTAATCGGATTATCTCGTGTAGGCTACAGGCATACCTTAACACAGTAACGATCTGTCAAACGTACACTTAGATCTTAAAATACTGGCGTTTCATAATGTTTGTTGTAGGCCCTATTTCCCAAAGCGGAGAGTTGTGAATTGCTGAGATCACAGCTTTGGTATTCCCTCTTACCCACAGATATTTTGAAGGACTGAAGGCAATGTACCGCGTTAAGGACAACACTTAAAACGAAGTAGCCACAAGCAATCATCTCTCTTTTTTTTTTCTAAGACACAAAAGCCATGACCCGTTTGAGGTTTTCCAGAGTGTAAGAGGAAAACAAGAAATCGTATCCAACTATAGTTACTTGGCTCACTGAATGATGGCGGCACGGGTAAGCAGAAGTGAATACGAAGGTGTCTTGTGCCGAACAGGAAACTAGTTCCAAAAATGCGAAGAAATGTTCTTACGTACTCATTCATTCTATAGTACCTATTATACGTGTATTCGATGGCTCAGTGCCGTGTCTGCAAGCAAGATTAGTGTTTCCCAATGCAATAGTTAAGCTGCTAATCCACCAACCAAAATTTAGCACAACAAAATTTGCGTGTTTCCTGAATACCGTGTGTTTGCAAACAGTTTGTTGGCAATCATTTTTAGCTTACTTTCCAAAGGAAAGAAAGGCTTCTGAGAGCACTTTCCTGTCTGTCTCTCTGTCTGTGTGTCTGTGTTTGTATGTGTGCGTGTGTGTCTCCCCTTTCAATTTTTTAACGCGTGGACCGAATTTCTCCAAACTTGGTACACGCATAGTACTTAGCAAGGACAGCTGACTTTTATAGTATTCCACCATGTCGGGTGATATGTAATATCTCGGGAACCATTCAACCGAATTAAACCAAATTTCGTATGCTGGCAAAGCATCGTACAAAAGCTAAATTTTGAGACGGATATTGTTTTTGGTCTTCCATTTTGAAAATAACCCCAAATAAAGGACTAAAGATTTTTCAATATGTCAATATAGATACGAAAACTATTTAACCAATTCTTACCCAATTTTGCATGTAAGTAATACTATCTCAGGCGAAGTAAACGTAAGTGACTGAACATTATTAGGTACTTACTTTCAAAATGGCGACCACACAAACTTTTTAAATTTTTTGTTTGGTATATCTGCCAAGCCATTTAAACAATTTCGACCAAATTTTGTATACTGAAATTAGGTCTATATGTTAGAAACATCATAGGGCCACAAGTGCAAAAAATGGAAAATTGAGTAATGGCCTGTGCATAACACATCTCAAAGAGCTGTATTTAATTACTGTAAGGCCATAAGTGCTAGTAATATATACAAAGATGGTATAAGAATGTGTCCCTATGAAGTTGTACAAACTGTATTAGAAATTTTTTCTGCAATACAGCCGCATGTCACTTATGGCCGCATCATATAAAACAATGAGTACTCACAATTTTATGCGATACGGCCATAAGTGGCATGCGGCTATATTGTAGTAAAGAGATAATATTAGATGTACATGGTTTAGTAACTCAGTTTTCACTTATTTGCACTTAATAAAAATTAATTATGAATGATTTTAAGCAAGAATACAATAACTGCACGACCAGTAGAATATTTCCCTTGTTAAGGTTGGAAGTATACTTTCTCCATTTCGTCCTTTATTGTTTTGTTGGTGCTGTGCTACACTACCAGAGTACATTAATAGAACGAATGTTATGTTTCCAGTTTGTGCAACATGTTTCAAAGCAGGACAATATTAATTCATGCAAAGTTATCAGAGGCAGAAAGTCAGGTAAGCTTGTTTTATTATATTCTATTATATTTCTATTGCATTTATTAATCACTGGCCGTGAAGCATACATGAATTGATGTTATGTAGTCATACCTAAATCAATGTTTACATACTGTGGAGACACATGCAATTGTAAAATAATCCTTCATATAATCTCATGTTCCATATGCCATTATAAAGTATTTTGCAGTGTTAATACGGAGTTTATCATGTAACGTACAAAATGTTTTACATTATTTTACTGACTGTTACAACTATATTTTTGTCTAGGAATCCAAAGTCAAATGTTTAGCAGTTTCTATTGCATTTATTAATCACTGATCGTGAAACATGCATGAATTGAGGTTATGTAATCAGTCGTGCCGAATTCAATGTGTAGGATTACATACCGTGGAGATGCACGTAATCGCAAAATAATTGTTTATTATTACGTCATATTCAATATATTAAAAAGTATTTTACAATGTTAACACTGAACTTATGGTGTAATATACCAAATGTATTACAAATTTTATTGATTGTTGCAATATATTTTTATGTAGGAATCCAAACGTAAATGTTCAGCAGTCCCAGAATGTGAGCTGGGGACGATGAAAGACTCCGTGTGGGGCCCGGAAGATCAACCACTTTTCCATTCGAGGAAACTGCTACTGAAAATACATTGACTGGCATTGTTGGAGAATCATCAACCAGTGAGTTTACTGTGCACCTGTTACAACCCATGCAGCCTCTTGGGTGGAATGGTGGGTTTGATTAATGTGCATTAATATAGTTTTAAACTTCTGCCCTATAGTGAGAGTGAAATAATCTACTGTCGTTAATATCTACATTTGGAAACATGGAACCCTTATAAGTGTACGATTATACTTTTAGTTTATGTAGCAAATGTAGTAAGTGTGTGCTTAAATGAGTAGGAGGCTTCCTGCAGATGCGATTCACTAAACGGAGACATGATTATTTCACAAGAAAATATGTGTACTCTATTACATAGATTAAATGTTGATTCCATAATGTAAGCGCGTCTTCTTATACGAAATGGAGTGGCATCGTAGACATTATTTTATGTTGTTTGTTATACAGAAGGGACCACACTGTGTTCATCGTCAGACAGCGATATCTTCAACAACAGTGACGCAGATATAACATGGAAACCAGATGAAACTGCAACGTCTGAAGAGCCTGGTGATACACTGCACAATGCTGATGGTTCTGTACTAACTCATTCACAAAGTAAGTATTTTGTAAATACTGTGCACCATTGCAGATTGCAAAATTTAAAAGAAAAAAATAATATTTTTTAAAAAGAAACTTTTCTTAAAATATGCTTGTATTTATTTACTTTGCTAATTGAAGTACCCCATAAAATTAAACTGTTGTCATGCTCACAACCAACAAGCATAGACGAAAGAAATCAGACATATGAATATCAGCAGTAATTGTTTGCATAGAATGATAAGTTGAAACTTTAAAATTTAACAATCCTTCACAAATGTCAAAATTATAAAATAAGGAATAATACTAATAGCAGAATTTAAATAATCGACATAAATATTTCTGTACATCGATATACTACAACTGTAGAAGCGATATTGTTCTAGAAGTACCTGCAAATACATCGGCTGTATTTGACACAATGTACTATGCCGTATCTTAGTTGTATAATGTGTGTAATGCCGACGGAATGCACGTGTATTGATTAAAAACCACAGATTTATTATTTAACTTTGGTATGCGGCATCAAGATTGATGTTGATGGTTTTCATTGCTGGCTTCCTTGCAGACGATACCAACATTGCAAGTTCTACAACAGCTGTATTGCAGGAGTCAAAACCTGACGACAAAAATGAAGATGGAGCAGATAGGAAAGGAAGAAAAAGTAAATTGGAAGAGAAATGTGGCCAAAGTGAAAATAAATAAAGGAGAAGCCTACATACAAACAAAGGGAACACACATTGATGCACGATCAATGAAAACTGGTTGTGAAGGTAATTGCCACTACCAATGTAACCAAATTCAAGTCCACAAACTATCTCAGATCTTTGAAAAACACTGGAGTCTTGGAGACGTCAACAGACAGCGACAGTATGTAGCTACTCGTGTGAGCATATCACAACCACAGTATCGGCGGGTTAAAGAAGTAGTTGCAAGGAATGTCAATTAAGAGTATCACTTTGAAGTAGATGGACTGAAATACCGTGTTTGTAAAGAAAAAAATATTCATGGATACACTGAATGTAGGAGACAAGATGATTCGAAATGCTACTAAGAAAACATGCGAAGGTGTGGTTGAAGAAGACATACGTGGGAAACACAGTAATCATCTCACGATAGATCTTACGACTAGAGATGACATTAGGACACGCATAAATTCCATTCCACGAATCGAGTCTCATTACCTCCGAAAGCAATTTATCAGTGGTGGGAAAACATTAGCTGATCTGCATAGAGATGATGTGAAAGAGTGCCAGGAACAAGGAAGAATCCATGGGACGTATAGTGCTTACCGAAACATTTTCTTGGCAGAATTCAATATTAGTTTCTTTGTCCCTAAGAAAGATCAGTGAGAAAGTGAAAAATACAGAGGATAAGGAATTATTGGCAAATGAGTACAAAGAGCATAGAAAGAAAATAGAGTTGAATCGAACAGAAAAAGCTAACGATTCAGACCTTGCAAAAGAGGGTAAATGTGTTACTGCATGCTTCGATTTACAATCAGTACTTCGGATACCTTGTGGTGACGTTGCTGCCTCTTATTATCAGCGACGTTTATCTGTTCTAAACTTCACTGTTTACGACTTTGGAAGGAATACTTGACATTGTTATGTACGGCATGAGGGTGCTGGCAGGAGAGGTCCTAATGAGATCGTCTCGTGTCTATTACAGTTTCTGTAAAAATGCTGTGTCAGAGACCATGTTCCTTTTTACTTGGGACGATTGTGCCAGTCAAAACAAAACGAAATTCATTGTTGCATTGTATTTGTACGCCGTGACTGTTCATGAGATTGCAAGTATTACGCATTAATTTCTAGTCACCGGGCACACGCAGGATGAAGGCGACCACTTACATTCTCTGATAGAAGAACAGTAGAAGCTCGTACTTAAAAGTGGACCCATTTCTGTACCTGCACAGTGGATAACTGTCATCGAAATGGCCAAAAAGAGAGGCGATCCATTGAAAGTAACAAGAGATGGACATACAAGACTGAGGAACCAACTTTTCAGTTAATACTGACAAGGAAAAAATTTCGTCGCAAAGTATACGGGAAATAAAGGTAGAAAAAGAAAAGCCTTTCCAATTTTCCTACAAGAAAAGTTTTGGAGGAACCTCTAAGACTGTCCTCACTCGAAAAGTGACAAGAGGCAGGCCTTAAATACCAAAATTCAGCCATGTATAAACCCCTCTACCAGGTATGGGGTAAAAAAAAAAAAGACCTGTTATCTCTTCGTAAGAATGGAATTTTACAGAGCCACCATCAGTCATTTTACAACAGCCTAGCTGTAGTAGCAGCAAATGAGATGTGCAATGTGGGTCCGTCTGATTCGGAATAGGAGAACATTGATTTTGTTAACCTATTACGAATTGTTTTCTGCCTTATCAGTATAGACTAGGTTTTTTAGTCATCTGAGTTTTTTACTCTTGTAATAATATTTTAATCCTTTTAGAACAAGATTAATAGTGAAAGGCCATCTAAGGCAACACTTTGTTAATCAAGTAATAGATAGGTGTAAATAACTAACATAAATAGGTGTAAATTTTAATTTTTCTACACAGAGATGTTTTGTTTGAATATGAATAATATACATTGTAATTGATTGTAAATAATCACAAAATACAATAATTATATCTTTCTAATAAATAATAATGGAAACTTATTAAAATGATACATTGGTACATAAAATCGCCATAAACTTGATGTATCTCTATAGCACTTACGGCTGCATACATCTGAAATGTAAGCAGTTTATAGTAATATATTTTTTGCAAAAGGGTTGTAAGTGCCAAGAAAAATGATCACGAAGACCTAGGAATTTGTTTGGATTAACAATAGTAGGAGTACTTCATTTTATATGGAAATAAAAAAGAATTGTGCTCAAATATTGTGTTCTGATTTTTTTATTGCATTTGTAAACTTTAAGCTCGATTTCCCACAATGTAGGTTTTAGCACTTGCGGCCGTATTGGATTCAACGTGCGAACCAACACATAACCACTTTTGTCGGCCATTTTGGAAGATAGCGCCATGCGAATGAATAAAGATATTATGTCATATCTCGGTAAGAAATTTAATAATTCCTACCTAATTTGACAAAAAAAGTAGCACTGATGCAGATGATGTTAAGTGTTATGTTTTAAACATATTAGACACTTGTTTTCAAAATAGCGGTCATATAACCATTCAAGCTTATAATGCTATATCATCGAAATTATTTAATCAATTTTAACATAACTTTGCATTTCGTCAGTATATATTACAACTATCAACTTTAGCTACACCAAGCATTTTTGTAAGCCATTTTGTAAGATGACAAAATAATATATAAAGGTTTTATGTCATGTCTCAGGAAACAGTTGGCCGATTCCAACCAAATTTGGCAAACATGTAGTAGGCCTACTAAGGCAGATGATGTCAAGTGGTATGTTTTAATAATGTTAGACTTTTTCAAATTGGTGGCCATATAGTCATTTTTAGCCTAGAATGCTATATTGCTGAAACTGTGTAATCAATTACAACTTAACTTTGTATGCTGGCAGTAAATATTACAACTATCAATTGTATCATCAACGAGTATCTTTTTCCCTCCATTTTTTTAGATAGTGACATGCGAATAAATGAAGTTTTTATGTCATATTTCGGGAAACAATTGACAGATTTCTACCAAATTTGGCAATCAAATAGCACTGCAGTAGTTTTTGTAAACTGATATGTTTTAAGTAGGTCAGGAACTTATTTTCAAAATGTTGGCTGTATAAATATTTTAGTTCAGTATATTTTATCAACGAAAGAAATTCGTACTTAAGTTTGTATGCTGGCAGTGACTATTACAACCACCAAATATGTCTATGCAGAGCCTCGTTTCTCTGTCATTTTGCACCACTTAAAGAAAAAAAAATTTTGTCTCATGTCTCGGGAAACAATCAACCCATTCTTACCAAATTTGTCGAGGATGTTATACTGTGGTAGGTACGTGTATTTTTTAAAATATGACACACTTATATTAAGAATAGCAGCTATAAAATAATTTTAGCTTTAGTCTGCGATATCTACGAAACTATGTAATCTATTTTAACTTAACTTTGTAAATTGCCAGTATACAATAATCGAATGCACTATTACATTACTTTTTTGTCCTCCATTTATGAAGATTGCCACATGAAAAATATGGAGGTTTAATGCCAAATCTCGAGGACCAATCAACTAATCCCCACTAAATGCTACACTGGAACATTTCAACAAATTTTGCACACTTTAAATTCTACAGAAATCCATGTAAGCATTCATGGTTTAAATGGGTCATACAACGATGTTCAAAAGTGCGACGTCATAAATAATTTAGGTAAGTTTGGTATATCACTGGGACCAAACAACCGATTTCCACCAAATTATTTATACAAGTATATCTACGGTAGGCAATGTAAACTTACATTTTTTAAGAGGCTCAGTCACTTATTTTCAAAACAACGGCCCTCTAAATATTTTTGATCAGTAAACCCTATAATTCGAAACATTAGACTGATGTTCCGAATCCGACCTCCATTATGCGGTACATTGCACACTTGCTTATTGTACGAGGTCTCCTGGGTTCAAGTCCCGGGTAAAGCACATGTGTGTTTGTAATTGTCTCACTAATGTTGCATACGTTTCTGGTTTCATTTTTAATGTTATTGCTTTGAAAGAGAAAGTCAAGTCCTACCTACCAACTCAGATTTTCAGAACTCATTTAATAAGTAACTGCGCCCATGTTGAGGGAAAGTAGGCTTAATAGTTATATCAGTAATGTCTTGTTGTTTAGTGTGATTTACTTGTATCTATTATTTTCATTTATTCTAATGACACATATATTAAATAATATAAATATTCTTAACAAAATATATTTTCTGTGTGGTTAGCAATCGCGCGAGCACACACACACACACGCACACACAATTAACCGTTTTTTGTTCCACAATCATAGTAGCTTTGGACGGCAATGTATAATTTACTGAATGCACACTCAGGCCGTGTCTCAATTGAAAGAATACTCTCTCAAGAGAGCACTCTTTCGCGCAAACTGGCGAGAGCACTGCTTCGCGCTCTCTCGTCCTCTCGCGCTGGGAATTCAGACAACCATTCTCTCGTTTCTCTCCGACGTCAGGCAAACAGCTGATGCCAAAAGGCGGGAAATTATGTTAAGCAAAAATCGCGGTCATAGCTATTATAAGTAATTTATGTGTGTTCAAAATAATTCACAAATAATTATTGCGCTATCTGTTGCATATGTCATTTCCCTGTTTGAAACAGTTGGAATTCTTCAGTTACAGTTAAAATGCAACATGGTTTTGACCCAGAAAGCTGCCATAACCTTATTCCAACACGGAAATAATGTAAACAAATACGGCGCCAGCGAAAGAGCGCCAGCGAGTGTACATCTTCGTGCTCTCTCTCTCTCTCTCTCTCTCTCTCTCTCTCTCTCTCTCTCTCTGTGTGTGTGTGTGTGTGTGTGTGTGTAATCTCGCTCTTTCGCGCTCTCTCCGTGCGAATTGAGACGACCAGAGAGCGTTCTCTCTGACATCACAATGACGCCGTCGCGAGAGCGAGAGCACGAGAGAGCGCTCTCTGGGCCAATTGGGACATGGGCCTCATCTCTTGCGATTTTGTTTTTCACTGACTAGTGTAGCTAGAAAATAATGCCTGCTTGTGACTGACTCGCACAGATAGTCGCTTTCAAAAAGAAAAAAAAAAAAAACAGAAATAACTACCTTGTGAACTTAGTGTGAGTGAGCAGCCATTTCATACCGTATGCAGTATTTTTAGTAAGCGCAGTGGAAGAGTGCATGATCTCTCTTCTACGGTTATTACTCCTGCTGTATCTGTCACGATCTCGCTTGATAACTACGCCACCAGCAATACCCTAGAAAGGGCCCGTGTTTCTCTGAAAACTTCATCGTGGTTGTTGGCAGAAACTTTTTCGAAGACGGAAACGACCGCGATAAACAAATGCACGCTTTTTTTTTTTTTAAATTTCACGCCATTCCCATTCAGGCATTACGGTCACGGTTCGATATTCGTTTATCGTATATTATTAAGAAAGAGAGAACTTTTATAAGGAAGCGGTAGCCGTGATCGTATAGTGGTTAGTACGTTGCGTTGTGGTCGCAATAACCCAGGTTCGAATCCTGGTCGCGGCAATACAGCTGCGATACATATATATATATAAATATGTTTTTTTTTTTATATTTTTGATTTGTACTCAAATTTGATTATAATGAGCAAATTTTTTTATATATAATTTATATATTTGAATTAAAACACGCATTAAATACAATTGAATGATTGTTATTTGACAATACAATTTGCATAAAAAACATGTCCACTTCTAAGTTTATGAACTCGCCATCTTTACATTGGCATTTATATGATGCCTATGCAGACGTCACTTCGTACCAAATAGCTCTTTGTCTGCTCAATAAGTATTTAAACGTTTATTACTTCTTTTACAGTGTCATTTGTTTTCAAATGTAGTACCACATTAAGTCCGCATAATGTGGAGTTCGTAATTACTGTATTTTTTTACTAATGTCGCCATGCTGTGTGGCTTTTCAGCTGTTGAGCGTCGTACCAAATCGATCAATATATGATTATTGTTATAACTATATTTTTTATTACAGCGTAATTAGCCGTTCAGTCACAGGTGAAGATATAAGCCATGTCCTGAGCTTGGAAATTGCAGACAAAAATGTTTACATAACGATGACTCCAAATATCTGCTTTTCTCTCGTGTTTTCTGTTGCTTCACGAACTGTTAACTGAGTTTTCATATGTTCCACGAACTTTCTCATTTGGACTTTGTGATTACGAAATCTACATGTAAAAGTATTATGTCCGACCGTTTGGCATTGCGGTTTCGGAAGACAATCGTGGCCGTTAGATACCGCATATCTGCAATTTTGGTCGAGTCATTAGAGTTTTGGGTTTCGACCAGTTGATAACAGTTTGCTGATTTGATCATACTGAACGATGCCAACATTGTAGCTATTGATGATTAAATCACTTGCTGTGTCGACATTTACAATACCAAACTACGCGCAACTGCTAACTGCCTGCAAGTTCTAAAACATTTTGAGGACATTCTACTGCAATTAGTTTGATTGATCGTCCAATAAAATTAGTGACTTAAGTGCCGTTTCGGTTAAGAGAATCCTCCAGTTGGAATTTTCGGTGATATGAACGTTTAGTCAGTAGAGAGCATTTCATTATAACTATCAAACTTATTTCTCCCTTTGTATCTATCTGCTAACTTAAAATGAATGTATAACTGAAATTAACAAGAATTTGTTTGAAAGTTTTGTGTTCTTGATTAAGAACACTAACACAAGTGGTTTTTAACATTATCTGTTTATATCTGCAATCAATAACGAACTTTGGCTATGGTTGGTAATGTTAGGAAGACATTTTTTTTTCCTTTATTTTATTTTACTTGGCATTTTTATAAAGCACTAACATTGTTGTCAAATAAGCAGCTTAGGCCTATAAAGTCTTTAATGACACTTGATACAACGACGTCATAATTTTAAATGCTAACAAGTACTGAAATATGGTTGTCAAATATTTTATACTTCATTCTTTAATTTCTACAACCATGCGAGAACTTGCCCTCATTTGCAAAAGAGCACGCCCAGAGCTCATAACAATTCATTTTACGTAAACTGGATTTTTTACAACATGTTTGAAATCCACATAATTTTGCTTGATTGTGAAAGTATTTCCCTTTTGTATTTCCCTTTTCTATGCACCAGAGTGAATAGACCTATTATGCGCACAGATTTTCTAAATTCATAACTTTTACAGTACTTTTCATATCCTAAATTCTTGTGAGTTTACGTGTAAGCGTGTGAATAAAATTAGCGTAAATTTATGGAACAATTATTTTTTACTCTGCTGTCATCATTACCGCGAAGTCAAATTACGTTTAAATGTGGGAGTTTGTGTGCAGTTAATTTTGCATATAATATAAGCCCTAATTTATGTCCATTTTTATTTTAATTTACGCCTGATACATAGGCTTCTAATTATAGTCATTAAGAGTTAAGGAAAAGCATTTCGAAATATTCTACATCGATTCCAGGTTTAATACAAAGTCACGTGATGCTGTCTCTTTTGAAATGCTTGGTAAACTTTTTTTCCCCCTGTGATAAAGAACAGAAGTGTATCATAATTTCATCCATGTTTTAACGCAACTTGACAGAGATTGCTCTAGAGAAGATTTTATTTCCAGACTCACCGAGTTAAATATTGGCAAACTGCCACCGATATCTGCATGTTTTTATTCTGTGCGTGCTGGAATTAGAATTTGATGTGATATAAATTAATGTTTATTAACTGTGTCAGAATCACTCTAACGGAGCGTGAATACCAACTTTTACCTGAGATAGAAAATATAACGGTTATTTTAACGCTAAAGTAAAACTCAACCACGCCCACGACATATTAATTAGTCTACTATTGTGAACCAATACGTTAAACAACATACACTGAGCTCTTCTGCACACAACATTAATCTAATAAACGCTTAATTTTTCAATTGTGAACTTAACCTTAGCACCAGTATGCAAAATTCATACAATATACAAATACACTAAAAACCAATATCAAACAATAAAGGCACGAGTGCGAAAAATAACCTAGCGGCAAGAGGCGACGCTACAATAAATCTTCAGAAACTGTTATTTTTTTAACTATGCATTCATATTAACTGTTTCAATATATATTAATTTCAGCCTAACTTTGACGTTTTGAGGTTTCGATTTCCTATTTAAAGTTGAGTTAACGTCCCGCAAAAAAAAAAAAAATATTACCCGTGAAAACAAATCTAAATTTTCACCGGGATGATAAAGGCTGTTCACGATAAAGTGAGCACTTTTGAAATCAATCTTTGAAAAATGTCACTGCCCCTACCTGCATATACTTCAACGGGCGCACTGAGTGAAATACACCCGGTAAAGTTGGTAACGATAGATGGAAAGTAGTTCCATATCTAAACGTCGAATAAAAAGTGGTAGGTAAACCATTTGTGATAAAATTTAAATTCATTATTTTGCGTTGTCTTTTTTTTTTTTAATGCATCAGTGTGTAAAAACTAGCAGATTTGTAAAATGTTTACTTCCCTAATAGTTTCACAGTTTAACTTGACCGACGCATGAATAAAACGATGACGCCCATGGGAATGTTAATTTTACATAACTCGAAAGAATACACAAGAAGCGTGTAAATGTAACTTTAGCAGGACTTTCGAAAGTGCTCATTCTAACGTGAACAGCTTATACTTGTTTGTACAACGTGCCCGACAGAGGAGAACGCAACACCATAAGCGACGTATTTTGTCACCGGAGCATCGAGCCAAGAGGGCGTCTGGAGACGAGGATGTTCGTTCGTCGCTAACGTGAATAAGGTTGTAGACTCTCCAATTAAGTTTTTAACAATAAAATACCTCCATTTGAATGATCAGACGTCCTGGTTATTCAATTAGAGCTCTCTCGGGAAAGATTCAATAATGTTTGTAGCTAAATTGTACACCGTAAAAAAAAAAAATTTCTAGTGAACTTCCTAATCTGTAATGGAACTTTTTACCCTATAATGCCAAATATCTGGCTGCAAATATGAGTATGTAGAGCGTCTTTACTATAACACGTCGGAAAATTAACTGCGCATTTGACTGTTTCCTGAGCAAATGTAGGGATAATGGTTGTCATTCGTGCTTTCTCACGGTACGTAAACACTGGTGTGGTATTAGCGAAAAAATTTACTAGAGTTTAGCTGTATAATCTTAAATGTGAACCAATCTCTTTTACTGTCGTGCTTAACATAACTCCGAGTTATAGCCTGCTGCCCACTTACATCCTCTTATAGGTGCGATTCACTTACATCCTCTTATAGGTGCGATTCACTTACATCCTCTTATAGGTGCGATTCACTTACATCCTCTTATAGGTGCGATTTGAGTGGGTGTGGGCTGTTAAGAGCTACTTCAAACTTTGCTGAAGCCCTGCTTAAGTTCTACTTCCAGGATATTCCTTCTCCTCGTTCGAATTAAGATTATTTCAGTCTGGAAAATTATACCAAAGGGACAACGCACCTCATTCGTGCACAGAAACTATTTCCTAGTAGTCATTTAAGGCTGTCCATCATAAAGTGGGCACTTTTGAAATGAACGTTACAAAAAATTCGCTGCCCCTGCCAGCATTTATTTTAATGTGCGTACTGAGTAACATTCGGCCAGTGAAGTTGGTAACGACGAATGGAAAATAGTTTCATATCTTAACGTCGAATAAAAAGTGTTGGGTAACAATTTGTGGTAGCTAAGGCTATTTATTTCACTTTCTGATTTTTTTTTTTTTTTTTTATGCATCTACATAAGTGTAGATATGAGAATTGTAAAATATTTACTTTCCTAATAATTTCATAGTTTCATTTACCGAAGCATGGATAAAGTGATGAGGCCCGTGGCAATGTTAATTTTACATAAGGCGGAAGAATACACAGCGTGTATACAAGTAGATCTTATACAGGAGTTTCAAAAGTGCTCATTTTACCATGAACATCCTATGCCAACGCACGTAGTTTCTCGCTGTTTTTACTCGTATGAATTATAAATTAAATATTACAATTTATAAATGAAATGAAATGAAGAGTTCAATTTAATTGAAAATAAAGAGACTTTTATGTTAACAGAAGTATATGACGTATTTAGGTAAAAACCAAACACGTCATGCGTGGAGCAGTTTATCAAAGGTTTGATTTTTAAAAAGCGTGCTGCGAACAGACCATAGCCACGGGCTGTAGGCTGGCGACTAAGAAGAACGGGCTAGGGGGACGGGTGGGAGGGAGGGAGGAAGGGGTTCAGCACCCCGTCATCGAGCGCTAAAACCACTCGACCCCGTCATGGCAGACCCACGAGCGCTCTTCAAGCCTTCCGGTCACGGCTGCAGCGCGGCAATATTTCTCTTCCCGCGCTGCGCGGTGATGATGATGGCGCAGCGGTCCAGCAGCATTGTCCGGTCCGACGGGCTCCAGCGAGGGGATGATCCCCCGGTCGGCAGGCGCGGAACACGGGGTTTCCATCTCGACCACAATGCCAGGGGGTCGGAGCTCTATGGGATTTTCGTGGGCCACTAAATTTTAGGGTAGAATGACTTCGCCAATTGTTGAAAAAGAAATGAAAATAATGCTCATTAATAAAGAAAGCTGCATATTTTATAAACAACATAATCTTATTTTTAAGTATACTTAAGTCACAAGTAAATCAAGTTTAATTATTCTTATCACCATTCATAAAACATATAATTTTGATGCCGGCATGCACTGTCATCGCCTGAGGGTTGAATCGTTTTTTTTTTTTTTTTTTCCGTTGTTATGTTCGTTGCTGGAGGTGGAGTTGATGCTTGAAATTAAATGCGGAAATTGGAATTGAGTTTTATTGAATTTTAAAATGCTGATTTCTTAAGAATAAATGATAAAAGAGTTATTGATATCAGCGACAGTGCCTTTTTAAAAGAAAGAAATATGTGCGATTAGCATTTTAATAAACGATTGTGCAGGTAACAGAGTAGCCAACCTATGTATTCTCTACCATCAATTGTTCAAAACACATTTAGTTCCATGATTCTGTTTGTAAATACAGCATTTAATTGTATCATTTTTACCAAATTGTTATCAGTAGTAACTAAAAGGTGTGTCTGAAAATTGAAATAATTATTTTTAAGAGTTGTATGGTTGGCAGAAAATTCTACCTAATAGCCAAATCATAGAGGAAAATAATGGGCCACCAAAATAGCATTTAGTTTCGTCTCTTTATCTTACTTGCTCTGTGCCCAATGCGGCGCGGCGCGTGACGAGCTAGCGGTCGCTGGCCACTTCCTGGGTCGCCCTCGGCGCTGCCAACTTACATCTCCCACACTCCCTCGATGATAACGCAAATCACCACCGGGAGACATTCCCTGCACATTGCAGCCAAGAATCTCGTATTTTTCATCGCTCACTTTTATTTATTGAAATTATAGAAGTAGTACCTAAATATCACCGACAAACTCCGGGAGGTAGGTAGGTAAAGGCTGTTCACGGTACAATGATCACTTTTGAAAGCCCTGCTTACGATCTACTTGTATGCAAGTTGTGTATTCTTCCACCTTATATAAAATTAACATTGCGATGAGCCAGGTCACTTTATTCATGCGTCGGTCAAGTAAAAGTGTAAAATTATTAGTGAAGTAAATATTTTACAAATGTACTAACAATGCTTAAACTTATACGCATAGAAAGCCATAAAATCATTTTAGACGTCACAAATGATTACCTAACACTTTTTCATTCGACGCTAAGACATGGAACTACTTCCCTTCCATCGTTACCAACTTTACTTGGTGCGTGCCATTCAGTTCGCCCGTTAAGATATACGCAGGTAGGGGCAATGGCATTTCTCAAAGGTTGATATTAAAAGTGCCGAGTTGATCGCGAAGAGCGCATAGTACGGATCTTGCGTGATCCTCTGCGCCGAGCGCGGGGCGAAAGAGAATGAGGACGGCGTACTTCAAAGCAGCGAACGTGCCATCTCGCGGGCGACGGCACGTGTACGCGACTGCAGTGAACGGCCGAGGGTCCACGCGGCGCACTTCTAGCGGTCACCTGGCGCGGTGCGACTCCGAGGAGCACTCGCTGTGTTCCCGGGATGGCACTGGAGAGAGTCGAGACTGTTATACTCGTAGCGGAGAGATGTGGCTGGCTCTTGACATCGAGGTCTTGAGAGACGTGTTACATTCGCAGAACAGCGCGGAATTTGAACTCGTTTAATGTAAAAATGGGATCTGAACATTATAAATATAGGATATTAGATCTCGTAATGTATAATTTAATAACTACCATGGCTTAATTTTGCCGTGAGTTATTCTAACGAAATTGCATTTTTGTAGCAGTACTTTGATGAAAAATTTTACTACTGTATATCATAGATTAAATAGGTAATGGTTATATTTGTTTAAACATAAGCTGGGTGTATTTTTTTTTTGTATTTGTAAATGCCTTATGAAATTGATTAACTCTTACATTTTATTGAATTAAAACACCACAGACAGTTGCAGAAATATTCACTCAATAGTCCTTGGATTTGACCTATTACAGACCGCAATAAGTAAGACTGAATTTTCTCTATTGTTTTGACATTGCGTTTTATTCTAACCATGGAAAACACACACTTTTTCTCATAAAACACAGGGTTGTATTATATGATAATGTGTTTTTTTTTATTGCAGAATATAATTTTATTTTAAGTGCCAGTCAGTTTAGTTGGCCGGCGGCGAGCAAATTAAGAGCTTTATTACTCCTGAGTAATAAAAAAAATTTCGAGTTTCAACGACTGATGAACTTGGTGGTGGTGTTCTAATTTATGGGTGTACGAATCATACGTGCCATTGCTCAAACTCTTACAATGTTACTCTCCACGCGACAGCCGCTACCCGCCAACTAAGGTGGCGAGGCCTGTGAACTGGCGCAGTACCTTTTATTTCAAAATGCCGGCCTGCGTGTAAGTATTTTGAATGTAAATGTTGAATGTTCTCGTCACAATTCTCCATGAAATTTTGACCCGGAAGGACTACAGAATATATACCGTGTCCCGGCGTTCGCTTCATGCGTGCCCCCAAATCCCCGGGGATCGTTTCCAACCCCCCCCCCCCCCCAATGGAACAGTTTTGTGTATATTTAGCGCGTCACCGCGAAGAAGGGAGTGGCGGGGGAGGGGGGATACTTGACTATGCTGTCGTGACGTGAGGCGAGCCACCAAGTCAAACACCAAGTGCCATCATCTCGGGGCGATGCGCGCTCCTGGCTGGCTGGCTGTCTTTGTTAACGAGTCTGTTGGTGGGGGGGTTGGGCTGCCGTGGTTCTCGAGCACATGCCACAACGCACCAGACTCCGCAGCCGAACTAATGTAGGGGAGGGGACGATTGTGCGAAGCCGATTTCAAGGTGTTTCTATGCCCGTACTCTCATCGGTTAAAACAGCAGCAATTCCTCTGAATCGGCAAGTACTCGACGATAAACAGATCTCTGTAAAAAGTTTCCTGCTTGAACTTCTTTAAATTGTAATGGAAGTTTTAAACCTATACACTGTATGTAATTAATACCATACATCAAGCTGCAGACATAAAGGCTGTTCACTATAAAGTGAGCACTTTTATAAATGAACCTTAGAAACCCCCCCCCCCCACATGCATATATTTTAATGGGTGCACTGAGTGACATTTGCCCAGTAAAGTTGGTAACGGTGGCTAGAAAGTAGTTCCATATCTTACCGTCGAATAGAAACTGTTAGGTTACCATATGTGATATCTTGAAATTGTTTCTTTCGCTTTCTGTTTTTTAATGCATCAAAGTGTAAAAATGAGCAGATTTGTAAAGTATTTGGTTTTTTTAATAATTCCAGACTCATTTTACCGACGCATGAATAAAGTGATGAGGCAATGTTAATTTTACATAAGGCGGTAGAATACACAACGTGTATACAAGCAGATCTTAAACGGGGCTTTCAAAAGTGCTCATTTTACCGTGAACAGGCTATAGTAATGTTTAGCGTCACTACTATACAAAGCTGGGAATTTCCCTACGCATTTGACTGTTTTCTGAGAAAATGTAGAAACGCTACAATGCGTGTATAGCGCACTTCTGGAAATCCTGATTAAGATATGCTTTCCTCCTCGTGTTGTATCCTTCCCCCACACGTAACTTCGACACTGTCATGGGCCGCATCACTTTATTCATGCGCCATCCGAGTGAAACAGTGCTAATTGTCAGTGCCTGATGTAGATGTGTTATTACTACGCATATTCGTATCAAAATGTGCATAAAACAAGAAACGCCAACTTATGTGGCCATCAATTAAAACAGTACACCCGAAACCGAACGTGAAGTGTAAGAACTACATTTATTAATTGGTTGCCAACTTAATTGCGAGCCAGCATACCATTGTATACTGTAACATGTGTGTAGTTATAGACTGTGATTTTTTTTCGCAAAGGTTTGTTTTGAAAGTTCTTACGTCAACGTGAACAACGTATACGCTACTTGGATGAATGAAATCAGAGTACATTACAGTAGATTAGATATAGTTCCTTCCAGGACGAGGACTAGGGGGGGGGGGGAAGGCACCGGTGTTCCAGCCGCCATCTCGGAATTTCCCATTTTTCCCTCAAACTCAGTCATTTTCCCTTAAAAACACTCAAAATGATACTTTCTCCCTTACAATTTCCATTTTTTCCCCTAAAATTTCCAGTTTTGCCCTAAAAACAGCCATGCTTTAGAATATACAGCAGGAATCCCCGTAATCCGATTTTCGAACCATTTCAAAAATTTGGGGGATTCCTTAATACTTGTAGGCTATCATTCCATCTTGTATTTAAATGCTATATCATTCCGTGTTGTTATTTTTTTCATGCCATCTACATAGTTCCTTCATAGCCTGCTAGGGGTGCTGGTGTCGCTCTCACTCTACCACCATGTTGTTCTAGAGTTGGATGGTAGGGGCAATACTTTTTATTTCGCAGCTCAAAATGTCGTCTGGAAGTGGGCAGGACCAAACTGCCAAACCTTCGGTCGGCATGCAGACACCTTAGACCACTCGACTATCGGGACGTGTGCTCGGACATGGGTTTAAAATAAGTAGTATTAAGTGTAAGGGAAAAATTTACATTTAAAAAGAATTACGTTTCTGGAGGTTCCCCCACCCCTCACCAATACACATACTATGGTATACATCCATATTGGTTTTATCGTTCGTCATTTGTTCATACATTGCTTGAGTTCGTCTCTCACCTTTGTTCGACTGCCATCTTGGATTTCATACGTTTTCAACACCTAGGTGGCATTAGTGTATTAATTCCTCCACCAGATGCCAGCCATATTTGTTTATGTTTTTAAAATATATGTTGCAGAGTAGGTGCCTTCCGTGTTAGATTCTATTTTCAACACATATGTGGCATTAACTTCTCGATTATGTCTACTGACATCGACCTGTACCGAATGGTGATACTGATCATTCCTGAAAAGTACGTAAGCTGTCATATTTAATTGTTTTGTTTTAATTTTTAATACGAGAATTTTGATTGAAAACGAGTTTGACATAAAGCAAAAGGATTTTATAAATAAATAATACACAAATATTCTTTTACACAACATTTATTGTAGAGATAAATTCATAAATGACATAACACAAGGAAAAAGTCAGTCTCTGTTCATTTTTTTTTTTTTATAAAATAGTTCTTCGGAACCGATGTCGTGGGGACGTCTTGTCTAGTGGAAGGCAGCGGATCTATGGTCCAAGGACGAGCAGCGAATGACAGCCATACTCGCACTGCACATCGATGATTTCAACTTCATTTTTGCACAAGTGCTAAGCCATTTCTTCGGCTCGGGCCCTGCCACGTAAACCAGCCCTTGCAGATACTGCATCTGCAAGTCACGAAGTATGTTTACCACACTGTAAATTCTAATCGGTGGAAAACCATTTATTCGCAGCGAAATTATTAATCTAATCGAATCAGTGAAAATAACTACACTTAGAACGAGTGGAAAACGACTGATTGTTTCAGTGAAAAAATTTCACTGATTGAAACAGTGACGTGAAACGATTTTGTTGATTGAATAAGTGACTGCCGACTGCAGTGGTGAATTAAATATCGTTTTTATTGAATGTAGCTAAAAAAGATACATGAAATAAACATATTTACGACAGAGTTTGAGACAAGGAGGCTCATGGCTTGAAATTTTCCGCCTGCTTGTCACAATTTTACCGTCAACTCCCCTGCCCGCTATGATTTTGCTTGTCTTGTGGGCTGATCGCCACCCCAGCTTTGTTCATCAATATTTCGCATTTTTCTACATTTTAATACTTCCTAATTTAACATGTTTATTATTTAATTATCCTTGAAGACACTCTACCTTTTAAAGAACTTATGTGTGCTGATGCCGAACGTGAACGATACTTGTTGCTGCAGTGACATTCTCGACACACAGACATATGTGGCCACTTGGTTCGCGCACCAAAGCAGGACTGGAAGATGGCCGGCACTAGTCGCCAGTGTGTTTACTGGCCTGCCCGCCTGGGGCGCTAGAGGCGCTGGATGGCCGGCAGTTGTGGGCAACATGTATAAAGAGGGTGCTATTGTGCCGGATATAATGTGATCACCAGAATATTCTATGATAATAAAGATTAGTCTTGAGTGGTAATTTCGATAAAGGTGGCGCTAGTTTCGCCGGAAATGATTTCTGATTTGAGAAAATGTTGTGCCAATAGGAATATTGGTGGGGAAGTTATCCCCTTTTAGTTTTTTGACTGTAAATAGTCCCTCCAGCGGGCTGGTCAGGCAGAGAGACCTAGCCGTTAGGGGTGGTCAGTACTTCACAGCAGACCATGAGATAAGTAGCAAACTTCAGGGCCATAAGGCCAGATTTCTGTGGAAATGGGTGTTGTAATATTGTAAATTGGTAGACACTTTAGAATTTCCTGGTAATATCTAAATTATTTCAGAACACAAAAATTATTGAATGTAAAATCCAAGAGGAAAGAATATTATTATCTTCGAAATGCAAATTTGCTATCTCAAAAATGGTTATGCATCAAGCATTGTGATACTACGTTAACAGTTAAAGTCTTTACTATTGCAAAGGAGGTTGAAAATATTTACTCATATGTAATATTTTGCTGAAAATATGAAATGTGTAAATTAATTTTGTAAAGAATTTGATTCATTTCGTACTCATTGCATAATTTTCATAAGTTCTTTAAGATTTTCTGCAATTACAATGGATAAACAGATACCCTTGCCAGTATTATAGATCGAGTTGAAAGTTTTTAACGAGGGAAAGTTATTCCCATTTGAAATAACATACAATGTGAATACCCAAGAGAATTTTTGAGACTGTTATAGTGGGTTTGTTTTAAAAGCCTACAAAATATTTAGGTATTGTGTTTGCAGGCATTTTATACTCATGTTTTAGCCTGTTATAAGATTGTCAAATTTAGGGAATTTTATATATATATATATATATATATATATATATATATATATATATATATATATATATATATATATATACTATTGATTTATATACTAGGAAATTCTCTAGAACTTTTCAAAACTCATGTGTGTTTACCTGGTAGTTAGTTTTTTTCACCTTTTTAAGCCATTAGCACTTAGGGAATATTTATATTCTGTTCTATATCGACTTCGTCGTTGGTTAGTAGTTGACCATCGTCATGAGCCCCCGAAATGGGATATTCTGTTGTCCTAGTTTTATTATAGTTTTCACAATTTGAACAAGTCTCTTACGATTTTCTGTGATTTTTTCAAGGCGCTTGCTGTTCTGTTGGTTTAATACATCTCTCTTTGCATTGTCGAGAACTTTGAGAAAGTTTTTCCCTGCTTCAACTGCATTTTTGTGATATTCAGTCGACTCATGAACAGCAAGTACTCCCGCTTCCCCTGTCAAATTTTAGAATTTAGTGAGAGGTTTTGTCATCAAATCGCCCAGTCAAATATTTTTTTGGTAACCTCTAACACAGCCAGAGACAAAAAATGGACAATATTTGCACACGTAACCTTTTAGTGAATCTGAGATTACAAGCTATTCGAAACTATCTAGATGTTTATGCGCGGCAAAGAGCCGACCTTCTTTGTTGTTTTTTTTTCTGCAAAGATTAGAGGAAAGAATAATTCTGTGATGGGGTCCAATGGCATGTCAAGAGCAGGCGTTTCACGAAATCGCTAGGTTGTTGGTTCAAATAAAGTCCTAAATCGAAGCTGTCAGGTCGTTTTGTCAATGATGGTGATTCAGATATTCTGGTGATATCAGAGTTCAATGGTATTGAAGTGATTGAACACTGTGCTTGTGGCCTGAGCTCACTGTTGCTGAAGTTGCTGAGTGTGAACAGCAACCCACCAGAGATGCCGAAGAGACACTTTCACTTTGAGAAGCATCCCATGCTGACTTAGAAGCATGCAGATGACTAAAATCATCATCAATAGTAACTGTTACTGTTTGGCGTTTAATGAAGTATGAATCAAGTGTGTGGTTTTGGGATTCAGCCCTTCTTTTGCTGTTTTGGGCCATTTCAGTTATGAACTGCAAAAAAAGGAGATACAAGCATGCACACATTATTGCAAATTCTGGATTATATAAATATAACATATACATTTACTTCTGGTTTTTTTTTAACATAGGTTTAAGATTTATGGTCTAAAGTGGGTATTGTGTTAGAAATGGTGCTATGTTATTTTTAATTTTAAAAGATTAGAGTCTACTGGAGATCTAACAAATTCCCAAAATCTTCATAACATTCCTCAACCGATTAATAATATGTACACGGCCAACTGCTGATCAACCATAAATACTTAGCCAGTGAAGTTGTGGTCGTTTTTCCGTGGATACTTGCAAGGCAGTGGTTTGACACTTTGACAGCTGCGTTTTGGCTTCACCGCACCGAAAATCTATGCAGCCGGTCTATCGCTTGCAAGGAGTCTTACTTGCTGTTGTAAGGGGTGGCATATGAAAAACATTGCTACTTATGTGCAATGATATGGGTTGGTTTGCTATTGTCTGACTGACTGTGTATTTTGCCTTGCGAGTTTCACTTTTACGGGTGAGTTCTGATCTTGGTCAATAACAGCTGATGCGATTATGCGATTTAAAGATTCAAATAGGTATTGAATATATATCGCCGCGACATGTCACGAATGTAGATTCAAGTACAATAAATTATTTATACTTTTGTAAATTACTCACCAACCGATTATTTATTAATTTTTTTTTTTTTTTTTTAGTTTCAGTGGTTTGACCTGCATTAATTTTCAAACTGTAATTTTGGTTGACTGATTTTGGAAATCTGAAGAGATTTTTGGAGTGTAAACGTAAATAATAATTCCGGTAAACATTTTACTCGTAAAATTGTGTTTATGGGAAATGAAAATTAATAGATTAAATAATTACTTTGTATTTTAAAAGTTGACAGTAGTTAACAAAACTAAAGGAATGATATTCTCGAATTATGAGTTTCCAAACATGCGTCCAATTCAAGCAATACTAACGGCCACGTGTGTCAGCTGAACCAGTACCAAACCCAACTACCACATAGTACCTTGGTGTAACGCATGACTATTGCATAACATGCTTCTCGTTCAAATAGTTACTTGAAAGAAGATGAAATATATTTTATAGTGTACTGTATACGTTTAAATTACTGAAAATGCAACATAACATAAACACGTAGAAATACAGGTATAGGTAGTTAGTTACTAAGTGAGCATTTTCAAAAGCCCGTGTTTATTTTTATTTATACAGCTCACCAGTCACCATGTGTATCACTCCACCAGATGTAGGCTTTCACATTAATACGGGCGTGGTGACTAATACTCATCCACCGACCAAGTGCGATGTTAAATTATTACAAACATAAATATGTAAGAATTACAAAAAAATCTATTCGAAAATTGTATTAAGCGAATAAACTTCAGTTTCATTCAATTTCAAAATATATATCTTTTAGTTGGATGTTTAGATGCTGGACAAACTTTCCTGATTTCCTTCCAACTTAACTGGAATAGAATTAATAAACGTTCTAACAACTAGCGGAATTTTTTTAATGTATAGATTTCAAAAGTGCTCACTTTACCATTAACGGTCAATAGCAATATTGTGCTCAACTGTCGAAATAAACTGTTTACTTACGTGTTTGAAGTAGGGTTGAATAATTTTTGCACTGTGTAGCACAGGTCTAATTTCAGTTTTCGCAGTTTACTCTAAACTTCACAACACGGTAACATATTGACATACGTTTTAAACACTTTTACTCCCAAATACAAAGCCGCTGTTAACTTATACTGTATTTCAAAAAAATCGATAAATGAGTATTTTCGTGTCATTACGGATACTGTCTATTATGTTACATATTTCGATTTTTTTTTTTTTTTTTTGTAAAATACTCCCAACAGCTGAACGTTTCTTTGTACGATCCATTTCCCGTTTTGTTTACCACAAAACACATAAAACTACTGCTTTCAGGACGCCTGAAACTAAGCTAAATTGACAAGACGAACAAAATAAAGATGTTACTATCAGTGTCATGTCTCGCAGTGGTGTGGCGTTTAGTTCCAATGTCTGCACTTATTATCATGCCTCCGTTACACGCTGGGCCTTATCAAGCGTACGAGTATAAGTTACTTGTGCAGTCAAGCTGTAAAGTAAATGAGATAAAAGCTTAACTGTGAAATGTGATGCTGTTATAAACAACTTGTACTACAGGATAATTCGCGATTTTTTTTTTTTAATTTGCACGAAATGCATTTAAACCCAGCGAAACAAAGACGTTCATTAGGAGACCAGCTTACATATAGCTATTTTCCGCGTTTGAAGCACGGAAGTGATAAGGTCGGTACAGGCATGTCTAGTCTGTGAATTAGTTTCATATTAACAAGTGCAGTACTTGCATGGCAAATCAATGATATTATAAGTGCCGTTTTTAGCTTTTTTGCCTTTTTTAAAAAGTGTGTTTAAACTATATCCTAGCAGTTTCAAAGTAACCGAGGGACGTACAATAGACTTTCAACTCTGTAATATAAAATAACGAGGAGAGCACATTGAAAGGTTTCGGAGAACTTTGCTGATTCCTAACACGCTGCAGTGCAGTTTTCTGTCTTGTAGACGGGCCCTTTAATGCGTGATTAAACTGAGATATAAAGAAACATTGCTGAAAAATCGTTCATGTGCAGTGGGCTCAATAATAAAACGTAATATTATGTACTCACGAAACCAGAATTTCTTCACAGAACGGAGCACAAAACACATTCCACTCCACTCACTAGTAACATATTCAGTCTACTGCTTTGTCCAGAGTCCAGTCACCTAATGATAGTTCAGAAAGGACTGTATGAGTGTAGGAGTAACGACTACTGCAAGGTTCTTCCACAAACAACAAACAAGTACATTATAACGGGGAAGGATTAGGCAGTGCACCACCTGCGCGCTGAGCCTGCAGACACAGAGTGGAGATAGCTATTCACGGAATTACCACACAAGCCTCACAATACTAAAAAAAAAAAAGTAACTTTCCGAGGTTTTGGTAGTCTGTATTTGCCTATAGGACTTTAAGCGGTGACTCTACTTTTATTTTTATGGGAAATATGTAGTAAAGTCCAATACATGTTTCTCTATTTGTGTGATATTTTTCACGTGATAGCAGTCTGAAAAAAAAAAAAAAAACGTTTTTAACCATTTTGAGGTGCCCCAAAACCATGTTTCTAAGCACGATGTCTTGAAAACAAAAATATAGAAATATAGCTTGAAATGTGTGTTATCGTGTAGATAAATATATCGAACGCACGTTTAATAATTTCGCTTTAAAAAAAACACTTTCTCCTAACACGCTGCAACACAGTTCATGCTCCGAGCGTATAGGGCTCGTTAGATTGCTTACAGTGGAAAGTTTGGTAACTTGGTAGTTTGGTCCTTTGGGGGGGGGGGGAGCGATCGCCTCCATCTCACCCCCCCCCCCCCCCCCCGGTTGGTGTCCGCATGCGTATTGGCTAGGAGCAGCGCCGGTTCTTGCTTCGAAATGATGATAATTCGTTTGCAGTATACGGAAAATCCCAACAATAGCATGGAGAGCGGAATGCATACTTCGAAACTGCCTTCAGAGTATGTAATAAACCTGTAGCCATCTTCGAGTCCACAGCCTGTAAGCCACAGACAGCTCATTAGGCTTGAGTAAAATGTAATTTTTGAAAGCGGTAGTTATGCCCACATCTCTCGTCTGGTCTGCCTCGACACTGTTGAGAAAGTACCAGATGCGATCGATCGGGTGAAGAATTCCAACCCTCTCTTTAATTTTGTCGATGCGGGGTTGGACCCATCTTCTTTCATTAGAGTCCCCCTAATTCGCATGAAAGACTAACAACGAAGAGTGCAGATATCTTGGTGTTGGACCGCTATCTGAACTTCCGATGGTAGTGGGTATAGTCCGATCAAGAAAGCTGGTACACATGAAGTTCCACCTTCGTTACGCTGTCTTCAAAAACGACCGGCTCTTCAAGACGTCTGCTCTCTTCGTTGCCGGTCTTTCCTGCTATTTAGAGGAACTCTGACGAAATAAGATGGAAGCAACCTGGCGTCGACGAAAATGACGAGCAATGGAATTCTTCACCTGATCGATTGCATCACACGTTTTCTCAACAATGTCGAGGTGGACCAGTCGCGAGATGTGGGCATAATCTCAATGTTCAAAAATTACCATTCGCTCACACCGATGACAGGCTGGGGAATCGAATATGACTACAGTGTCCCTACATACCCTGGAGGCAAGTTCGAAGTGTGCATCCCCTCTCCATATTATTGGGATTTGCCGAAGACTACAAACGAATGAACGTCTATTCGAATCAAGAACTGGTGCTGCTTCTAGTTAATACGCATGAAGACACCATCGTGGGTACATGAGAAAACCTGGAGACAGTGAAATTAAAACTAGAGTCTATCGAATGGATGTTGCCTCATGTGCATTTGAGTACTGCTGAACATATAGAAATGCTAGAGGATGTGTAATATGACAAAAACATCTATGTGGCTTTCAAATCGTGCAGTCTCGATACATACCCCGGATCGCCACCAAGCCGGCGCATCAACTGGATTGTGAATTCCAGCTATGCTTTTGAGAAAAAATGGTTCATCATCATTGGAATACAGACCGGAAGACAGCACAATGGGAGAGTGAGCCGTTCGCAATTCGACAAATGTCAAATAGAAAATGTAAAAATATTTTGAATAGTGAAAGCTATATGTGCGTTGGAATGAACATGAACTTTGATAAAGGCCAGTACCTGCTGGTACATCAAATGTACGTTCAATTCCAAAATGCATATTATGGACGCACCCAATCCACAATATTGAAACTTGATAATTTCAAGAATTTTGCCCCGCTCATGGTATTCGATGTGAGTAAACAGGACGAGCATATTACCTCCAATCTAATAGACTGCTGGATCGAATACACGACACATAGAAATATTCCTGCCAATACGTACGCAATCTGCCTGATACTTCACGATCGACTTGTTTCGTACAATTGCCGAGAGAAGATCGTCCAAATACTGTCGTGAGCACAACTGAGAATATATAAGCATAGCAGTTCAAACACACTAGAACTGTTCATTCGTCTTCGAGCATCGCTAGCTTCAAGGTTGCTGAAACGGCATAGTGGACGGTCGTGAGTTAAGTTTTGGGGTATCCCAGCCTGCTACAGTTCCTGGGTCAACGATGCGGACATCGAGCGGTGAACACATAAGATTGCAATTAATAAACGTGTGTTTTTTTTATTTTGTACATTATCAAATAAAATAACTTTAAAAAAATTGTGTTTTGTTTATTTTAAAATACCCACACGTTATATAAAAAATCCAAATAAAATAATTAAATTTAAAACAAATAATAACATTAAGTCAACAATTTACGTACTTTGCAGGAATAGCCAAAGTCACCATTCAGTACAGGCCGATAGCAGGCTGCATAATCGAGAAATTAGCACTACCTAAACATTGAAAATTGAATCCAATATGGAGGGTGCCGACAGCCCAACCTATACTTAAAGAACATAAACCAATATGGCTGTCACCTAGGGGCTAAATCACCAGCTTGCCTAGTGGCGATATCGATTATCAATTAACTAGCACCACCTAGGTGATGTAAAATTAAACATATGTAATCCAAAACGGCAGCCTCCAGCAATGTATAAAAAAATGGCAAACTAAAAAAATCCAAGATGGTTGTATACGATGGAATGAGAATGGGTGGTGGTCTGCTGACTAATTAACCGATGAGAAACATTGATAGGGGTGGAATGATAAGACAATGTGGTTTATTGAAGGAAGGTCAGTCGTCTGCTTGAAATGGATATGGTAAAGGGAACCTGCATAAATGTAATTTTTGTAAATTATTCGGAGTTTTTTTGGAGGATTTGTTGAGGAATTTTTGTGTTCAAGGTCAAATGTCACTGGGGTCAAGGTGCAAGGTCAAGGTCGCCTGGATACAGTATGTCGGACAAGACGGCTGACATAATCAAGATGGCTGAGGGTTAGGTATGACTCTGGACCCTGGACCCCTTGTATCGATTTAACATACCCTATGTCTATAAAACCAATATGGCCGCCACTGCTCCGCCCACGATAAAGATCCATCCTAACCTGCCTGACGGATCGTAAACTGCCTTTCGGAGGCGCGTTTGTTCCGCTTGGGGGGATGGGGGAGGGATCGGTGCTTTTTGAAGGCAAAATGGGAAATTTTGAGGATATAAAAGGGAAGTTTTAACGAAACAAGGGAAACTTTCTTGGGAAATAGTTGATTTTGAGGGTAAAATGGGAACTTTTAGGGAAAAATGGCCGCCGGGATAACGGAATGACAGTGCATGAACAGCTCCGAGCTCCGGTCCCAGGTCCCGATGGCCCAAACTTCTCAATTTTCTACTACTTTCGGAGCGAAACGAGGTGGTGCTGTGATAACTCACTGGACTCTCGCATTCGGGAGGACCCGGGTTCGATTTCCAGTTCGGCCATCCTGATTTCGGTTTTTTTATGGTTTTCCGAAATCACTCCAGGTGAATTCTGGGACGGGTGCCTAACAAAGGCCATGGTCGATTCCTTCCCATTCATCCCCCAATCTCTCTTCCCTGTGCAGCTCGCACCATCTAATGACCTCGCTGTCAATGAGACATAAAACCCAACTGCTTAACTACATCTTAGCTCCTCCATTATCTTGGAGCGTTGAAGCCCTATTTTATTACATCCCACAGACGGAACGATATTTTCACAAATGGTTGTATTCGACATAATAACCACATCAGAGAGAAAAACATTTGTTTATCTCCAAATATACGTGGCTGGCGTGAATATTGTATTTTTCCATGCCTGGAGGCATCGCCTGCATGTACTCGTGGCACGAAACTGCCGGCGGAAAAAAAAAATCTAGAACGCTGCTGCCAAAACACAGTGAGGCCCTAGGCTTACACGTCGAGCAAACATGGCGGTTACCAATTACCTGAGTCTCGCAGATTTACGGTATTATTGTTTTTTTTTTTGTGTGTGTTATAACAGTACGTTTACTTTTGGCTCACTACTGAATGGTTGTTTTAAGCATGCTTTCCGATGGAAGGGGATATTTAATGAAATCACCTGCACCCGCCAACTGCGTTGACGTGCGGCAAGCGAGACTTTATTATAGGCTGTTCACGGTTACTTCCAGTTTTTTCTGACTAGAGTTCCACTTCCAGGATATCCCTCCGCCTCGTGCAAACAAAGCTTAGCCAAATATATAAAATTACACCAGACTGCGCGCCGGATTCGTACGCACTCGGTGTAATATATTTTGCATGAGAAACATTTCTTATAGGCTGTTCACGGTAAAATGAGCACTTATGAAAACCCTGCTTAAGATCTACTTGTACGCATGTTGGGTAGTATTCCGCCTTACGTAAAATTAACATTTGCATGAGCCTCGTCACTTTATTCATGCGTCGGTCAAGTGAAAATGTGACATTATTAGAAAAGTAAATATTTTACAAATCCTTTTATTGTTACTCTTCCATGCATTAAAAAAACAGAAAGCGAAATAAATAATTTAAGTTAACACAAATGGTTAGCTAACACTTTTTATTCCACGTTAAGATATGGAACTACTTTCCCTCCATCGTTACCAACTTTACTGGGCACACGTCACTTAATGCGCCCGTTAAAATATATGAAGGTAGGAGCAGAGACTTTTTTCTAAGGTTGATTCCAAAAGTGATCACTTTATCGTGAACAGCCTTTACCAGGCATTGCCAACACACCTATTTTCTCCCTGTTTTATTCATATTTACTATAAATTATATGTTATAAATTATCGAAAGAATACACGAGTAACGAAAAGTTTTTGACTAAAATTAAAATAATATTATCGTAATCCCTAGAATAAATCGCTTGTAACACGTGTCATATTTATGAAACAACCAAACACGTCATATATACAATGATTTTTCATCGATTTTAAAATGTGAAGAAGCTGCGAATAGGCTATACTTCTGCATATTAAGGTCATTGGTGCATGAAAGCAGTATATTTATATAATTTGTGTCAGAAGTTGGTTCGCAACAGATTTTTCAAAATTTTTGGTACTTCAAGACGTAAATAAAAACTTTTAGCGCCTTCTTACGTTGTTAAATATTCACTGCCGGCATTATTCTCGGAGCACTGATCGCAGATAAGATGAAAAAAATTATTTCATTTCTTCCATCAGTGCTCTGAGGATGATGACGACAGTGAATATCTGACAACGTAATAAAGTGCTCAAATTCGTTGTTTACGTCTTGAAGTGGCAGTAGTTTTGAAAAATCCGCTGTGAAACAAGTTATCGCACAAATTATATAAATACACTGCTTTTTTGCATCAATGGCCTTAATAGTAATATTTCCAGTTAGAATAACAGTTGAAATTGGGACTTACATTTTAACTTGTGAGTGTATTAATTGCTTGCGTCGTTGCTCGAATTCTAGGAATTTTAGGGCTATAATAGACAATTTTTTATAACGCTCAGGTTACCTGTTGACCTATTGCAACGTTGAAAAAGATGGACGTACAATGAACTGAGGCGTGCAGAACGCCAATCTAAGTACACGGAACTGCCTGACAGGCGGTAGCAAAATGGACTTCACACATTATTATTCATTCACTACAATTTTATGAAAATATATTTATATTTTTGATGGTCAAATTAATTGTTTCGTGTCTTTCGTTTAGCAAAAGAACATTGGGTCATTTATTTTATTTATTGCGGGCAAGTGAATCGTGTCCGCATAAACGTAACACAAAATACATCTAAGGACGCTCCACTTTTCTATGTCAAACGGTTATTCATACAGAATACACTATCGAAGAATGAAACCCACAAAACAGAATTCTAAATTCTCGTGCAGTAGTCTAACGCCTTGGTATCCGCGCTGCATGGAGTTGAGTAGTCTCTCACACCTTTCGCGACATGGTAGGTAGGTAGTTGGGCTTAACGCCTCTTCGACAGCAAGGTCATTAGAAATGGAGCAAGTTGATCAGGAAAGGGATTAGGGAAGGAATGAAAAGGAATATTGGCCACAGCCTTTGTTAAGGATACAGCCCAAGCATTCGCCTGGAGTGATTTCGGGAAACCATTTCACGGCATGGTGTACTATTATTTAGCCATTGCTATTTTCAGCTCCTCCTTGGGAGAAACGTGTCTGCTGTGTACTCGAGACTTCAGAAATGTCCACAAATGTTCATGAGGAGGAGTTACAATTTTTTTCAGACTGTTAAAAATTAATCATTGTTTATTGAGACCAGCTGTATGCTTCAGGTAATTGACATGTTGAAACATTAAAAAAGGTAACCATCACCATTTTTCTTTGCACTCTACTTTAAATTAATCTTTAGGATATCATTATACACTAGTTATTCCATTATACCATTGTATCTTTCGCAGACATTCACACCCAAACCATAACTGAACCTTCCCCATGTTTTACTGTGGGAAGTGCACTTGTAACTTTGTCGGTCGAAGGCCCGATTCACACTAGCAGTTTCTTACCGCTCAGCGCCCAGCCGCCAAGATGAGTCAGTCTACAGGAGTCAGTCTGCATGAGTCAGTCTGCAGGAGTCAGTCGGTAGGAGTCAGTCTGCAGGAGTCAGTCTGCAGGAGTCAGTCTACAGGAGTCAGTCTGCAGGAGTCAGTCTGCAGGAGTCAGTCTGCAGGAGTCAGTCTACAGGAGTCAGTCTGCATGAGTCAGTCTGCAGGAGTCAGTCTGCAGGAGTCAGTCGGTAGGAGTCAGTCTACAGGAGTCAGTCTGCATGAGTCAGTCTGCAGGAGTCAGTCTGCAGGAGTCAGTCTACAGGAGTCAGTCTGCATGAGTCAGTCTGCAGGAGTCAGTTTACAGGAGTCAGTCTGCATGAGTCAGTCGGTAGGAGTCAGTCTACAGGAGTCAGTCTGCATGAGTCAGTCTGCAGGAGTCAGTCTACAGGAGTCAGTCTGCATGAGTCAGTCTGCAGGAGTCAGTCGGTAGGAGTCAGTCTGCAGGAGTCAGCACCACTGAGTCAGCACTGTGCAGGAGTAAAGTGTATGAATTCATGTATGCAAACCACTGACGATGTGAAATCGAGTACGTATGTACGACTACGTGCATACCTTCAACAACTGTCCAAAAATTACATAGAAAACAATGTTGTTACTGTGCCAAGACCTTCAGTAAAAGATGCAATTCGCGATGATACGAGGAGAGCGATTGCTTTAAAAACCCATCTCGTGCAATTCTTAGCTGCTATGAATGTTACAGACAGTTCACTCGAAGTGATAACTTAAACATACACATCAAGGCCGACAAATGGAATGTTCTTTCGCCCACTGTGAAACAGCACGTATTAACATCGTCCCGATTTACGACACGTGGTACAGTCGGTTCGTGCGGGATGTGCACTTGCAAGACTTTCGTGTGAAATCGACCAACTTCAAAATAAACGATCATCGGTTCTAAATGCTGATGACGGCCATGCGACTCCTACAAAGAAAGATAGTACGTAACACGGCGTGAAGACGCATCATGGAGACAGCATTGTTGTTCATGACCATGACGACAGTGTTGATGAAGTATCTGATGAGAAGGATGATGATTCTCCCGACGTTCCCACACGTTTCTCCGATGAGTCACCTGCGATAGGTGGTGCGAAGAAGGCAGAAGGCGTCAGTAATGCTCGTCGCATATTTCCCGAAGATCCGAATGAACTTCTTTACAGACTCAGACTTTTTTTCTGACCTTCACAAACGCGGTGATATATCGCATATGGTTGCGATATCTTCAATCATAAATGAACTGAAGGATCGGGGTTGTATCAAATGAGACTCTTGGCTACCATCCATGATCTGCAAACATCTGAGAATGGAAAGATTGAATGTACAAAACAATCACAAAGTTAGAATATATATGTAATATTAAATCAATTAAATTCACGTATACATAATGATGTGCGTCTAATTTCTTATACAGTCACTTCTGATTCTCTGAAAGACTTAATTCAATGGTGTATACAATCGAGTGCGAAGAGTCTGTTTTTAAATAAAAATTTATGCGAGCATGTGCAAAAGGAGGGCTATGGTTCGGTCTGAAATATTATGCCTTATCGTATGTCAAGTTGTGGGGCTGCCTGGCCCGCTATAATTCCTGGGTCACCAATATGGACATCGAGTGGTGAACACTGAAGATAGCAAAATAACACACCTGGGTATGTGAATTTTTTTAAATTACGTTTTCTCGTATAAATTACTGAATAAAATTATGTTTTAAAAATATGCTGTGTTCGATTTACCTTTTAACGCACTGGCGATAAAAACTACCTGCTTTTATATTTAAAAATATATATTTTTTAAATGAAAAATACATATTTTCAAATCAAAACAAAAACTATATATGTCAATTATGTACTTTGCAGGTATGAACCTCGCCACCGTTCGGTATAGGTCGATAGCAGGCGTCGAAATCGATAAATTAGCGCCACCTAGACATTTAAAATATAATCTACTATGGAGGGAGCTGATAACATCACCTATACTTGAAAAACATAAACAAATATGGCTGCCGCATGGGGGCTAAATCGGCAGTTCGCCTGGTGACGAAATCTTGCATATATACACTAGCGCCACCTAGGATTTGAAGATGTAAACAAATAGCAAACGAAAAATACAGGATCACTGTATAAGGCGGAATGGACACTGGAGAGGAGTAGTAGTTTGTGAGGAGGTTAACGGGGTTCGAACGAATGGGAATAATAATAATTGGTTGGGGTTGGTGAAAGAGTCGTGGTGGGTAGTACTTGGACGGGTGAGGTGGGTGGGGTGAGGGGAGAAGGTTGAGACAATGTGATTGGATTTTTAGAAGGGGGCTGGACGTGGTGCTGGGAGGACCTCAGAAAATGTTTTCTTAGTAAAATGTTTATACAGTATTATATGATTTTTAAAATATTGTAATAATTTTCCTTATTAATTTTTTTGGAATTTTTTAGTAGTTTTTTTTTATTTGTAGAGTTTTTTGTACTTTTTTATATTTTTTCCAGTGTTAGAGGTCATGGCATTAAAGGTCACTAACATCCCCCATGGCGGACAAGATGGCTGCCGGCCGACCTGAATGATGGAGTATGAACACCTTCAGGGCTCCGACGCCCCACACCCTCTGGGCTCAATTTAAAATACATCGCACTGAACTCACCTTACTCGTTCTACTTCATAGACATTTTGTTTTTGGTACCAAAACGTAACTCTCGAGTGGTACAGAAGACGGACGGCTGGCGGGTCGTGCCCAACCGCTCTGCTGGCGTAATGGACAAGGGATACAAATGGTTCGACGACCACTGGGATCGCAGAACTTCCATGGCATGTGAGGTCATCACACTTTCAAATACCTCCGCCACGTTGCTTCAAACAAAGTTAGTTAAAGGAAGTTCGAAATTTGCCACGATATCCTAATGTCGGTCAAAGTTAGCTGGCTCCATTCTTTAAATATTTTGTACATAGGACCAGTTATAAAATTACTTAAATGTACGGCGGGTTCGGCCAATCAGGACAGTGCACGAAGGAAGCTAATTTCCGACTCCCAAAAACTTTTAAGAGACAAACAACGACTCTAAAAGAAAGGTTATTGAGATAATTAATTTATATAAAATATGTCATGACATCACATGGATGATGTTGAAAGTGCACATTGCACAATAATGAGAGGTAACAAATTTCCTCGATCAACAAATATGTCTTATAAATAAATAAAATATTGTGTTTGAAAAATTAAAATAATTTACAAGATTCTTCGCATCCTTTGGAAATTATGTTTTATTTAGTCACACTAAATTAGTCAAATAACATGTTTGGCAATGTGGCATGTTTCCAATCACTTTCGACTAACTTTGAATAACAGAAATTTATGGAAGTATTTGGTCTTCAGATTACATTACCGAGGCGATAATTTGACAGTGTGGCGTGGTCTTTTTCCTTTATCTGTGTATCCGTGTTACGTTTATTCCAAAATATGAAATAATAACAACAGTAATGATGCTCTTTCTTGACTTCAGCATAGGTGTAATTGAACAATCAACCTTCTTTCGTAGACCGCCTTCATATTTCATTTCGATACTTTTTGTACGGCGTCCATCAGCAAGCTATAGTTCATTCATGGTTACTTTCAACTTCTCTGAAATCCTGCTTACATCATACTTCCAGGATATTCCTCCGCTTCATGCAAACAAAGCTTAACCAATAGAAAATTACACCAGAGAGACAACGTGCCGCGCTCGTGCGGACTCAGAGTATTAATATTTTTTTTCAAAATAACTACTTCCAAATAGGCACTGCCAACACGCCTATTTTTCCACAATTTTTCTTCTTCATGTTAATTATAAATGAAATATTACATTTTATAGATAAAATATTAATAAAATTTCATTTTAACCAAAAAAAACGGTAGTTAATGTCAACATAAGTATAAAACTTTTGTGACACATGACGTGTTAAGGAAACAGACAAAACATGTCATTCACGGGGTTATCAGGGACACCGGTGGCGCAGTGGCTAGGGCGCTCGCCTCCCACCAAGGCTATCCGGGCTCGATACCCGGAGGGTTCACTCCCGGATTCTCGCATGCGGGAATCGTGCTGGAAGATACCGCTTGCTGGCGGGTTTTCTTGGGGTACTCCTGTTTCCCTCGCCCTTGCACTCTAGCGCCGCTCCATCCTAGGGTCTCATTTCACGTCATGTTCGGGGATGACGGGCAACTATGGGTCCCAGCTGGAAAGCCCTGGGTTCACTCCCCCATTCGAGTTTTTTTTTACGGAGTTATTTTTCAAGGGATCGATTCAAAACATGCGAAGAAGCCGTGACTAGAGTATACCTCGTGAAGAATTTTTTTTCCCCCTCCAATCTCCGAAAACGAGTGATCTAGGTGAAAGGTGGGGTGAGGCCGAGTACTGGCTTCGTTTGTAGGCGCAGTTTTTTTTATCTGCGGCGGCAGTCAACTGTAAACAAGGGAGGTCTTTCATGTCCGGGACGACTAACGCGCAACGCGCGGGAGTTTCTCGCAGATAAGCCGCGCGCGGTGTCAGCTGGTACGGAGCGCTCAGGCCCATCACGCGGTATCAGGACATCCTGCGAACTCCTCGCTCCACCAGGACAACCCCCCCCCCCCCCCCCGGGGGGTTCTAGGTATGCCTTCTCCGACACGCGACGCTCTCCGGAAAACACCCCACCAGTGTGGGAGGAATTTCTGTTTTGCGCGCTCTTTGAAACCGTTAAGCAGCCGGAAGAAAGCGTGTGGGTGGTCTTGGAACCGCACCGATGTTTCGGGAACCTCAAAATCTTTGTGCTCGGCCCGTATTCCTTAAGACTCTGCAGCTCTTTATCGCGCGTGGACGAGGTCGCTTAAGGTCCCTGCCTACCGGCTGGCAGCTGCGAAATTCTAATAGGAAATCCCGTGTTAAAGAAATTTCGCCTCTGTGCGTTAATTTTAAAGATAGGCGTATCAAGCCAAATGCATTCTTCACGAATATTTCTAGAGGTACCCTACGAGCGCATGTTTTCAGTATAGATAGGCAGTATGTACTTCTTAGTAAAACATATATTTTAAAAATTCCAGGTAAACAGGCTATACATGTTATGGAAACATCTATGATTCTAGTAAAAATCCTAATACCATCCACGCGTGCTGTCTTTGCAGCTCCTAATCACATATTAAACTTTCGTGTTAAGGACAAGTTTTTAGCGCAGTTACTGTCTCTAAAAAAAAAATGGATAGCTTTTTTTCACTGTGATCAAAAAATGCTTTTATAAAAATATGCGATTATATATTTTTTTCATTAATGTACTAATTCAAAATCTATGAGTTTAGAAAAAAATATATATATATAATCCTAAAATAAACAACTTTAGAAATTGCTGCTACCTAAACTTAAACTTTCCAGAAATTTTAGTAGTCTCCATGATTCCAGTTAGAATTGGTTACATTATTAAAATAACTCTTTAGTCACGGTTTGATAAAAGTACTATTAAAACTAATTCAGCTGTCAACCAGAGGAAAAGTTATCCCAGGTAGTAAGAATACTATTTTTAATCTGTTATTGTTTTAATCGTAAGCAAAAATTATGGAAATCATTTTAGATGTTGATAAGGGATATCTATTGCTTAACCCTGTAACAAAAAAGGTAACCATGACTTTTTTTTTTATTTCACATGGCATTAATATTATATTTAACATAAAATAGACAACCACTCTGTACATTATAGTTGTTTCAGATAAAATTTAGAAGTTACAGTTGGTTTACGGCAAAATAAACGCTTCTGAAATTAACAATTTAATGTTGTTCCCGGTTGATAGAAACAATTTAAAAAGCCTAGCATCGAACCAACTTTTCTGTTTATTGTGTACCCTTCCGCCAAACATGTTTAACGTTTCCATGGACCAGATAATTTTATTCTTGCAGCGATCAAGCGCAGAAGTGAAATTGTTACCAACATAACTGTCTTTCAAAAGTGTTTATTTTCACCTATAGAAGCTTAAAGTACTCATAAAATAAGCATCTGGAAATCTAAAAGTTGCATTTTTAATACGTGGTTGAGTCATGGAACTACTATTCCTATATCGCTGCCAACGTATACCTCATTTGCGTAAGCGTAGTAAGCACGTATCTTGCGTAAGTCTCTAGACTATTCGCGCCAAGCCTTTATATACTAAACATAAATTGATTTTAAAAATATCAGTTTGTAGTAAGGTTTATTGAGGCTGTTCGACCATGTCTTAAAAGTTCTACAAATTCTGTAACTACGATAAATATTTTACTCTTTTTAGTGCATTTATAAATAAAAGGTGGGTTTTAAAAGGTGTTTTATAAGTTAATTTATTTTTCACTTTTTAATCTCAACACTTTTTGTTAATATTATATAGTTTTACTATTTATACATTCACAGACTTGTGAATGTATAAGTATTCTACCTATACATTAATAATAAAAACATTTAGTGTGCCTAAAGCGACAAAAATGTGAAGTTAAACACTGGTGGCCCCTTCTACACTTTGGGTTGCAACCTGATGAACAGTGATGCGCTGCACGCTGCACGCCAGGCCAGTGAATAGAGGTCGCACACCTACTGTACAAATGAACACATGCTCCAAAATAAAACATAGTTCTGAAAATCGCTTCATACATCACCGCGCAACCCCTAACAACTTATTTATCAGGAAATAAATCTAAAGAAGAATCTAAAAAGTGTACAATTATAAATTTACTGAGTAAATCAGAAAAAAATTCTAAGGCATACTGTGTTAAAGATTGGTGTAGGATGGAACGTAAATCTTCGGCAGCCACACCATCACGAATGGTGAGAATTTATGAAGCAATGAATTATTGTTACATTCGCATTGTGCAAACCAATATACATTTAAACCATATATTTCCTCGCCTACGCCAAATAGTAATATTACCACCATCAAGCACATTAATTTTACCCACGGAATTTGCATCATATAGTATTGTTAAATATAGATTTTGCTTTACAGGATATTTTATTTCATTCATATTTCTCTTCACGATTTATGTATTTTACTATCATTGCTATCAGTTAGAATCATACTATATGCATTCAGTTAAAATGAGAGAAAACGGAATATCCTACCGCACCCATATGTAAATTAATATTTCATGCAATTACTATTTCTTGCTGCCACGCACATAGCCTTACCACACATATAATAAACGACGTTGAAGAAAAAGGGCTACTTATTCCTAGTCGCGGCTTCCTTCCAGGTTTATGTACAGGAAATGTCAAGTGTTGCTTCTTCTGAAAGCATTTTTCTGTTCAGGCCTAGCAACCCGGAAACAGAAGACAATAACCCAACCTCCATCTCCACTTTCTCTACTTTTCTGAAATAACGGATGGGTGCATTTTCTCAGGCTTCTACGTTACGCGTAGGAGGACACTTCTTTTTTTCTCGCAGGAACACCGCATTTTTTGGTTGACAACATAAAAATCCCACACGCAAACGAAAAAATACTTCCGGAAACGGTCTCGTAGAGCTGTTTCACACCAACGTAATATGAACTCATAAAAACCTGCTACGAATGCCATATTTTTGGCGTAAAATGTTATAACTTATGAAAATATTCATAAGCCAATGCACAGCTATTAGCAAGCATGATAATTTATTTGAGGTGCCATACAATCCTATCAATCATTCCATTAAATATTATAAACTTCAATTTATTAACCTTTATTGCAAATCACATCATTACCACATACGACCTCAATTACAGTGAGTCTTAAATCCAGACAACTGCTAACAAGTTTTAAAGCAATAGCTTCCACATACTCGTAATATGATGTATTATATCTATTAATGTTCATTCTTACAGGCTATAACTTGTTAGTTGTATAATATCTATGTTACCCAAACATTCCGTAGATTCGAGTGAAATGGAACTTGATTATCTGAATTCATCTAAATGGGCAAATTCCGTTACGTTAGATTACACACTAATAAATTATTCGGAAATGTATCAAACAAGTATAATGCGCTTAGTGAGATAGCGGGAATCGTAGTTTTTTTCCCATATTTATTCATTGTAGGTTTCCTACATTTGCTCAGGAAATAGTCAAATACGTAGGGAAGTTCCCAAATTTTTATAGTAGCGATGCTAAACATTCCTATATATACAGCTTGGTGTGTAGTATTATTTCCACACAGTGTATAGGTTAAAAACTTCCATTACAGTTTATGAAGTTTGGCAGAAAAATTTTTACAGTGTAGGTTAGGTCACGATAGGTTAACAATGTTTCACACACAGATGTTCTCTCAGAGAGGAGTGCATACAGATTCATTACGCCATAACGAGTAAATAACAGGTTTCGAATTGTATAGGCTGTTCAGGGTAAAATGAGCACATCTGAAATCCCTGCTTAAGATATACTTGTATACACGTTTTGTATTCCTCCGCCTTATATAAAATTAACATTACCATGGGCCTCATCACTTCATTCATGGGTCGGTAAAATGAAACTACGAAATTATCAAGAAAATAAATACTTTACAAATCTGCTCATTTTTTACACTTCGATGCATTAAAACAACAGAAAGCGAAAGAAATGATTTTAATTTATCACAAATCGTTATCTAACTATTTTTATTCGACGTTAAGATATGGAACTACTTTCCATCCCTCGTTACCAACTTTACTGGTCGAAAATCACTCAGTGCGCCCATTGAAATTTATTCATGCAGGGGCAGTGACTTTTTCCCCAAGGTTAATTTCAAACGTGCCCACTTTATCGTGAACAGCCTTTACTAACAATTTCCAAAACACATTCCATGAATACTTTTAGTTTGCACCAGATGGCTTAACTCCGCCGAACTGCTACTCACGAGATGATCAAGGTTTTGTTTTCACAACACAGCTAAGTATCCAATAGCCACAGGCCTCTCAAGGTATAGTCCATTCACGGTTACTTACAACAATATCTGAAGACCTGCTGAAGTTCTACTTTCGGGATATTCCTCAGCCTCTTGCAAACAAAGCGTAACTAAGTCTAGAAAATTACACCAACGGGACAACACAACGTATTTGTGCGCCGCACTCAGTTTATTGATATTTGCATGAGAACTATTACTTATGAAGTGCTTAATTAATCATGAACAGCCTATTGCTGGTTTGCTATTGGCAACTATAGGATTCAACCTTAAAAATAATCCCTGCTCTATATATATATTATATATAAATTCGACCGACAAACTTCGGCTGTAGGTTAATCACGAAAAAAAAGTTGAAAACATATATACGTACAACCTACGGCCTAAAGTGAATGCTAAGCGTAGTGGACATCTTCTAAGTTGGACCTGGAACATTTGTTTATTGCGAACATTGGAGATAATATTTAAGATTGAATACCGATTGTCTGGATAACGGTTAACGGAACAAATATCTTCGAACACCATGTTACTAACAAAAATTCCACTTTGTGTAAATACCCTAAATCTCACCGTTTTCTAGTAATTCGTGTTTTACTTTTAAAAATAATATTAGCCTATACCTGGCAGGTGGGGTACGCACAATATCCAATAACACACTTTCGCGGCTATTAAAGGGAGGGTAAGATTCCAGAGTGCGGTACTGTAATAAAACGTTTTCTTCTACTACAACTTCAAAAATGTGTACCTCCCTTAGAATGAATTTTAGACCATGTGTCGTATATATATGATTAACCCACACCCGAAGTTTGTCGGTCGAATTTATATACATAATGTATATATTACACATAACAATATGTGTATCAGAGTTCGTGAGGGATGGAAGTCTTAATATAAGTTAAAAAATTAATTATTTTTAAACAATTATTTATACTGCTATAAATAATCACACAGCTATTATTTACGCATTAAACTATCTATCTCCCCTATTATAAACTATTCGCGATTTTTTCACACTTTTCTAATCAAACATTTGAAAAAACACTCCTTGTAAGACGTGTTCGGTTGTTTCCTATATATACCATATGTCACAAGCATTATAGCCTTGTGATCACATTAAAATATTTAATTGGTTTAAGTTTGACTTTTGTCTACGTTTTAGGTATAAATTATAATATCTCATTTAATGCTGATATGAATAACGACAGAGAGAAATCCATAGTAATAAATAATTTTCATGCAAAATGTTATTACACTGAGCGAGCACGAATGTGGTGTGTTGTACCTCCGGTGTAATTTTATAAGCGTTGTTTATATGAAGCGGAGGAATACCCTGAAAGTAGAACTTCAACAGCGCTTCATTGAAGTTTAGAGTAACCGTAAATGTAGTATACTTTTGTTAGTCTCAGTGATCACTATATATATATATATATATATATATATATATATATATATATATATATATATATATATAGTCTATCTCAATTTTAATTAAAGTACTTATCACTATTCTCATATTGGTTTCTGTCACATAAAGGCTGTTTACGTTTAAGTGAGAGCACTTCTGAAATTAATCTTAGAAAGATGTCACTGCCCCTGAATGCATATATTTTAATGGGCGCACTGAGTGGCATTTGCCCAGTGAAGTTGGTAACGATGGATGGAAAACAGTTCCATATCTTAACGTCAAATAAAACGTGCTAGGTAACCATTCTTGACAAGTTAAAATATTTCCTTCGCTTTCTGTTTTACTTTAATTCATCAAAGTGTGAAAAAGAGCAGATTTGTATAATATTTACTTTCCTAAAAATTCCACAGTTTAACTTGACTGAAGCATGAATAAAGTGATGAGGCTCATGGCAATGTTAATTTTACATACGGCGGAAGAATGCATAACGTGCATATAAGTAGATCTTAAGCAGGGCTTTCGAAAGTGCTAATTTTACCGTGAACAGTCAACAGCCTATTTCGCACTCTTAATTTACACATATTCAGGCTGTCTATTACAATCATTGCAAATGTTTGTCACACATCCAGTTGAGTAGTCCCGCCCCAAAGATTGCAGTTCACAAAATTCACTCCCGCTGGTCACTCTCACTGCCTCTCGTCGCTTTGCTGTCTTCGCTCACCTGGTGTTTAAGGGGACTATGTAGTTGCGCGTCCAAGGTCAAGAAGCGAGAGAGCGATACGGGCGACACTAACACGCACGCCTAGCGCCTCATCGCTCCTACGCTCAAGGCGTGCAGTGTTTCCGGCGTAACACTTTACTGTGTCAATTAGATCTGTACAAGTGTAAATTTATTACACGCCATGAAAGTACACAGATCAAACTACGTAGTATAATAGTACTTTTATCTTGCCGCTTAAAGAAACTGCATAGGCAAGCTTTAACAATGCTATATTTAACCACTTTCACGATTTTTTTCTTCCTTAATATACTTAAGGACATAGACCATAGTTTTTCTTTAATCCTTTCCTACGAAAGTTCGTATTTCCAGAACTTTTATTTACTGAGATACACGTTTACACGCAAACAATGATTTCACTGAACCGTTTCAGTACATAATGAAGCTTAAGGTCGCACAGCCCTCCAGACTCTAGAGCGCCTGCTTGGAGGCCCATTGCGACTTAGGCGACTTAAGTAGTCTCGATGGCCCCAAAATAGATGGTTCTAAGTACTCAGTCTCGCTGGGAGAGGCAAAGGCGATGACCAGAACATGCTTTCGACAATATTTCCATAAATTCAATCCTCTCTAGGACAAGAGTGGGCGAGTCCCGATAGGCTTAGCTGTGCGCCAGCGGCGCACTTTTGTAAATCTCCACGCACTTCTCGGTTTATCGCTCGCTCCTGACACACTGATTCGCTGACTTGTATGCTCCTAGAAATGTTGGGAACCTTATAGGCAGTTCCATACATTAACGTCGTACTAAAACTATGTTATAGTCTATTCACGGTTTCTTCACGCTTGCAGAATGAAACCTTTGAAAAAACACTTAGTATATGACTATATGACGTATCTAGTTATTTCCTGTATATGCCATGTATCACAAGCGGATTATACATCTGTTAACATGAAATTGAAGTGTCACATCATTTTATTTATGAGATAATAAATATGAAAAAAAAAACAGTGAGGAAACATGCTTGCTGGTAGTGCATAGTAAGAAATAGTTCTCATTCAAAATATCATTATAACTGAGAGCGCAAGAATCCGGTGCGTTGTCTTTTGGTGTAATTTTCTAGACTTACATAAGCTTAGTTTGCACAGGGCGGAGGGATATCCTGGAAGTACAACTTCAGCAGTGCTTCATAAAAGTGTGAAGTAACCGTGAATGGATTATATGTTTAAATTCGTGGATAAAGGCTGATCACGATCAAATGAGCACTTTTGAAAGCCCTGCTTAGCATCTGCTTGTATGTGCATTGTAAATTCTTCCACCATTTGTCAAATTAACATTGTCGTATGCCTAATCACTTTTGAAAGCCCTGCTTGTGGCGTGTATACTAAACTTGCATAAGATAATGACACTTATAGGCTATTCATGTTAAAGCGAGCAGTTTTAAATGCCCTCATATTTGGCATATTAGTCAATAAATATATTTTTATTTTAGCCTAGACGTTATCTTCCTAGTGCGATGGACTAAACGCACTGTGTTTATTACTTACATGGCAATATTAATTTTAAAAGGCATTTAAAGGATAAGAAAAATTGCTGAAAGGGAGAAGTAACTAGAGGATCAAAAGCGCTCACGTTACAGTGAACAGCCTATACAACAGTCTATACATCTGTGTCTTTCACGTAGTTCGAACCCGAAATATTGAATTACAATTGCGCATCAGCCAATTCGGTTACATAGGTCGCTTCCATATTTTAATACCTGAAAGGCATTTTAAAATCAGCTATTTAACAAAGAAATGCACGGCAAACAAGAGAGTACATTTTCTTTACTGACCTGTATGCAGGGCAGGGGAACTAGGAAATAACATTTTCCTTATTTGTTTTCATTGTGGCTGGTGCCCATCATTTGTATTGCCCACTTTGTTACCTTTCGCTCGTTGGTGATGTTTTATTAATTGAAATTTTCTTCCGTGTCTCCTAGTTTTCTGTCACTAATTTTCTGAGTGTGTTTATTTCTGGTGTATTTGTTTTGTTCTTTGGATTTCTCCAATTGCCTTTAACTATAGTATGAAATGGGAGAAGTTAGACAAAGAGAACTAGTATAATAGCGTCTTTGTTAAGTGCAATAACTGTGTTTATGACCTACAGAATAACTTTAACCTGCTACTATATTAGAACATTTGCAAATTGGTAAGTGTGTACACAGATAATAAAAACGTTCAACTCATTTCAAGTGACAAAATTATAAATATACTGTTAAATACCATATAATCTTTCTCAAGGGCGTTGCGCAGGGGGGAGGGGGTGTTAAGAGGATGGGGGGGGGGGGGCCTCCTGTCAGGCGGGCGTTCATATGTTTATGTGAAACGAAAACTCGAAATTTTCAGGCAACAAGACAGTTTTTCTTTACCGCGTACTATTAAAATAAGTAGCGCCCAAGTACCACACAAAGAAAATTTTAAATAACGCGTTTGTTTATAGCGCACTGCGTGTCATTTGACGAGCTTAAACATTCTTCCTTGATTTTGAAGTGTGATCCTAACTGAGCTATCTAGGGAGAAACAAGCTTGTGTCTCGGGAAAACCAAAATAATCTGCTAGCCGTCAGCGCCTTCTCATAGCATCCATGCTGACCCTGTCCTGAGAGCATTGGATACGAGAAAATCCATTACTTAGTATTTTACATTTCTGCGAAACGCGGTTGATCTGTAGGCATCAAAACAGGAAATATTTTTTTTTAATCAGTCGGTGGTTTACTAGTAACTCCATACTCAAATCGCAATTTTAAATTTTTCGTAACACACAAAAATAGTGTCACTCACAGAACTCACAAAGCTTATATTGAAAAACATTAAAGTATTTTTAAAATTTAAAAAATATATGGGAACAACTAGAAAATTTTTATTTAATTGTAGTTTGCGTGGTGTTTGTAGATAAATAAAATAGCTAAGCTCTTTTACTACAGTGCCGTTGAAACTATATTTATTAATGTTGTCCAAGATGGTTAATAAATTTTATTTACATGACACCAGAGAAATAAAGCTATGACTTTGAGAAAAAAATTAAGTAAAAGCTATGATAATTATATTTAAGAAGCGGATTACATCACATGTAAGGTCTAGACGTCGAAAAGTATTTTGAGAGTTATATATAACTTTAGCATTTTTTTTTCTTCCACGCAGCGGCCTTAAAGGCGATATTTACGTGCGGTTTCTTTTTGTTTTCAGTTTAACTTGGGCGTCCCTTTTGTCAGGCGTCGCGGCGCCGTCGGCGTCGTCTGCTCCGTCATTATAACGGACACCAGTTCGCCATCCGATAGCTTGCCCCCGAGTAATTGTGACCAGGCTGTTTGCTGTACTTCATCAACAAGGAGTGACGTCATTGCATGTTACAAGAGCTCTGTTTCATCTTGCTGTATTTGGTTCACTGTTAATTAAAAACTTATAGAAACCGTACTTTTTTTTTTTTAATTTTTCGCCTTTCTGTCCAACATGCATTTTTCGCCACTTTTAAAAACTGCCATTGTAATCGACATACAGACTGTCACACTGTTAGAAACGTAAATATGTTAATACGACTCCAGTGCGTGTGGGTTTTTAGCCAAAAGATTTCTCCGTCAGAAGAATGTAAAAATTTAAGGACAAAAAACTTACTCTTTAAGCATTTTTACATGCCCGATATTATATTTGTAGTTTTACAGCTCGGAGGTACGCACTATTCTGGGTACATGTATACGTAATAATCAACACATTTGAAAGATATTTACGTTCTTGACGATTGCCCTACCACGCTTGATTTCTACAAGAATAAAAAAGCCATTCAGGTCCATGGAAAAGTTAAATTTATGTATGGCGAAAGGGTACAAAATATCTAGATCCTATGCAGTACATCCAAATGCGCTCATTTGATCGAGAACAGCAGCCATAAATAGTTCGTTTCAGAAGCGTTTATTTTTTCCTTGAATCAATTGTGACATCTGGGTTTTATTCGAACCAATTAGAATGTACATATTAGTTGTTTACTTTATGTGAAATGTAATTAATAATATGTAGAATACTTTTTTTCTAACCATTAGCATTTTTATTTCAACAGTAAAGCACTTAATCATTCTTCGTTCAAATTCTTAATGATATCCATAATATTTAGGTGCAATTAAAATAAACAAAGATTATAAATTATGCTCTTAACAGCACACATTGGCTTGACTTTTAATAGCACTCATTATCTCGACCGTGACTTAAATGCCATTTTGACCAAGTAACTGAAGAAGTAGAGACTATCAACATTTCTGGATAACATAAGTTTAGGTAATAGCAATATTTCTAAAGTGTTTGCTTTATAATTATATTATCGTTTTTCTTAAAATCGAATCTATTGAAACAGTACACTTCCACAAAAAATTTATAATCACACATGATTATAAAAGAATTTTTTTATTACAATAATAAAAATAAAGGTATTCGCCCCTTGTTTCGGAAACAGTTGTTGCATTACATGATCAGATGCTGCGAATACTGATTTTACGATTTTTAAATCACACGTGAAGGCAGTGCGTTAGTAATAATAGCTTTTGGTTGCCAAGGTGACGAAAACAGAAGTGATACCAACCTGGCATCATCTAAAAGGGAAAACTGACTGACTGACTGACATATCAACATCCAACCTCAATCATTGGTTCTAGAGACATGAAATCTGGAGGAAACATTCATTATGTAAAATGGGGCCACGGTGGCTGAGAAGTTAGCCTGCTCGTTTTCCACCAAGGCGATATGGGTCCAATCCGCGGTCGGGTCACTCCGGATTTTCGCATGTAGGAATCGTGCCGGACGATGCCATTGGTCGGCGGGTTTTCTCTGGGATCTCCTTTTTCCCCCGCCCTTTCATTCGGGCGCTGCTCAATACTTACCTTAATTACCTCCCTCGGCTCTCAATACCTAGATTTTAAGAGCCGTCCAAATTTATTTACTCACTTATTATGTAATGTAGGCACTCACTAAGGAGGGATGAGTTTCTTCAAAATTCAAACCATCAAGGGATGAAATGGTCATTATAATGAAATATAGGTTACTCTAGTTGCTAAGACTGCAATTTTCCCTCAGAGTCTGCTTCGCGATGACGATAAATAAGTCGCAGGGGTAAACACTCAAAATTCGCAGGCGTTGACTTGAGGCAGGATTGTTTCTCCCACTGTTAGTTTTACGTGGCGTGCTCGCGTGTAAGCTCGCCCCTCATCCTGGTTGCCTCGGTTCCAACATCTTAAATGGCAAAGAACACCCTACACAAAGAAGTATTGTATACAACCTAACTTACATGTTTACACGCCCGATTACTAATAACATATCCAAACTTAACATCCTCATCAATCATCTCTCTTTAATTTTTGAACGTGCATTTCATTCCACTTTCTATTTTTAAATATATATTCTATTTTAAAGACATACTTACCATTAAAACATCTGTTGTAACGAAGACATGAATTCCACGCGGACGAAGTCGAGGGCAAAAGCTATTAACTTATAAACATCCTTGGCATGTTCCAGACTCCAGACCAGAATCTTACTTTTCGAGGGCAGCAGCTCAACTTCCTCAAGAACGGATTCTCCATGCTCGTATTATTTTTAACTCTTTCAGGTCCAGTCTCCTAAACCCGAAACTTCAGGAGATACGGTTACGAATAATGCCCATTTCTGTAACCAGAAATTATCGTTTCTGCGGCAGTTTGAAATTTGGATATCCACGTCACTTATAATCATTCCTTAAAGCATCTAAAAGTAACATCAAGCACCCGTAACAGGTAGCAATACTTGTTTTAAAAAACCTGGGAAAATTACATTGCATGCATTTCAATATATATATACATATAGGGAAAAATTGCCGATATTGGACCATTGCCTAAATTGGACCGCTCTTGTTTCTCACAATATGTAGGTACAGTAACATTTGAAATTGTTCAATTGGCCTTATTGAAAATCGGCAGCGCAAAAGACACATGCCTTTGCGATCATTGAGGTTCAACCATTGTATGCAGCAGGAACGCAGTTTTGTGGTTTGATAGTTTGTGGTGTTATTATTGTACTACAATAACTAAAGTGCTGCATGGAGTAAAAGTAAGTATAGACTATCACTGGTAAAGCGAGCACTTTTGAAAGCCCTCTCATTTGGAATAATAGTCAACATATTTTATTTTAGCCTTAGATGTTAACTTCCGAGTGTGGTGGAATATACACACTGTATTTATTACTAACATGGCAATATTTATTTTTAAAAAGGTGGTAAAAGATAAAAACGGCTGAAAGGAAAAAGTAATGAGGGCCTCGAAAGTGCTCACTTTACCATGGACCGCTTATAAGCAAATTTGCTGTAGTAAATTTTACAAGTGTCTTTCATTAGTCATTAGTAGATACGTTTAAAATTCGCGTTATTAATGGGGACACGTCAAACTTCAAAAACATGTACCTTTGCAATAAGTCTGCCACTGGACAATACTTTATTTAGACATGCCCTGGGTAACTCTGCACCAATAAATGAACACTCCAAAATTGTGTAGTACATTCACGCACAATTCAGTCAGAAAGGGCGTGACTTCACATCGATGCAGCAGCCAATGGAGAAATGACGTCGTCTCGAGTATATACAGCATTGTGAAGTATATTCTGATGGCAAATAATAACGCAAATTTTGCAGCTCTCTATTCATTAGGGAACATGTATCCCTTAATTTACGTAAGAGAGTTTTCACCTCTTATAGTTCATGCAATTCAAGGGTCAGCACACTTGTTCTGCAACATTTTTCGAACATATTTTTCATGCTTCCGGTGTCTTCCCAGCCTAGTAGGCGGAATGACTCTGGCAGCCATTTAATCTGGAACGGGTATATATTGGAGCAGGTCTCACATAGCCAATACCTCTGGGTACTTCATTAACTTTCGTAACCGTCACAACGAACCATAGTTTTTCTTATTTTCCAAAGGATTGTGTAAATCTTTAACGTCATTCAGCCTTGGAAGAGCGCCCCTCCACCTCCTGCGGTCTTGTTTATGCCCCAGAAGCATAACTACCATGTTACCATTCAGGGCACTTGCTTGTTTATCCCATGCCAGCTGCCGACGGGCTTCGTGCACTGAACACGCTTCGCACTATGCAAGCTATTTGGCTGTGTACAAATGACTGTGTGAAGGTTAAATAAAACCATACTACCTCACGTGTTTGCCTCTGATTTCAGGTCAAGCCACTTAACAGCATGTAGGGAGCTGAACCCACCAACCAGCACATTCAGAGATTTTGTTTTCTTTTGTTTTCTCAGTGTTGAGTGACAGTTAACAGTGCATAAATGGCGAGTGGAATGGCCTCAAAGCTCCACATTTAGCTCAAAGGCAATATCTACATGACTTCACCTCACAACGGGCACCTGCTAACATATTGGTCCGACCACGAACGGCCCACGGCTAGTAGCCAAATGCTACTAAACAACCACTTCTTCATCAATGACGTGGAGGACAAGAGGAGTTTTGGCCACTTGGGTGGTCGACCACGGCCCACCACAACACAGAGCAGCTGGTAAAGTATCTGCAAGACATCTCGGGACCGGTGAGTGTTTTCCCACCAGAAACATGCATGACATACAGTGCATACACGACATCACAACCATTCTGCCCAGCCTAGCCAACGTCAAGACAGAGCCATCTCAAGTGTACAGGATATGGTCCTTAAGTAGTAAAATATTGACACCATAAGTCGAACTTCACCTGATATTGTCACCACCTCTCGAAAAACCCGAAAGATTCATTTTATTTAGTGGCACGAGCATCACTGTGTGCACAAAAACATGACCTCTACAAACAAAAATCGCAGGTGCTAATTTACCATTCGCATACTTGACAAAACCACCATCACCATTTTCAAATCAAGTGCCTGAGTTTGCTAGCTTAGTGATATTTGGATCAGCTTGGTACGGTCGGGCTGTTTTTCATTATGAATCAAGCCAACAGTCAAGAGCACACGTCATTTTAAATAGTTCTGAGCTTTTTCTCGTCTTCTCAATGTATTTTACTAATACTCGAAACGAGTTAAATAAAGTGTTAATAAACGATGTCACCATCACAGAGCTCACACTTACTCAGACCAAAATGTAATGTGGAAACATATTTAAATAGTAGTAACCTAGCTCGTGCCCAGCTGGGAAATTTTGTACTCACATTACTTAGGATTCATTGAGTAAAATACACTTTTCGTCAAAAAAAATTGTAGCATTTACAAGGAATTATCGGGTTGCTATACTATTCGGAAGGAAGGCATAAGTCACCAAGAACAATAAATTATTACATGTTGAACCTGTATAATATCTATTTATTGCACTACACATAAGTCACTCAGTATGACATCGGGTCTTCATGTTTGTAATCACATTCTGCCAGATTTTGTGGCATGGAGTAGAAGAGGTCCCTAATTGTGTCCTATGGTAATCCATCCGATGCAGCTTGAATATTCTCTCACAGTTCAAGCAGATTTTGTGGTACGTGTGGAGTTGCGATAAAGCGAGCCAGTAGCATCCCACTGATTTTCAGTTTGGGGGTAGGTCATGCGATGCGGATAACTTCGAGACACACTCTTGAGATGGCAGCAGTATGAGGACGAACATAGTTCTGTTGGGATAGAACACATGTATGGGCATTCACAAACAGCAAGACTACTGGTTGCAGGAGCTCCTAATGTACTTTTGGGCAGTCAAAGTTCGAAGACCAACGCCGGAGATTGCCCACTGCCATTCTGTATGGCTCCACGACACTTGGTCATGACACCATTACAGTCTGTGACTATGTCGATATGTTGTTAAGGGCAGTCATATTAAAGTTATGCATACATGTAGTCCTGCATCATGCAGCTGTCTGTCAACAGTACGGGCACTTACAAGATGTTGCAGGGTGGGCATCACTGCTTGTTGAATGTCGGCAGTTGTGGTGGTTAAGGTAATTTGAGCATATCTGACGAGCCATTGCTTCTCCCTTGCTGTGGTTCGTGGTGGTCTCTCAGATATTGCGTGATGTGTGTGTACCTTCCTCTAACCATTGGCGCAATGGTTGCCTGTAACAACTTCACTTCGTGTTAACTGGTATTAAATGAGGCCCACAGCTTCGGTAGGTTGACGTAATATTGGATTAACTACTTCCATGTCATCCACTTCAACCAGTAGATGCTTCAGGGGGAGCCACATGGGCACATGGCTCACACCTATCTGTATCTCTTTCTACAGCTACTGGCACACTTTAAAAACCTTACCTAATACAACTACCATTTGTCCGATTCCAAAAACGTTCTTCTTTTTTTCTGCTTCTGAAGCCACATTCCCTGTCAGTATGTGCAACATTAAGGCACCTGATTTGTTTAGTTTTCATTTTGCACTGATCACTACGCATGTATAATTAAAATCACTTTTCCAGCACCATATGGCTGGAAGAAGACTCAAGCTGTATTTCTGTAACCACCACACATGTTCGCTGGTGGTTAAGCGCTATAGAAACACACTACACCAGTGCACTTGTGCATATTGTGCCATGTGTATCTGTGGATTACAATTGAATTCAATGGAGAAAGGAGGAATCATGTCGCTGTATCACAGTAACCTGCCTGGCCCTATCATTACTACAGCACATAGTGACTTGATATACACAGCACCAAAATTGTGTGTTATCTAGTTCTTCGGCAGAACATATCCTGGTCTCACAAGATTGTAGTATTGTACTAAAACTTTTCTATCCTTCACTTGAAGTTGTAAAAAGGTGCATTATTTTCATACAAGTAACACACACCATGATTCCTTCATAACCATTCGTCCTATCGACTGCACTAGCATATGAATGTGCTCTTGAAAATAGTGCCATGCCCCAAACAAGGGATAGTCAGCCAGCTGGCAGTGTCTACAGGAACTTGTCCACTGATCTACCAGACATCAGTAACATAAACTGACTCCTACAATCCTGTTTCTAAGAGTTAACTTTCAGGGGTGTAAACATTCAGGCCAAAAATACTTCATAGATTCTCCATGCCATTAGGATGTCTATTACATTGAGCGCATGCCAAGGAAAACCATGAAGTAATGCACAGCATCACTTCCCATGCCACAAGTTTATTCTGCAACATAACAAAACCACTGAAATGAGAGTTGCGAACAATAGGTTGTAGTACCATTCACTTTGAGAACTATTGTAGGGCAGAGTGTGGGTTCACTGTATTATGTGCTACATAATCCGCTTTTATTAAATCACAATTGAGCATTACAACGTAGCACCTTTAAGATGTCATGGGTTAGTCCATCCAGGACAGCTCAAACTTTTCCAACTTAAAGTATGAGGCCATTACCAATGTGTCGATGGCCGACAAGGTGATCGGCAAGCGACCAGTGGCATGCCGATGGGGGAGGTTGGAGATATTAAGTTGAAATTATGCCTGCTGGTGTGACATAGCATATCTCGGCCAGGACGGGAAACTGAAACCTCGGGGTGGATGGTCGGCATGGCAAGTCCCCTCGGCTGCGATACGTTAATGTACACGAGGATATCAGGATCTACAACATGAGCTGCTAGTCGCTACCACCACTGTTCAGGGCATGGCATATTCTTTTACCTCGCACTGTTATTCAACACTGCCTAGCAACAGTATTTGCTACTTGGAAAAAACATGTGGTTCGCTGGTAGTTACATTTACTAAGTCCCAGTTACACAGTCCGCACAACAGCACGATGTTACAAAGCAAAGTCAAAATTAAACACTGACTTCTGCTCGTCCATGAGCTCGTTTCATTAGAAATTAAAATACATGAATTAACACTAGAAAGAACAAAGTTTGAAGTGGCCTGCTACATAGTGGGAGTTATCACGTATCCACGGAGTTGTTTGTGCCTGTAAACATAATAACTAAGCTCCCTTGCTCCGAGATGTACAAGGCGAGTATGCTGGTGTAAAATGAGAAGTAATAGAAAATGATTCTGGAGAGAATTAATATACAGGCGGTATACTAAAACAGAGTAACACAAGGATGATGACCTCTCATGGCATGGCACCTCACACCACCGAAGCTCCAGACGAGACTGCTCATTGTCAGATGCAGAAGTCATCTCGTACCAACCACATCTATGCAGGAGTTTGCATAAATTCTGCTACATTACTAATTCCCACTTACATTTACACAGTGACCCTTCTAATATTTAAACAAAATTTTCTACAGGCTATTTGATCATTTCTGTGTTATTTCAGTTCTTTTTTTAATGTTTTTACATTTCGAATGCCTGAGGACAAGTCCGGAAATAATAGCTACTTACACTAACAGCCAGCACTCTGGCATTGTTGCAGTCATACTTCTTAAATTGTACATGCGAAACATGCTGACGTCTAGCACTGGTCTTGTTGCCTTCATACTCATGTATTGATTTACTTAGGCATCTGCCGTACCAATACAGCACTTTTTACTAATTTGCATTTCGCGACTTTTGCGGATATTGAAACGACCATTTACTGCACTCTGGCACAACACCCCTACACAGCAACATATTGGACATCACCAATTATGTTGGAATATTGGCCATCACCAATTATGTTGGAATATAGTGTTAATTTAATTTTCCCTCGCCCTGATGTTGGCAGGAATGCTCGGTTGATGCTGGTGATACCAGTTGCCTTCCAGCAGCGGTGGCTGTCGGCCCAACAGCTATTGCTGTGTGGGCTAGTGCGCTCAGCCCACTTGCTGCTGATCTGCTCTGGTGCACTTGTGACACACCATGTGCCCCTCTGGAATGCCATCGCTGGTGTAGATTTTCCTATGCTCATGTTAGGTTCGGGCTTAATAAGGTGGTAGGCAGTGGTATAATGATTAGTATTTTTAATAAAAGCTTTTTTTTAACATTATCACACATATCAAGCGAATAGTAAGTTATATGCACTTTACCGCTTGTGTAAATAATATTTGTGATATCTATTGAATTTTTATTCCAAGCGAATTTTGTGATATTTTGGGAGTTAAGACTGTATTTCAATTATCGTAGTAATACATGTGTGTATTTATTATGATATTGTTATATTTAACTAACACATAATAACTGATGAATTTTTCTGTATTGGTGTGTTCTCCTCCTGTGCCAAAGGGAATGCATACCATGGGAGGCAGTTTGGATTCGGGTAACAAGAAGGTAACTGTGCCATGTCATCCCCTCCCTGTGCACTTCATTTTTTTTAGTTACCGATTACTATGAGTTTCGATAACTTGACACTGACTGTGGTGTCCTCCAGAGCCCTTGTCGACCCACACACACCACCTAGTGGAGCAGGTAGGAACTATCTACACAAAATAACAGCCGCACACCACACGACCAGAGGCCACAGGCCCAACTCATGCTACCCAAATCAGTGTAACGACTTTCAATGCCACAAGGCGTAACTTTGTGTAAACCTGACCAACAAAGTAGATCAATACTTCATGTTACTATCGTAATTAATGACAACATGGGAAATGTATGTGTGAAATCCCTGCATGGGTAACATAATAACAAAGGTACAAAGTGCCGACCACGTGGTCGCCGAGAACTAACTAATCCTGTAACTTTATGGAAAACCAACTAGTGGAATGTGCAATGCTTATTAAAGGAATACGGCAATAATTATTCATACTTAGAATCAGTGCCATGCATAGTAAATTAGAGATATGTGTCTTGATTCTGGCAGTGGAACCAATGATCTCTAACTGAGTCATGTCAAAATTCTCATGGCAAACTAACATAAATTTTATATTAATTAAAAGGCTTTTTAATTAATGCATAGTCATTCTCTCCTTGTTTAAAGGTGTCCTATGTGTGTATTCTCTTTTTCAGGTAGTAGCAAAGACTTATTGTTAAATATTGAAGATGATATAAATTTATTGAAACATAATTTTTTATCATTTTTGTGTATGTCAATGTAAACCACACTCCACATATCGCAAAGTATAATACATTTTTCATGGAATATATGTTTCATTTCACTAATTTCATTTTTGTCATTTTTGGTGGTCGATGGTCAACTAACATTACCTCTGCAGTCTGAGAGTAGTGGGTATCAGGGCATGTCGAATCACATGGCTCAGGGGTGAAACAACTTTTGTACTCAACCCATGTAGCTGCAATAGATTTGTAATCATACGGGGACCGTTTATTTATCTTCTTTGTTCACCCCCTAGTACGCCTCTCTTCCAGAGTAAACTCGTGTCCCCTCTGGCACAATATATATCTTAATTCGTTTGTTGTGTCCATTGAAACTTTTGTGATCACAGCTTAAGCCTGCATGGAAGAGAGAGGTGTGGCGTTTACACCAAAACTTGTGCCATCCAGATAGAACAGAGAGAGTAGCAAATGTGGTGAGAAAATTCCAGTGAGCATAATGCATCCCCATGCTACAAGTAACACTGCTGCCTCCACAAATCAAGCAGAATATAACACTGCCACTACCACCTACTTTTTACCACAATGAAGCACCGCCCTACTGCAGCCCATTGGTACACTCTATGGGCCTGCCACCCCCACCAACACCATCGTCAATGACTAGCTTTGTTGGTCCACAACCACACGTGGCAGCCGCCACTGCAGTACCAGCTACGACAACAACAGAAACGAGCATGATACTAGCCCGATTCCAGGCGCTACCCACTTTTTCTGTGCAAAACAATGAAAGATACACAGGTTAATTTGGACGACTGCAGACAGTGGCTAACCAAGAATGCAGTGTGAGAGCCCAAATGGCCGAATTTTGTTGGGGGACAACAAAGGGGAGAAGCAAATAATGTGGTGGAGCACCATTAGCCACTCTAGAATACAATGGGGGAGTTCCTGAGTGCATTTCAAAGTAGATTTGCCAACATGTACTCGTTCCTTCGCACAGATAGTCATGTCATCTTGGAAGCACACAGACATGGCGAAACAATGACTGCATTCCCACAGTAAAAATGAATTTAATAAGGTACTTCCGCCCCTAGATGAGGTAAACCAAGGTTTGAAAGGTTGTGGCATCCACAGTCCAACTCAAAAACTGCCTTGCCATAGCACCACAAATCCACTCGAGCATAAAAGCATTCATGTGCTCAGTTGCCCTGTTCGATAAGATGAAAAGGAAGCAAGAAAGCTTAATAAGTGACAGTGAGCAAGGGGGCAAGGAAACACAGCCATCTGCTGTTCGGGGTAAAACCGAACCCACCAAACCTCCGCCACGCAAAGACGCAGAAAATAGCAGTGTCACTTGGCCAACACCTGCAGGCCTGACTCCAACAGGCGAGGTCTCCGAAAGAGGACACCCTGGTAAGAATCTCCCTCCTTCAGCATGCATTAACTGTGAAGGGGAACAGTTTCACTGGCACAGTGAATGCCCCACACAAGGTCAATAAGGACACAAATGCTGACCACAAAACCCCAAAGACAGGAAATGGCCCGGCGGGATAGGCGAGCTGGATGCTCACTACCCCCGAACTGCGAGTATTCGTGCAACACTGCCATCTCAACAGAACAATCAGAAGGTAACATTGGCGCCTCAACAGATCAATCAGAAGGTAACTCTGTCACCTCAACAGATCAATCACTTAAAACTACCACCCGAACATTTCAATGAGAAGGTAACACTGCCCCTTCAACAGATCAATCACATAACAATGCCACCTCAACAGGTCAATCAATTAACACTGCCACTTCAACAAGGAAATCAAGTAACACCAACACCTCAACAAATCACGAACTACAATGCAAAATAGCAAGAATGTCAGTTACCTTAAATCAGCTACCCAACAAAATGCCATGTGCTCCTGGCGACACAGTAGCGGTGGACAAGTTGAATGACCCACTTTCCCCTACTGCAACCATCCGCCAAACAACTCGCGAGGATGTAACATACTGCAGTCACGTTGAGGTCATAGATCCCCTTACCGAACCAGAATTGCAGTTGGACGATCTCCAGGTACACATGTTCAGCATAAAACAACAATGTGCAAACACACAACACCACACAGCAGAGCTTGCAGAGTTATAGTCGCTTTCTGTTCGTTCGATGATGACTTCCTCTAACATCTCTGCAATTTGTTCCTGGATGATGCTAAACTGATGGGGCTGACAGCGCCTCGGGCTGTCGTAGACCGGCGTGTCCGTGATGAGTGTGATTTGGTGCTTCGCCACATTCGGCGTAGGGGATCGGCCACAGCAAACACTTCACTGTGTTCGTTTAGCAGTCGCTGCACTGTCGCTCTATACTCCGCGGGGACTAAATGTTCCAATTAGTCCAGCTGGACATCAGGCATCTCCCGAGTCGGTCTGGGATGTATGTTATAGACTGTACGCCTTTCCTTGTTACCGAAATGTATTCGTCTGACCACGGTCTCCACCATAGTATTTTGCTCCATGAGCCATGGCGTGCCAAGTATGACATCCTCGCATATCTCTTCGGAAACAAAGCAGTTGTGAACGTCTCAATAAACATATTTTACGGTGATGTTTACTTATCCTGCTATGTTACCTGTATGCTGTCTTGTGGCCAACTAGATGGTTTGTTTCAATGAGCGAATTCGGCTTACACTGATAAGATGTGTGCAGATGAAATTGTGTGATGCTGCAATGTCGATCAGGGCATGGCACTGGTTGTTGTTTACCATTACACAGATGTGGATGAATCTGTTATTCTGGCCTGAAATCTGATTTAGTAAAATTTGTTAGGGGGTCTGATCTGGTTCTTTTACTGCGGGACCGGGGTGTACGATGTCTGGTAGCCTTACCACCGATGTCCATTTCCCGCCACCAGTGGTGCATGTGATGGTGGCCGCTAATCTAAATCAGTCCATGTGGACACTGATTGTTCCAGTGTGGGCCCCCACATCAGCGAGATGGCAGAGGTGGTCCGTCCCGCCCAGATGGCATCAATTCTTCATAACTGGTAACTTCTCTGCAATATCTTAATTTCTCAAGAACCTCTTGTCTTATGCCATTCGGGAAAATCCCCATCGCCACCCCAGGAATTGCATCACCTGGCTGAGTTCGTAAATTTATCAGCATACTTTTCCATACCAGCCTAGTGCTTTATTACCATGTAGCCTTCGCCACAGGCTGAAAGCAAGACACTGTGTACGCTGTTCTCCTGAATAGAACGTTAGTGTCTCCAAATAAAACAGCATGAACTGACGAGTGCTTTTTATACGATCGTCAAAAGGTATTTCAGGGCACTGGACCTGTAAAACCCACCATTTTATTCTCTGCAAGTGTTAATGTGCATTTTAAGGATAACTATTTGTTTTCATGTGTGCTTCAACGTATTTCAAAGTATCATGTTTAGCATTAATGGGTTTGTGGTTCGACCCTAATAGTCCACACGTAGGGAGTTAGATTATGCCGATTCAATATGTCAATAATTTGCAATTCCATTCAGTGATTGGGCCGCCCGAAGAGCCCCTCATTTAGCAAACAACGAGGCCTACACATCAGGTGAACAGCAAGATCATCGCAGGAAAGTGTGGCCGGGTGTTCAGCCGGCAGCACCCCAAGGTAACGAGGACTCAGCTCTACGGCACCAGCATCATTGACACAGCCATTATGATGTCTGTTGCCTACCATGCATAACTCCAAACACCTCATTCCCAAACTTTGTTTACTGCCTTTCTAAATTCCCAATCAACCCAATTCCATGCCACGACAACCATCAAATTGATGCCCTCCCATGGGGTCAAATTTCCAGCCAAAATCCATGTATGAATTATACGACCAACCTTTCTAAATTTTTCCCACCTCAATATGCCCATCTACGCCATCCTAACCCTGTTTAACCGCCTACCCGCAGTAAGAGGAAGCAGAGGAAAACATCTACAGTATCATGATGCCTTCCAGACTCCTGGGAGACACCAGAATGCAAACCATGTGCTCTACAAGGAAAAGGACACGCAAAGCTGGTTCGTCGCCATTTTGGGGAAAGCAGAGAAGAAGGGCGAGAAAAGTAGCCATTTTGGTGCATCATGTGATGTCAGGGCTCACGCCACCAGGTAGGATGCAGGATAAAGGAAAGGAAGGGAGGGTGTGCCCACCCCATTCCCTATGCCACCAGCAGCAGCACCCAGCAGGACAGGAGAGAGGAACAAAGGGAGGATAAGTTCCCCTCCTTCCCCTTACTTGTTGCTCATGCCGACTGCCAGCAGTCAGCTGAGTGAAACCAATTTGTTGAAACTCGTGCTCGTGTGTGCTCGAGCGGAGCTATCGCATCATGACCACAGTGCCGCTCACATGACCTGAACTGTCATCCGTGCCACACACATGGCTGTGTACGTCAACATGGCCAGTTACACCACATCCACGCAACACCCACACAATAGTGCTTACAGTACCTCAAAGTACTCCTATTGCACTTTGTTTACAAATTCGGGCGAGGCATGCAATGTTGTTGTTGCGACCATCGACCGGACTTAACAACAAACATTCGTGCCATGACCATCCATGAACAACCATGTGAAGTGGAATCAGTGGTGTCATGGGAGAATTCTAAAGCAGAAACCATGCATTCACGAGTAATCAAGACCGAATCAGACACTCCCAACTATCACACACCATGTTATTGTCATAACCTCATTTGTGACGGACAAAGAGCAATTATCCTACATTGCCGGAACTGTAAAAACAAAATTCCTCCGGGAATGCCTCAGCGAGAAAGAGCAAACAACAGCAAGCAGGTTAGTGTTTACATGTGGTACCTGTCACATCAGTGACAGACATTGCAACGTACAAAAACAAATTCAGGACTTAATGCCATCATGTTACATGCAAGCAAGCAGTAGTGAGAGGAATATTCAAAATTTCAATTGGTAAGAGTGTATGACGAGCAAGAGGGAGGAGAAGCAGGAAAGTGTTGCATATGTAGCAGGAGGGGAGGAACGCCTCGCATACACCTCCGGAAATGTTAGCAGGGGAGCAACACCCACACACCAACAGTGCGTATGTGATGAGCGGAGTAATACCCCAACCACCGGTTGGGGTATTGGTGGAAATCGCTAAACCGTTATGGGCTACAGTGGCAACAGTTTCGCAGTGCCTTCCAGAGCTGTTTCAGAGGTGCGTTCAGCTATATTCAAACACAGAGTTGTCTCACATAAGAAGAGCAGCAGCCAAACGAACTTCCATTGGCATTCATCACACGCAAGATGCATTTGATCAGCCGGAATTACCCGCAGTTGCCGGAACGGAAAGTCTTGGAGACTATTGGGGAAACAGAAAGGCCAGAATACAGGGCAGCATTGATACCTCTACTGAATGGGACCGTTGAAGACGCCATGCATGCCACGATAATACTGGAATGTAACCGCATCGCAATCCGGGAGTAGTTTGATGGCATCATGAGCAAAGAGATATGCGGGGACATGCCGCCCCACCACAGGTACCACAGGCCCCAAAACAAACAGTTCGGCCAAACTAAACCAAATTCTTTTTCGACTGCAACAAGTGAACAGACCGACATACCAGAATGGGAGGAGGCAGGAAGTGCAAGGTAAGACCCACAGTGTGGGAGTGCAGCCACGTGTGTGGACCAGAATCATCCGCCGTGACATCTGTGTCGGTATTGCCCTACACCGGCATACCACTGACATAACAAATGCCCCAACAATCCTCACATACCACTCATACAGGAAGCAGCAAGTAAGAAGCCGGGAAACCAGATGCAGGAGTGAGGAGGCTGGATGTTTCTTCCATCCCTGATCCACGACACAAACAACAGGACCAGACACCACAACAGGTATTATTGCAGCAGGTCAGTAATGGTGAAGAGCAGTTTATCCGGATCCTTGTAAACGTAAATGGGCATCAATGTCAAGCGCTAGTTGATACAGGAGCATAACACAATTTAATTAGGCCAGAATTTGTAAAATCACAAGAAGTAGAACCTGTTAATTTTGACATTAGATTAGCCACTAGAAATGAGGACATTATTGCATTAGTCCAAGATAAAATTTCAGTTAACATATGGGAATTAGCAAAATAACAACAGCTATTGTTACACCGGAAATTTGGGAAGATATCATCTTAGGAATACCATCGTTATACGAGCAAAACACAATTGTGGAACCGGCTGCCCACAGAATACATTTTGGAGCAAAAGGAAGGTGTACAGTTTATAATTTGGATGGGAAACCTGCAGGTAATTTACAGCACGTCATACTGAGTGATCTTAACCACAACATACCACCCGATCACCAGGCCACTTTTCAATGTTTGTTGAAGGAACATAAGGATGAATTCGGTACACGAGACACTCTATGCCGAACCACAGTTGCGGAACATGAAATACTGTTAGAAGCAGAACCTATACGGACACCGCCACACAGTTATTTATTGCATCAAGCGAAAATAATTAAACAACAAATCCAGGAAATACTAAACAATTGTATTATAGAGTCGACAGACAGTATGTACCACTCCATAATAACGCTCGTGCCTAAATAGGATGGCACGTGGCGTTTTTGTGTCGACTTTAGGCCGTTAAATGAAGTTACTAAAAATTCATTACCGCCATATATAAGGGTAAAAGATGCTCTCAGCTCATTAGGACAGGCAAAAATTATGTCATCTCGTGACTTTAAAAGTGGTTATCGGCAAGTACTGGTAAAAATGGAAGAGCTTAAGAAAACAGTATTCACTGCATCAGACGGGCGCCGATTTCGGTTCTGCAGTATGCCCTTTGGGCTTCATTGCACCCCAGCCACCTTTCAATTCATGATGGTGTGCATGTTGGATGGTTTAATAGGCGAGTACACCATGGCCTACATGGACGACGTTATTGTTTGGTCCAATACGTGGGAGGAGCATTTGCACCATCTGTTCGTAGTTTTAGAGAGATTAACTATTAATGGGCTGACTTGTGCATTGAAACAATGCAACATAGGAAAACCAGAATTGACTTTTTAGGGCATGTCATAGACGCAGAGGGAAATAAGCCAAATCCAGAACAATTGAAACCAATTGCAGAGTACCCATAGCCAAAAACAAGAAAACAGTTACGAAAATTTTTCTTACAAATAAATTGATTAAAAGAGCACATTGAATATTTTTCAGTCATAAAAGCACTGCTGACGAATTAATTTTCACCGCAAAACAGATTCCAATGGTCAGCTGGAGCCGAGCAGTCTTTTCAGGAAGTCAAGAATAATTCCAAACATATCCAACACTGGCGAGATACGACGAGGGCAATCACTTGTATTTACAAAAAAGATGTGAGTTAGGAAGAAGTAGGAGCAGAGCATTAAAAACTAGCAGACAGTGGTGAAAGAAACTTAATTGACTACACTAGTGCCAAGCTAAACCCTACTGAGTGGCACTACGGTCTTACGAAAGTGAATGTCTTGCAGTAATCTGGGCGATAAAAAAAATAACAGGTGAACTTGTAGTACCAGTGCTTTACGTTATGCACCAACAACAGATGCCTGCTCTGGCTACATAATATGTGTGAGGCCTGAAGTAGACTAACCAGATGGGCAGTGCATCTGCAATCGTTTGATTTCTCTGTGGAACACGTAGCAGGAAAGAAGAATCAATTAGCGGACACATCACGTACACCGAACCCACAGGTTCTTTTGCAAGATGAGGCAGAGTTGGAGGAGAACATTCCGCTAGGCGACGGTACTATTTCCGAACTTAGCATACAGCAAGTGAGTGCTGTATAAAATTACATTTAGATCTCGGATTTGTTTGAGCATTAAAGCAAGCACAGCAGGGCTACCAATTCTCGCAAGACAAGATGTAACAGTGTGAAAAGGGAATGGTAGAGAGCTGAAGGATCGTGAACGGCAGGTTACAAATATGCTCGCTGGGAAACTTGGGGAAATGGAGTGTGTATGTCCCTACGTGTGCGCGGGATAAGGCATTCGCCTATGCACACAATGGCAGCGTAGCAGGACATCCCAGGGTGGACCAGACAATGCAAAACATAATGGAGCATCTCTTTTGGCTAGGACTCACGAAACAAGCGCACAGCTTAGTGCAAAAGTGTCAGAAGTGGAATCTATTTAAGAGCCGTAGGACCGATGACCAGCAACAACAGACGCCTACAGAGAAAACCGTTCTAGACAGTGTGCCTCGGTTTAATGGGGCCGTACCCTAGGTCAGCTAACAGGAAACAATTTATATTGGTAGACACTGCTGACAATATTTTGAAGTGGGTTGAGGCGAATGCTGTCAGTAGTGCCCGTACAAATAACATCGCAAGAGTGCTCAATTACGACTTTTTCCCACATTGCGATTTTCCTAAAAACTGATAACGGGACCCAGTTTACTGGGAAACAGTGGCGTGAACTATGTTCGAAATGGGGTATGGGGCACATGAGAACGGCAATTTACCATTCCATAGCCAACCCAACCGAAAGGTGGAATCAGGAGTTAAAGGTTTAGCTTCGCCTCCGGGTGGGTGACCAACACACGAAATGGCCGGAACACCTAGGAGCCACCTTACATACACTACCCCGACGTTTCAATGCTGCCACCGGCATAACACCTGCCGAAGTATTGCTGGGTAGGAACCTATGCCTACCTGGAGAGGGAAAATGCAGGAGACCGGACAGCAGTGAAGCACCAAGCAGTACTACCAACCATCGAGAATTTAAGGAACGAGAAAGTAGGTTCATGAACAGCACACGCAATACACAGCAAGATGTGTGCCAACAACAACTAAACCACCGACGGTGCCGCAAGTAGGACAAGAAGTATATGTGAAGGTGCACCCGCAGTCCACCACATGCAAGGATTTTTCCGTGGGCTTTGCAGCTAAATGGAGCGGGCCGCACCGAGTGTTGCAGCAGTTGGGATCTACTACCTACTTGGTCCACAACAGTAGGAGACAGGTGATGGTGCATTGGGGCACATCCGGCTCAACCTGGCTGTGATCCACGACGAGGTTGGTCCCTGTGCCCCTCAACCCCAGGACACCGAGGGCAACGCCGACCTAACCGAAACAGGAAGAGCCGAGGAAGGTGCAACGGCACCTCAGGGTGAAGGATTAGCTCCGTCTCCACCAGAAAATATGTACCTTGGGGAATCGCCTGGTGAGCCCCATGACGGCCTCACGGGAGACGAGCTCGTTGAGAATGCAGGAAAGGAGAAAAGTACATCAGGACCTCTGGCAGGAAGTGGTGGAGAGTGGGTAGAAGATCCGCTGTTGCCCAGCATCACCATGCCCGACATGGAGCGACAGAACGCTTACCCAGGTGTCTCCAACGGCGAAGCGCCTACAAGTGCTATCCTTGACAATACTGCATCCATTTCAGTGGCAGTATTTCCGGATGGAACACCCGCAGCTGGTACATCAGCAAGTAGGGCGGAATATGCCGCAAGTGAAGAGGAGGGAGCCGGAGAAAACACTGCAAGTAGACAGGAGGAAGGAGACCGTCCGGGTCGTGCCTGAGAACGGTAGCATGACACAAGCATAGAAGAGGACAGTAAGAAGAGGAGGAATGGAAGGAGGAGGCAAGGAGATGCAAGTAGTAGCAGTGACAGTCGGAATGAAGGCAACGGGTCATATGCTTCATTTCGCCTCCACAGGATTTCACGGTGGGTTCACCTGCTTCAGCAGTGCCGCTAATGTGTGTGCACTTCGGCCACCCGCGGCACAGTTCACTGAGGACATGCAGGAACACCGGGAGGAGGTATGGTTCAGCAGGGAAGGGCCTACAACCTATGCCATTGGAGGACCCCGAGGATACCCGAGTGTTGCAGGTAGATGCATCGGTCCACAATCGGCCTCAGAAAAGGAGGGTGGTATTTGAAGTGTGTCTTTCCATACCTTAGGCCGTTTATCATGCCGGCCACTCCCCAGCACAGCACCCATGTGAACTAGACGATTGGTAGCCGGAGAATAGTTTCAGTGTCCTGTAAGTGTAGGAGTGATGCATGCAAGTGCAGGAAAGGGCAAGTGCAGTTCTGTGCAAAATGGAGAGCAACACCACGTGCATTTGCTGGCCCAAGAGAGCAGGCAGAGTGATACACAAACATTTGTTATTGCATCAAAATGGTTATACACATTTTTGCAGGAATAATTATCGACCGTGTTGAGGACATGTGTCAAGTAAATAAAGTAAAAGATCCCTAGAAACCCTTATGCCCCAGTGTTATTGTTTTGCAGTGTTGTTGTTTTTCATAAATGTTTATTTTCACCACCACCAGTGTTTTGTCGATTCCATTTCGCACTATTTTCAGGGTAAGCTTCGGAGTAATTATTTAATCTGTATTTGCAGTGTTTCATATTGTTTGCAGCATGTAACAGTATATATGTTTTCTGCATGTGCAAGTAGATCCTTCCGCGGTGCTTGGACCCCATGCCCACTAGCCCTCATGCCATGTGGGAAGTTATTCAGCAAGGCACACCCAGAGGGGGAGGGTCGTGTGTAACCGCGCTCATGCTTTTCCCTGGACTACCTCAATTATTCATCACCGGTAACTACTCTGTAATAGCTTAATTTCTCAAGTACCTCTTGTTTTCTGCCATCTGGGACACTCCCCCTCTCCGCCTCAGGAATTGCATCACCTGGCTGAGTTCGTAAATTTTTCAGTGCACTTAATTCCATACCAGCGTAGTGCTTTTATTACTGTTTAGCCTTCGCTGCAGTCTGATAGTGTGCAACTGTGTAAGTTGTTCTGCTGGAGGGAATGTTAGTGTCCTAAATTAAACAGCATGAACTCACGAGTGCTCTTTAGTTGATCGCCGAAAGGCATTTCAGGGCACGGGCACCTTAAAACCACCATTTTCTTCTGCAGGTGTTAATATGCATTTTAAAGGTAAATATTTATTTTCATGTGTGCTGCAACGTATTTCAAAGTATCGTGTTCAGCATTTATGGGCGTGTGGTTTTACCCTAACAATCCACACATAGGGGGGTGAACAGCAAGACCATGATCGGCCCACAGCACCCCGAGGTAACAAGGACTCAGCTCTACCGCACTAGCATCATTGATGCCACTACAGCAATATCTGGTGCCTACCAGGTATAATTCCAAACACCTCTTTCGAAATTTGGTTCACTGCCTTTGTAAATTCCCAATAAGCCATCACGACAGCCATCACTTTTACATATCTTTTTACTCCTGTTCTATATTTTATTCCAAACAAACATTATCTTTAAACAGTCCTGGTGATCAAAGATGAAAAAAAAAAAAAAAAAAACTATTGTTCATGATGGTTGACAAAGAAGTTGTTGAAGTGTCCAGGAGTCACGAACCTCACAGCCTGCTCTAATGAATTCCCGCTTCAGACTAAATGGCTGCAGGCGTCTTTCTGGGGACTTGCCATGAAAACGCCAGAAGTTGGAAACACATGGGCATAAAAGAAAAGTGCAAATAGGGTTAAGCCCTTAATTATTGCATTAAATCAATGGGAAAATTCCCTTAGCTAATTTGAGACTGAACATTATCCCTAACTAAAACCTATGTATTCTACAAACTACACAAGCTACTGAATCATTAATGACAATGCACTTTCGCATTTTTAAGAAGGTGTGCATGTAGTGCTGTAAATGTGTTTATACAAGTACGTAAACCTGTTGACTGCTGCCAAATAAACATACACTTTTACACTCACTATAACAAAAGAAAAATACATTAACTGAAATGCCCCAGTTATGTAATGCCTGTGAAGGTTAGACTTAGGTTAGAACGGGTTGAGCCCTTGCCCAAGTAGGAGGTCATTGGCACTTAACTTTGATGTAATATGTGATGTGTGCCAGCGCCTGTGTCCCGCAGACTGTTAACTCACTGCACACCACTCCATCACCACAGCAGGCATTTACACTCAACAGTGTTTTTCTCCAAAATCCCAAGATGTAATTGTGCGATGCATGCAGTGCAGTGCGAAGTAGTGCAACATAGTGCACTGTAGTGAAAGTAGGGCACACATAAAGGACTTAACTGCTCAAGCCATTTAAGCCCTAATTAAGGGAACTAGTTTTTATTCACTGTTATTGTGTCATTTCTATGTTTATTTGTAAAAGTAGTGTTTTTCATTTAATGTGTATCATCATGATATCATTCTCTCAAGTCATGCTAGGATTATGTTTTGTTATTAATTGATACAGCTTAATTTATAATGCCACCACATGGCTTCATATGAAATTACGTTTAAAAACACAGTTCACTTGTGAAGTACACTTTGGGTAAACTGGGAATGAATAGGGTCTGCTTTTGGGGGTCACTAACCCTCCTTAAACACTTTGTTTTGTGGAATGGCGAGGTTTGTCTGTATGCATTTTGTTCAAGGGTAGTATGAAGCCTGGTGTCGCCTTCATGTGTGCTATTCCCTGGCAGCTCAGTGCCGATTGTGAGCACACATGTCAGTCGGTTGGGGTCCGAACCACGAGACTATCCTGGAGTCGCCCACACAATTGGTTCAAATCGGGGCCATCAGCTGATTGGCATGGTGCTGAGTGAAGCGGGTGCATTCCCAGACACTGTCGATATGCGGTTGCTGACGGCCTCATCCGATGTTCTTGACATCGGCTCAGTGCTTGGCCAGGGCTGCTGTTGTACTGTGGCACAGTGAACAGTCGTGGATAGCCGTGAGTTTGGGTTCGCATTAAATGTCACCTGTAATTGATGAGTATTCTGACCAATAAATCTGGCTGTGGTAGCTTATGTCCTTCTTGCAGTTGCTATTTTAATGGGCAGCAGTGTAGTTTGACTGTATAACATTAAGTCCATTACATTTATCAATTTTTTTCCCCAAACCAAGTGTTTGTTTGGCATGCATATTTACAGTCTTGGTGAATTGCAATTTCAGTATTGATGTGAGCTCACTGCACATTGGCAGAGTGTCGTGTGTTCCAGTTTATCCACACCTGCACTGAATGCAGTCGTTTTCTATGTTACAATGGTTGACTCAGGCGCGACTCATGGTGCATAGTGTCCATCCGAAGGGTGTTGGGGTGGGGGGGGGGGGGGTTGTTTGAAAAGGGACACCAAACTGTGTTGGAAATATTTAAGTTGTTTTAAATGAACACTTTTCTCAAATTTAAGATTTATTAATTTTTTTAAATATTTCAAAATAGCTGGCTGTGTGGAATTCGCAAGTGGATAACACGGAAAGTATACTTACAATAATTGGTGTTGCATTCATTTTATTACAGTTGTTTGACACATTATTTTCTATTTATCTCAAATCCTCCGCAACATTACTACTATGGACACACCCAACACATAACTAATGGAAAGCTATAATACTAATCAAACAGTTTCACTCGTTCTTAACAGTAGATATTTAAGCTAATTAAAAAATAGAGCACATTTATATTATGCAATTGGTGCCATGTATTAGCTGAAAAGTAATGACTTCTATAATATCCTTGTACTTAGGTGCACCGGTAAAATCCTCGAGGTTATCGGACCTAGGGAACAGGAGCATGGAAATATGTTATGAGTGTTAGGAGAGTGTCAAAAAGTAATCCGCATATGAGTACATGTTTTCAGTACTTACTTATGTCCAGAAACGGCCATTTATTTAAGAAAAATGAGTCCTTTCATAAGCATGGCACTAGAATAAAAAACACTTATACTTGGATTCAGTTAACTTAAAACTTGTCCAGAAAAGGCCATCATACATTGGTAGCCAACTTTTCAATAAGTTACCACAACACCTTCAAGACATTTGCTTCTGTAATCAAGAATTCTTTAAAAAACAGCTGAAAATTTTTATTTTGACTAAATTTTATAGTGTATATGAATTTCTAAACTACAAAAATTAAGAAATTATCGCATAACGTATCGTTGTATGCATTTCTTGTTCCAGTTTTTCTCGTTTCCTTTTCCATCTTTTTCAGCAAAACGACGATGCCTTACAGTATTTTGGAGGACGAATTGCCAAATGATGAGGAAAAGATGTGCGTGTGTGTGTGTGTATACCTTGTATAAACTTTTTATACTGTAATTTGACGTGTCCAATATCTTTGTACAGCTATGTATTGAAAGAAGATCTTACGGATGGAATAAAACAAAACAAAACACTTAAACAAAGCAGTTCATACTTTTGAAAAAATCACATTGAGCCACCTCTGTGCAAACTACATTGTAATGGTGATTAGTCTCATTCGGAACTCTCTATTTCATACATTAAATTTATTTTCATTATATTTTGCATTTTGTTTCATTAGTAACGAATTTACTCCCTAATGCTTTTATACTTCTTTCCTAAAGTATTTGCCTGTATATTTCTCATTATATCCCAGTGTCATTTATTTCGGATAAGAAGAAGAAGAATTTTAGCGTCATTAAAACATGTCATCGTGAAGAAAGATTTGTGATTGTTTTCTGCTATAAGAGTGCTTTGGAATTAAAGTTGTTTGTGAATAGGAGTTGTAATTATTTGAGATAAACATGGTAGGTTGAGTGTTTTTTTTTTTTATATTTATTGTATATGTTTTATTATTATTAGCTTACAGGAATTTTCGCCATGTCATGTTTGAGAAATGTTTTTCCAGCTAATTAGCCGGTAATTTGGATGATTATATTGATATTACTATATTGAGCGATGTTCGCTGTCGTATTTCCATTTACCAGGACGCTACACGTTGCCATGTATTGACATTATATGCATTCTTTTTAGGCTATACTTTCCTAACCTATGAATTTCCAGGTGTGGACTTGAATTTCAATCAGGACTCGATTGAAATTAGCCACAGTGATTATTTACCGCATTAGGCCTAGGCCACAATGACCCTAGCGTTCCCGTAACAACATAACAGTAGCATTACCATAGAAATATGAAAATTTACTGGCTACAACCGCAGTAAGTAAACTTCTACGTTTGCCAATGAGAAACAAGCACAAAATGAAAAGACAGGCGGTACTTGTATCGCGGATATTTACAAACTGTGTTGGCAAACCTGATATTGATTTTGCTTTATCGACTTGTGATGGAAAAAGTTTCGTGGGAATCGTGGTTCGGGATATTTAAATTGTGGTATACATGTTAATATTTTCGTTAACTATTTAAATAAACGGAAATCGGAACTGTACCGCAAAGTTCATTTAATAACTAGGTTCTTGTTATAAGCTTTAACTGCACTGACTTGTGGTTGGAAATGTCTCGTAATTGGCCGGCGTAGAACTCGACATAAGAAAATTGAAAATATTCAACCCTCTTTACACAGTTACCGCGACCGGGCCACCATCTTATGCTGTGTTGTAACTGGTCCCATATACAAGTTTAGGTTCAATTTTTAATTGTTATTTCTTAGAGAGATTGTAGCCGGGCCTTTATGTCTGTGCAGTATCACGTTAACAATATGTGTACTTATTTTACACATTTTAGCACAACTTCATGACACTTTATAGCTCTGTTCAAATGCACTGCTATGCACACACATGCACGCAAAAAAAACCAACACACCCCCCTTTGTTGACTTACCCTTTATCCCTTAGTTGCCTACATTTCCCAAATCCCTTTGACCATGTCCAGATTTTGTTTAAGTAAATAATCTAACAAGGTGCTAATTATTATTTATAAAAAAATGTATTATACATTTTTTTATAAAGGGCAAATACAGCTGCAGAGGGAATTTGTACTAAATTATAACTTAATTTTAAATAAAAAAAAAAAAATGGTAAAGTTCTGTGATACTTGCAGCTTATTGTATCTCTTGTAAGGGTTGAATAGAACTTTTACCATCTTGTGTGAAATGTAACACATTTTTTTTTTTTACATCAGGCACAGAACTTCTTGGCTGCTTAGTCTCAGCCCATCGGCAAGTGTTACCAAAACCTGTTGCCACATCTATCAAGTGTACGTCGCATTATAGTACATGTGTCGTGAAATCTGAATTGTAGTGATTTAAATTACAATTTCATGCCTAAAGAAATGTTTGAATCTAGTAGAAAGAGAAATTGTTAAATGATATACATTATGTATTTGGGGTTTTATATCCATTAGAAAACTCTCAGCAGACAAATGCCTAAAATTTTAATATTATAAGTGAAATGATTTGACATTTAAATTTACAGATTAACAAGTATTAAAGGTAAATGTAATAATTGTGATTTACTTACAGTTGCATGTAGGTAGGCCTAGCATAGAAAACATCATTCAACTTTGTTGATGTGGCTGATAATTGCAGCACGCACTCCTCCCTGCCTGCACATGTTAATTCATTCCTTTCCATTACAAAATTCCTCCCAACATTCAATATCTTAAAAAAAAAAAACATTGACTTTGCTATGGAATTTGTTGAAACCGTCACGCTTATCTATTGTAATTAATTTTGTTGTTGGAATTTTCCCCCTTATCGTAAAACTCTGTTCTCCCAAGATATTTATTGGTAGTCGTCAAAACTCATAACTCGTCTCCTGACATTTTTTTGGCGTAGATGCAATGCATATCCATCAAACTGTACATTCACCGACATCACGCGCCCTTGCTTTGAAACTGCTAATTTTGTTTAAAAATTTCTACTTTTGCGAAATTCTTAGTGTAATAATTTATTTATCAAATAAATGCACACTAGATCCACATTGTTTACGAACCTCTTCCTTTTTATATTACTGCTGATATCACAAGGTTTTCTCTAGCGCCATAATTTCAGTGGAAACTTAACACGCAAGCAACTAAAAAATTATGAGAAACATTGAAAGTCAGTCCCGGAACTGAAGATACTGAACAGTGGGGACACCCAAGACTGCGTGGAATGAGTTGACTCTGCTACATATATCATCTTGTGTGTACTAAGCATGATTCACTCTTCATTGTCACCTTCTTTCGAAGACAGGCAGGTACATTTAAATATACGTACAAATATAGTACCCTGTTAAGGGAAGAACAAAGAATATTCTCTATTCTGAAAAATAGTCAATAATTTATGCTAACTGTCGTGCAGTCTCCTTACTAATGTAAAACACAAACGGTTAAAATCTACGTAGGTTATGTGCAGGTAATGTAAAACTATAAAATGCATAGGCCTAGATATACTTAGATATTTTGGTTTGTTTCCATAAGCATAGTAGTACTTTTAACATGTATTCAAAATGAAAGAAAACACTGCCTATTCCTTTGTCTTACACTTCAGTAAAACAAAGCAAATCAAGTTTGATCACCATACCAGTCTGGTGAACATGATCCACCTACAGGATGAATGACAAATGTTACCTACATCATGAGCCGGAAAACTTGAAGATACTTTATGTCTACTACAAAAGAAAACTGCATTGAAGTATTCTGGTTTCAATTTTTCCTTTTACGTACCATATTTGGGGAGGTTAAATATCATGCTGTTGTGGCTGGGGTGAAATCTGTATTGTTTCTATCCCATGGTAAGGTTTATGCTACTGAGGTTGGGAGGCTCAGTGCTTTTAAGTTTGGCAACTAAAATGTGTTGCCACTATAGTCCATTCACGACTGGAACATACTTATGAAAATCAACCTTTGAAAAAACATCCTAGCCATTAGCTGCATGCATAGCTAAAATAAAGTGGTGGGTGCACGTACTCTACCCACACCCGTCACTTTTTTTTACGAACTATGCATGCATGTAACGGCTAGGGTGTTTTTTCAATGGTTGATTTTCATAAGTCTGTTCCAGTTGTGAATAGACTATAGGTAAGCGCTAGTGTCGCGTGTGTGCCGGATTTTCTCTATTTTCTACATATAAGAATAAATAATTACAATATTTTTTGTATATCAGTTATTAAATATCTACATAGCAAAGTAAAATTTTTCTTTTTTATTATTTGCGTATCTTAAAATTGTAATTAAAAGTGACCTCTTTGGAACACTGGGCACCTAGCGGCAGAAATGTTCCATATGCCAAACGCTCCCAAAAGAAAACTCCTTTTGTTCCCAATCTGTGTATAAATAACCTTACCCATGGGAATGCTGAGATGAGACAATTTTTTCAGTTGAGTATAATACCTTGACACCCTTCGTTCAACCCTTCACTTAGGACTGAATGAAGACGCTTAGCTACAGGAAACCGTGACCCCAAGGTCATACCAAAACGCAGAAAAACACAGGGAAAAGTGGCAGTGATATTGTAAAGTTGTAAAATCACCAACACATATGCATGACTTTTCTAAAGCATGTCCTTTGTATTTTTGTAGTTTTTAAAATCCAAATCACACATCTACATGTACTAACCATATCAAAAGGCAAATTTCTCAATTAAATTTCTACTATACATGCAAAACTCCAACTGCAGAAAAAATATATTTTGGTGTGTATTTTCAAAAATGAAATTGCCCTTAAAAGAATATAATACTGAGACCTTATTCAAAATACATACGAGCTTGATATACAAAGATTTACTGCCTCCCTCAAGATCCAACATATCTTACAGGCTGATAACATTACAATAAACAGCCCTTAAAAATATATCTTGAACAAAATGTCATATTTAAACATGGACTTTGGTTTTTCTATATTTTCTCCTGACGCATGCCTACCTCACAAGGTAGCGGTTAGGCCACCGACTACCCTCTTGGAACTTTAAGTATGCTACGTAGCATCAAAGGCTAACATCCTGGGCCCTGCGGGTTATGGAAGGGTTAGATGTTGTAGGAGGCCGCTTGGTGATAGGTACCATCGGGAACGAGGGGAGTCAAACCCCAGAGTGAGGCAGTTGGGCGTAGATTCCCGACCAGGGAGTTCTACCCTCCTCACTATCAGAGTTGCCAACAAGCAGGATGCCAGCTGTCCTGGAGATATGGCGTAGGGGTGGACGCGTATGATCTGGCTGGGGTGATGCATACGGGACGAGTGGGTCGGCGTGCGGGGATGAAATCTGAAGGGGTTACTTGGGGACTGCCATCGGCGGAGTCGAACCCATGCTGTTTTCCCTGATGCCAGTTTAATCACACAAAGGTTGAGTAGCTCTGCTTCGGTCGGGTGTTGAACCCAGAGGAGTTTACCATGCTACTCCTGAGGAGTAGTACGGGCAATAAGCTGTGACTGCTCTACTGGGGCTATATATTCTCCTCCCAGCTACCCAGACCAACAGGTGCGTAAATACTTGTCAAAATGAGACTCGTGTTCGAGGGGAATGAAGGACGAAATTGTATGCGGGGCAGTTTCACTAGAGTGCAACCGGGGTTCGACCTCCTGCGGGTTGCTTACAGGGGCTTCTCCTTTTTTGGCTCTTGATATGGCGCAATGTTCCTTACACCATTGTCTGCTCTGTAACCCGCCTCTCCGTCTATACATTGGATCCCTGGTAAACTTAACACACAGATACTTTTCAATGATCATGAAGTGTCCTGACACAATAGAATAACACAGACTGTAGAAAATGGCAGACAAACTGTCCAATGATGTGAAGTGTCCTGATGCAATAGAATAACACAGACTCTAGGAAACGGGAGACAAACTACGAATGACTGTAAACAGTCAATTAAGATTGACGTAGATTTTTATTACATACGAAAGAGAAGCTGGAAAGTCCCAGCTAAAATCAAGTTACAATTTTTAATTGGCTGTCGGGCTAAACAATTATAATGATACTCAAATTACGTGAATGGAACAGGCGAAGGTTGGCCTGGAAAATATTTATATAAAAATTCCCCAAATTTATGTCAGACATAATCTACAGTCAGTGTAAATAATGATACCGGAATCAATTTAAGAGAGGTAATCTAAGGCATGACAGGTTACCGGGGGCATGAAGTAGGACTACCTTGGATGTGGAAGCTGCTGTCATCATGGTCAACAAGTGCAGTTGAGGAAGAGCTGTTTGCAAACTGCTAAGGAAGCTGCAGTTTTCGGGTAAGGCCGTCTTGCAGGCTTCCAGGTATTTCATTGTGTTGCAGGTCATGTAGAGGATGGAGAGAGAGTCTTTGCGGGCTGAGAGGAGTTTTTGCAGTCTAGAAAGGGCTCACGATCCTATTCGGTCGGCGAGCCCAGCATATCTGCCGGTGTTGGATGCTGGACCTTTATTTGTACTCAAAAATCTCATCAGCAATTCTTCAGGGTGCAGGGGGTAGCGTAGCCTTCCAGCGCAGGGGTATATGTTATCTGGAGTACTGGACCCCTGCTCAATTTTTATCACCTCGCTTGGAGTTGACGGCAAATTGAAACACCTTATCCTGACGCTGGCGGGTTATGACGTCACAAGGTCACAGGGGTGCTGCCATCTCTGGTGGTTGTACGAACTTCTTTGAGGGTTAAGCGAAGAGTAGTAGAATATCACAAATATTTATTTTATTCCCGGGGGTGACTCTCGCATGCAGGTTTCCGGGCAGGTAATGCGGGTTGTAATTACGTGAGCAAATTACAATTTTGTATTCGCAGTCCAGGCTTGTGGAATCTCTTTTCTCTATATGTTTGTTTTATTTTGCCACTGTTATGCCTTCTCCCTGAGCACGGGTCGCCCGTAGAGTGCACATTCGCACAGCACAGCATTTTGGCATGTGTCACTCCATACCATGACATTCATTTAAAGTGACATATTTCTTTAAAATGCTTCATTCGGAAGGAACCACGAAGTATTACAATTTTTTTGCTAAAATATTCATAACTTATATTTTATAATACTGGCTTTCAAAATCTCAACAGCCCATAAGGCAGAAACTTTTACTGTTTGGATTGAATAGCAACATTTGTCTTTGGTGCAACAAATTATGTTTAAAATCTACAAGACTATCAAGAAATCTGGTCAGCTGCACTACTTTGAAAAACCAAATCTATTCGCTACAAACCCATGCCTAATATTTTTAGCCAGGAGGCCTTAATTTCAGTTACTTGACTTCAATTTCCATCGTCCTGCAAGTCCCCAATAGCCGAACGTATCTAAAGACAGGTCGCTATCGGGTCCTATTTATATGAAAATTTATTGGAGGCGAAAACACCCTACCACATTCTTTATTTGTACAGATTATTAGAGAAACACATAACAACATTGAGGATATCCGGTGCGTGCAACGCACTCTACGTCTTCAAACGGCAAGGTGCGACCAGCCGCACCAGTGACTGGAGTGCTTCGAAGCGGCGACGCCTTGAACCACAGGCACTGGCTACCGCTAGTATGCCGAGCTTTATACGTGCCACCCACGCCGTGCATCATAGTTTGCCATTTAGCAATACATTTTCGTAAATCATTCACCTCTGCAAACGTCTGTTGCTTGAAGAAACATAAGTTCATATTCCTTCACTATTCTTTAATTTTACATCAGTATAGAATCTATTTTAAAGTTCATTTCTTCCATGAAACTTTATTACGTCGTAACACCGTTAACAGCCAAGCGAAGCCGGTGGGGAGGCATGTCTATGTGTAGCGGGGCGGTTAAGTCGGCCGGTCAACTGGTAACTTTTCGTGGCCAAGTAGCGAACATGAGAGACAATTTGGTCTCCTCCGGCACCTGTTTCGAAGCACCACCAGGAATCACTCCAGGATGGCCGGTTCTGCAGAAACCCCAGACCAGGAGCACTCCCAGGGTCACCATCAATCAGCGTGCTTATGTCCAGGAACCATGGCTTGGAACAGAATCGGAAGAAACTCGGTGACAAACTGATGCCAGCTCCAACATCTCAGTGCAGGGTCAAACTTCTAACGCTCTCTCTTCTCGACTCCATGCATCAACTGTGGGGACCCAAACCCCTATCCAAAGTCCCTACTCTCAATTCCTATCTATTTATTTACTATACTCAGGACTGAATCTCTTTGGCAATCCCTGACTTATTGCATAAGCAAATACACTGGTAACAACTCATCTTAACACTAAATGAAAATGAATACCCTAATGAAATGAGCATAAGATTGAGAGAACTCCTGGCGTTGGGGACTTGTACAACTAATAAAATCTATTGAAAGCAAGTTCACACATAACACAAAATTATGATACACAAGATACATAATACCCAAATAATACAAATAACATAAACCTATACAAAACAGTCCCTACAAGACCTCACATTAGAGAACACAAGAGAACAAGGATTTTTCTCATCCTCGAGTAAAACAGTAACCGGAGTAAAAAACTTACAAATAACAAAAAGCTCGTGCAACTTTATTACTAAGGTAATAAGTATCAAGAAGAACCCTATCTCCCACTTTAAAAGATGTAATTGCAGGATTTCTATTGTACTGTGATGCAAGTTTAACAGGGTGTGGTGCTTCCTCTAATTATTTGTGGCTTCCTTCCACACAGTCTCCAAATCTTTATCCTTCTTCACAGCATCAATACAGAAATCATGCAAACCCCAAGCATTTATCAGAGAATGAAAGAGCCTTTGGCTGAAAAATATTTCAGCGGGAACTTTTCTCGTCGAGTCATTTATAACATTATTTATAGCTGAATTTAGTTGGTATGAAGCCATATCCCACTCTTTGTGGGTTCCCATTTGAAAAACTCGTAAAACGGTCCTCAAATTACGATTATACCGCTCGACCAGATTTTCCTTAGGGTAACATGGTGTGGTCTGCACCATTTTAATGCCCCAAGCAAAGGCTAAAATTTTCATTTCTGATGGGACAAAATATGTAGCATTATCTGTGACCAGATACATTTCATGGGAGACTCAAACCTTTGCAAATAAATTTCTGATGACTTCATAGATTTGAGCGGGGAAAAGAAACACAAATTTACTGAAACTATCTATAGCAACAAGAATAGAAGTAAATCCAGCAGTGGTGCTGGGTAATGGTCGGAATACATCTTAATGTACACTTTCTCCTATGGAAAAGTAGTCACAGAAGCGCTATAGGGACTAGCAATCTTAGCATTTCATGGTTTGAAGCGTTGGCATGCTTCACATTGCAGAACTTACATTTCCACATATTTTGCTAGTCCTGGCCAGTTGAACATTTCTTGTATCCGAGAAGTCATTTTCTCCTGCCCCAAATGGCGACTGAAAAAGGTATAGTGAAAATAATTATAAATTTAGCCCCTTAAAGCTTTTGGAACATAGAACTTAAATTCCTGGGTTTTAGAATGAATGTATCCTATTAAACCCTTTCAGATCTCATAAGGCCCTGCCTTCCCAGTATTTATATCTGACACATTATGGAAATACATTCTGAATCTATTTTCCTGATGGTGTTGTAGTGTAACATTTGCTTGTGGAAAATCCTGCAGCACAGAGACTTGTAGGTTCTGATCCTTTTTCTCAATTACGGGAACCCTAGGTACTTCAACACCTTGTGAAATATTCTGCAAATCAGAAACTTGAACTGTCTGATATTTAGATATATGGTTATCACACTTTGCTGAAATCTGCAGTAAAACTTTATAGCTCTGTGTTCTCTCTCATAATAACAGGGAAGAATAATTAATAAGCAGACTAATTATTTACTGTGTCCTTACAGTGTAGTTAAAACATTGATACCCCGGGGATAAAGCCTTGACTCCAGTAAGTTATCAGTGTTGCTACAGGCCTGGAAATCTTTAAAAACCTGGAATAATCATGAAATTTAAAAATGGTAAGGGGAAACCTGGGAAAGTCAATGAAATTTATACCTGTAATATGTTTAAGGTAAAAGATTTTTTGTACAGTCAAAACATTCTCATGAGCAGCCCAATAAATTCATTTAAATATTATTCTGTTAGCTATCAAAAAATATGTCTGCTGCGAGACATGCCTTGGAAGTAAAGAATTTGTATTCCTCTTTGCTGTAGACTATTTTCAGAAAAATTGATTTCCGCACATCTCATTTTAATCATGTTCTTTTTAAGAGAAGTACTCTTTTCATTGTTTTTTTAATTAATGCTTATTAAGGTTGGAAATTTCTCCATTTTCATCTGGAACACCTGGAGAAGTCAGGGAAATTAAATGTTGACGTTCTGTAGCATCCCTGGTTATGTGAGCAAGGTTGTACTGGTATGGTGTGTGTGTGTTGTAGTTCCGCAACCAGTACGACAGCGACGTGACAGTGTGGAGCCCCCAGGGGCGGCTGCACCAGGTGGAGTATGCCATGGAGGCTGTGAAGCAGGGCTCGGCGACTGTCGGCCTAAAGAACAACACACATGCTGTACTGGTGGCCCTCAAGCGAGCATCCTCCGAGCTGTCTGCGCACCAGAAGAAGATATACCCCATAGATGACCACATTGGCATCACCATATCAGGCCTCACAGCTGACGCCAGGATACTCTGGTCAGTTTCTGTGTTCTCAAAGCATTGGAATGAATTAATTTGGTTTTATGTGGGAGTTGTGGAATATTTCATGATGAGGTTGTCTAAATAAAACCAAGCCGAGGGCCACGTGTGCACTAGTCTATCTATATGCTAAGGGGTCAAGTCCAAAGAAAAGCTAAATTTGTCGTGTAAATGGTATAAAAATGAGAGTGGCATTCATTGACATTTTTCTTATTTAATTCTAATTGGCGTAAAATAATGCTGTTTACCATCATTGTTGTATTTGGTGAGGTTGTTACAGTCGGGCCCCAATTTTATGAGTACCGGATTTGAGGCAGTGATTTTACGAAGCTATTCTCAGGAACCATAAAAGAATCACAAAAAAGTGATTAAAAATGGGAAAATCCTGGGGAAAATTTAAAAATTCACAAGGAAACAGATTAAAAATACGTTTGCCAGTCCACAGTGATAAAATATATGGGTTTTAATGTTGCGTTTCTTAATTTTTATGCCGCTATAAGAATAGCAAAAAAAAAATGTGGCAGTGGTGTTTCAAAACTAGCCCACCGCATGGCACCTGAAGGTTAGCCTGCCCTGTGCTGCATGACACGTGACATCACAGAGAGATTCTGTCGTTCAGCCACTCTCTCAATTAACCCTCTTCCCCCTCAATCACACCTTGCTATAGTGTCCACCTGCTTATCTGTCCTAACAACTGGCGATGATAATGGTTCACTATTGCACACATAGCAACAAGACCAGCCAATAACAACATGCATTACCCACCTCCACCTTGCCCCTTCAGCCCTTAGTGTCGAGGTTGCTTAGCCAGTTTAGTTATTTTAGTTAGTTACTCTATGCGCTGTGTTTTGCTATTGGATACTTTTTTTGATGATTTTATAAGTTTGATTTTGGCTTATTGGTTTTCAAGTTTGAATTGTATTTGGAATTGCCTATTGATTGTCCACAACCTGCCACATTATTTTTATGGGATTGCAATTGGATTTATGGTTTTAGATTAATATTTTTGTGCTTTTGTTTTGTGGACGACCCACACATGATTTTTGGCTATAAACTTAGATTTTTTTATTTCACGCGAAATAAGTGCAAACAAGCGGAATACTTTCACTCTCATCCAGAAATTTGAGTTCATCAAAGAAGTAGAAGAGAAATATTGTAAATCTAAGCTAGCGCGGTGGCACAGGATATCTGGGGGGGGGGGGGGGAAACAGGGAAGCAATTCTGAATGCTGTCGAGATGGAGGGCCGCAAAGTGCAGGCCAAGAGCCTCAAAAGGTCAACACATCCCTATCTGGAGAAGGCAGTTTTTGATTGATTCGGCCAGCACAAAGCCCAAGGTGTGCCAGTTAGCGGGCCTATTTTGTAACAGGAGGCAGATCTGTTTGCATTCAAGATGGGCCTGGATGATTCCAAGGTTTCATAAGGGTGGTTGGGAGGATTTGAGCTGCCACAACAATGCCCTGCACAAAATCTGCGACAAAAGTGAATCTGTGCTTGCGGGCTCTGTAGGTAATTGGCTGCCAGTACTCCAAGGCTTCCTGAAGCTCTGCCGGGGCAGGCATTGTGTACAATGGGGATGAGACTGCAGTGTTTTTCAACCTGCTGTCAGATCGGACACTTGAGGTAAAGGGGGACGCATGCAAGGGAGAGAAGAGGAGCAAGGAATGCCTCACCGTCCTCCTGTGTTGCAATATGGATGGTAGTGAAATAATTAACACACTCGTGATGGGAAGTTCAAGAACCCACGTGCCTTCAAGGGGCATACAACATTACCATGTTAATATAATTTTAACAAGAAGGCCTGGGTCACGTTGGCAATGCCCACAAGTTGGGTTCTTGTGTTTGACTCCTGCATGCGTAGCAGGAACCGCAGCTGCTTGCTCTTTTGTGGACAACTGCCCCACCCATCCACACATCCAGAATTTGACCAACATTGAGCTGGTATTCTTACCACCTGATACCACCAAGTGCCTTTCGGCCTCTGGACTAGGGTATAATTAACCCTCTGAAGCTCAATTTTTCACACAAGTGCACAGTCAGCATCTCGAATCTGGATCTTGGGTAGGGACACTGGAAGCAGGACGTGTTCCAAGTCATGTAATCTATCAAAGCATCGTGGGACATAATCAGCCTTGTCACCCACAACTGCTTCCGACATGCTCACTTCATTGTCAATGAATTCCCCGCCCTCCCACAGTGTTACTGTTTCAAAAATATTAATCATTAATGCACTTGTATGTGTTTAATTGCAGTGTCGGTGATTCTAGTGCCACATTGTTATTGTTTAAAAAATTATAATCAAATTGTCAATGCACATTTTGTGCATGATTATTTACAAGTGTATACCATTCTGATTCTGTACTGTTAAAAAAATTACTGTATGTGTAATTCCATTACAAATAACGAACAGAAAAGACTGTGAGTACTTCAACCCATCCCATCCCCCTCGCCCGTTTCGTGTTTTTGCGTGAACATCTAGCAGAGGTGTCAGTCGGACAAACTTACAGGAGATGTGACGAAGTAGTCACCAGCAAAAATGGAAGTTCACCAAACTTCATTACTGACTAACTGTTATGTGTCACATTGGTGTGTACACCTAAACTAAGATCGGGTCTGCAGGAGGTAGGTAGTCGATGTGCCAGAGTCCAAGTGTAGGTGTCAATTGCTGCAGCCAATACCGCACCTCACTCTTGACTTCCTCACCTCCGGTGAGGAAGACTTGAGCTGCAAAGTATTGGTTTGCAGGAACTGCACGGTGTTGTCCCAATGCGGTTGGTCTCCCCTGCACCAGAGTGCACCCTCTCGGCACCACGAAGTGAATGGTGAGAGTAGTCCACCCCAGCCATAAGTCGGTCCCACTAGGAGCGTATCTAGTGTCGTGGCTCTACCGTTCCTTCCACCTGGGTGCAAGGAATGGGTGGCCTTACAATAGTGGTGATGTGAGTGTCCAGTGATCACTGGTCTCCCCATACTCAAAGAAGTTCCCCTTCTCTGCCCTGCAGAGAGAGTGGTGAGGTGGGGGCGACTTCAAGCTGGCAAGCCAATTTCCAGGCGACTATCCTAGTGTCGTGGCTCTACCGTTCACTTTTTTTTCCGTGGCCAGCCAAGGTGTGTCACGCAATTTACTTATCACGGCCGTACCTGTGCCCTTTCTGGATAATACAGGGGTATGGGATGTTCCTTTTTTTTTACCTTTTTATTTTGATACTTTATTTTATAATTACAGCCTTCGTAGATTACAATTTTTTATAATATTACAACTATCTACACCAAGTTTCCTGGAAGGTGAGAGTGGCACGGTTTTCCTGCATTCCACCCCGACTCCCCTAGCAGCTTGGGGGTCAATTTCTTGACATTCTATTCTACTGTTCACTGCAGGAGGCAGAGAATTGGTGGCCTTCCAAGGATGTTTCTGGTGTGTTGTTAGTGTAGGTTCGGAGTAAGCAAGCCCGGTCTCGTGCCTGCTCCGTCAGCTCCGATGATAAGAGGAAGGAGGTCGGGGTGATACTCGAGAGATCAGGTAAGGTCAGTGTTTATTTGCCGATAAGGAAAAACAAATATGGTGGAAGTACTACATCCTAATTCACAAGGGCTTGGCGGAAAGTAAACACCCTATCATTATCAGGGGAAGACGTCCTGTGTAAAGCTACGGGGAGAGGCAGTAACCGGTGCATGTTGTAGCTTAATAAAACCTCGAAGTGAGCTCTACTCTCTGTTTGTTCGTAAGGGACCGAACGTTTTTCAGTGTGTTGCTGGTGATGCTGCTGGTTTTTCCTTTGGTGTAGGTTGGAGAGGATCTTAGGCTCCACGAGGAAGCGGTGAAAATAACTTGGAGAGGTGTGAGCCTCTGCACCTGGAATGGTGAGAGCTCAGGAGAGGAGTGAGAAGACTAGATAGAGAACTGAAGCAGAACTGACGATCAGGAGTCCAAGATGTATCTCCTTTTATACTCCTTGGCCATCCCTTCGTTCACTGACACAGGGCATCTGGAGAGTGGGTTAGCAGGTGCTTGCTCAGCACCTAAATCCTTGATGCGAGCGGCATAGTAGATAGCAGCGGGATCTAGGCATCTTACTTGTGGCTGCATCCCATGGCACACTGCTGTATTCGCCCCGGGCCTCTTGCATGTTCCCGGTGGCTCATCGGGCGAAAATAAATATTATTATTGGGGCGTCTGTCCCGGCCCGGTAGTTGCAACAAGCTTGTAGATGGCAGCGGCTGTAACTCAACTCTGTAGACAACTACCAGCGATGTAGTTGCACTGATGAGTAGCAGTCGTTTATTAATATTTTTTAGAGACGTCATGTGTCAATAGTTTTAGCCGTAACTTTATAAACACATCTAATTTTAAGTTTCCTGATTCAAGAAACAATAGTTTTCGTAACTCCCATACTGTATATGCATAGTGCTGTTATCTAATAGTTATTTCCATAATTGGGAGCGACTAGCGATGAATCAAACTCTCAAATAACAATACACCACACACTCAACCGCATTCCTTCAGCAGGGTAAGCACTCATTCTGTTTGAGTTGTCCAGTCCTACATTTTTCCTTGGAAAGTGGATGAAAGTGTTTGGGTAAATGGGAGTTTTCTTATAATTTGTAATACTGCTCTATAAATAGTATTCAGTTTAATTATTATTACATTCATTTTGTTTCACTTTTTATTACTAATGTTAGGTATTATAAAATGGCAAATACTTGTAGTGGGTAAGCAATGTTGGAAGTTGCGTTTGTTAGAAATTGCTTACCCTGTAAAATACTCCATGCCACTGCTGGCCTGGCAGCAAATGTATTGGGTGCTGGGATTGCAAATTCACCTCTACAAGGAATCAGGAAATGGTTCATGGGCACTTAGAAGCCAGTATCATGGACCAGGTCACTGTGGGATCCCTCTACGCCTGGCGCATGATCCATCAATCCTCTTGACTGTTAGCTTGATTAAGAGCCCTCTCTCAAAGTCTTGTGTAAAGCAATGTCTTGGTATTGTCTGGTGTTTCTCATGTTAATGCGGTTTTGAATACATATTGAATTTTATCGCGTATAAATCACCTGCGCATATAGGTCGCGCCCTAATTTTCAAAAGGTGTTTAAAAAATAATAATATTTATTGACTATAAGTCGCACTCATCTTTGTGGTTGCCACAGGTTTTCTTTTAGCTTCTTTTATACAGTAGCTGTTTTAAAAGAAATGTCAGCCAACAACTGAGGTGGTCTGGCTTCGTTTATTTTTTTTTGCTTCTTTTATGCAGTGCAGTGTCAAAAACTGTGGAGGGCAGCTGCTTCCTTTTTTTTTTTTTTTGCTTCTTTTACAAAGTGATGTGCTGCTTTTTTTTGGCCATGGTGTGTGTGTTTTTTTTTTTTTGCTGGAATGTGACACTCCCTTTTGTAAAAAAAATTGTTGCCTGTTCCATCCCCACCTGGTGCACCTTGTTGGCTATTCACTGCCTGTTCCCCTTTACACTTCCCTCTAAAGATCTTCAGACAGTTTAGGACTACCGCTCAGCCTTGCTTAATATTTTTTTCGTGTCGTGTATAGCATGCACTCCAAAAAATTTTTCCTTTATTTTGGGGGGAAAATGGTGCCTATACAAGAGTAAAAGTGTTGTTTTGATGTTGTAAATAATTTTCCTCACATAAAGGTCGCAGTTCTAGTTTTAAAAATAAATTATGAAATGTGCTACTTATATGCGATAAAATACAGTACATGCCACTGTTTATGATGACTGCTGGTCTATGTTTGCCACACTACTGCCAGGTGTGCGGTCAAATGCAAACACACTAACATTTGGTCGTGTGCATACCAGCCAGTAATCTCACTATTTTAATGGTTCTTGGTTGTCGCATGGTTTCTTCATTATGCACCATCTTCCCTGTCTGCCAGTATATTTCTTTAACTATTTCTGTGTAGAAAATTGTTTGCCTTGTTATGGAAGAAAGCATGCTCAATTTGAAATAAGAAAAATTTGCTATCTGCGAGGTTGTGGGTGGGTAACTCCAGATAGGCAATGAGTTAGTGACAGATTCAGATTTCATTTCAGGTTTAGGTTGTAAGCTGCCTGCTGCTGAGGATTCAGCACAAAGCAAGGCCATAGAAAAGAATGTATAACATAATTAATGGACTAATGGTTCTCCTGCAGTTTTAGCTCATGAATTTTTTGGGATGATGTCAGATAGGATAAACGGTACTCTCACTGTGTTGTCACAGTTTTATTGATGCCTTGCTTGTAGACCTGTTATAAAAATTTATTGTTTTTACGTGTTTGCACTTTCAGTTAAAGTTTTCAAGAAGTTCTTGCAGTAAGCCTATGTCTAATTATTAAGTTTACTGTATTGAGAATGGGAATTATTTTGTCTTGATGGATTATTTGTATCTAATGGTCAGAAATTATTTATTAAGATGTAATTTTATGGAATGTTTTTAGCCGTTACATGCGAACTGAGTGCCTGAACCACAAATATTCCCACGACGCTTTTCTACCTGTGAGCCGGTTAATTTCAAACCTTGGCAACAAGATGCAGGTCTGCACCCAGCGCTACGACAGGCGTCCCTATGGTGTGGGTCTCCTTGTTGCTGGTTATGACGTGAGTGTGCTCTTATTTACTTTCTCTGTGTATTTTAGTCAGCTGTAATCATTTTATAAACTTTTTGCATGTCTCGTCAAAGGTGATGAAGGCTCAAAAATAGTATGCATTGGTTTAGTAATTTAAGACTGCTCATATTGTATCAGTAGATCTTTTTTCAGCAGAGGGTTTGTTTTCATAATGATTTTCATTTCATGTGTGAAGTTTGTTCAGTTACTGACCAGCAAATTGTATCAAAGCTATACAATTAAAAAGTGTTTTTTTGTGGGAGTGTTAATTCATCTCAGTGGTTCACAAATTAAAAAAAAAATGTCCAACTTACCCATTTAAGAAAAACATTTTTTTTTTGTCGATAGACACCCTTATATCAATAATGTAAATAATATTTTGTGTTAACTACTTTAAAAATGGTGCCCAATTTTGTTTCATGATATGTAACATTTTTTGTAGTGATTGGACGGTTCAATTATTGATTCTTCAATTCCACCGATTTTTGCCTGAATCAAAGAATCTAGTTCCAATATTTTGCATTCAAAAGCTTGATTCGATTTTGAAATTTTTTCTTACTGGGTAACATATTCTGCAAACCTGGTGGTGCTGTTAAACGCAATGCAAATAGCTTGTGTGCATTGCCAATTGTGTTTAATCAGTCATAATTAGAAGCACGATTTTGTGGTAAATCACGATAAAGTTAAATAACACTAAAATACAAGTTAAAACTCAGTTTGACGCTATCTCGCATTAGTCATCTGCAGAACTGCACTCTGCCCGAGCGCACACCAAGAGGCTGTCTCGCACCAGTCTGGTTGCAAACGTAACTGCTCAAGAACATTCTGACACCACATCTACCTTCACAAAAGTCACTCTGCCCTAGAGTCAACCAACTGCATGTCGTCACTACAGTTTGCAGCACTGTTGAGAGTCTTACTCTGCACACCACCACCTCGCTGTATGCCGCAGCCTGCCATGCTTCCAGCTACCTCGTAGCTCACCCACAGTACCGCTGACTTGGGGTCGCCCTCACCTTCCCCCCCCCCCCCCCCCCCGTGCAGTCAGTCACGTCTTCCTAGACTAGATCACTTACTGGTTGGCAACCTGGGATTGGCCCTTCAGGCCCTAGTCAGGGTACAGGCTGGTTTATGTGTATTTACTGAGCTCTTAGTAAACAGGCAGAAATCTGACTTGGTTGAGTTGTCTATTCCAGTACTCTATTCTTCTTCACCTTGCTCCCGCAATATCCTGTTTCATCAGAGATCCTAGTAACACTGTTGCAGGGATAGTCACGAGCTGGAACCTTGTTCTCTACGTCACCCTTTGGGAACTGTATTGAAGTGGAGCTTGGGAAGCTCTTCTTCCTGGGCAACACCAAAGCAGTTGTCACTTTTTTGGCTATCGCCCCTCCAGTACGTTCATGGGTCCGTCAGCTAGAGAACAATAGGCCAACCCCTGACAAGGATCGCTGTTTTTACAGGATGCTTGGGTCTGCCAGCCACGTCCCGCTTACCAAGCCACTAGACTGAATGCCAATAGTCCAGGCTACCGACCTTACTAACAGCTAGAACCTTACTCTCCCTCAGGCTGTGCCTACCCCTTTTTGGTCACCCACTTTATGCCTATATGATCTGTCACCCCCTTATGCCTCACCTTATAGCTGGGTGAGGTAAAGTAGACAAGCATGGTCTGGCACTAGCTGAAGTCCTGGAGAGTAGAGGTTCAGGTGTCAGCCAGATATACACCGGGAAGGAGGAGGAGGAGGCTGCTCGCCAGAGGGGGTCCGCATCCAGCATGTCCAGCTCAACCTTAAACCTCATCTGGTATGAGCCACGTGCAGTTTCTCTGCTGCCTGCAACGCTGCCAAGGAAGCTGTCTACCTTCATTCAGACCACTAACATCACTAGGGTGGGCAGACCACTTGTCACACCTACCTATACCCCTACCAGGTACCCACTCACCCATCGCTCGCAAGTGTGCCTCCTGAGGCACAACACTATAATAGAAGTGGCCAAACCCAGCAGTGTTGGCTCCCAGATAAATCTTGTACGAGTAGCAACCACTGCTTCACCGTCGCCAGGGAGAAGAACCTAGGCGCCGCCCTCCAAACCGCCCTACCCATTAAGGGTGCTTGTCAATGTGTTGCATTTGTGCATTCATCCTCAGAAAGAAAATGGAAGGTGACACCTTTCTTGAGCTTAGTGTTCAGTGATGAGGCCATGTTTCATCTCGGTGGTAGCATGAGAAAAACTCTCCTAATGTGAATGTGTTCTGTGCCATTCCCCGATAAAAGGTTTATGGTCCGTTCATTTTCCCGACAACACTGTCATTGGAATTTCATACCTGTAAATGGATGAACATCAATACCACATAACAGCAGCAATATCTGTAGTAACACCAGAAACGCTTGCTAATGTGACGGACAATTGACTGTCATGTAACTACACAGTGCATCTGCAAGGGGATATTGAGTATTTGTGATAATTGTATTCAAAACTTTGTCAGACATTGTGTTTTATCCTTACTGCATCAATCTCTGTTCCTTAGTTTTAAAGTTATGGCCTAATTTTACTAATGTAGACGGTGTGCTTGTCATGTTTGCATAAAAAATTGTTTTATATACATCTGCACTCACTGATGCAAAAAAAAAGTAAACCATTGGGTGTAGTCAAATAGAAAAAATAATAGCATGCAAACCAGTGCGAAAATAATTTTTTCAATCACAAGTGAAATCTGTTTACAAGGTACTGTACTTCACCTTGAATTTCATCTCTCAAGTGTCAGCTACATGTGTGAATAACATATTTAGTACTAGTTCAGTATAAAGTAATGAAAATTAAAACTATGTTGGTCCCTTGGAAATTTTTGTAGCAGTTATTTGTATTATTGTAGTTTCTAATTTGGTTTGGTAGTTACTGTCACCTTCAGAATGCAGAACCACTTTGAAGATTGTTGTTTTTGTGTGTGTGTGTGCGCGCGCGCATGCGTGCACACACACACACATTATTTATTTATTTATTCTTTCCGCCATAGGAATGGCCAGGACATACTGTGTTTCGGCGGGTATAGGTCGCACATTTTTACAAAAGTAATGACTACTAAAAGTGGGGTGCGGCTTATATACGATATATGACATAAAAAAAATTTCTGGGAATTTTTCCCACAAAACATGTTTAGATCAGCATACAGTACATTTTAATGTTTTAATTCTTGAAGGCAGAAAGGAAGGGAAGAGAAATAATAAATAATAATCTTAAAAAATTGCTGCTATTTGTTCACTTGCATTCCTAAACAAAATAACCTTCCCGTACATGTAAACAGTAAATATGCTGGATCTCACCCATAGATGTCGTACATGAGAAAATATTTTCTCTACTATGCAAGAGAAAGATATCTAGTTTACATGCCCGCCGTGACTCTACAAGTGCACATTGATAAGATGCCAATTTGTGTAATATGGTGTTGTGGCTTTGCTTTCGCAAGTCACGTTACCATCTCTGGAATAGTAATCACGCGATTTGTATTCGTAAACATTGCAACACACATTTTTTGTCAAATGTTTTGTAGGGGAAAAATTAAACCTGAATTTATTATGATTGTACGGAATTGTGATGTAATATTTACAGGAATACAACAATTCTGTGCGGCCTATACTTGAAATATTAATTATCCCTAATTTTTCATCAAAAATGTCTGGTGCAGCCTATACACGCATGCAGCATACATACACCAAAATACGGTAGTTTTTGGTTTCGTATTATATGCTGAATTTTCCTGTAAAGGTAAATGTAGTGTTGCTGTGATTGATGAACTGGCAAGTTTCTTGTGTGCAGGATCAGGGACCCCACGTGTACCAGACGTGTCCATCAGCCAACTTCTTCAACTGCAAGGCAATGGCTATTGGTTCTCGCTCACAAAGTGCTCGCACATACTTGGAGAAGAACTTTAATGAGTTCATGACAAGTCCAACTGAGGAGCTGATCAAACATGGCTTGAGGGCTCTGCGAGACACCTTGCCCAACGAAGTCGAACTCAGTGCCAAGGTGATAATTGGTTTGAGAATTAGTTTTATTGGAGGTGGGAAGTCCAGACTTGTACGATAAAGCCAGCATGTTTGTATGGGGGCACGTTTGCAGGGGGGTTTTGTCTTTTTGTTTCATTTTGTAATGAAATTGTTTGAAATTGAGTGTTATTCAACTTTATGCATGACGCCCCAGCTGTCTGGCATGAGCCACGTGCAGTTTCTCCGCTGCTTCCAACGCTGCTGAGGAAGCCACCTACCTTCACTCAGACCACTAAAATCACTAGGGTGGTCAGACCACTTGTCACACCTAGCTATACCCCTACCAGGGTACCCACTCACCCATCGCTTGCAAGTGTGCCTCCTAAGGCACAACACACTATAATAGAAGTGGCCAAACCCAGCAATGTTGGCTCCAAGATAAATCTTGTACAAGTGGCAACCACTGCTTCACCGTCGCCCGGGAGAAGAACCTAGGCGCCGCCCTCCAACCGCCCTACCCACTAAGGTTTTGTAGGATGTTAGGCCTGGCGCATCCTATTCCGGCAGAGCTCGGGGTCAGCATAGTTACTGCTAACCAGAAAAACATGACCAGGTCAGAATGGACCAAGAGAGTTAAGAAAATTGCCGGGACTGATGAACCAGACTTCGGGGAGTCTAGAAACACCTCTTGGTGCCTAGACCAAAAGGGTTTGAGGAAGCGAAGGCAGTCTTACAGAGCCACAAGCCTGTGACATGGCTGATGTCCCTGAAACTTGTAGTTATCCCTCTTGCCAGGGTACCGGTATACACTGCATCATATGCAAACATTGTCGGAGACAGTTCCACTATCGGTGCCTAGGATGGGAGGGCGAAGTCCAAAACACAGATGGATTAGAGTACCGGTGCGAGACGTGTCGTACTCTACAAGACATGTTTTGTAACTTGGTCACACGTCCAGGTCACTGCATAATATGTAACGAGTCATACCACCACACCTGCATAGGCTGGCCGGAGGACAGTGTTACTCGGCCAGACCTGGTGTATAGATAGTGAAGTATGCAAGTGAGCTTCCACATACCATCCGCAGAATATAGGTCATTACTCACGGTACACAAGGCAGCCAGGAACTGCTCTGGGAGGCCCTGCCCATGGATACATGAAGGAAATGCAAATTTCTGCAGGTCAACCCCATGAGGACCCCGTCACTTTCACTAACGAATGTGCAAAAGAGTTTAGTGAAAACGTCCTCCCCACAAAACAATGGGTCACTCGTGCGCAAACCCACCTAAGCGGGAAAGTTTTAGAATGGTGGGAACGCTATGGCGAGTTCATCTCAGAATGGGGGCAATTTTGTAAACTGTCCACGGAATTCTACAGTCAAGTTCAGGAGCCTGCCAAAGAGGCTGAGATATTTTTCAGAAGGAAAGAACAAACGTTGAACCGAATATTCCCTGATGCCGTCCGCTATACCAGAAGAATGTTGTTACCCAATCTAAGGAACATATTACTAATGCCAAAACCATCCAGCTTGGATGAATTAGTGTACAGTGTGAAAGAAGCAGAACACAACTTCCAGGCACAAGCGGCCCTGGATAAACCACGGGGTATTAAGGAAACGGAGTCACGTCCATCTCCGCCAGGACAAAAAGGGAGAAACCCCTCCCCTAACCCACAAATGCCATTCATACCAAAATGCTGGTTTTGTCCAGGATGCCATTTGAATAAGGATTGCCCCAGAAAGGTTACAGGACCACGAAGTATGTATGGGGGAGGCACTGCATATAAAGCAGCAACTCCAACCGCTATTAATCAGTCAAGACAGCATGCGGGAAACGCCGAATCCGGGGTGTGAAGCGAACCACCACAGCCGGCAAGACAGGCCCCTACATCCAGCGTTCAAGTGAGGAAACTACCCACCTCGTCGCTCCCCACATAGATGTGGTCATCAATGGGGAAAAAATCTTATCACTATTAGATTACGCGGCGACTGGAAATCGTATCAGAAGCAATCTGCTAAGCTAACAGCAACAGAACAATTTCCAACCACAGAAAAATGTACGCATGGCCCAACCTGACGCTACTTTGAAAGTAAATGGTTGAATCAAATTAACCGTAAGTCTACATAGGCATTCCAATCCAGCGGATTTTGTGGTCTCCCCAGTCCTCACAGAGGCTGTCACATTCAGCTATCCCTGGCTAGAACGTGTCATAGACCATGGGAAACAGAGAATGTATGTAGGTGATTATTACCAAGTTATGGTAAACTGGGAAAACAGCCCTGAAGCAGTGATACCTACTCCTATAGACCACAGTAAGATAAATCGTAAACTCTCAAAATCAAGTTAAGGCCTACCAGGAGGCCCGAGGCAAGAACACCAGACACCGATAGGAATCCAAGCTAATCTCAGCCCACGAGGGTGGACTTTCCGAAGCTTCGAGAAGCAGTCTCTGTAAGATCCCTACCCTCGGCTCAAGGTCACAGCCAAACGTGAGCGGGAGATTAAGCAAAGTTTGTTTTGCGGTGATTCCACTTATTATATTTATCTATGGTTGCAGATTAGTTTATTATAATTATGATTCATTTTATATAATTTCCTGATTTTTATTATTGCTTATATGATGTTAACGAAGTATGAGGTAAAGTTTGGTTAACTTATGTTTTTATTGACATGGAGATCAGGTGTAGGTTATCTTTAATTTATTTTTTAAAGTGTGTTAAGTATTCTGTGTTGTCGTTATTCATTTGGCCTTAGAGTATTGAAATTCTCAGTCACATGAATGAAAGAATAATATCTTGGTTAGCCCTCATTTCTCCATTGCTGATTTGAGAAGTATTGTGGCATGGTCAGACAGCCCATCAGAGAGCTGCTAACAAAAGAGGTATAGAAAATGTTGAAGTTGTACATTTTAAGCCACCGGGTACAGTGATGCAAAGTCATCTGTATCGAGGAAGGGTTATAGTAGTGCCCAGTCTGGCGTGGGCGGAATGAGGAATAAATCCTTTGTACCCTTCTAAAAGCTGTTGCTAAAAATGAAAGTGAATAGAATCCAACTCTAGCTTCGACAAGAATTGCACACAAGACCTCTGGCTAGCTCGGCGGAGGGGATCGAGAGTTCCCCATGCTGGGAGGAGAGATTTATTTAGTTACTAGCGTTCGGACGGGTCGAGAGTCGGGGGGGATTTCAACCACTAGGGTGAATTTCACTTACAAAGACCTGCAGTACACATATCTATGTTAGAAAAGGAGGTGGCCTTCAAATATACGTACGACGTCAGAATCGTTGGGATCATGCTCCCAGGAGGAGTTACTCTCGCTTGAGCAGTTTGCAGTTATATAATACGGGTCGTGTTGGTTTACGGGTTAGTACGAAGTCTAGTTACACAGGAACTGTAATACGCAAACTCTTTACCTGCTGTGTATGTGGTGGTTGCGGCACCCTCCTCTTCGCAGGCTGCCTTTGTGGTGCAGCCAGTGGCTGAACAGCGGCTGGTACTGGTTGTGGCGGAGTAGTACTGGTGCTGCAAAAGGGTTCCTGTGGTAAGTGTAGTGGAATTGCCATGTAAGATTCTGGGAGTAGGTCGAGTTTGAGACCAATGACAGCAAGGTTGAAGTGTACTATTAACAAGTACTGAAAAGCGGTTCGGTGTCTTACTCTAACTGGAGGTGAGAAAAGTTGATTTGCAGTCTCAGATTCAGCTAAAGCGGTATTATTAATCTTGTCCTCCAGTTTTCGTAATTTTTTAACGAAGTCTGTATTTGTTACCACTTTTATGCACTTGCGACATAAGGCCATTTAAAGAAAAGCAATATTTTGCAAGGGAAAGCAGAGTATTAAGGCAGTCCTAGGATGTATTTTTAGGAGCACGTCTTGCCACATAACTTCCACTGTGTCTCCCGCACTTAGCTGTACTTTGCTCGGCAGTGATACAGAGCGTTGGAAGCCCATGTCACAGGGTGTGTTTTCCACCAAGGTTTGAGTCGTTCTCTGGCCTGGCAGGGTAAGATATCATTAAGACACTCAATTCCAAGTCTGGAAAGATGTTCTAGGGGTGTTTTTGCTGACATTAGTCCATTGACTATCCTCGTGGTTGCCTCTAAGTTGTTTGTATCTGCTTTGTTGGTGAATACCCAACCATCGGCTTTACCTTATTAATTAGAACACATTTACTGCACCACAGAGAAAATATTCAAAGATAAATACAAGGGGTGTGCAAAAGCTACGAAAGGAATCATTTCAATGCACTGGTAAGATAACAATTATTTTGACGTAATGAACAACAGCAAAAGCGAATCCACATCTCCCACGAATTAACAGTGAGCAAAATTAAATACAAAATACAAAGTGGAAGTATGTCAATACTGCCAGGAGAAGGCGTCCTGGTAAAATTTAATTGAGTTTGTATTTTACAAGTGAATAAATAATTGCTCCAATCATTAATTTGGCCGGGGTCAATCCTAACTTAATAAGGGAGTGTCCTTAAAAGACCTGAGGGTTACTCAAAAGGAATCTTCACACAAGTGGTAAAGAATGACCTGGCTAGGGATGGGTGGTCCAGAAAGGACGATGTTGCTGTGACCTTTAATACCTGGTTGCGTTTAGCTAAGGATGGTTAAGGACTGACTGAGATGATGTCACTGGGGCCTTTTGGTATCGCTGTAGACAACTAGAGCGGTGGAAGACGTTGAATTCTTTGGATGGGGGCGGTCCTCCAGAGCTGTCACATCGTCACTAACACGTGTCCGTTATGGCTACCGACACAGACGAGGGTCTCTGCGCTATGCTTAGCACCCGGTATATACCACCAGAGGGTGATGTTGCGCTCTCTGAGCCCTCGGCCTACACAGCTAGAGGGAAGCGATCACACTCTGTGGTGCCCTGGACCTTCCCGGCCAGAGGGCAACGAGCAACTCCTGACGCTTAGACTGGGATGCCTTTTATACTAATTTTTCCTACTTCTAGGCACTCTGGTGCAGGAGAGCCTGCCCCGTTTCTGGAGCTTGTGACATCACATGCAGTAACCATGGATCCTTATCTGGGTGGCGCGAGGCGTTGATTTATCTTGCCCTTATACTCTCATGGAAGCCGTGAGTTTCGTTCAAGTGGCCTGCTTCCCTGCAGCAGCGCAAGATTCAAATCGAGCACAGTTCTTCCAGCGGGAGCGACCTAGTAGAGCGGTTTTTCCTTGGGGAGGGGCGATGACGTGACAGCTTTTGACTTTGTTGAGTTCAGTATCTGTCGATGTAGGTTATTTACATGTTTTGCCTCCATCAGTGTGTTTAGCTAGGTTGACTTGCCCATACGATTAATTATCTTTTTGGCCAAGTCACTTCTGTTGTATGCACCTTTTCTAGGCGTGAGATGCGTCATGCGTCAAAGTTTTACATTGAACGTTTGTCGTGAGCAAAAAGAATACTACCACTATGAATGAGAATAATTTTACAAATAATGATATTATACAGAAGAACATAAAATTAACGTTGAATGGAATTGCTGCAATATGGTTTAGTTTTAAATTATTGATAAAAGAAAGAATGAGTTAAAACTATTACATTATTGTGCGAAGATGAAAGTAATAATTTGGCAAATGTTGGTTGAGATGATGAACAAGGAAATAAAAAATATTTGAGAAGCTGAGAATTTGGCCTACTTATTAAACTGAAATGTTACAACTGTGACTTCTATTGAAATGTTATAAGTACTGTACGCGCCACTGAAATACCAAGTTCATGCACAATGTGTTTGTGTAAGAATAAAAAAAATACAGAATTACGTGTTTTGTTCTTGAAATGGTAAAAAAACCAGCTAACATTTTTTTGGTATTTTTAGAGTGTACAGGAGATCAACATGACCATTTACATAAAAATTACCTTTAAATGATAACTTGGCATAGTGAAATTTTTGATTCATTGGAACTGTACAAGGTGTATGAAAAGAATAAATTGTTAAAATGGTACGGGACACTAGTAAGGTAGGACCTTGCAGTGGTCAGGGTGTCATTATTGCAGGGAGCAGTCAACATTTCTGTATCCCAAATGAGGAATTATGTCAAGGGATGTACTAATAATACCTTCTCCACTTGTTTTCACACACACCACACACACAAACTATCCCCTTGTCACGTTCACAGTATTGTATGTGTGTGTGTGTGTGTGTGTGTATACACACGTATGTGCACACCCTTCCCCCCTCCCTATTCTAGTAGTCATGTGCTAGCTTGGTATTTAAAAATGTTTAATTAAATTTATGTGGAATATTAAATTAGCCATATACCATATTTCGACGTGTATGGACCACACATTTTTATCAAAAAAATTACTAGATGAAGTGGCCCGGCTTATATGCAAGATACTGGTAAAAAAAAAATTACCTCAAAACATGTTTAGAAATTTGTCAACATACATCATTTTAATGTTTTAACTTGGTTTCGAAGAAAGTTGGAAGGAAGAAAGGGAAGGGAATGGAGTGGAATGAAAGAAAAAAGTGCAATTATTAATACAAATTTTCTATCACAAATGTTTTGTAGGGGAGAAATTAAGTCGAAATTTATTGTGTTTGTATAGAATTGTATCTTAACTATTTTTGCAGGAATACAAAAATTCAGTGTGGCCTGTATATGAAATATTAATTATCCCTAATTTTTCATTGAAAACTTAAGGTGCGGCCTATACACGCCAAAGTATGGTACTTTGCAACCTAGTACATTACAGGTTCAAGGATATGTAGTATTTATTTATGATTAACATGATTACCACTTCAAAATATGTAAAGAAGGATGATATTGTGGAGAAAAATATGAAGGTTGTTCAGATCATTACTGACATAGCAGTGCGTAAGCTGTAGTCTAGCAGTGGAAAGTTATGACAGTGTTACGTTGGAAGGTAATCTAACATTGTCTGCATAAAAATTGTCCATATTAATGTAGTGTGATGATACATACACCAGTACTTATTGATTTGTTAAGGCAGGACAGTAGTTTTTTTGGAAACTTTGCAATTGAACATCATGTAGTGACATAAGTGAAATACCTACAGTTTAACTTTTAGCAGTGATTATTAAAAGTATAATATACTTTTTCTGCAACAAAAATTGTATTTTATTTTATTGAGTTTATCATATTTCTGTGCATAGAAAGACTTAAAGGGATGTTAACTGTGCTTAGAATTTTTGCTATTGCACTTAAATGTATTAATTCCTAAATGTTTGTGTACGTCCATAATTATGCTACTGTGAACTAATTCCCACAGTATTCTGACTTTGAATCAATATTTATTTTAATAGTAATGTTATTCAGTGCCTGTGACATACAAGTCTGTTAATATTGCTGTTGGATTTTCCAGAACGTGTCCATAGGCCTGGTGGGGAAAGGCACATCATTTAGAGTTTTTGATGAGGAGCAGACGGCAGGCTACCTGCGCATGATAGAAGGAGAAGAGAAGCGTAGTGGGAGTGGAGAGGCCCAGCCAGAAGAAGCTCCGCAACCTCCGCCAGCAGATGAGGGGCCCCAGGACCCCACTCCTAATGTAGCCATGGACACAGATTAAGGAGGCCTTTTCTGAGGTCGGCTGGTTTACGATCATGGTCGTCCAGGGTGCTAAACTGCTGGGGGGGGGGGGGGTCTGTGTGGTCATGGTAACACTGTGCTTCGTTTGCAATTGTACAACGTCAACAAACTTCAATAAATTCTGATACTATTCTTAACCAAGTAAATTTTATTAGGTAACCTTAAAAAGTGTGAACTTCGTCCATGTACATTTTAACTATCAATGATATTCACAAGGTTACATGGTATGTTATATAATTTAAGTGACCATTGAAAGCTCAATTTTAAGAATGCTTGTTACAGCTTGCATAATTTTTTATATAGTAGTTTTGAAATAGTTGTCACTTTTTTTAAATTTATGGCAGATACTTAACATGGATTAATGAAGTCATGGTTCTTGTGGTCACATACATGCAAGTAAATACATACAAAAAATATTGATGCACCATTTGCATGGATTGTTCGTATTAATCAACCGTTGTTTACGTCTCTGCAAATATGTCTTACTCTATTGAAGGCTATTTCAATATTGGGGGTTTATTAGTTTTTTCTTTTAATTATGATCATTTTTGATTACTTTATGGAGTTTGGAGTATATTGTTTTATCTTTATTTTGATTTATTTTTTGTTTATCTTTATTAATATATTTGATTTATTTTTTATGAATCTTTTCAACTAATCATAAAGATATTGGCACCTTATATTTCATTTTAGGAATTTGATCAGGAATAATTGGATTATTCCTGATCATGGTATAAACTGTTCATGGTAAAATGAGCAGTTTTGAGGCCCTAGTTTTTTTTTTTTTTTTTATCCTCTACCCACCTTTTAAAATGTTGCTATATAGGTAATAAACACACTGTGTATTTTCCACAATACTCGGAAGTTAACACGGTTACAATTAAATATATTTATTGACTATTATCCCACATGAGAGGACTTACAAAGGTGCTCACTTTACAGTGAATAGCCTATAAGTGCTAAGCATGGAGCTATATGAAGTGTAGTCATTGCTTTGTCTCTCATGTATTATCGAAAAACGAGACTTAATACTGTACAATCAAATTTTGAAAAAAACGAATCGAAGATTAATATTTGCTGCGTATTTGAGCATTCCTTCCCAGGAACTAACAAAACATTTGAAAATTGCCAAATGAACTAAGAATGGAAAAACATTCATGGAGAATCAATTAAAAAATATGTTTGCTAGCCCACAACACTGAGTTATAGGAGGTGTAGTGTCATTACTCTATGTATAAGATGAAATTTAAAAAGTTTTAAAAATCTTTTAACTGTTGTAACCAAGTAAGCTTGACAACACCACGCATGTGTCTTATGGGCCTTACATCACATTATAAACAGATTATTCTATGCTCCTTCACATCTCCTCCTCTCCCTCCCTTGACCAATAACAGATACATGATTTCTCCAACTGCAGTTTCTTCGATGCAGAGATGTAACAAACCATAAAGTGAAAGTATATAAAAATACAGCAATTTAATTACAAACCGTATTAGTATTTGTCAACAGGTACACACACAAAGAAGGGCGACGTATATTTAATGTGCGATGACGAAGTTTTACTGGCTAGGCCAGCTTTGTCGGGAAGCGAGTTGTATGGCACTGTAATATGGTGGGAGGGCTTTGTTAGTAGTAAACATAGTGGTCAGGTGGCAAACTAGAGTGAAGGGGAAGTAATGAGTATGGTTTTGTTGCTGTGATTAGAGTTCTGAGCCATTGCTTGATGTGGTAGGGCTCTCTCAACACTGGTGCTGTAGCAGGAAATGAAATCTTTGTTGTGTGATGCTGCATATGCTGCAACTGGTTTGTCTTGTAGGTTGTGGATGTGACCAGCTATGACTTGTTTGGTGTCTGCTCTGTGGCCATTCATTCGCTGCCTGAGTGTGTTGGTGGTGAGGCCGATGTACTTTTCGTTACAGTGCTGGCTCTGTAACTTATAAATCAGATTTTCAGTTGCATATTTGTAGTTGCTTTGTATGGGGTATATACGGCTAGCGAGTCTGCTATTGAAAGAATTTGAGGGTTGGTGGACGGCACAGGAGCCACAACATGAGGTATTGCAGGGGTAGGATCCTCTGGGGGCGATAGTCTGGTTGGCATTGTGGTGGGCTACAGTTTTGGATAAACCAGTTTGTTGTGGCGGTTAGGTGGCCTTTTGAAGATTAATCTGGGTGGTTTGAAGAGCATATTTTGTGTTGGTGGTGAGGAAGCTAAAATGTTGTTTCCAGAGTGGAGAATGATTCTGAGTTTGCTTAGGCCTTCATGATATTGGACTGCCAGGACATGATATGGGTGGTAGCTGTCGAAATGTAAGTACTGGAGATCGTTGGTGGGTTTGGTGTGTACAGCAGTGTGAGTTGTGCCATTGTGAGAGAGTTCAAAATTCAGGAATATGGCATGTGTTTTGAGTGTGATCAGTGAACTTGAGCAAACTGTGTGTGTTTAAGTTGTTCAGGAAGTTGTGAGTGGAAGTCCATATCATGGTGATAATGTCAATGAAACACATCCAGCAGTGTGGTTGGATTAGTTAGTGACTAAGGGAGTTTTCTTCTAACCTGCTCATAAACAGAATGGAATATGGTTGGGCCATACGTGTTCCCATTCCTGTGCCTTTGACCTGAAATGGACTGTGTGTCTTGAAATCTGAAGTGTTTTGTTGCTGAGGGTTAATCTGGCAAGTTCAACAAGGACTGCTGTGTGGGTGTCTTTGCTTGAGGGCAATATTCTATGGCCGACAGTCCAAATGAGATGGGGAAGTTGGCATAGAGAGATGCAACATCAATGGTAACCATGTATGTATCTTGGGGAATGGTGCCCAGATGTCTCAACTCAGTTGTTCAAGGAAGTGGCCAGTGTCCTGAATGTAGGATGAAAGCTGCTGTACCCAAGGTTAAAGTTGGGCATCTACAAGTGCTGAGATTCTCTCTGTGGGGCTGCCAATTCCTGATACAGTAGGACGTCCTGGTGGTGGTCGTTATTCCTTGTGTAACTTTGGGAGCAGGTAGAGAACTGATGTGGTGGGATTATTTGGTGTGAGCAGTTTCATTGAAGCCTCATATAGCTCTTGGATGAGGCCCAGGGACAAAAGGAATTGGCTGACATGGTCGCAGAATCTGGTGGTTGAGTTTTCTTGTAGACATTTGTTGGTAGATCTGTCCTTGAGTTACTTCTCGGCGTATAGAATGTAGTCTGTTTTGTTGAGAATCACTGTAGTTGTGCCTTGTCAGCCAGCAGTATGATTATGTCTGCTATTGTTAGTGAGGTGACGAAGTCAGGGTCTGCAGTGTTGACCAGGTTGTATGTGATGAGCTTTTCAAGGTGATTTAAGGGTGGTAGGGAGGGCGAACCTAACTCGTACACATTGTATGTGATATTTTCCTAAAAAAAAAATTTTATGCTTTATATAATTTAAATAATTTAATATCAAATACAAAAGTCTTGTGTTTTGTTACAGTTGTAGTAAGAAATACTATGTTGTACAGATGAAGAAATTTACAACATAAACTGATGCTAAGGGGTTCTGGTTGACATATATTTAATCGCCAAATAACAGTTCATTCATTTAAAAAAAAAGTGTTAAAAATATGCAAAAAAAAAAACATTTTATTAATTAATTTATTTTTTATTTCCCCCCCCCCCCCCCCCCCCCCCCTCCAATCTTTATGGCTTGTTATTTCATGATTATATGTGTCAAGCGGTAGCTCATGGGATTAGTTTACTTGTACAGAAGAATTTTGTATTTGACATTAGATTATAGATTATTCAGAAAATATAAAAGTGTAAACAAATGTTACTCTAGGAAAATTTTATCTCGTACAATACGTACCAGTTGAACAATATTTGGTACAAATATCAAATTATTAATTTTTTGGGGCTCTGACAACCTTTAGAGGGTCAAATTATGTACTATGGTGTTTGTAGAACTGGTGCAAAATAACATTAACTTATTACGCATTAAAACTGTTTAAAAGGGGGAACTTTTAAAAATGATAACTATATTTACATATAGAATTTATATACTGAATGGTGCTCTGTTACATATTTGTTGTTCATTTAGATACTCAGCTTACAAGACTTGAATATTTTGTTTGAATTTCAGCAACTTTTAAAAGCAAATTAACTGTCATTCGTACTTTACATTGGTTTCTTTAATTCCTTTCCACTTCTAATAGTTCCATAATAGCAAGATTTTAAAGTGTATATTATTAAGGACTTTTTCGCTTGAAAGTGGAAATGAAAACTAAAAACTGGACTTTCACAGTTCAAAAGATTTGTATGACAAAAAATTATGGCTTGAAAGTTAAGTTGAAGTATGGAAGCACAAGCTCAAAGCTTCTCAGAAAACTGCTATTCTTGCATTATATATATATATATATATATATGTTTTTGTACAATGTTACTGCTGGAAATTTGTTTAATAAAATAAGTTATGTAAAACTAAATTAAATCTGCCTGTAGTCATTATGTAAGATGAATTGGTACTTAACCCTTGCAGGATAAAATTTCCAGTACTGCACGTTTTCGTAACTGCCATATACCTAATACTTTCTTGTATTTTGATTTACATCCTGTGTTATTTCTTTGAATCGGTTTAATTGCATACACAACTACCATTTATGAATAGGTATTATTATTTTGCAACCAGATCAACCATTCGGAGTATTGAAAAATAAACTGATTTGTGACTTACTGGCATGTGTGTACATGTGTGTGTGTCTAAGGGATGGGACATTCAATACCTCGATACTGGGCCATATCAAAAGTATAAAGTATCGCGATGTCCATATTGATACTTTATATTGACACGTGTATATGGCTTGGTCCCGCCATTTTTCCTACTGTCACGAAGGGGCACTTTTTTTTTGTCGTTTTGCAGTTTACTTGTTTCAGAAAGCCAGTGAAGTGTCATATTTATTAAATGATTCAGCTAATTGTTTTGTATCGGTGACACAGAAATGTGTAGAAAAGATTGCAGCAGAACAACATGTATTCAGGAGTTGCAAATAGGAATTTGAACAGTAAGTCAGTGTGTATTGTAAATAAAGTATTTTGAAATGGTTATTAGAATGTTTGAAATGTACGTGGTCTAGAAAAACACTATTTCAACTGTGTTTCGTTGTGTAAAAATTACACTTTTACTGTAAGGAAAACGAACTTCATCAAAAATATTTATGTCCCGAATGTGTTTAATATTCAAATTGTTATGAACTACATATTTATAGAGTTTTCTTTTGGTGATGTTGAAACTTGACTGGTTATGTAATAATTTGAATACCGTATTTTGGCGTGTATAGGCCGCACATTCTTACAAATAAAATGACTACAAAAAGTGGGGTGCGGCTGGCTTATATACATGAGTTTGGCATTAAAAAAAAATTTCCAAATTTTTTCCCTAAAACATGTTTAGAAATTTGTCAACATACATGTTTTAATTCTTAAAGGCAGGAAAGAATGGAAGGAAAAGAATTTAATTAAAAAACGTGCTTTGTTCACTCGCTTTCATAAACAAAATAACCTTCATCCCGCATGTAAAATGTAAACATGTTGGATCTCACCCATTGATGTCGTACATGAGAAAATAATTTCTCTACTGTACAAGAGAAAAATATCTTGCGTAGTTTGCACACGCCGTGGCTCTACAGGTGCACGCTGATAAGATCCCATTTTGTGTGACATGTTGGTGTGGTTTTGCTTTCTCAAGTCACGTTACCATCTGTGGGATAGTAATCACGCAATGTATTTAGTAATAATTGCAACACAACACAAATTTTCTGTCAAATGTTTTGTGGGGGAGAAATTAAGTCCGAATATACTATTTTGGTAGGGAATTGTGACTTAACAACTTTACAGGATTACAAAAATTCAGTGCGGCCTATACACACCAAAATACGGTATTTCCTTCATACAAGCAAATTTTACTCTCGTCCATTAAACATTATGTAATTAAAAATATGTCTCGTAAGAAGAAGTGTATAACAATGCCATCTCGTGAAAAACTTTAAACTAAAGTCTCTCCCAACCCCATCCAATCTTTTGGCAATCAAATTAACGGAATCCCGCAGTATGATTTTGCCATAACAAAATAAGGTAGGTCGGAATGGTAACCTACATTGATTATGGCACTATTGTTTTATTCATAGACAGAGCAGCTGTGGTGCAAGGATACATTGTGGCCGTGTTACATTTCTAGGGCTGTCAAAATTTAGTGAACTTATGTTCTCGATTCTGAATGCAAGTACATATTTCGATTTTTTACGTGCTATTTGTGTTTAAACTGGTTTTCATATTTATTTTACATGTTTTGTGTGTTCGCAGTCTGTGAAAATGACCAACACAAAACAATCGGAATAATATATTTATCTGACTTCCGGTAGCGGAAGAATTACTATTGTTTTTTATCCAGCGATACACAATTCCCACATTTCTTCTATCTGACTTAATCCAGAAAACATTTAATGCTTGTTTTTCTAAATATAAAATGTTAAGCTTTCTTAATTTGAAAATTGAAATGCCTGTTGTGTTTTTTTAGCATTATATAAATATTTATTATTTTTTACCGCTTGACAGGCCTACGGTAGATACTACTTTATGTAAATTTCGTTTTTGTTTCCATGATCCGTAATATCATCTTCATGATTTTTCTTTAATTTGAAACTTTATTATAAATTTGGTCGAGAACATTGAAAATGTAGTTTACAACAATATGATTGCAGTTTTTAAATGTTTTTTACTCAAAAGAGTATAGAGGGTATGGAGCTGAACACATCAAGTATAGGAAACATTGCATCATCACACCGTGTGTGTGTGTGTGTGTGTGTGGGGGGGGGGGGGGGCGGCTCCGCTTATACTATTGACTAACTACGATTACAATTCATTGCTCTTTACAAGAAATATACCCTTACTTCAACGTACATGAGAGTTGTCTACTTCAACCACCCATGTGAGAGTTGTTTCATGCAATACTTTGCACATAAGTTCTCTGCTGCCGAGAATCTGCTGGGCGACCGAACACGCGGAAATAAGGTTACGCAACCAGTAAGCACACTGCTTTCCCCCCCCCCCCCCCCCTGCACTGAGTGCCTAAAAACTGTCAGCCACTTTGGGCATGGCTGGGTGCCGCCAAAGATCCACAATATAAGAATGCTGACAAGAAGGTTCCCACCTGCCACGCCAACCTCACGGCAGAAGGACGTCACGGGCCTTCCACGCAACCCGCTGTGGCAGCCTAGACATCCGACTATATAAGTCCGTGTGCAGCGGGGCTCCAGGAGTCATTCGTAATTCTTCTCTTGCACTCTTGCACATTAGTGCTGGTGCCTCCAGCGAAATCTTGTGTCTTCTGTAGCCATTGCAGCTACCCTCCGCGACTACAACAGTCGTCAACACCCAACGAACACGAACTTACCTTGCAACTTCAACTTCACTTTTGTCTCTTCCAGACACCAGCATTAGACAGTTTGAGTTGAGTAGTTATATATTTGGTTTTCTAGTTCACTTTCCCTCCAGCTTAGAACCAGGTCACCTACACCTGGCTACCGCAGTTTTTCCTTCAATACTCACTCTGCTCAGTAGGAGATAGCACTTGTCACTATGTTTATCGAGTTCTCAATAAATACAGCAGTTGCTCTCTATCCTAATGCTTATATTTCTAGAGTAACGTCTACTTCACTCGCTTGGAATAGGTTGCATTGTACACTGCCGACAGAAACTGGTACTTTGTAAATCCGAACTATCTTGGCTAAGGCCCTCTTCTGGGGACCTCTAGTCTAGAACACACCCATCAGACGGCCGCCTGTTGTTTCCTATTACCCCCCGAGCACCCAGGTGCTGGGAGGAACAGAGGAGCTACGACCAGTAGGAATACCTTCCACCTAGGAGTGATAGCAAACCTAGGTTGTACCACCTGCCAGAGCACCTAGGTGCTGCTGGCAATATTGGCCTGGGTGTTGCCCTTAGCTGGAAACTGACATAGTAGTATTGGTGGCCTACACGGCTCAGCATCTCTGATACGCCTGCAGGTGTGGGGGATCAGTGGAGACTTGCCGAGCTTGTGCCACGAATCAGCTACTGGACCTACACTATCAGGGTATAGTTTTCCGTCCGAAGTGCACGCTGTATCTTGTTCAGGGGCGAACCAACCTCTATGTCTTGCAAGATAATGCACGGCCGAAGGTGCAGGGAACAAAAGATTGCTCATCTAGCTGCCCAGCAGCAGAGTACCTTAGCCTGTCCTACGCGGGTAAGACAGATGGAGCGGTACTGCATCGCCTCACTGAGATTACGAGCAATCTTAACTGTGCTCGTGGTATTATGTATTCATTTTCCACCGCTCGTCCGAACCAGGCCCAACTATCACCTGGCGGTGAGGCATTTAGTCTACCGGACTAAAACTGGGTACGGTCTAGTCAATCCTAACTTCTGGAGTTTAGAGTCAGCAGACTGGAACTTGAAGTACAGCGTAATTTAACTCAAGAACTGTAGCAACAGTGTTACTCAGCCAGTTAATCTACGTTACCAACCGACCGAAGACCTTGCGAGTAAGGGCTTGTATTACGATCTCTAGATAAATATGTGGAATAGCCATTCCATAGATAAGCTATTTGATGGTAACCTGTATTATGAACATTCCATTAGCTAAGTTATCCTTTCGATAAGTAATCCAAGATTTTGGTTCGTTACTGTGTATGTTGGTAATTAAAGTCACTATATTTGTGGTATAGCTTATGTTCAGTTGTCCGTAATGACTGCAAAACGTGTTTTGCATAATATATATATAAATTATATGTTAATGCTTCTTTAGCAAATGTGAATTAAATAGATCCTATGAATCAAATCCGGGCAAATAACACATCTGTTCATAATCATTACTCTTGCTGGTGATAATCCTCTCGCAGCTAGCTTAATCGCCATACAATTTATCACAGTGTACGAGATTCGGTTTCTTACCATTCAAGATTGAGGTTCATGCGTGTGTTTATTAATTATATTTTTTTACATTTTGAGGATGAAAGGGGGAAATATTTTATTTCACCAATTTCAAGGAATCCGATTCCTCAAAATGAAATTAAGCCTAGTGCTAATATTTTATTTCCGATTTTTTTCTCATTACAAAATACAATTTCCACAACTAAAAATATTAAAATTTAAAAAACTAATAATTTGTGTCGTTATTCAAATTCGCAGGGTTTACTTGCATTTTACAGAACTATTCTACATAACACTCAAAATAGCATAAAATACTTAATTCATATTTTATATTACCTCCAAAATCAACATGCATATAAACAAAACACCCCCTCTGTGGTTTGAGACACCATTTTGAAGCTTATCTAAAGGTATAAATATTTGCCTAGCCCTGGAAGTGATAGATAGTTTAACCCCTTGAAAATAGTTAGCAATAACTAGAGGTCGTAATACACTATTTTGCACAAGCTGGAAGTTAACTTTTAACCTAATGTGAAACCAGAGGCTGTAATACAAGCTCTAAGTCAGGTTTCTAGCACCTCCGTCAGCTACCTATAACCGCGCACTTGGTCTAGTGCATCAGATTCGACCATTGTGCCACACAGTCAATAGCCAGGTACACTTCTAGTGATTTTCTGATGCCCAATGTGGGGCGTCAGACTATTATCTGTATGCAGCGAATGGCCGAAGTAGACCAACCAGGACCCAGGGAAATAGGGGTCAAGCCGGAGAAGCCGAACGGACTTCGGCGAGTCCACAAAATACCCCCTGGCACCCATAGCCAGTTAAATGACAGTCTCGGAGATCAACACTAACACGGGTGAAAACCGTGTCACCGAGCATGAAGTAACCGGCTAACAGTGTAGCCATGCCAACTGTCCATGCAGTGGCTCACTACAAATAGAATACACACTCTGTGCCAAGATATTCCATTATGCATGCCTAGGCTGGCCAGAGGAGGCTCGTGACACACAAGGGTTGGAATACAGGTGTGAAACCTGCCATCAACAACCAACGAGCTTCTGTCATGAAATCACTTGCCCCAGCCGAGGTAGTAATCGTATACGGTGCACGTCGTGCAGCGAACCCTACCATCACGTATGTATAGTATGGACTAACGAACACATCTCTATGCCCGGGATGGCCTATCAGTGCGAGAGGTGCTGACGAAAGCATACCTCTCACTCCCGGAGGTCCAAGCCGTCCCATATCTATGTACAAATGGGGATGGCACCCGGCCATCCAGCAACCGGGAGAGACAATGACATTTAGATTACAGATTTTGCAGGCCAGCTCCATGAGGATCCGGTAGCATTCACTCAATAATACGAAAAGGAGTTCAGGGAGACGGACCTACCAGCAAAACAATGGGTCAACAGGGCCCAGTTACATTTAAAAACCTAGCCTTAACATGGTGGGAATGGTACAGAGAGATCCTGATCGATTGGAAACAATTCAATAATAGGTTCGGTGCTGAGTTCACTGATGAGGAGGTACCCAATGACAAAGCCGAGGTTTTCATATGTCTGAAGGAATAAATGTTTCGCCGCGTTTTCCCAGGAGTCGATTAAGCCACTGCTGTTCAATCAATTAGTCGAATGTTGCTACCCAGCCTAAGGAATGTCCTCCTCACGGCTAAACCCACAACCCTGGACGAACTGATCGGTCAGGTACGAGAAGCAGAACATAACATTGCGGCACAAGCAAGTTTCGAAAAACTCATATCGGCCAAAGTCCCGGCAGTACGAGCTCCACCGGTTGCATCGCTCAATAATGCACCAGCTCCACCTACCCGCATGGCATTCGTACCAAAATGCTGGTTCTGTCCAGAGAACTATACCATCAAGACCGACTGAAAAACCGACTCCTGATGCCAAGACGGGAAACGCCGCCACTGGGGTGCGAAGCGGGCCACCACCCACTGACCACACAGGTCCATCATCATCCAGGGTTTAAATGAGGAACCATCAGTCCCCATAGCTCCTTGCGTAGAAGTCGAAATAAACGGGAACAGAGTGCTGGCGTTACTTGGCTCTGCAGCAATGGGGAACTTCATGCAAAGCAATCTCCTGATTACCGAACAATTAGCGAACATGCGCCCCCAAAATAAAATAGTGCGAGTGGCCTAGCACGATACTACTCTACGGGTTGATGGCTGAATTACCCTGACGGTAAATCTGCACTGCCTTTCGGCATCAACCAAATTTATAGTATCGCCCACAATTTCCGAAGCAGTGACACTGGGTTGCCCTTGGCTCCGGCAATAACAGTGTGTCAGAGATCACTGGCAATGCCGAGTATACATGGGCGAAAAGGATAGGATAACTAAACTAGGACTACAGCCCATACAACATTGTCCCAACACCTATTCATCCCGTCTGGATTAACCACGAGCTTGATGAGATGGAATTTCACCAGTGACACGTATTAAATGAACATGTTAGTTCTGGTGGGGGGGGGGGGGGGGCTTTTACGCCAGACTAGGTCGATCCAACATGAAATCTGGACAACAACCGACATCCCCGTATACAACCGACCCTACAGGATGTCAACATGTTGCCATGACATAATGGATCAAGTAAACGACATGAAGGATAAAGGGATAGTGGGACCCTCGAACTGACTGTATAATTCCCACGTAGTCCTCGTCCTGAAGAAAGATGGAAAACTTAGAACTTAGATTATGTGTTAATTATAAGGGTCTGAACGAAGTAACACTCCCTATTGCCCCCGCCCCCACCACCCCCCTTGTTTACCAGCTATCGACATAACCCATTCCCTGGAAATGGAGTCCGGGTATTGGCAGATTGCAGTACATCCGAAGAGCCGCAAGTATACGGCATTCACTACTCCCGAGGGCGAAACCCTCCAATTCCGAGTCATGACATTCGGGATGAAAAACGCCTCGGTCACTTTCCATTGCATCATGTCCGCGAAGGTACTGACCGGTTACATCGGAGAGTTCTGTTTTGCATACCTCGATGATGTAGCTGGGAGGAGCATCTTGAACACCTACAGCACATTCTTGAATGTCTGGAACTGCACGGAATGACTGGCAAACTGTCCGTAGACTGCTTAGGACATGTCATTTCACCTGAAGGGAATTTCCCACAGCAGAATTCGATTCGTGCCAACGAAGAGGCCGACGAACCCACCAGCAAACGATAACTACGACGGTACATGGGTCTGTGCAACTGGCTACTCGACTTCGGACTAAACATTGCACAACACATGGCACCACTTCACCCGCTCCTCGAGAAGGACACTCGCTGATGGGGACTGGAGCAATGACATGCTTTTAACAATCTCAAAGGCCAGCTTTGCGAACATCAGGCAACTCCACCATCCGCAAGAAGATCAACCATTAATCCTGCAAACAGATACATCAAAGCGGTCTGGGCGCTGTATTATATCAACGAGAAGAGAACGGCCAACCTAATGCAATAGTGTATGCCTCAACCCGGCTTAACAACATGGACCAGCACTATATTTTATGAACAGGAATGTCTGGCCGTTATCTGGGCAGTGAAGGAATATCGCTACTATCTCGAAGAACAATGCTTCATTCTGCTGACCAATTCAAAAGCCTCCAATGGCTGCACGAGTCACAGAATGCAAAAGCTAAACTCGGACGGTGGGATATGTTTTCCACCTAATTCGATTTCGAAGTTCAACACTGCTCAGGTAAAACAATGACCTACCAGATCCCCCTTTTTTCGATTCCCTACACTGGAGGAGAAAGCTGAGGAGGAATGGATGTCTGCTTCCCCTCGAATCGAAAGATGTCCAGACGAACAAATCCGTCTCCTCCAACTTCAATCATCTGGCACCAGATTTCATTTAGTCAGCAGGAGGACCCCGACATACGCCGCCTACTACGGGAACAGCCCAACGCTTTGAATTGCAGGATGATGTGTGTACGCGTAGCAGACAATTCAATACACCCTGGAAGATCTGGGTTCCACAGCAGTTAAGCTCTGATATATGCCTGCATCACCACGACCACCCTCAAGATGGACACCCGGGTACAAGGTAGACCCTGCTGGACATCAAAGTCCGATACAGCTGGGATGGTATAAGCTGCAACGTCTGGCAGTATGTTAGCAACTGTGTCACGTACTGTCGTGGTGAAGCATACCTGGTCCCACCTCCTACAGCGCGATCAAGGAGACCCAAGATGGCGTGGACGCACATAGCCACCGACCTCATCAAGCCCTACCCACGCAGTACCAAGGGGAACCGCTATCTGCTGGTAGTAACCGACCAGTTTTCAAGGTGGGTAGAGGTCTTCCCTCTACCCAGCCAAGAAACCACCCCAATCGTGCAATAGATAGAAACTGAGATATTTACACTATGGGGATATCCAAAAGCTATCCTAACTGACAACAGGCACTCAGTTCACGAGTCGCCAATGGCAGTCACAGTGACAGGGATGGGGAGTCGAAACCTGGATTACCCCACCGTACCATCCCCAGGTCAACCCCACTGAAGGAAGGAACCAGGAGATCAAGAAGTGCCTTCGTATCAGTGTGGGAAATGACCATAGTCACTGGGATAAGCATATCTCAACAATTGTGTTTGCCATACGTCGTAGAACTAACGAAGCAGTAGACACAAGCCCTAGCATACTCCTGGGCCAAACACTACGCCATTCAGGTGACTGGCAATGGGAAAGTGAGCCTACTGATATGCCTCAACTCGAGGACATCCAGCTAGCTGGCCTAGCTCGAACTACTATTGCCCAAAAAGCCCAGGACGAGTATATTCGAAAGCAGTACCTTATGCCGAAGATGGGGGTACAGGAGTTTAACCTAGATGAAGCTGTACTACTCAGGACGCATCCCCTCAGCAAGTCCATTAACCAATTCAGCACTGGCCTCGCCGATAAATAGGGCGGACCGTATTGTATCATCGGTAAACGATACATCTACTGGGGTGAAAACCTACGAGGACGGATCCGGAAGGCCACCCGAGGCCAAATACGACCATTCCCTGGGGAAATGTCAGTTGTTGAGGACGACGACGCCATAGGAGAAACAGCTGGTCAATCTGAAGATGAGGACGAACTTCCACCCAGAAGATTGGTTCCCAATATCGAGCCAGAACCCTCTACGACGCCTGAGCCGACGCCCATCGACAGGGCACAAAGCTACATCGCGCCATGGGAGCCGGATGTAGAACAATACCAAGGAGCATTCTCCGTCAGATCAATGCTCTCGATGCCACGCAGCTATGCTGAGGAAGTCGCAGCCAAACATGACAAAGCAATGCCTAGCTGCTCCGCTTTGTCAAGGTGGAGTCCATGTGAGCGAGAATCCCGTCAGACACCCCGTCAATCGAGCCGAATCAGCGAGCAATCATAAGCACCATCGGTGAGAGGGGTAGGAATCACCCAAGCGCCTACCTCTCTACCTAGTACAACTCCGAAGCCAGAAATCAAGACCATTCCAACTTCCACAAAGTCGATCTCTGGCTCCGACGATGAAGTACTCTCCGCCACTAGACCACTGGAATACGCTCCCGACGAGAGCTCAGAGGCCGCCACTAGACCTCCGGAATATGCTCCAGGCGAGGCCGCCATTAGGCCACTGGATGACGTCCACGACGTGAGCCCGGAGGCCTGCGCCACTAGACTACCGGAAGGCGAACACGCCACGGAGCTAGTTCGAACACTGTAACAGCAATAAAAGTACGGAACAGGGGTCAAGGTCGTTCCAACTTCCACGAAGCCGACCACTGTTCCTGCCGACGATGAATTGCAGCATATGTCGAGCATAGCATACGGCAGTGCTCCGTCAGAACCTCCTACTACTCAAGAACCTTCACCCATCGGCGCCGTTGAGGACGAGAGGCCTGTTCGGCCTCCCGCTCAAATGGTCGCCGATGATCAGAGCGTCGAGACCGTCGATGGTTCCTACTACCCGACAGCTAGTGCAACTCTTGCAGTCGAGGTCGAGACCACTCTCCCGCGTACTGCCTCACCACAGGACCTGTAGCAGTGGTCGAGCGAAGTGAACCGCAGGTGCTGAGCGTCAAAACCTTCCACTAACCCTCAACTGTAACATGGTGCCATGGTGCCTCAGTGGGTAGAGGCAGGATTTAAGGGGTGGTGAAATTTTTAACGTTATTTTACCCGGGTTGCCAGACATCGATGATGTAATTTGAGTCGGTAGAGGCAAGGTTTCCTCCAGGGTCGTTCGGCTGACAACCATTGCTATCCTGGATTGCTGCTCCTTATAAATGTGCCGTACAATTATTCCAAATGCGTAGTGTGCAATGGCCTGTTCGGGTCAGCTCACTCACCCATGTTACATAATATTGCGGCATACAAAAGCTCGCCGAAAAAGTTGACACAGTGACTTACCTGCTAGTCACACGCCTACGTTTACACACACGATACTTGCACATTAACGAATAAAGAAAATACATATTAAGACACTGGGTGCAAAAAGGTGCAGGAATTCTAAGGGTCCTTGCCCTGACGAGCTCGAAGGCCACGAAATAATGTCCACATGAACAGTTTTCAATGCATAAATTATGCCGTTTATTTACCAAGGCCCTCAGGCCTACACTTTACATATATAAAAACCCTTCACTGCTTCAACATGCCAGTGAGGTAACGCTGTAAAAATGGCGCTAAGGCGATAAAAATTAGGTGCAAGGTTTTAAGCTTCCCCAGGCGATGCAAGCACTTTTGAGGAGGGGGGTGGTGTCTCGGGCAGCTAAAGAGCAACAGTCCGGTGAATTAAAACTATGAAGATTGAATGATTGAAAAGCAAAACTTGAAGGCTGCCCGAGCGTGCGAAACCCGAGTCGCGGCGACACACAACCACATCCCCGAGATGCTCGTAGCTGACTGACTGCACGCCGTGGGACGCTTGCCGAGTTTTTTGGTCAACATGGATATACTTTCTTAACATTGCAAAATACATAATATCCCTTTGCGTTCCTTACCTTGCGCTGGAACGTGCATAAATGAATCTTAAAAATAACATTTCATATCGAACACTGTTTACATTTGGGTGAATGAGGTGAGGATGGTACACAATGTGAATGATACATAATGAAACACTGAAAAACAAACTTTACTTAATCCGAAATGCACTGGGGTTGTTTCCTTGCCTAAATAACGTAAACATGTAAACACCCGTGTTTACATATTGCACATCAAACGCTACATAAAAGATATCACTGAAAAATAATATATATTTTATATTACTACGCTACAGCGGGTGCTCTGAAGTCACGTGTTCAAGTTTGCATTATGTCCACACTTGCACTGGTCTTCACTTGCTGTTCCGCTCGTCGAGTGCGCATCCCAACTGCGCAGCTGAGTAACGCCGCGGCTGTTAAACGGGCTTCGGACGAGACACGTGACATGTGTCAACTGGAGCAACACCCGCAGTGGAAGTTGAGAGTTCTCGCCCTACCACTGCCTCGACGCGGGATCTGGACATCGAGACAGTGGATGCCTCAAACGACCCGGCTCAATGACGGGATTCAGCCACAAGCAAGGTGGAAAGCGGTCTCATGTCGCAACTCTCTTGTCCTGCACCAGTGGAGGAACATACTGCCCTATCGGTAGGAACCCGTGCAGTAGGGGTGACGGACCCTCATGTGTCACTCCGTCGCACTGCCTCAACGTCCCTTGTAGTTGTGCCCACTTTATCAGTTCCGGCAGAAGAAGATGCCACAACACCACAGTCTGAGCCAAGATGCCTAATGTCATCTTGTGCCACCAAGGCAGGCTCAACCCCTGGCTGGTACTGAGAATCACCATCGCGACCTACGTCGAGGTACACGTGACCATACACCCTACATATTAAACTATGTCCCAGGGGCAAGCCAGCTAAACCAAAGCTAGTGCTCGACGAAGTTTTAATCGCGCACATTACTTGTAAACCAATATAACAAACATTACAGGACTCGTTATAGATCTATATCAAATAGTAACATTTATTCTAGCCGACTTGATGTGTAGGTACACTTATAGTAAAACTATGAGTTTTTACGTGGATTTGTGAAGATCGCCTACAAGAAGAATGCTGTTTTGTAGGAATGCATTTTCCACTCTGTTGACTTTAGTATTTATTGCATTGACGCATACCCGGTTAAGTCTGACTGACACCTATGTCGAGGATTTTTTTGCTGTATCAAAAGCAGGGTTGTTTACTCTGGTTCTACGGTACGAGGTGAGGGGTGTTGGTTATTGCTTATTTATACCATAGTTTTGGGTGTTGCAATTGATGAGGGTTTCACCCGAAAGCGGGGAGCTCGGTCTACTCCGAAGCGGCGATTCCAGTCGTAGGCTTCATGGCTCCAGAAGTTTGTGTTTGCTCAGCCGTATCTTGTCTCTGTTCAGTTCAGCAACCCTCTTACCACCAGGTGGCACGACAGCTTGGCGTCTAAGTTGGGCGGCGCGGTCCCGTTCCGCCTGCATGTTCTGCATGGGATGTGGTAATACTATCCATGGTTTGATAGCAGCTTGAGCTAGGTAGTGTTCTCTACGCCTCTTGCCACTCCTTACCTTGTAAGGCATAGAGCACACCGGTCTGACAGTCTATGCAGTGCACTTAGACAGGAATAGTAACTTATAGTAAAACTATGAGTTTTTACGTGGATTTGTGAAGATCGCCTACAAGAAGAATGCTGTTTTGTAGGAATGCATTTTCCACTCTGTTGACTTTAGTATTTATTGCATTGACGCATACCCGGTTAAGTCTGACTGACACCTATGTCGAGGATTTTTTTGCTGTATCAAAAGCAGGGTTGTTTACTCTGGTTCTATATATGTGACTTGTGTGACCAATAGTGACTTGCTGGCACGAGCTCGATAGGAATCCCCACTGTTCCTCCATGCATGTGGGGTGATCAGGGACATGGAGAAGTGTAGGCCACCAAGCCTCTAGTGGTTGTGCGTTCGCACCGGGTTGGGCGGCAAACCCCAGGCTAGGGTCACTTCTGTACTAACTTAGGGCTCAAAGTGAGAGAAACATGAGCTTGTAGACCTTCTCTGTACGAAGGTGTTTCTAGTGGTTAGGGTGTTTCTGTTTCTCCCCACCAGCACTGACTTAGTGCTCGGGGGTGGGAAGAAACAGGTAGCCATCTAATGTGGATGTCAATATTCTGGGTTCCTGTTGGCGGTGCACGTCGTACTCTGTCCCTAACCGTCAACACAGACAAGTACCCTGTAAATGAAAAGCAAAAGGGTTGTGAACAGTGGGTGTTTATTGGAGACTCAATAAACACGTGACCTGTGCTACCTCCTATCAGACCATGGGGAACTGAAGGTAACTGTAGTTCCAGGAGTAGGCGACCTGGTTCTTGACGAAAGAAAAATTATTTAAAATTAAATTAGGGTAAGAAAAAGGTGTCTGGAAGAGACAAATATGTTAAATATGTGTGCACGTGTTCAATGGATATCGATGCGTGGTGAGTAGCCGCTGGGGGCGTACTCAAAGTTTACGAAGTTCCTGGAGGTCCCAGCACTGAATTGGTGCTCTGGGATGTCACGAGCGAGTTTGCGAAAGAACAACTGCCAGAGTCTGGAAGCGTATGGAACTATATAGGTGAAGCTTGTTGGCTGCTGGCGCAGGCTGCGGAGAAGTTGAGCATCTTGCTCTGGTTGGTGTGGGAGCCGAAAAACTCGGGTCAGTGTTTCTTCTTCGTGTCTCTTCGGCGGCGCTCGGCCTTATCCAGTGGTGGGTGGCTTGTTGGCTCTCAGCACATGGTAGGGGAGCTGGGAGCCCGCTGGGTTGTGTAATCTTCAGGTGAAGATAATCCGCTCATTAGTTCCTGTTGGCTGGTAGAGTAGGTGGTAAAGAGTTCGTGTGGAAAATTCTCTCTCCTTCTGTAGCAGTGGAAGTAGTAACATATAGCGATGAGTCGTAATCGTTGTTAATTAATAGGTTGAGCAGCACGTGTCAATTCCCCCTCCCCCTTATTACGATGATGACTCATCGTGTAACAAGTGGTGTAGAAAGGCATAGGCCCCCTCTCTGGAAGGTCTGGGTAGATGTCGGTAGACATAGTGAGGCAGATAGCACAAAAAAAAATTTCAGTCAAGTAGGCATGACCCTTAAACATGGGTTGCCTGACCGCTTTAGTGGCGCATGTTCTGTGGGCTCTGGTCGATTGGCCGGCGAAGCGAAACGTGTGAGACATGGGGTGGTGGCGGCCGGCCTCTCTCTCTCTGTCGGGTGGGCGTCCTCTGCCTCTTCTCCTAGTGATCCGGCTTCTCTGTTGCGGCGAAATGTGTATTCCCCCTGTGTAGTAAAGATTCCTGTGTTAGGAAGCTACTTGTATCGGGTGTCCCACCGGCCTACATTTTCATTTGCGCTGTTGACCAAATCCAGCATATCGCTGGTGGTTACTACAAGGGAATGAAAACATAAAAACCTTAAAGAAAAATTATTTAAAACAATGGCACAAAAAAGAGGGGAATAAAAGTAATAATTAAAATATATACAAGCCTTACTCGCGGAAGGCAGGTAAACATCACTACTATCCTGGAGCTTGTTCCAGTGATGTAAGAAAGAAAAGGAAAATCTTTCCAGGTAACCTTTGTATCTGTCAGCAAGCTAAATAGTTACATGTGACAGGGTACTAGGTGGCCAACCACAGGCCCTTCAATACCTGGGTTGCCCGGCTAAACGAATACAAAGCGAGTACATTACATGCATGAATATCGCAGCAAATTGTGCACACATTGGTCACTTAATAAATACATACATACATGCATGCATGCATGCATACATACATACATATATACATACATACATACATACATACATAAACACTGGATAAAACTGAAGTTAAAACTATCTCGCACCGGGTTTGGGAGCCCTGAGGTTTAGAGTCTTTGGTTTGGTACTGAGTTGGTGAACAGGATATTGCAAACATATACACTGTAAAAAACACATGAGTAATTTTGATTTTGAATATATAAGTACATTAAAAAAATTCTTCTTGGTACATTCTCTTTACATAGGACCCTTTTCAAAATGTATAGTGATACATAGTTTTGTACCTACACATCAAGTCAGATTTAAATGCTGAGAGAAAAAAACTAACCAAGCTATCCCTTGCAGGAGTCCAACTTATCATGTAGCTCCAACAGCTAATGTGCTCACGGTGTATCTTCGTTGAAAGTGTTCAGGTAAGTTCTCAAGGAATGTAAACGTCAACAGATGCCGAAAATACACTCCTACACGATGGCATTCTTCATGTAGGTGACCTTCACAAGTACACTGTAAAAACATATAGTAACATTTAGAGGTTTACTTACACATCAAGTCAGATTTAAGTGATGAAAATTTATGAAGATAGAAAAAGCTAAAAATGTTATTGTTATGGCGAAGTCACTGTCTTCAACTTAATCACTGGCACTGTGATGAGCGTTTATTTGCAATGCTACCTACTTAAGTGGGCTGTCGGCCACTGACAATTATGGAACCTTGAGGTTTAAAATGTTTATATTGCACTGTGGTAAAAAGTTACTATTGAGGTACAGCAGTTAACAGCTGTATTGAAAAGTTAATTAGCCCATAGTCGAGTGACTAAATACGGTTGCATTTACCTCTTTGGTTCCTTACACTTCTCCCCCCCCCCCCCCATCACCCACAACAAAAATTGTCGACAGCGGGGTTGAGGCATGTTTACAGGACACTTTGAATTTAATTTAGCCTAAATGCGGTTTTTTTTGTTTATGTCACTGTCCTTGATTTGCAGCTCAATTAAATGTAGTGTACGGGACAGGTCTATATCGAGTCCTTGCTCATGCACACTAAGTATCGGTTATGGCTACTGCACTGACTGCAACCACTACGCACATGCAGACGATCTTCGTCCTTACTTCTTGTGGGCCTCCCCCTCGGACGAAGTGCAGCGTGTAGAGGGTACAGCCACATGTACCTTGCTGTGGGTCTTCATGGCGATTCCCGGTACCGGCCAGGCGAATGAACGGCCTGGACGGTACGCGGGGGCATCAGGAATCTTGGAGCAGCTCGGAGGGTCGTGGCATCTGCTTCTGCCACAACAGTTTGGGAGGGCGCTCGTACAAGGGATGTTGAGGCAGTTCGGGGGAGTGACAAGCCCTCCACCCCGACGGCACGGGTTCCTACCCATAGGGCAGGATATTTTTCTGACGGGGTAGTGCGAGGAAGAAAGATCTCGACCTCGACTGCAAGCAGCACAGCTCGTCATAGGACCAGATCGTGGGCGGCATCGACGGTCTCAGTGGCCAGGTCCTCGGGCGAGGCCGTGAGAGGGAGGATCACCTCGACCTCCACTGTGGGTGATGTACCAGATGAGGGGGTAGTTGGCGACGTCGACTGTCTCGATGACTGCAGTGTCTTGCATAGCAAGATGGCGGGGCAGAGCACGTCTGGCTTGGCAGCTCATTGCCCTGCGTGGCAGGAGTTCTTGCATAGCAAGATAGTGGGGCGGAGCACTTCCACATTAGAAGTTCGACGTCTTGATCTGCAGGTGTTCCTGCATCACAGAATTTTGGGGCGGAGCACTTTCTTCTCGACAGCTCGATGTCTGGGTGAGTAGAATTTTCTGCATGTCAGGTTGCAGGTACGGAGCACTCTCGCCGGAGCTTGATATCCTGGGTGGTGGGAGTTCTTACATAGCAAGATGGCGGGGTAGAGCACTTCCATGTTGGCAGTTCGACGTCTAGGTCGGTGGGTGTTCCTACATCGCGGAATCTTGTGGCGGAGCATTTTCTTCTTGACAGCTCGACGTCTGAGTGGGTAGAATTTCCTGCATGGCATGTTGTAGGTACAGAGCACTCTCGTCGGAGCTCGACATCCTGGGTGGTGGGAGTTCTCCATTGGGGGTGCAGTGGTCCACATCATTGGCATGTCCTTGGCCACTGCCCCTTGTGTTTCTTCCTCCTCCGCCTTATCTGCGCTCTTTTTGAGACCAGTGTCCAATGGTCTAGTGGCGGCGTGCTCTTCCTCATTGGAGCCAGCGGTCGACTTCGTTGAAGTAGGAATGGCCCTGACTGCCGGCTTCGGAGTTGTACTGGGTGGCAAGGTAGGTCCTGATGTGATTCCTACCACTCTCGCCGAAGGTGCTCCCAATCGTTCGCTAATGCGAATTGAGTGGCGCGGTGTCTGGTGGGGTTTTCTGTAACGTGGACTCTGCCATGACAATTCAGAACAGCTGGTTCTTGCTGGATCGCGTGTGGCTGCGATTTACTTAGCATAGCTGTGTGGCATTGAGGGGATTGATCTGACAGAGAATGCACCTTGGCATGGTTCTACATCAGGCTTCCAGGACGCGATGTAACTAGGAGTCCGGTTAATAATGAAAGTTGGTGGCTCAGGTCTCGTCAAAGGTCCCAGTTCGGTATCAAGAACTATCCGTTCGGTAGGGTGTTCATCTTCGTCTTCGGATGGTCCCTGCGTTTCTCCTTCGGCGTTGTTGTCACCCCATGTCGGCATATCCACTCGGTAGGGTCGTAGCTGGCCTCGGGTAGCTTTGCGGATCTGCTGGCGTATATCTTTGGCTCAGTAGACGTTATCTTGATTGCCTACTATACGCTATGGTCCATCCACTTGTCGACAAGGCCAGCGCTGAATTGGTTTCTGACTTTGCTGAGAGGGTGACTTCACAGAAGGATGGTTTCCCCTAGGTTAAATTCCTTCACCCCAATTCTAGTTTGAGGGTATTTCTTTAGAATATAGGCCTCCTGGGCTTTCTGGGTGTACGTGGTGCGGTCCAAGGCTGCTAGCCGGATGTCGTCCAGTTGAGGCATGTCTGTGGGCTCGCTTTCCCACTGCCAGTCGCCTGGTCAGTGTAATGTTTTCCCCAGAAGTAGGATGCTCGGACTGGTGTCGACGGCTTCGTTCGTCGGGGTCGAAGGGCAAACTGTATGATAGGGATGTGCTTATCCCAGTGTTTGTGATCATCACCCACACTGATACAGAGGCACTTCTTGATCTCCTGGGTCCTCCGTTCAGTGGGGTTGGCTTGGTGATGGTAAGGGAGAGTAGTCCAGGTTTCCACTCCCCATCCCTGACAGGCGGTTTGCCATTGATGGCTTGTAAACTGTGTGCCATTGTCTGTCAATATGGCCTTCGGATAACCCCATCATGCGAAAATCTCGGTTTCCATTTTCCGTATGATTGGGATGGTTTCTTGGTTGGGTAGAGTTTCTACACATCTTGAAAATTGATCTGTTACTACGAGCAGGTAGTGGTTTCCTCTCAGGCTACGTGGATATGGGCCCATCAAATCGGCAGCGATGTGGGTCCATGCCATCTTGGTTCTCCGTGGTTTTTCTGTGGGGGGGGGGGTTTATGCTTTGCTGCAGCAGCACATGATGCAATTGCTAACATACTGCCGGACATCGTGGTTTTTCCCGTCCCAATTATAATGTGTTTTGTGTTTTGATGTCGAGCATGGTTTCCCTAGTACCTGGGTGACCAGCTTGGGGATGGCCGTGATCATACCGGCATATATCGGTGCGTAGTTGCTGTGGAATCCAGATTTTCCAAGGTGCATCGGGTTGTCCGCTACGCATTCATACAACGTCATCTCATAGTTCGAATCGTTGGGGCTATTCCCGTAGTAGGCATCGGACGTAGGGGTACTCCTGCTGACTCAAGGCTATTTGCTGGTGGGCTATTTGCAGTTGGAAAAGCCGGATTTGTTCCTCCGACTTCTTTCGACTTGCTTCCGTGGTGGAAGGGGGGAGAAATCTTCTTTTCCTCTTCGGCTTTTTCTTCCTGTATCGGGAATCGATACAAGGCATCTGGTAGGCCATTCATTTTGCCTGGGCAATGCTGGACCTCGACGTCGAACTTAGTAAGGAAGATTCCCACCTGCCGAGATTGGTCTTCGAATTCCGGGACTCGTGTAGTCGCTTCAGGTCTTTGGAGTTTATCCGTAGAATAAAGTGTTGCCCTTCTAGTTAATACTTGTATTTCTTCATGGCCCAAATAACAGTCAGACACTCCTGCTCATTGGTGTGGTAAAGTTGCTCAGTTTCGTTTAAGTGAGTTGATGCATATGCTATCACATGTGGATGTCCTTCTATATCTTACTGGTACATTACTGCACCCAAGCCGTTCTGACTTGCGTCTGTTTACAGTATTAATCCATGTGGTCGGAGGAGCTGGTGGATATTCGTGATGCTGTTCTTCAAGTCGGAAAACGATTGACATTTTTCCAGGCCCCATCGCCACTGTGTGTCTTCTCAAGGAGGGGGTGCAGTGGTGCCATGTATTTTGCGATATTTGGAACAAAGTCTAATGACCAATTACACAGACCCAGGTACTGTTGAAGTTTTCGCTTGTCCGTAGGGTCTTCTGCTTCTTCAATTGCTCGTATTGAAATGTGTTGCGGAAAGTTTCCTTCTGGTGAGATGACATGTCCCAGATAATTTATTGAGGACTTGCCGAAGAAGCTTTTCGACAGCTTGCAAGTCATTCCATGTAATTGGAAATTTTTCCATCCCTCTTTGCAGGTGGCCTAGGTGCCCTCACAACTGTTAGAATATATTATCACATCGTCGAGATAGGCAAAACAGAACTCGCCGATGTAACCTGTGAACACTTCTGCAGACATTAGTCGTTGAAACGTTGCTGGGGCATTTATCAAGCCAAATGGCATGACTATAAATTCCAGAGTCTCGCCCTCTGGTGTTGTAAAGGCCGTATATTTGCGACTGTCTGGGTGGACTGCAATCTGCCAATATCCCTACTCCATGTCGAGAGTACGGAATATTTTAGCCTTGCCAATGTCTCGTAGGGTATGAGACAAGTCTATAGCTGGGGGAGCGATCGGGTTGGTAACGTTGTTCAGCGATTGGTAATTTACTGAAAATCGCAATTTCCCGTCATTCTTAGGCATGACCACGTGCGAGTTGTATTGAAGATTCGATGGCTCAACGATTCCCTGTTCCTTCATGTCATTGACCTGCTCTGTAGTGAGGTCACCCCTGTGGGCTGACACTCTGTATGGACGGTTGTTAACTGGTATGCCAGTGGTTGGCCATATTTTGTGCTGAACAGAATGTGTTTGGCGTAACAGTCTTCCTTGTCCGAACACTCTGGCATGCTTTTCTAGTACGGCTTTTAATTGGTAGAATTCTGTTTCTTCAAGTTCATGGTTAATGCACATCGGGTCAATGGGCATTGGCGAAATGTCATCTGGTTTTGATCCCAGTTAACTGTGATCTGGTTGGTTTCTTCCAGATATACTCTATGTTGTCCATGATCTAGGATACATTGATTGCGGATGATCCATGGTCATCCAAGTATTATCGAATCAGACAGGGTTGGAGACACAATAAATTCTGTTGGTGTAGCAATACTTTGTATTTTAACTGTCAAGGTAATTTGTCCTGTTACGACTAGGGTGGGGTCAGGTTGCCCCATTCATACTGCTCTGATTTGCGGTCTTGTTTCGGCGAGTTGGCTTTGTGTTAAAAAATCACTCCGAATAAAATTGACTGTGGCCACTGAGTCTAGCAAGGCGAGCATCCTGTCGTTGTTTCAATCCAACTCGGTTGGATGGAATGGCAGCTCCCTCTGGTATTCGGGGGCAGTCCTTGTTCCAGTGCTTCTCCGGTCAAAACAAGCATTTGGGAACGAATTCCATGTGGGGAGTCGAAGCTGGTGCACTCTTAAGAGAGGTAACCAGGGGAGCTCGAACCTCCAGGGGCTTGGTTGGGTACGCTGTTCGAGACTAGCCTGCACTGCAAAATTTTGTTCCGCCTCTTGGGCTCAGTTAACCATTTTGTCCAAGGTGGTCGGTATAGTGGCAAGAAGGGCGTTCCAAAGGCTAGGTAGAAACATTCGACTGATGGAGTGAATGGTGGTAGCTTACACTGAGGAAAACGCATCTGAACATCTGTTCCTTCCTCTGTATGAAGATATCCACTGTATCGTCAGGTACCTGGGTCTGACTATAAAATTGTGTTGTTAGTCTAGCCAACACCTCTTCACCCGTGAATTCTGCCACTAGCCTACTACTGAACTGCTTTCAGTTCGTTAGGAATTCACCATATCTCTTCCACCAGGTAAGGGCAAGGGCCTTCAAATGTAGTTGTGCTCTGTCGACCCATTGTTTCTGTGGCAGATCCCTCTCTCTGAATTCTTTTTCGCATTCTTACGTGAACACCACCGGGTCTTCATTAGGTCGACCTGCGAAGTCGGTAATTTGAATGTCGTCATCCCGTCCAGTTGCCGGATGGCCAAGTGCCGTTCCCGTTTGTATATAGATTAGGGAATGCTTCGATCTGTGGGTGTGAGTGATGTGTTTTCTTCGGCATCGCTCACATTGGTAGGCAATTCCTAGCATAGAGGCATAAGAAATGATAGGGTTCTCTGCATGTTGTGCACCTGATGCATTTTAATTCTCGGTTGGGACACGTAATTTCATTGCAGAAGCTCACAGGTTGTTGATGGCACTTGACACACCAGTATTCTAGTCCGTCGGTAACCCGTGCCGCCTCAGGCCATTCTATTTTCAGCATGCTGCTGCCAGTACAGTCGGCCTGGCTACAGTGTGTGTCGGGCTCACTGTCATGGTTCTCGTTGGAAATGGCATTAACTTCTGAGTTTGACATTTTCATGGTTTAGGGAGCCATGGGGTGTTTGTGGACTCCCCGAAGTCCGCTTAATTGCTCGATTCTGACCCTTAGTCCACAGTGTTTTGTTGGTCTAGTACATATCGATCACTGCTCACAACTACTTGTCTAGCGCCCAACATTGGGTGCCAGAAAATATCTTGATGCGTACCTTGTTAAGTGTGACTGACACCTATGTCGAGGATTTTTCCACTAGACCAAAAGCAGGGTGGTTTACTCTTGTTCTGCGGTACAAGGCGAGGGGTGTTGGCTATTGCTTACTTATACCGTAGTTTTGGCTGTTATGGTTGATGAGGGTTTCACCCAAAAGTGGGGAGCTCGGTCTACTCCGAAGCTGCGAGTCCAGTCGTCGGCTTCATGGCTCCATAAGTTTGGGTTTGCCCAGCCATATCTTATCTCTGTTCTGTTCAGCAACCCTCTTACCACCGGGTGGCACAATGGCTGAATGTAAGGTGGCAAGAAGATTACTGTTACCGAAGCAGGCACGACAGTGTGCATCTAAGTTGGGCGGCGCAGTCCTGTTCCGTCTGCCTGTCCTGCTTAGAATGTGGTATTACTATCCATGGTTTGATAGCAGTGTGAGCCAGGTATTGTTCTCTATGCCTCTTACCACTCCTTACCTTGTAAGGCATAGAGCACACCAGTCTGACAGCCTATGCAGTGCACTTAGACAGGAATGGTAACTACAGTGTAACCCAATAGTGACTTACTGGCACGAGCTCGATAGGAGTCCCCACTGATCCCCCACGCATGCTGGCTGATCAGGGATGTGGAGACGTGTGGGCCACCAAGCCTCTACTGGTTTTGTGTTCACACCGGGTTGGGTGACAAACCCCAGGCTAAGGGCACTTCAGCATTAACATAATGCTCAAAGTAAGAGATAACCTTAACTTGTAGCCCTTCTCTTTACAAAGGTGTTTCTAGTGTTTGGAGTGTTGCTGTTTCACCCCACCAGCACTCACTTATTGCTTGGGGGTTGGGAAGAAACAGCCGTCCAATGTGGATTTTAATACTCTGGGTTCCTGTTGGCAGTGCACGTCGTAATCTGTCCCTGGCCATCAACATGGACAAGTACATTGTAAATGAAAAGCAAAAGGGTAGTGAACAGTGGGTGTTTATTGGAGACTCAATAAACACGTGACCTGTGCTACCTCCTATCAGACCATGGGGAGCTGAAGGTAACTGCAGTTCCAGGTGTAGGCGACCTGGTTCTAGTAAAAGGGAAGTAGCTGGTTCTAGATGGAAGCAAAACTATTTAAAGTTAAACTAGGTTAAGAAAAAGGTATCTGGAAGAGACAAAGTGAAGTTAAATATGCGTGTACGTGTTCGATGGATATCGATGTTTTGTGAGTAGCCGCTGGTGGCATACTCAAAGCTTACGAAGTTCCCGGAGGTCCCACCACTGAATTGGTTCTCTAGGATATCACGAGAAAGTTTGCGAAAGAATGATTGCCCGAGCTTGTCAATGTCTGGACTTATATAGGTGAGGATTGTTGGCTGCTGGTGCAGGCTGCAGGGAGGGTGAGCGTTTTGCCCTGGTTGGCGTGGGATTCGAAAAACTCGGGTCAATATTTCTGCTTCGTGCCTTTTCGGTGGTGTTCGGCCTTGTCTGGTGGCGGGTGGCTTGTGGGCTCTCAGCGTTGGGAAAAGGAGGGAGTGTAGTGTGCTGTCAAGCACCCAACACTAAGGGACCCACCTACCTGAGGATGAAAATTTTTTTTTCTTTTCGTCTCAACTTTCTTTGCTACTTCTATCTAGACAATCTAGAGACCTTCTAGACCCTCCAGAGTGGGTGCCTACACCTCACTTTACCAGCTTTCTACTATGAGTCTTCATTTCAATGGAGGGAGGGGGACGTATTGACGTGTGCTTCTTATGCTACTAATTAACTACAATTACGACTCATCACTCTTTACTTGAAGTATACCCTTACTATAACCTATGTAAGAGTTTTCTACTTCAACCACTCACGTGAGAGTTGTTGCACACAATACTTTGCACATAAGCTCTTGACTGCCGAGAATCTGCTGAGCAGCCGAACACGTGGCTACAAGGTTACACAACCAGCGAGCACGCCCTACTCTCCTCGTGCTGAGTGCAATCAAGCTGTCATCCACTTAGGGTGCGTACAAGCGCTGCCGAAGATCCACGAACCAAGAACTCTGAAGAGAGGGTTCCTACCTCCCACGCCAGCCTCCTGGCAGGACATCATGCGTCTTCCCCACACCCCGCTGTGGCAGCCTAGCCTTCTGACTATGTAAGTCCGTGCACAGCGGGGTTCCAGGAGTCATTCGTATTTCTTATCTTGAGTTCACCTCGAGCACTCCTTAGTGCTGGGGCCTCCAGCAAAACCTCGAGTCTTCTGTAGCCATCAAGACTACCCTCTGCAACGACAACAGTCTTCAACACCCAAGGACACGAATATACCTTGTTACTTTAATTTATTTTGTCTCTTCCAGACACCCGCATTAGACAGCTTTAGTTGAATAGATAAATATTCCGTTTTCTAGTTTACTTTCTCTCCACGTTAGAACCAGGTCGGCTACACCTGGCTACTGTAGTTTTACCTTAAATACTCCGTCTGCTTGGTAGGAGATAGCACAAATCAATATATTTATTGAGTCCTCAATAAATACAGCAGTTGTTCTCTATTCTAATGCTTATATTACTAGAGTAACATTTACTTCGCTCGCTAGAAACAGGTTGTATTGTACTCTGCCCACAGAAACCAGTATGTTTGTAAATCCAAATTAGCTTGACAGGCCCCCCCCCCCTTCATGGGACCTCTAGTCTGGAATACACCCATTAGACCGCCGCCTGTTGTTTCCTATTACCCCCCCCCCCCCGAGCACCCAGGTGCTGGGAGGAAGGAACAGAGAAGCCACGACCACTAGGAATACCTTCCATTAAGGAGATACAGTAAACCTAGGTTGTATCAACTACCAAAGCACCTAGGAGCTGGGGGCTGTATTGGCCTTGGTGTTGCGGCCTGGCCTTGGCTGGAATCTCACATCCAGTAGTAGTATTGGCAGCCCACATGGCTCAACATCTCTGATCCGCCCGCAGATGTCGGGAATCAATGGAGACTCTTACCGAGCTTGTGCCATGATTCAGCTACTGGATCTACACTATCATAAGGTACAGTTTCTCGTCCGAAGTGCACCCTGTATCTTGTTCAGCGACGAACCCAACCCTATGACTTATAACGTAATAGATGGCCGAAGGTGTAGGGAACAAAAGATTGCTCATCTAGCTGCCTAGCAGAGGAGTACCTTAGCCCCTCCTACGCAGGAAAGACAGGCGGAACAGGACCGTCACACCTCACTGAGATTACGGGCAATCTCGACTGTCCTCGTGGTACAATATATTTATTTTCCCCCGCTCGTCCGAACCAGCCCCTACTATCACCCGGTATCAGTGGACTGGAACTTGAAGTACAACGTAATTCAACTCAAGAACTGTAGCAACAGTTTCACTCAGCCAGTTAATCAATGTTACCAACCCTAGTGAAGACCTTCTGAGTAAGTCAGATTTCTAGCACCTCTCATCAGCGACCTATAACCACGCACTTGGTCTAGCACATCAAATCTCGACAACCGTGCCACACAGTCAGTAGCAGAGCACACGGCTGTATACATAAACACGACTTAGCCTCATCTTCATGTGTCATCACGTTACCCAGACGGGGTTTGAACCATGAATGAATGACTGGCTACCAGAGCCTATCAGCCTACCAGTATGCCCCTAGGCAAGGGGCACCCACGGACATGTCAGCCGAGATTGTTTTAACCTTTACTTCAAGACGTCATGCTACATCCCACTTGTGATAGAAGCCAGCCAAGCAGTCAGTGCTCTGCCTGAGCTCGCGCAGTCGACGTAACCCCGCAAAGCAGGTAAGTCTGCTTCCAGAGTGGCCCGAGGAATGGCATCAGAGTACAGCTCTGCCCACAGTGGGAGGAACCACCCGCACTACCCCCAAGAGCATGTGGATATGTGTCCCTGCGCCGTCGCAGAACAGAAGTTCACTTTCAGCAGCTCGCTTCATCACCTCGTATGCTGGAGCTTTATGTAGACACCAACATCCTCGCATAAGCCCACTGCTACACACCAGACATCTTGGAGACCTTCACAAGCAACCTCCCCCCCCCCAATAAGTCTTCATCATCTTTAACTCTCACTACCTTCTGGTAGTGACACCCAAGTCCCTTCTGGACAACAGCATCTATTTAGGGTCAGTTGGTATTTTAGCTACCTAGCTGTATCTTCTCTTGTCTAGTTTATATCCAGGTCGCCTTTGCCTAGTATTATCGTAGTCTACTTCCATTACAGTTTCTTGTTAGTTAGGAGTTAGTATGGTCCACCGTGTATATTCCTCTTTGGAATAAACATGTTTGTCTATATAACCTCAGACTAATAGGGTGACTGTGACTTAAACCCCAGTAGAAGTCAGTCCACCTGGGAAAAGCACAAGACAGTGTCATTAAAACCCATTTGCAGAACTTCGAGTAGGACTGTGGGCTCCCTAACCGGCCACCCATACTGTGAAGCAGGTACACCAAGGTCTTGTGCACACATCAGGTAGAGGCACAACCACTAAGAACTCAATCCACAAGGCGGCTAGTCAGCGAGCCCAGCCAATTCTTTTCAACCACCGTGCTGTCACTGTTACCGAAATAAGTGATAAGACTTGGTCTGGAGGTCCACACTCACATCGCTGTCAGACAACCAAGGGTAACCCACCGTTTTAACCTCCGTGCTGCTTGTCGCCCGTAGGAGTAATCGGGTACAGCTGTGGTTGGCTTCACCACTACTGGCTTTTCACCTAGCTAGGGCTGCTCGTTGCCTGCTCTTCCCTAACATTGCCAACTTTAGTACATTTCTTTATGCTATACACCCACAGGAGTTTTGCAAAGGGGCAAGCTAGGAAGACAGCTACTGCCTCCGAGTACAACTTGAGCTGTAACCCAGCACCAACTACCCTTTGCAGCCTAACCCCCCGGGAACGAGCTCAATCCGCCTGACAACTAGAGAGGCCTCACCTCCCAGTCCCTCCATGCTCTCTATTCCAGCCACCCTACAAGACCGCCGGCGAGCCATATCAAGTCGTCATCATCGTCAACTTCCGCCATGGACTACTGGGTATATTGAACCCGTGGTTCCAACCCAGCATGATCAGCAGCCCTCCGCGGGCTTCCACCAGCACCGCCAGCTGCAGTGCCATCTTCACCCAAGGACTGCACCGGGTTATGCTTACTCTAGGTAAACCAGTGGCCGTACGTAAACTAGTGTTGGGGAGGACAGTTAAGTCCACACCAGACTTTGCGCCGTACCGCCAAGCTATACGTCCCAATTTATATACTGGCCTGGGTCCAGTTGGCAGCCAGTAAAGTCGAACCCAATAGATAGCCAGTGTCTCTGCCCGTCGCAGTAAAACTTTGCTGGACCATGACGTCATCACCCCGACGTCACACGTCAACACAAAAAGTTTTGGACTGAGTGCTGCTGCACAACGAATTGTGCGAAATTTAAGTTTGGTGAAATAAGATAAGACCTTGCTAATGCTAGTGTTTATTTGGTTGTCACAGTTTATTTTCCTGGTGTTAAGAGTGCAGATCCCAGGCAGTAACATTCTGTGGCCAATACGTTGCTGTCCATGCAGCACTTGGAAAAACAAACATACTGTTAATATCCATAGGGTAGTGAATGCCACAAACTCACAGCTTGTGTAAGATGCAGGTGAATGCAGTGATAGCTACTAGAGTGCCACAGTAGCTGGCAGCTAATCTCCCTAGATACCTATGCTTGAGCAGCTGGAATGGCCCAGCAGTCTGCAGCTAGTGAATGATCGCGCAGCTGTGTACAATCTGTTTTAGAAATATAATGTGCAAATCAGTAAATGTGCAACTGATTATATTGAGACTAAATGCATTTAGCACAGCATCAGACTGTGGCAGGCTGCACACGCAGGCGCCTTTCCCCTTGCTGGCAGCATTCCAGTCCCCATAAATTCACCTGACAGTAGTTGTAGTGCTAACAGTAAGTGGTGTCCTCATTATTAATGTGTGGGGCTCCTGCATTTCTCCTTCGCATTTTCCTTCATGTATCTTGCAAAAGTGGCTTACTCTATAAAGCTTGATTTGAGTTCAGTTGTTGCCACTGCAAATCATAGTCTGTAACGTTATCTGGATAACTTTGATGCATGTCGCTTAGACTGGTCAATGTTACTTTTGGTTAGTGCTAGGTACAAGGTTATTGTGACTTGAGTCGGATTTCTACCAGAGACTAAGATTGGTCGGGTAGGAAATAAACATGGATGCTGGCTGAAGAGGACTGCTTCTCCATGTAACGGGCGGTCTGAGCTCGTTCCCGTGGGGTGTCTCCACCAAGTGCAGAGAGGTTATTGGTGCACACTCGCTTAGCAGTACAGTACTCCTTTTTCTCCTCCCTTCGAGCACCATGCCTCTCCCCAAATGGCATAAAGGCAGTATTGACACTTAACTTACTTTTGTCGGCGCAAGCAATTGACAGTACTCTAAGTGTAGAAACCAACAGCAGTTTACAGCGCGAACCCTGTGTTCCTACGGTTCTGCACCCTGGCGCACAAACCTAGTGTGGTGGGTCGTATAGGCTGTCTTCCTACTATTCCTACTACTGTCGGGGTGTGGACGAGTAACAGTCAGTCCTCAAATCCCAGGCAAAATACCCCTGCCAACATCCGCAATGCTCACAGTCAGCGATACAACCTGAGGTGGCTGTGCTGCTCCTGTTGGATGAATACCTAGTGGTTGGGGATCTACCTTTCTGAAAGGGTGGCCGTCAAATGTGTGCATTGTCGACGTACAGATTCCTGAAGGACGTCTGTAGTCCTACACTACAATTCATGCTGTTATCACACCGGTTGATTGCTTGCTCCGTCTAATAGTTGAGTTCATAGTATCGGGCAGGATTTACCTCTAAACAGATTTACTCTCAGGATAGGACAAAAAAATTTCTATTATGAATAATAAACACTGGTGACACATATACTTGCTACTATGCAAAGTACGAACGGAAGTAAGCTATGCTTAACAGGTGGAGGTGACCTGCTCCTAGACTACTCAAATTTAGAATGACTTCGACGGCCCTGGGGTTGCCTAGACGAGACTTTACATACGTCACTACCAAAAGGGCAGTGGGTATAGTTGCCACATACCAGCAAGTAGCGGCAGTTATTGGACCAGGAGGATCAACTGCGGAAATGTGGAGTGAAGTCGTGCAGGCTTCTGGTGTTTGAAGAGCTTCTGGTAGCTGGTGGTGGTTGAAGCCTCTGGAGGTTCTGGTGGCCACTGGTGGTCGCTGAAGATATAGAAGTTCTTGGAGAGGACTTTGAGGGCCTAAGGTCATTAGAGAGCCCTAGTCAGAAGTGTTGAGGCGAGCTACTGGAGATGATAACTGGCATCTTTGGTCGCGCATGGACTTATATAGTGTGCTCAGCTGACCCATGCCTGGGTGGTAGTGGAAGGTGTGATGTCGCGCTGTGACGTCTGCCTGGAGCAAGCAGGATGGCAGAACTACCCTTGCACTCGGCTATATGGCCTCGGGCGTTCTGCTGCACTCGGTCTTTTTCGGAAAGCTGGCGACACTCTGTCCGTCACATCCTTTGGGGAGTGTGACGTGTTGCAGCAGCCGCTTGGAAAAAATGCTTATTTCATGTGCTAGGCTCGCCCTCTAGGCTGAGGCAAACCTGTAGGCACTCGTGAATAACGTGTTGGGTTTGACCCTTCTTTGGGATACATAGATGCTACGTGAGTAGTGAGAAGAAGTATGTTATGGAACATGAAATACCAATGTCTGTAACTGTCCCTCAGCGGGAAACAATCCTGTAGCCATCTATGGTTGTGGTTCCTGTTAGATGTAACATGTTAGGATAGGTCATAGTCGTGTTTAGTTAACTCATATAAGTGGTACACGTCAACTTAGTTTGTAACCACCAATACTTTTTATGTGGGCAGTAATCCGTGTACAACCTATGATAAGTACTTACGCATGATGCTTATACCAGTATACAAAAACACGACTACGACTCATCCTTAGGTGCTTCAACCCCCTAAGGAAAATGACTCCAAGACATCTAACAGGATGTGTTCCCAGGAAGAGACATTGATGGTACGTGGTTTCTGGACTGTTCCTGACCTGCCCTTCTTTCTCTACTAAGGAGTCTTAACACCCAAGGAAGGGTCAGCACAGAGTTTTACGAGTGCACAGAGAATAGTTTCACCTCAAACGGACTATTCATGCATGTAAAATGAAGGGTATTCAAAGCGACCTCATGACACGTCAGCCTCCCCGAAGCACCTGGCAGACGGAGTGTCGCCACACCTCCGAAGATGGCCGAGCGCCCGAAACCATATACCGAGCATACGAGGGTAATTCTCCCACCCCGCTCGCTCCAGGCAGGTATCACTGGCGCACAACACGCTTCACACCCCGACCCGGCGCGCAACTGTCCATGAGCCAGATATAAGGCCATGCAGGGCCGAGGTCGGCAGTTACTGTCTCCAGTAGCTCACCTCAACACTTTGTGTGCTAGGGCACTCTACTGATCTAGGCCCTCACAGTCCTCTCCAAGAGCTTCTAGTTCTTCAACAACATCCAGTGGCTGCCGCCAAAATCTTTCAGAGGCTTCAACACCTTCTAGTATTCGTTACCACCAGAAGATGTCGGCTAGTAAGTTATAGTTTAATTATCTACTAGCATTTTAAGTAAGCTTGGGAGCGTCACCTCCACCCATTAATTGCATAGCTTTTATTTCCGCCGCGCAAACCTGCTTGGTTTACGTACGAGTCACCTAGTATTTATTTATCATATCCGTGAGTTCTCTGGCCTAGGAGTAAAACCTTTCTGTCACCGAGTATAGACTTCAGAAGGGGCAAGCAAGGGAACAGACTGATTTACTACGAACCTAGAGCAGGACGTCAGACCCCCTTCAGGGGCCTGCCTGCCACTACATACACCTCATCTTTCGATGGCCACCCATTCTATATATCCCGGTATATAGAACAGTAGAGCCTCTACCACTAGGCATACACCCCACCGAAGCAGGACAGCCAACTCAAGTTGTATTGCTGACTGCTGGTAGGGGGACTGAAGGCCCTACCTTTGTAGACCACACCCAGCCGTGGCAGGAGGACGGTCTACGACCCACAACTCCAGGTGCTCACACTGTTTGGAAACAGGGAATGCACCATCAGCCATTGTCTGCATACACACTAGCCAGGACTTCGTCAATTGTGTGCCGCTTCTGAGGAGTATTGAGTGTGTTGTACTTCTATGTCATTCCACATCAGGCATGGAAGGGGTTCAGAGAGCGGTGAAGAAGATAGAATTTAGTATTGCTATTGCTAAGTAGGTGTGAGCAGCCAACCTCGTCGCTCTGGGTATCAAGACTCTACAGGGGTAGGTCCAAGCCTCTCGACACATGGGGGACCGGTTTCTCCCATCGGGAGTTTTGTATTCCACTCCAACTCGACTAGGACAGGCAGCGAGTATCGTCCGGTGGTCCGGGCACTGGTTACCGGTAGGGATACTAGGCTCGGGTGTGCCAACCCTTACTTCGGCAGCTGGGAAGGTACCCAGTGGAACCGTCGTCACCTGACGGAACACTACAGCAGTTCCACAACCACCGACGCCAGGAAGACAATGGAGACTACCCGACCATCCTTCAGTGTCGATACTGTGCCTCACTGAAGCCAAGCATGTCGAACTCTGGTAAGCTGACGTTACCCCAGATGGCCAGTGTTCCTGTCCGACATATCGCCCGACCAACAGAGACAGGCTTTGTGCCCAGCCGACAGACCGTGCAGCCAACTCTGGTGACCAGTAAAAGACCGAACTAAGTGTCTTAGTATAAGTGCATGACTGACCTAGCGCAGTCCCAAAAGTCACTTGCTCATAGACAGTTCAAGCAACACACGTCAAGTGCACCTTAAAATTTCAGTAAGTGTGAAAATTTTGTAATGTATACCAACTTATTTGGTTTGTTTTATTTTGGTGCACTTTTATTTAAGAAACACACTACATATATAGGTACTATAATGTTTTATAGTAATGGTTATTATGTATCATGCCCATAAAGTTCGAGAACTTTGTGTAAAATATGCTTTTCGGGAGGAAAAATTGTTTTATTATTTAGAATATAACATTTCAGCATTTGAAAATTTCTTTTTCCTTTGAAAAATTGGTTATTGGTGCCAGTGACATGGATTATTTGAAATATAAATGCATCATTTTTTGTTCTATTAGTAGGGGGAGACCCTAAAAAGGTGTAGAATTTTGTGCACTTTAAGCAGAAATTTCATTTTGAAAGGCATTCAGCTAATTGGTTTAGCACAGGTGAAACCTAAAAGATTTATAATTATAATATAATGTTTTGCAGAGTTATGTTAAATTTTGGCTTGAAATTATCTTTAGATATTTTCCCATTGCTTAAAATAATCTTGAATTTAAGGGAATTGTGTGTAATGTATAGGAATATTATCGAATAAAAAGAAAGAAATTTTCAACTGCACAGTTTGAAACCAACTTACGGCTCGACCTTCACCTTCGTAAAGTTGCGAAAGTGGTTGCCACATGTACTCATTGAAGTAAAAAAGTGGGCACAGTATGCCACATGCTGCAACCACCTGGCATGCTACCACTAGGAAGCTTGAGCACTATCTTAGAAGAATCGCTTCCATGAATGAATTTTGGCCTAGGGTTATGAACCAGTGCTCAAGCATCAATCAGCAGAGTGGCAACAAACATGCAGGATCACCATGAAGGCAGAAGTATTATCAAAACCCTTCCTCCGTGAAGTTGAAGATCATTGTTCCATTGGGTGTTTGGAGATTGCTTGTGTGTCACTTTTCCGCATGGCACAACGATGACAGCAGTCTACGACCACAACGTCCTGACTTGGAAAATGCAGTAATCCTCCATGACAACACAAGAACACACACAGCAGGATGTGTACAGTGGCTACTCTGGTGCTTGTTAGGAAGGGGGGGGGGGGGAGTACTGGAGCACCCATCTTACTCTCCAGATCTTTCTGCAGATGATTTAGGACATGCCAGGACAGTGCAAATACTGTTTGATAAAGACTGTTCAGTATAAAATGAGCACTTTTGAATGCCCTGCTCATGGTCTACTTGTATGTACATTGTGTATTCTTCCGCCTAATGTAAAATTAACATTGCCATGGGCCTAGTCACTTTATTCATACGTTAGTCGAGTAAAACTATGAAATTATTTATTTGGAAAGTAAATTTTTAAAAATCTGCTGATTTTATACTTTAATGCATTAAAAAACCTAGAAATGGAAAGTAATGATTTAAGTTTTCACAAATGATTACCTAACACTTTTTATCCGATATTGATATGGAACTATTTTCCATCTATCGTTATCAATTTTACTGGGAGAATGATTGTCACTCTGTGCACCTGTTAAAACATATGCACGCAGAGCAGTGATATTTTTCTAAGGTTTATTTCAAAAGTGCTCACTTTATTGTAAACAGCCTATAACAGATGATCCAGTCCGCAAATGGTAAGGCACATAGTTATTTGTGCCTCTCACACCATTGGCAGCATGTTGTAGACACTATAGGGGATTACTCTGAGAGTCTTCGGGGTAGGTATGTGTTTTGTAATGCTACATGAGTAGCAAAATGTAATTTGTGGATGCTCTCTGTCCTATATGTACTCTGCATTTTCCATACATTCCGTACCACTTTAATTTGTTTATTTCAGGGCTGCCACCAGCACTGAAGCTGAAATCCTGGTTCCTGTATATAAAAATCCTGTGAAATTCTGGAATCATAGTGTAAAATCCATAGAATAATACGTTGTAATGAAAAACTCTTTTTTGTTATTGTAATTACTGCTTGTTTATTAAATGAAACAATAGTTGACAATAATATTTTCCTGTGACACACACATTATTTGTCTGTTTCTAGTTTGTAAAGTAAGTTCCAAAATTCTTATTATTTTATGTCTTGTGTTGAATTTCTGGTTAAGCTTCTATAAAATACTAGTGCTTATAGGCTATTTACTGTATAGAGAGCACTTTTTGAAGCCCTGTCATTTGGAATAATAGTCAGTAAATATGTCCTATTATAGCCTTAGATGTTAACTTTCGAGTCCGGTGAAATATCTTACACTGTGTTTATTACTTGCATGGCAATATTTAAATTAAAAAGTGGTGGGAGGATAAAAAATGGCTGTTAGATAAAATATTTGTTCCAAGTGCATGCTCACTTTACAGTGAACAGCCTATTATAACCAAGCTTTTAAGTGAAATTGTACAATGAAAAATGCTGCTGCAATTTCTCATATCCCTTCCCGCCTTCAGTAACACAGCAATATATTTCTTATGCAAAAAAATTATTGCATAGGTTATTTTAAAGTTCATGTGTGTGTGTGTGTGTGTGTGTGTGAGTGTGTGTGTGTGTGTGTGTGTGTGTGTGTGTGTGTGTGTGTGTGTACTTAGGTACCTTTAGTCAAACATACATAATTTTAAAATTGTATCGCAGAACTGTCCTGTTGGCAGCATACACTTCAGTACAACTAAATTGATGATTTATGGTTTTATGACCTTTAGTTTAATAGCAACTGAATAGAAATAAAATATTTGCTCCTTAACAACTTTACGTCCACTGGCATGGTAAAAAATTATGGTAATGTGGCAACAACAATTTAAAAAATACTAGGAAGAAAAATTGCAGAAGCTTAAAGAATTTTGTACATAGTATGTTGACAGAAACAAATATTTTAATGCTACAGTGCACACTAGTATTCTGTCTCCCAGTTAAGTTGGCAATAGTCCTAGAAGCTGATGTATTGCTAGTGTAATGTTTAAACTTCGGCTACTGAATTTAATCCGTGTTTTATACAAGCTAGAGTACAAATTTACATATTTGTAATACAAGTTCCTAACAATGCCGTGGCCCTTTCTGATGAATGATTAATGTGGTCATGCCAATGGTAACGTTGATTTTACATATGACAGCAAAATACAAAATGGAAATAAGAATATATTACAAGCAGTGCTTACAAAAATACTGGGTATCAAAAAGACTATCACCTACGCTTGATTGGCATGGAGCTACTGCACTGTTGTTGTTTACATTGATATTTGTGTTGCTCTGACCACAGTGTAAAATTTCTGTTGTGCTGCGCCACACACCACATTGTATTCGGCTTCCCCGTGTCTCCTTGCCTTTCTTCCCTGGTGGGGTGCGGGCGATACGCAAATCGTCGTGATGTCTTTTCGTTACATGCCTCTGTATCAGCTTTACAAGGAACGTTTCGTGTCCTCATTTTTCCATCACCCTTACTGGCATTGTCCATCGGGGTGCCAGTTCTGCACAATGATTCTTGGTTTCGGCTGACAGTGGATTTTTCCCTCACATACACATAAATTCAGGGGATTAACTCCGGTGGTGGTTTCTTACAGGCGGGTACCCACGTGGCACAGTATCTTTCCTGGTTGGCCCATGCCTGTTCGTGTATTTGTTGTTGGTGGGCAACACTCTCTACTGTGCACTTGTGCACGTAATTCGCGGCCCTGCACCATTTCCACGGGTGTTTTCCCTGTGGCTGCATTTGCCCGGTTACGTATACAAAACATGATCTCCGGAATAAGTTCCACCCATCTCGTGTGATCTTTACCCAACCGTACACGTAACTGTATCTTGACGTCCTGATTTCGACGTTAGGTCGGGTTTTCTCTCGGGTGGTAGGCTGGGGTGGTGCAGTGTTCTGTGCCCCAGGTGGTACAACACTCCGGCCACTTTTTCCCTACGAACTGTGCGCTAATATCGGTGAGCAAGTGCTCTGGTATCCCCACCACAGGAAAAACTCATTCTGCATAATGTGTGCCACTGTATGCACTCTGACATTGCTGGCCGAAAATGCCTCCATCCACCTCGTAAATAAGTTGGTTAGTACCACTAGAAACCACTTCCCACTTTGAGTGCGGGTTTAGAGGCCCATGATGTCGAGAGCAACTGTTTTGAACGGCTCGGTTTGTTGACAGGGTTGTTGTGGAGCGTCGCCGTCTGTTCTCCGCGGCTTCCTTGTGTTACACATGATGCAAGCTTGTACATTTTGATGCACGTATCTCTGCACGCCTGACCAATGCGAATACTTCAGCAAGTTCCGTCGTGTCTGCTCCAAACCCAGGTGTCCATGTTCCAAACTATCATGGCCGTATTGCTAAACCAAATCCTGTGTTTCCTTTGGCACGTATGTTCTCCACTTCCCGCAATTCCCTGGCGGGAAACCTGAATTTCCCTGTTTACTACTCTCCAGTGTTCTGAAAATTTTTCTGCACAATGTTGTCGGTGCTGTACAGCAACTGGGGAATTTTCCTGTGCAACACATACTCTTTGCAAAATATCATGGACATTTGTAAAGATGTAAGTTCACTGTGACAGTAGGCAATGATGTTTTAAATGCTGAGCGGTGGTAACCACGTTACCAGCATGGTGCGGCAGAGGGTATTGCCTCCTCCCACTCTGTGTCCTCTGTTACTGTTATCTGCGGGCAGGATTCCTGGACGACGCATCTGCCAACTCGTTCCCTTCTCTAGCCACGTGTTCTCCTTGAAGTCAAACTCTTGCAATAACAGTGCCCAGCAGGTGAGTTTACTTTTACTGTTATGCATCCCTTCTAATCAAACTAGACAATGATTATATGTTCTCAGGGTAAATTTACAACCTAGCAAATATGGTCTGTATTACTGTAGCACGTGTACGATCGCCAAACACTCTTGCTCGTTGACATGATATTTGTGCTTCGCACTGCCAATCTTCGCACTGTAGTAATTAATGACATGTTTGCTCCCTTGCTTGTCAACTAGGTAGAGGACCGCTCCAATACCCTCTTGGATATCATCCGCCTCCACGGCAACCGGGAGAAATGGTTTGAATCTGGCTAACGGTTCACAGTTCTGAAATGCAGTTTTTACATTCTAAAATGCCTGTTTGGTCTGTGGGGTTCATACAAATTTTAGTTTTTCTGACATAAGTTCAGTGAGTGGTGTGGTAACAACAGAAAAGTTAGGAATGAATTCCTGCAACGAATTAATCAGTCCAAAAAAATTTCGCGGCTGTTTGTGCAATCTGGGGGCTGGTTTTTCCTGTATTTGCTGTACGTGTTGTGTTTCTGGTTCGTGTCCGTCTCTTGATACATAGTGCTCTAAGAATTCCTTCTTACTCATACCTACTTTACGCTTATCAACCCGACATGTCAGTTTGTTATGTTCCAGTCTCTTGAACACAAGGCTGAGATGGTGTACCTAAGTGCTCTCTCTTCCTAATTACCCGACCACACTAACTCATCATCCAAATACGCCATCGCACAAAGTCTTAAATTTACCCTTCTAAGAAGTTGGTCGTGAAGTTTTGAAAGGTTGCAGGAGTGCATTTGAGCCCAAACGGTATGGAAACAATCTGAAATCTCCTCCCATCAAGTGTAGTAAAAGCAGTTTTTTTATGGTCTTGGGGATAAATGGTACTTTGCCAACAACCTGACTTCAAATCCAAAGAGGTAAACATTAACAATGTAGTGGGTCCTAATGTTGACAGAGTGTCCTTAATGTTAATGACAGGTGGTGGCATGTTTACTGTAATTTTATTTAGCTGTCGAAAGTCGACACAAAATTTCCACACTCCATCTTTCTTAGGTGCTAGTGTAATCCCAGAATTATAGAGACTTTGTTGGTTCAATTACATTGTCACTCAACATTTCACATACTCGCTGGTTTATCATGTTTTTGAAGTAAATACCTGGGTCCCTGGGCTTAGTGAAGACCGGGTCCTCGTGCATGGTGACAATGGTGTGTTCTGTGATGTTTGTGCTTCGAAGTTTCCCCTTTGTGTGGAACACCCCAGCGTACTGGTCCAGCAGGTGTTGCAGCTTCTCCTGGTACCACTCCGGTACCTTGTGGGCTAACTGATCCAGTGGCACGGCAGTTGTTGTCGGTGGTGTAGCTCCAACGGCGTACAGCGTCCACCTTCCATGTGTCCCCATCTGAAGGTGGTCGAGGTGTGGCTCGATGACAGTTTGATTTTCGATGAGCCACGGCAGTCCCAGGATCATTTATTCACACAAGTCCGACACAATATACACATTCCACTTGGTTCTTAGTCCTGTATTCCTGCCATCACATACATCACTCTCGTGGCCTCATCCTGTTGGTGCTTGGTGGGAAATTGCAATCGATGTGGTGGTACCTGTGTGGTAATGGCCTGGATTAACCCCTCACGTACTAAACTATGGCTAACAGCAGTGTCTACAATGGCAATCACATTTTTCCCTTCTAGCTCAATGTTTACACGTAATGCTCGGATGGTATTGTCACTCACTTGGTACAATTTTGCACCTACAGCTAGCGGACTTCTTCACTATGGTGGCGAGATTAATGCAGGTGCTGTTTCGCCAAACTCCCTTACTAGTTTCCCGACAGATTTCCTTGGTAGTAGTTGTCGGGTGTGCTGCGCCGGTAACTTGGGCGCTGTTAATGAGCCTATCACACTGGTGTGAATGGAGGTGGTGGTCGCGTGATATTGACAATGATCGCGGGCATGGGGTTTGTTGTTCCACTGTTGTGTCTTGTTCCACTGTTGTGTCGTCCTGGCGATTGATATTCCTGTACCATGTGTACATCTCTTTCATACAGGCAAGCCTCTCGTGTGAATGGTACTACACTTCATCTGGTGGCCCGACGCAAAGACGACCTAATGTCCAGTGTTGCCAAGGCGGCCACAATCTCCAGCACACCATGGTGGGCTGCCCTGGGTTCAACCTCTTGTACAGTCCTACCTTACACTGTATGAACTCTTCTACCCCTTCGCCTTGCAGCTCCTGTTCGTGGTACAGCTGTACTTGGGCCTGTATCGCGTCACTATCCGTATCAAATCGGCCTAACAGTCTCTTACAAAATTCCTCCCATAAACGAGATTCCACCACGCGGCCGCGGATGCCTCGAAGGCGGTTTGGCAGTTACCTCCGTCTAGTCCTCTCGATGTACTCTGTGTCTGAGTAGCTTCTCCTCGCATACTGCGAGGAACACACCTGGGTCTTCGGAGTCATGTCCCACAAAAGTATGCAGTAAAACTGTTCTGTCCGGCCCGGTCAAACATTGTGACATATATGTCACTACAACAGGTGTTGATGTGTTTTTGTGCTGTGGTGTTGCCGGCAGCAAGTTCCTAACACAGTCATTGGTTCGGCACTCGGTGCAGTTAAAAACCCCTTTGCGACAAGTTGCATACCCTTCAGGCCCTATACATCACAAGTGGACATCCTGTCGGCACTGTTGACATGTTGCCCACTGCTTACACACTCCATCACATCCGATTCGTGCGCAAAGACGTTACTGTGATGGTGATGGCGTGGTGTCGGGCGTGTACTGACATAGCGCTTGTTCCCAAAGATTGTAGTCCAGCAAATTTACCTGTTTCAATTTCCCGCAGTGCAAACATAGATCGATCGGCATGTTCCAACATCTCGCGTTCGTGGTTATCGCGGGTGTCGCGGGTGCCGGTGCGGTTGGCATGATGTCCCTTCGCAGTTGCTCTGGCATGGTAGCTCTTTTATTATGGTTGACGTGGTTGTCCCGACGCGGATTAACACACTGGCCCCACTTGGGAACGCCAATCAACACAATCAGGTGAGACTTGGAGACAATCACGACACTTTTACCTGTGATTGATGAACGCCAGTGGTGGTTGCTACACACCACGCTTTGAGACACAGGCATCTCAGGGTTCTGTGTGTTAGGCTCACCCCTGCATACTTACAAAACAACTGTTACACATACACTGCAATACAAAGCACTTAGGTTGGGCTGGGTAACTGACACTACTGAAAGACATTCAACTTTTACACTGAGAAGGTATGTTTATTGGTCAAAGTACATCTTGTGTCAAAATATGATTTAAGAGTTACATCTCGAGTGTGTCTAGCTAGTTCCGGTGGGTGATTCCCCCAATCATGTTACTAATCTGGTGCACTCCGACTGGATGATACTCCACGGTGTCTCTAAACACAGTCTCTACAGAGCAAGGGGCCTACAGCCGCTAGGATGGACTTCAGGTTTGCCCAGAGATAGGACATGGAGTATGAAATAAACACGTGCGACTATTTCTGCAGCTAACCCCTATTCATCAGGACTCGTCCCCAAACCACGTGGTGAGTGGCGATGGTCATACACATAGCGGATTAGTGCAAAATAATAGCGTCGTACAAAATACGCAAAGAACATTTGATGAATTTGGAGCACTACATGAGCAAGGAAAATTAACACACTAAGGTGTGAAATTAGTTTTAGAAGACACGGATGCCGCTGGATAGGGTTCGTAGCGGACCACCTGTGCGGATGTATAAATACATCATTTCTCTTAAACTTCCTATACAAATGATCTGTGGTAGCTAGATCTGTATTGAAAATTATTTCCGTTGAAAACGAGCATGTACAGCCCTTAGGACGCCGGATGGCAGTTAATACATGTGCATCTGATGACCACGTGGTCAGGAACAAAAGCATCAAACACATAAACATACAAGAACTCTTACTGAAAATATTACTTAGAACCCTGAGATAAATTATGGCGCACAAGATAAAACAACAATTAGCCCTCAGAATGGGGTGATTGCATCGACACAGACTTGTTGATCACTGGCCTTCGTGGCCGTGGGCAGTGTGGCCGCAAAACAAGTTAACATTATAAAAACCCTCAAATAATGAAACGAACATATTACCCTTAATATTTCGCATCATAATTAAGCAAAAATTACATTGAAAAGCCCTAAGCATGGGCAGATAACATCTCATTTACAAGTCTAGCGTGACCAGCTTGCCTCTCCCAGACATCTTCCTCTCATCTCTTTAGCATCTCAAAAAGCCTGTGGACTATTGGACTATTGAAACCTACATCAGTTCAAAAAGATGAAGTGTGTATGTGACAGCATCGTACCTCGCCAGCTCTCCTAGAACGACTGCCCAGAGGCAAGGGTGGCGCGAACCTACCATGGCTGCCTATAAGGTTCACACAACTGGAAGTGCAATGCATGCTGAGTGAAAATATTAATACTGCAAATTGAAATTGCACCAAAAGAATTTTAAAACAGTTTTACATACAGTAATTTACTTAGGTTTTTTGGTTGACTTTTAACTGTCTTTTGAAGGCTTTTCGCCTGAACACGATTTTCTCTCTCTCTCTCTCTCTCTCTCTCTCTCTCTCTCTCTCTCTCTCTCTCTCTCTCTCTCTCTCTCTCTCTCTCTCTCTCTCTCTCTCTCCAGCACCGTGCACACTTTAAATTTCAAATAGCAATTTCACAAAAAACCCTAAAAAAAGACACGTTAAATTTTACAAACATTTTGACCCTGAAAATAAATACATAGTACACAGTAACAACTTATATCCCGTTTTGGGAAAGTCCCTTAACCTGTAGTGGTGCGTGAACACGTGCTTACTCACATGTACCGCCTGCGGCGAGTGCTGTCATGAGCTGACTGTGGCTGGCTCTTAGCCAGCATCAGTTTATTACTGAGCATAAAAATATTTGGTTGTGCTTGACTAATGTTATATTCAGTGCTGATACTGGCGAAGTAAGGTGGAAAGGGATGAGAGGGGAAAAAATGCAATAGTAGAGGAAATGGGAACAACCAGAGAACCCACCAGCCAATTGCAACATCTTATGTGTTTTTCATATGCAGAGTGTCTTGTTCTGAGAGTAATTTTCTATGGCGTGAGGCACATGGTCTTACCACAACACCCTCATAGTCACATTTATTACTTGGGGAAAATCTACTCTTCATAATATGAGCACAATGCATAACATTGAGTTCACTCACTGGGACTGAAGGTTTCTGAGACAGGAAATATTAGAGGTAACAATGTTGGAGAAATGTGACTATACGTTCTACAGCAAATAGATATTACTATAGGCTGTCCATGGTGAAGTGAGCACTTTTGAGGCCCAAGTTACTTTTTTAATACCAACCATTTTTTTATATCCTTCCACCACTTTTGAAAATAAATATTGCCATATAAGTAGTAAGCACAGTGCATATATTTTAGTGAACTCGAAAGTTAATATCTACAGCAGTGGCGATGCGTGATATAATTCCATGGGCAAGCTACTGTGTGCAGAGGGCAGTAGTGGCGTTGATCTTTCCTATAAAGGGGGAGGAGGTCATAGGGTCCTCCCCTGGGAAAATTTGGATTTCAAGGTGCAGAATGGTTCCATTTAAACATTTTTTCGTACCTAAATATAAAATACGCCGCTTGTAAAAATATTAATATTTTTTAACATAAAATTTGCCCGAGTGAAAAATATTACAAAGATACCTTTATCAAACCCAGAACCGTCCACTCAAAATCAATATTATTATTATACCCATCGACAGTGAGTTATTTACATACGGAGCAATTTTGTTTGTACAGAAGTGTAGACACGGAAAATGATTATTCGTTTGTGTAAAGATGGAAAGCAGTCAACTCTATTTTTACCAAATTCCAGACAAAAACAAATTTATGTAAACTTCAGAACACTCATGTTTTTTTTTTAACAATATTGCACAGATTGTTAAGGTCACAATACCCAGTTGCAATCCATGTGTTAACATCCTTTGAAACAATAAATATAGCCAGCAAAACAATTTTGTTTAGGCTGTCACATCCAGCTAACCACGAGTGTTTCTGATAAACATTTATTTGGAAGTTACGTACAAAATTACCTTTTTTGGGTGTTGTCGTGATCGTAAGTTCAGGTGTTAGCCTACCCTCTTTTATGATGTCACATCTTTCCTGAAAATTGAAAGCACTGATGTAAAAATGCTTCATTCGTAATCCACACACACCACACTAACATCCACATGTTTCTGTTGCACTCATTTGGTATACACGATTCTCAGTCTCACACGGTAATTTTATAATTTTTATGTAGGGTATACATCGCGCACGAATATGTATAACATTCTCAGCATCAAAATTAAATAAAATAAAAACAATACGATTCGTGTTGTGCACACGAACTTGCCCATGCATCGATCTAGTTACTGTAAACTACACGACGCCAACTGCCTGCGGCTAGGACAGCTTCGGCTATGTCCGCTTCAGTTCGGTGAAGAAAGCACTACCGTCGTAGCTTCTAACACAAGTTGACGCAGCCATAAGCCCCCGCACCTCCCTGAGCCGTCTTCCTGCCCTGCCGCCCCTCCGTCGGCCGGGAAACCATTGCGACCGCCTACCTGCTGAAAGTATTACTTACAGAGCTTCCAAAGATCTTGGTTTTGCTAGCTAACGAATGAGTTTTTTTCTTATAATGTACAGTATAGTTTCCCGAGTAGAATATGTACCGCATGAGTGAAAAGTTACCTTAAAGTAAATATAAGTTAGAATTTAATATTTGTTTTAAATATAACATTGTCAGGAAACTGTCTGTGCAAGCACTGTATGCCTTACTTGCCCTAACGAGATGCCACTGATCTACAACTACAGTAAAATATATTTATTGACTACTATTCCAAATGAAGGGACTTCAAAAAGTACCCATTCTAACGCGAATTGCCTATATCAGTAAAGAAATGCTACAGCACTACTGCAGAAAAATATGCTCTTCCAAGCAGTGGCGGCTGGTGACTTTTGAAACTGGGAGTGCTGTAGCGATCCTAACTCATATCATTACAAATATCATTTTTTAAATAGGCACAGTGATAAATATATTGCGTACGACAGGCTTAAGTAAGTGTAGCTTGTATAGCTAAATACAGAAAGTAAGTGTGATTGTTTGAAGAAAAATGTATCATTGCCCGATTTGTAATGGTCAACATACTGTGGTGGCTGGTTCAGATCTAATCTGTACTACAGGTATGTATTTTTTTTAAGTTTGTTTAGGTTATATGCCTTCCAACCAGTACCTACATGGCGTGGTACATTACACGAGACGAGAAGAGATAACATAATAATACCAATTCTACCATACTAATGATGATAATAACTTAAGTATACTAAAACAAATATTTTTAAAACCAAATACTAACCTAACCTTACATAAAAATTCATGTCAAATTTAAATTAGAGGATGAAATTGGCATATCTTAATTAATATATCTGTAAAAATATCCATTCGTCAACCTGTACGTGCTATCTAACTGACAATGTATATTCACCTTACCAAGCAATGAAAATTTTATGGCATTTTTTATATGTTGCGAACATGATTTATGTATTTTAACTTTGTCTCCCACATTTTTTAAATCTTTTACCCCATTGACAGTCTACGCAAGATCATTAGGTTTCATTAGCAAAACAAATTAAACAAAACAACACATTTCCAACTTCACACCCGTATAGCCAGTCGGCGAAATTGTATGTACTTATGTCGAATTTTCTCGTATACGAACCATGTACTACCTTCGCTTTGTTGTAGTATTATATTTAACTGTGGCCTTGCTGGATTCTGTAGATCTAGTTTATTCTCGTAATTAAAAATCTTTGTCGTAATAAGGTTTAAAATGTTATTCCCCGAATTAACAATTATTTACAAGTTTACACAACACGACATTAACAACCATTCAACCCTGCTTCTGACCGATGCTCATAGCTCATAATTAATTAACAACAAACTTATTCAGAGTATTACGCACTATATTTGAAGCTCACGCGAGTTTAGTCGATATCTATAAATAAAAAATATTCGAAATAAATACAAGCATTGTTAAGAAATGTGTTTAACAATTGCAAAAGAATGAAGCGCGAAAGTGTGCTTACAAAACATATAGTTTTGGTAGCTTTGTCAAGTTCCAGGAAACCATTTTTTAGTTTGAGCAGGGGCGCGCCTAGCTCTCTCCGATTTACAGCATGCGATTGGATGAAAAGGGCCGAGCCCCTGAAGTCTTCCCTCCTTCCCGTAGCGCCCCTAATGTATTGTTACAGTCATCTCTCTCTACTAGCTCCACCCACTTCGGGGCGAAGAATCTGCCACCCCACCACTACACATTTCCAAAAACATTTCTCTCGTGACAAGAGTCTCGTCCATCTCAAAAACTTTGGCTTTGAAATAACCTCCATATTCGTACACAGTATTATTTACTGAGTAGCAGATAAGTAGAGGTATGCATTCTGAGATTTTATTAGGAGGGCTGCGCCCCGCAGCCACCACTGGTTCAATCCCACCTACTTCCAAAATATCTCTATAAAGTTTTAAATATTACTAATATTGTAACATAACATTCTGATTAATATATTTTAATACAACAATATTAATCGTGCAACTAAAACCACAATTGCTGTACTAAACTTATGCACATATATCAGTCATGTTAAACAAATATAATTATACCTACATTAGTAAATTATATTCAGCTATGTTTATTATATAGACAAAACTTACAGGTATGCTAGCAGTTGTGTTTAACTGTAATTACTGCAAAGAAAAATCCGTATTGTCCCAATACTAGCAGCAATTTCATGCCGTATTTTACTGAGTTATTTTAATACGTTGTAAAGAAATTAGTAAAATACATTATTTTTATAATATTCATGTTTTAAATATACAAAAACATTATTTTATATAATTTTTAAAAAAATGTGCGCAGCTGGGATTCGAGAATGAAACACATAAATCCTCACAGAATAGCAGTTCCGAACCACGTCTTAACCAACTTCGCTACCACAGCAACTTGCAAATTAAGAAAGTTAATTTGTTTATATTGAAATCTAAAACGATCGATGCATTGAAATGATTTTGTAATACTTTGTATCTATGGTGCAATCAAACCGCCTTCCTTTCTTACAGCAGAACATTATAGAGTATTTTAG